>CM042164.1:64908991-65078447 GCA_023376005.1 Doryteuthis pealeii
TAGTTATTGTTATATAGTAAGGTCACGTGAGTATTATGAGGAGAGTCCGTCGTCTAAGTACTTCAAGTGAGTTCTGCACAGAGTAGTCTGTGTGTTCTTAAATAGTGGTTTAGAACCATCGCCACTGTTAAGGTACGGGGGAGATGGGTCATTCCATTATATCAGTTATCTTATTTTTCTTTACACTTGCATTGTGATAGACTTCAAAACGAACCACCAAAAAAAATAATTACCTGTTTTGATTTTCTTTGTCCAATTCTTTCCGGTCTAAAAAGAGAAAATAATAACAAATGAATAAAAACTTTGTTATATAGCAGGGATGATTAAACTTGCCTAATGTAAGAACCACAAAAGATAAATGTGAAAGCTGCAGGACTCAAACAAAATTTACACAAATAATGAAGACAAGTAGTAAAAGTATGAAAAATATGGGTTATCCTCCCCTGACACTGAACCCGGAAGTAAGGAACTAGCTGGTATATAACAAAATATTTATATTGTCAGTTCTCAGCTGGTATATAACAAAATATTTAGACTGTCAGCTCTCAGATGTTTTACCAGACAGATCAAATAACCCAAAATAACTTATGTTGGCAGAGACATGTATTGAACCTGGAACCTTGTGATTCCTAGACAAATGCCCTGCTGACTGAATTAAACCAACCCCAGGCTGTGGGAAAATTATTAGTATTAGATAGGAAGAGTTAAAACTATATAATTATGTTGTATTAAGAATAGTTACTTAATTGTTTAAAAACGACTGTTATAAAATATTTACCCACCCCCTCCGCCACGGCAGGATGTGACACAAGGTAAATTTTTAAGTGGAGTAAAGTTGGTTTGAATTCTGAGTTTCCTTCTCCTAAACTAGTTGCCTTACCAAGGCTAAAGAATCCCAGTCTGCCCTACTATTTACCCATAGCTGAAGGGAGAACAGATAGATTCATGCCATTTTCACAAGGAACTCAGTTTGCTAATTCCATAACCGTTATGTAAAGAGTGCCTCCTGATTATCATTTAAAACCAGATAATTACTTGCAAGCGCGTGGTGTAATGGTTAAAGTCATAGGAAATGGACTCGTCAACACGAGTTCAAATCCTGGACGTGGTAATTGCATTTCACTCAGCGCTAATACCCTTGGGAAAGGTATGAATTCTACTCTCCCTCCAGCTATGGGTAAAATAATAGGGCAGACTGGGCTCTTTAACCTTGGTTAGGCAACCGGTCTAGGAGAAGGAAAACTCTGAATTCAAACCTGTTGAACTTCGCTTAAGAAATTGACCTTGTGTCACATCCTGCTCGTGCAGAAGCGTTGGTATATATATATAATTAATTGCAAAATTTTTTTTAAATGATTTTGGTATAAAATATGTGTTGACATACCATAAAGCCAACCAATCAACAAAATTTTAAAGAAATTTTCCAATCTTGGAACATTTTCAGTGAAGACTTACCCCTTCACATATATTGAACATTATTTGTACCAAAAAGTCAGAGAAATAAAGAGGTAATTGGAGACTCTTAAAATTCCCTGGTGAGAAGCAAGTAATTTCAGATCAAAGAAGACAATAACAGCAGTTGAAGGTAAAGAAACATATATTCAAAGGGTACAAAAGGGTTGCAAATTTGTGGCATTTGCTGGATAGACTTATCTTGCTGAGGTTGAAGGTAAATGTGAGCGCTAGAATATCATTCTACTCGCTGGTTTGTAAAGGTGAGCGCTTGAAAACACATCTCGCCTGGTGAAAGCTTATATGATAAGTAAAGGGAGTGCTTCAAAAAGCAACTCGCCTGGTAGACGGCCCCTTGATAAGTGCCTTTCATCAGGGGGTTTAATTTTGGTGCCAATATTGTATATTGGTGATTCACACTCTGGCGACAGGGGGAGATAATTCAACAATTATTTTTCTGATAAAAGATAGTTAATTTTTGCTAAGCATACTTATTTTCTAGGCAATACAGTATATGTGAGGGGATGAATGTAAAATTCGATACATAAAATGGTTGGGTAAAATAGCTCAGTCGGTAGAGCGTTCGGCTTGAAACTACAAGGTTCCTAGTTCGATACCAGTCCTCGCCAACTCAGCGTATGAGTAGCACAGGGATCTGTGCAGTAAAGTAAGGAGCTGATGATAGGTGTGGCACTTCACGTCAGACGCTAAGATAATCTCCTTGGTCTAGCGCTAGTGAAAAGGGGATAGACTCCCTTGCTGATTGGCTGATACCAACATTAGGCCGCCCCTACAACTTACTTTACTTATATATATATATATATATATATATATATATGTATACACACATATATATATATATATATATATATATATATATATAATATATATATACTCAATCTTTGGTGCATAAAACCGAAGAGCAAGTTGAAAAGAATTAAGATGCTCATCTGAAAATAAATGACATCTACAGAAAAGAGTAAACTTCCATTGCTGTGAGATATCTTCATCCGATGAATCAAAAGATTCTTTTCCAATCTTGGAAAATTTTAAGTGAAGATCCCAAATTGAAACTTACCCCTTAGGTTTCCAAGCTTCCTTGCTAAACCTGGAACTTTCTATTGTAACTCTGGAGTTTTTCAGTTTTCCGGGTTCCGCACCAAATTCAGTGGATAAATTTCCAAGAGAATCTGAGAAATTAAAAAATCGTTGAGAAAAAGAAAAGTTCATATCTTTAAAGCTATCAAAATTAATGGAGGTTAAATCATAAAAGCCAATCTCTATTAATAATGGAGATTCGCTTCTGGTTTTTGTCTGTAACAAAAATTACGTCACTGCTTACGTCACATTACCCAAAATCGTCATAACATAGAATGAATACACTTAAAATTTGAACATGTAACATTAGACAGTCCTCATTGTTTTTTTAAAACAAGTTTTAATAAATACATGACTGGTATTATATATCTATATATAGTTTGTTTTATTTTAATACGTATTTAAAGTTTACATTTCTAATTGTTTTATTTTTTAATCCTTTAATGAATTTGATGATTTTACTTACTTAGGATACAAACTCGCTGACATTGAAGTTTTTACTCCCACCCGTCAGGCAATATGTTTCAAAAATCTATTTTTACATCGCCCGGAGGGCGTTTTTTATTTTCTACTAGTTTTGATTAATAAATATTCCAGTCATACCTTTAATTCAGGGGTAATTCCATATCAAATCATTCCAGCCATGTCACCCAACCCCTTTAATCTTTCTGAAATTTTGTCCAGATGTGGATTATGATAAAGTTAGACAATCCCCAAAATTTGAACTTCCAATTACCAAAAATGGTGGATGTATGTCGATTTTTAGCTCTTCAAATTTGGGGAGGTTGCGAAAAATGGCGACTTTTTGTAATCTATTTTTGTGTGTAAAATGAGTTTCCTACTCCTAAAAATTGTTTTTTAAAAGCATTTTCGCCCAAGGAATCCAAAAATACTATCAAAAAATTCTTAAAGTTAACCAATTTTAAGTTTTTCTTTTTTTCATAGCAAGATCAATATCTCAATGTGGCATGCATCTCCGACAGAAATTCTATCATTATTTCACGTATATTGAACACATTTATATATATGTGTATATATATGTATATATATATATATATATATTTAAATCTTTGGTGCATAAAAATTTTTTTTTTTTTTAAATATTAAATATTTCATTCTTGAGAAGACCGCTTTATTAAAAGGTTGAAACAGATTCTGTCAGCGAAATAATAACATCATTTGTTTTTTCAAAAAATGTTTAATTCATATATATATATATATATATATATATATATAGTTTAAATGTTGTATATTTTGGCATCAAGTTATTTTGTAGCCATATGTTATTAAACAGCACAGAACATTTCTTTTTCATGATCTTGATTTGTATCTTTTCCAGTCTTCTGGCTATCTTTCTAATGTGAGGATCCAGTTGAAATAGGATTCTTCCCATACTATCAGCCCAAGTGCTTTCGACTGTTTCTTCAGTCGTCATCAGGGGGGTATAGATCATGAAAAATAAATGTTCCATGTTGTTTAATAACACCTGCCTACAAAAAATATATATATATATATATATATATATATATTAAGAAATTTGAAAAAACAAGTGTTCCAAAAATAAGATGAATTTATTTATCGATGCTTAAACGTTTCAGTTTCATTAAACCTTCATCAGGATGTATTATGGGGGTGAAGAAATTGATGGATGTTTTATAGATGACAGGAGATAATATTATCTCCTGTCATCTATAAAACATCCATCAATTTATTCACCCCGTAATACATCCTGATGAAGGTTTAATGAAACCGAAACGTTTAAGTGTCGATAAATAAATTCATCTTATTTTTGGAACACTTGTTTTTTCAGATTTCTTAATATATATATATATATAAATATATATATACACAATCTTTGATGCACAAAAGCCAAGAGCAAGGTGATAAAGAATTAAGACACTCATCTGAAAATAAATGACATCTTCAGAAAAGAGTAAACTTACATTGCTGTGAAATATCTTCATCCGATAAATCAAAAGATTCTTCAGGGACACTACCATCTTGTTGACCTGGTAAGCTACTTTGATCGGGTGTTGTGCAACAACTGATTCCTGGGGTGAATGAGCTCCGTTGACTACTGGAACGCCTTGGTAAACCTCCATACTG
Source organism: Doryteuthis pealeii (assembly GCA_023376005.1). Taxonomy (NCBI): domain Eukaryota; kingdom Metazoa; phylum Mollusca; class Cephalopoda; order Myopsida; family Loliginidae; genus Doryteuthis; species Doryteuthis pealeii. The sequence continues at coordinate 64,913,648 of CM042164.1, forward strand.
CTTTGTCCGATTATATGACTTGGTGACCATCTATTAAAATATCATATATATATATATATATATATATATATATATATATATATATAATTGATAATTTTTGAATCATATTACCACGACCAGACAACTCACCAAACACCATTTGCGACAACCGGAGCACTGGACAGCTGTTTCGACCTCCTTTGGTCTCATCAGCAGTGCATACCACAATCTCTGCCAGTGTGTTGAGTCCCCGCTCTTCACACTGTGGTCCACTGGTTCAATCTCTAGTGGCGGAGATTGTGGTATGCACTGCTGATGAGACCAAAGGAGGTCGAAACAGCTGTCCAGTGCTCCGGATGTCGCAAATGGTGTTTGCCGAGTTGTCTGGTCGTGGTAATATGATTCAAAAATTATCAATTATATATATAATTCCTCTATCAAAAAAATTCAATATCAAAAGTTCAATATATATATATATATATATATATATATATATATATATATATATATGTAAAATGAAATTGGAAGTGAATCTGACGGTATGTTGAAAAAATGAATAAAGGAAAGAAAAGTGTAGAATGGATAATATAGGATATTTTAATCAATATTACTTACACATTTCAATAATTCTCCGCTTTTTCCAACGAATTTCATTTCAAATAAGGATTTACTCTGGTGAAGGTTGAATTTTCTTTGTGTGCGGAACATTTCTACATTTTTTCTATTATTATTATTTCATTTCATTTGATTATTTAAAAATAATAATAATAGTTTGAATAATGTACACATGGATAAACTCCTGACCGAAACACGTGTAAGTAATATTGATCAAAATATCCTATATTATCCATTCCACACTTTTCTTTCTTTTATTCATTTTTTCAACATATATATATATATATATATATATATATGAAAGTAAACAGTATGTTTGAGATGGCGATAGCCGACAATTTTTGGGAGAATATGTGCTTAATTGAAGTCATACCTAATTTGAAAATTAATTAGTTGATAATTAATGAATTAGGCAAATATATCTGTTCAAATGTAAAGCGTAAACAAATCAAGAAAAAGTCGATCTCTGTATGTACATTTCGGCATATTATGCCTCATCAGCAGAGTTATAGACAGGAAATTGCTTTGTGTGTGATTCGAACCTTGACAGGCGGGGATTCTAACCATTACACTAAATATATATATATATATATATATATATATATATATATGTGTGAAGAAAAAATGGAAGTAAATCCAACAGTATGTAATATTGTAAAAATGAAAAAACACAAGTTTCATAAATGAATGATGTTTATTATGCCTACGCTGCAGTGTTTCGGTTTCGATAGACCTTCATCAGGGCTTTCGATGGTTTAAAGAAAAATAAATTATTACTGAAGACAAAAAGTCTGCGAGCCTCAGTTTTTGATGTGTTGGGCTCCTTTTTGTTGATCTTCAAATGTGAGGAAGAAAAGATCTATTTAAAATAGTTGACAAACACCGGCGTCTTAATTTAAACTACGTGAAGTGTGTGTGTATGTGTGTGTGTGTATTTTTATTTAATTTTGATTAATGAAAAATACCTTATATATATATATAATATATATATATATATATATATATATATATATACAAGGTGTGTCATAAAAGTATCGAGATTGAAGCTGTATTTACCAGGATAGAAATGAACAGGAAATGGAATGTTAATTTTTTTCAGAATAAAAGGTGTGTCAAAAATTTCAAAAAATCTCACACACCTTGTATATATATATATATATATATATATATATATATATATATATGTTAGCTCAGTCGGTAGAGGCGTTCGGCTAGAAACCACAATGTTCCTAGTTCGATACCGGTCCCCGCCAACTCAGCGTTATGAGTAGCACAGGGATCTGTGCGGTAAAGTAAGGAGCTGATGGTAGGTGTGGCGCTCCACCTCAGATGCTAAAAACAATCTCCTTGGTCTAGCGCTATTGAAAAGGGGATAGACTCCCTCGCTGACTGGCTGATACCGACTTTAGGCCGCCCCGTCGACTTTACTTATATATCAATTGATGATATCAATTGTTTACTTGATAGGATTCAATTGTTTACTTGATAGGATTCAATTGTTTACTTGATATCAATTGTTTACTTGATAGGATTCAACCAAAATTGAGAACTCAAACGTACATATAAAGATTTGTGAATAAAACGAACAAAAATTCCAGCGATGAAATTGTAATTGCGCATTATTTGAAATGAAGTTAGCTAGTATTATTTGCGTTATTCAGACTATTGTCCCCATCTTTATTGTTATTTGTTTATGGTACAAATAACAATCTGCCCTGTCGGCTGGAGCGTTAGAACGCACCGACTGCACCTCTGCAGAGGGGTAAGACTCCCCCAGTGGGGCCACCTGTTGGCCGTGGGTGGCGACCCATGATGCTTAAGGATAGGGCCCAGGTGGATGAGCAGTTCATGACATGCAATACTCCACTTTGGCCCTATCTTGGGCTAGACGGGCGATCGGAGAGGCCCCCTCTGATTAATCGGCTGGTCACATCAAGACCTAGCACCTATATGATTGCTCCAACTCTATTGCCCTTATGGCAAGCCCCAACCCCTTTTTATCATATGGGTGCTAGAAGGCGGTGGCTGCGGGTCTACATGTCCTGGGAATGACGTTAAACTCTATCTGATGGTGAGGTTCCAGTTTTGGAGGTTTGGGGAATGTGGAGCACCCCTTGATCACCATTGCTCCCTGGTCCACTCTGACCCGGAGTGGTAGTACCTGTTAGGGTCCCATCTATGGGTTAAATAGAAAAATGTATTTATAAAAAAATTGTCTTATCCATTAAGAATTGATTTATTTCAAAACTTTATCGGCATTAAATGACCCACTGAGGTTGATATGCCGTAAAACAAAACAAACAAACAAACAAACAAACAAACAAATAACAATAAAGATGGGGACAATAGTCCGAATAACGCAGATAATACTAATCATCAAGCCTCATCTCAAACATTCAGAGAAATGAAGTTAGCTGTTACTAAAAACAGTTTTTATGTTATTTTCAGGTTAAAATATGCGGTTGCATTGATTTTACCAATCTTGGTGATTTTGATTTTTATTATGGTAGAGAAAATGGCGGCTTCCATCGACTTTCTATGAAAATGGCGGTGTGTGGTGTAATAGTTTAAGTGGTGTAATGGTTATAGGAAATGGACTCGTCGACCTGAGTTCAAATCCTGGATGAGGCTGTTTGCATTTCACATAGCCCTAATACCCTTGGGAAAGGTTTACATCCAACTACTCTTCCTCCAGCTATGGGTAAATAGGACAGACTGGACTCTTTGACCATGGCTAGGTAACCAGTCTAGGAGAAAGGAAGCTCTGAATTTAAACCTTTTAAACTCCACTTAAGAAATTGACCTTGTGTTGCATACTGCTCTTGCAAAGGGGTTGATAAATATATATATATATATATGTTATCAAAAATAATAATTATATATATATATATATATATATATATATATACTAACCGTGCTGCTGTTATTTGCAAATGAGTCCCAACGAGGTTTAGGGTTTTTCTTGTAGCAGCTTCGTGAACCACAGATTTCCCTAAAAAAAAAAAAAAAAAAAAAATAATAATAATAATAATAATAATAATAATAATAATGAAAACATATGGACAAACAGAAAAACAATAAAACAGAAATGGGAAAAAACAAAATAAAAACAAATACAGACACCCCAAACAACAAATTGGGGAGATAGTATCTGAAAAGACCTGGACATGGTTAAGGAGAGGAAACCTCAAGAGAGAAACCGAGTCACTAATAATTGCAGCACAAAACAATGCCATAAGAATAAATTATAACAAAGCAAAAATTGATAAGACACAACAAACAGCAAATGTAGAGTGTGTGGTGACATAGATAAGACAATAAACCATGTATTAAGTGAATGCAACAAACTAGCACAACAAGAATACAAGACTAGGCATGACTGGGTAGGAAACGTGATCCACTGGGAATTGTGCAAAAAATAAATTTTAACCATACAAAAAAATGGTATATGCATAAACCAGAATCTGATAAAGATGGATCACCTTATCTCAGACAGAAGATCAGACCTAGTATTTATTAACAAGATAAAAAGGAGAACTTGCCAACTGGTAGATTTTGCAATTCCAGCAGATCACAGGGTGAAGATGAAAGAAAATGAAAAGATAGACAAATACCTGGACCTTGCTAGGGGATTGAAAAAAAGGAATATGAGGGTGAAAGTGATACCAATTGTAGTTGGTGCACTTGTAACAGTCCCAATAAACTTGGAAAAAAGACTGGAGGATCTGGAAGAGTCCTGAAGACGTGAGGAGACTTGTTGTCACTCAGCCTCCAGTGAAATACCATCAGCTAACACTGATGTAAAAAAACTCAAAAGGAGTGAAAATAAAAATAAAAAGCCGAGTCACTAATAATTTCAGCACAAAACAATGCCATAAGAATAAATTATATCAAAGCAAAAATTGATAAGACACAACAAAACAGTGACAGAGATGAGACAATAAACCATGTACTAAGCAAATGCAACAAACTAGCACAACAAGAATACAAGGCTAGGCATGACTGGGTAGGAAAGGTAATCCACAGGGAATTGTGCAAGAAATTCAATTTTCACAATGTTGCTAAATGGTATACGCACAAACCAGAATCTGTCCTAGAGAATGAGATGCATAAAATCATTTGGGACTTTGAGATACAGACGGACCACCTAATCCCGACTAGGAGACCAGGACTAGTATTAATTAACAAAAGAAGAAAATATGTCATCTCATGGATTTTGTCATTACAGAGGGAAAGTGAAAGAAAACAAAAAAAATGGATAAATACTTGGATCTGGCCAGAGAGCTGAAAAAACTGAAGGTAAAAGTCATGCCAATTGGGGCCGAAAATTGCAGGCCTCTGATTGGTTGGTTTGAAAAGGGGGTATGTTGACCAAGGGAGACAACCCACCTACTTTAAATATTAGTATTATCTGCATTATTCGGACTATTGTCCCCATCTTCATTGTTATTTGTACAACGTTTCGGCCGATATACCCTCCGGCCTTCTTCAGGTATTTCTTGTCGGACTCGGGAACCTTCTCAGACTCGGGAACTTTCTTGTCATATTAGGGAGCCATCACGGAACCTTGAACCTAACCCTTTATTTATTCCACGGGGGTATCCTGTTCTTATTCCGCTAACCATAGCTGGGAGTTGTGTTAATTACTTATTTTTCTAACTGCTTTCACTCAGGATTGAACTCAGGTTCCAGAGATAACTGTCACTTAGAACTGTCTTAACTTAACTGCCTTATCCACTCGGCCATGTGTCCAATTGGACAATTGAGTGTGAATTTTGGGAACTTATAAACCTAATGTCAAATAACAATGAAGATGGGGACAATAGTCCGAATAACGCAGATAATACTAATCTTCAAGCCTCATCTCAAACATTCAGAGAAATACTTTAAATATAAATAGATAAATAACAATGAATGGTTAACTTACTCAAGTTTCCAGCAGGCATGAATTGGTATCATGGAATGAATGGACTCTGTGTTTGTGGCTTCCAACAACCAAAGAAGCACACAGAGTTGGCGAAATAAAGCGTCACTGAAAAATAAAAGAAAATAAATAAAATAAAATAAAAGCATCTTAAACTTTTATTATCATTTTTATTATCTATCAATAATGGAGATTCAGTCTCAATTTGTCTGTAACCAAAACTACATCATTGCTTACGTCACATTACCAAAAATCGCCAATACATAGAATAAGGAACAACATTGTATTATATACACTCAAAATTTGTGTATGTTACCTTATACGGTCCATATTGTTTTTTTAAAAATACCTTTTAAAAAATACTTGCCAGGTATCATATATTTATATATAATCTTATTATAATGGAGATTGTGGGTTTGTATGTCTGTAACCGAAACTATATTACTATTCAATTCACAATTCCCTTTGTTATTTACATTCTCCATGATTTTATTTTTATTTAAACCTCAATTATTAGTAAAATTGTTTTACATCATTAAGACTGTTAACAATATCTACATACTAATAACATGCAATTATATTTATATATTCAACGAAATAGCGGTTTACAGTGTGAATGGGAAGGCTAATTTGCATATTGATCTTTAAAAAATTGATTTTAATAAATATATGCTTAGTATTATTGATTTCTAATTGTTTGGTTTTATCTTAATAAATATGAGCAAAAATCTCGGGGATAAATCTTAACAGAAATCTATTAACATAAAGAAATAACTGTAATTTTATTCTTTTCTTCCTATTTTAACTAAATAGTTAAATTAGGGAAATTTACCACTGAAAGACGGGAGTAAGGGAAAATGGTGAAACAGTTAGTTTCAAAGTTGTTCTATTTTCCGATTATACCCACTCTGTTCCAAATATTTTTATCTGAATTTTTATTCAGTTTCATTAGCCTTTCTAATTTAACATTATATTTTATTATATTAAAACTTAAATGCTTGCACCCGGAGGGTGCATATATTTGCTAGTTCAGATAATATTGAATTCATCTCTTCTGTACTTCTAGGGGTAATCTTCAACTTGTTCCTCGTAAATTCCTACCATAAAATAAACTGAACCTTCATTTTATGTCTATGTTTTTGCAATAAATGTTTTATTTTTCTTGCACCCGTTATTTTACAATACTGAATATATTTTCTTTATTTAAAAACATTTATTGCAAACATATATTTTCTTTATTTAAAAACATTTATTGCAGACATATTTAAAACATTTATTGGAAAAACACGGACATAAAATGAGGTTTCAGTTTATTTTATAGTAGGAATTTACGAGGAACAAGTTGAAGATTACCCTTTTAGGGATGGATGGTGAGAGAGAATCAAGGGAATCTGTGCTGTCAGAATCCCTTGATGATGATGATGATGATATGTGTATGTGTGTGTATATGTGTGTGTGTGTAAGATATAAATATGTGCATGTAAAATAATGACATAAATACCTGTATATACATGTTGCATATACAATTATAATACAAATATAAAGGACAATTTTTATGACTCTAAACTTCTTTGTTTATTACTTGTATTGTTTTGCTTGTTTCTTTGATGTTACATTTCACATAAAAGATTTTATTTATATCGGAAAGATATTTTAAAAAATAGTTTTTGAATAGTAAGAGAAGGAAATGTCATTGGTTTTCGTTCACATGATTAAAATATAAATCAATCACTATAAGACCAAAAAATCAAATGGATCTGCGATACTAACTTTTTATTATACCCCCTCTATCCAGATAACGCCGGATAATCACTTCTGGTACATATATAAAGGGCAATTGGTGTGTATATATCAGAATATGGTAGATGCCTGATGAAGGGTAATCGCTTGGTTTGCTCTCTGTACAATTATATCTACGATTCCAAGCTATTGTAATGGTTTTCATAAGCTGTAGATTCTTGTTAGGGCAGGTTTATGGAAGAAAGAAGAAAAATTATCGTATTCTAAAGATAGACAAGAGTCAGACTGACTGACGCCAAAATTCAAAACCCCCGCCAACTAACGGAAAATCTCTTAGAGTGGGGAAGGAGATATTTTTTCTAGTAACAGAGGGCAGAAAGGCACTGGCCATCGAAGAGACCAGTCATAAATACCAGTCCTCTTAGAACCGGGGTGAACAAAAATACAAATAAGCTTTAGCACTAATAAGAATTTGTAAAAGAAAAATTCATAAACCAAACCAAACTTTGTAACTTGTGGTTCATTTGATACAATTTATATATACAAATATAAAGGACAATTTTTATTACAACTCAAACTTCTTTATTCATTACTTGTATTGTTTTGCTTGTTTCTTTGTTGTTACACAACACAAAACACAATTTTAAATAAGAGGATTGTCTCTTAAGGTTCACAACTCACCCTCGGGGGATCATGGGCTGGTTTGGAAATAAATTTCAAAACAATTTTCATACTGTGCACTCTTCTCTTTTGATATGCTTCTTTTTTTTTCGGGAAAATAATTTAGACATTTTTTTGTTTTACTGTGCCCCCTCTCCGGAAAAAAACAAAAAAAAAAAAACAAACAAATAAGAAACTCAGACAACATAAATAATATAAACCTATGCAATTTTTAAAAAAATTGATTTGTAAACATTAGTTTTTTTTTGTTTTTTTTTTGCTTTGAAAATTTGAACAAAAATATAAGTAAGCTTTAACACTAATAAGACTGTAAAAAGAAAAATTCAAAACCTGAACACAACTTTGTATCTGTGTTTATTTGATACAATTTATAATACAAATATAAAGGACAATGTTACGACTCAAACTTCTTTATTCATTACTTGTACTGTTTTGCTTGTTTCTTTGATGTTACATTTCACATAAACATTATCTCCAACCAACATACAACATATGTAATGTCATAATATATATATATATATATATATATATATATATATATATATATATATACGGTCATAATGTCATAATATATATATATACTGTCATAATCACATGATCTCCCACAATTAACTGTAATTAATCAATATCTTGATTAATTCAGTGGATTAACCCTGAAGATCCTTTATGGTGAAACTCGAGTAGGTTATTTTTGTACACATTATAATACTAAATCCACTCTACTTACGTATTGAGCACTTTATATTTGTTACAACGGCTGACTATCCGAGTAACACTTAATACCAACCAAATATTGAGACCAACCCCAATTTTTTACCGGTAAGTCATTCCCTTTACATATATTATATATACAACACACACACACACACACACACACATATATATATATATATATATATATAATTGAATTTTTTGTATTGAATTTTTGGTAGAGGATTTATATATAATTGATAATTTTTGAATCATATTACCCGACCAGACATAACTCGGCAAACACCATTTGCGACATCCGGAGCACCGGACAGCTGTTTCGACTCCTTGTGGTCTCATCAGCAGTGGCATACCACAATCTCCGCCACTAGAGATTGAACTCGTGGACCACAGTGTGAAGGAGCGGGGACTTAACACACTGGGCCACCAGCCCATGCCACAAACGGGAGAAATGCCAAATCATCTAGTCAATGGTAATATTACATCAAATGCGCCAGTCACCTAACCTATACTGCCATGTATCCCATCGCAGGATTACAGAGGGCAAGGGCACCTCTAGGACCACGACTTCCCACGAGCTGTGCATTTTGATGTAATATTACCATTGACTAGATGATTTGGCATTCTCGTTTGTGGCATGGGTTGGTTGGCCCCAGTGGTGTTAGTCCCCGCTCTTCACACTGTGGTCCACGAGTTCAATCTCTAGTGGCGGAGATTGTGGTATGCACTGCTGATGAGACCAAAGGAGGTCGAAACAGCTGTCCAGTGCTCCGGATGTCGCAAATGGTGTTTGCCGAGTTGTCTGGTCGTGGTAATATGATTCAAAATTATCAATTATATATATATATATATATATATATATATATACTCCATTAAAGCAAACGAATAGCATAAGTTCATATTCATGTTCACAGTACTTACATGAGAGGATTGTTTCTATCTTCTTCACTCTCTGGATCGCTCTCGGATTCACTGTGTTCATATTTTGGATTCCTCCACTGGAACATGGCCCGTTTCATCACGGTCTCTTTTGGCTTGCTCAAGGTTTTTTCTAAAAAAAAAAGGACAAAAAGAAAAATATCTAAAAAAAAAATTGTTTTTCTGTACATATGGCCATAAATAAATCAATCACTACCAGACTGTATATTAATACTTGTGTTCCTTAATTGTATGACCGTGTTATCTTGCAACACCCTCTGGTTAAAAATGAGACCATCAAAATTGTCAAGAGGATATCAAAAATGTAAATCCTGTTATCTGTTGTTGCTTACCCACTGAATTCTTATTTCTTATGAGTGCTGTCACCTCAACTAAATAATGGACCATTTCCATTTTTTATTATAAAGAAGAAAGGGAGGAAAAAGAACATGCTGTGTATTAATACTTAGAATTAAAAAGGGGTAGGGGAGAAAGGGACAAAAAGAAAACAAATCTTACCATGGAAATTTCTTTTTTCCTGGTAGTGAGACCAACACCATGAACTCATGAACGAAGCTCATGGGTGGCAGGATGCAAAAAATGTGTGGATCTCGGCGGCATTCCCCCTCAAGGGTGGCGCTTCAGGCACTGGACAATAAACCCAGCCTGCTCTTAAATCAAGGGGGCAGGTGTTGCCTGTGGAGATAGCCCCCAGGGATCAATGTGTTAGCTGTAAGATCCAGCGCCGAAGCCACTGGACCTTCCCCGGGTCAAAACCGGAGTTAGAGTATTTGCCTCCATCCACTTATGAGGGTGTGACACAAGGACATTTTTATGTGGGCCCACCCACAAAGCGAAGCTCATGGTGGTAGGCACAAAAAAATGCATTGGTCCCGTCTGCATTCCCCCTCAAGGGGGACGCCTCAGGACTGGGCAATAAACCCAGCCCTGCTCCTTTAAATCAAGGGGCAGGTGTTGCCTGGGGGGATAGCCCTCTGGGATCAACGATGTTAACTTGAAAGGTCCAGCGGCCGAAGCTCACTGGACCCCCATCGAAACCGGAGTTAGATATGTTGGACATATCTACATTATATACTCTCTCTCAAGACTCTTGTACTTTGAAAGAAGTTTGTGGGGAATTAAAAAAATAAATAAAAATAAAAAAAAAAAAAACAAAACTCTCATGGGGCCTTGACCGAAGAACCCTCTGCGCATGTCCGACAAAAAAGACTGACTCCCTAACCCCAAAGGATGCCTCGGCCATTTGAATTTAGGCTGCAAACTGAGTGTAGTCACTCCTACTAGCCAGGGGGAATATCCCCTTGCTACCGCACATTGCTCGCTCAATAAAGCCTAAGTCATAAAGCCACCTTCTGCCTTTGTCTCTTTCCTTTCTCGTTCTTTGAATGCCTTCTTTCAGCGCACCCACCAAAAAGTGATGGGGTTAAAAAAAACTGAGGAACATGCACCAAGAATATTCAAATACCTACATTTAACCTTAAAACACACCCAAAACCACTTATACCCCATAATTGCTATAAACCCGATAAGTTAAAAGAAATTCTCCTTTTGTCCTAAATAATCACCACAGTCATAAAATCTGAGAAAAGACTTCAAAAGATTTTTTATGCTGAAGGATATTTTACAATTTCAATGTTCAGATCAAAAGGTTGTCAAACACAAGAACACGTTAAAAACAAAGGAAAAAGATTTATTGGCTTGAAAAGATGACATCATCATCATCATCATCATTATCATATCAAGTTGTGTTAACGGAAATTTCTCTCTCCTCTCTTTCTCTCTCTTTCACTTTCTCCTTCTCTCCTCTCTCTCTCTCTCTCTCTCTCTCTCTCTCTCTCCTCTCTCTCTCTCTCTCTCTCTAACAAAACACAATCACACAATCTCTCTCTCTCTCTCTCTCTCTCTCTAACATACACTCACACAATCTCTCTCTCTCTCCCTCTAACAAATACACCATCACACCAACTCTCTCTCTCTCTCTCTTTCACTCTCTCTCTCTTTTTCATAAACTCTCTCTCTCTCTCTCTCTCTCTCTCTCTCTTCTCTCTCTCTCTCTCTACAAAACACATAATCATACAAACTCTCTCTCCTCTCCCTTTCTCTATAACTTTCTTTCGACAATCTTTTCACACTTTAATACACACACACACAGTCCACACAAACTCCAGCAGTGTCCAGCGTGTCTGTTGGTCTTATTAGGATAGTTTGTGTGATAGGAGGTAAGTGGCCATACACCTGCATTTTTGTGCAGATGCTGTTTCCAGGATTTGTCCAAGACAGCATCCAGTATTCTTGCATAGTTCCCTTTGAGATTTTTCTTCAAGTGTTCATTCAAGTCCAAGTGGTGCAGTCATACAGTAGTACTGATTGAACAACAGCTTAGAAGGCGAAAATAAAGAAACATGACATATTTTTGCTTGTTCATACAAATTACCCAATGCTATTATATAATATTTACCAACCCTCCACACGAGCAGGATGTGACAACAAGGTCAATTTCTTAAATGCTATACTAACACCAATAACAATAACCCAGTTCATAATGTGAAAGACATGTAAGTTACATTGTCATAATCTTTTGTGATATTATTATATATATATATATATATATATATATATGTGTTTAAGATAAAAACAGAAAAATATTATATTTACCAACCCCTCCATATAAGCAGGATGCGACACAAGGTCAATTTCTTAAGCAGAGTTTGACAGGTTTGAATCAGAGTTTTCCTTCTCCTAGACTGGTTACCTAACCATGGTTAAGAGCCCAGTCTGCCCTGCTATTTACCATAGCTGGAGGGAGAATTAGATTCATACCTTTCCAAGGGTATTAGTGCTATGTGAAATGCAAACAGCTTCGTCCAGGAATTGAACCTGGGTCGACGAGTCCATTTCCTAAGACTCTAACCATTAGACCACGCGCCTCCATTTGACCCTGCTTGTTCATACACAATTTCCCAATGTTATTATAAGTTGAAGTAAACTTACTTTCTCTTTTTCTTGCTCCTTCAGAATTTGAAAATAACCTCTGCCAAGTCTGACATTTCGGACCAAAACCCTAACAAAGAAAAAGAAAGAAAAAAATTGAAAATAGATCAAGGAGAAAAAAAATATTTACTTATGGTGGTATTTATCCTACCCGTGGCAAAGGTGGATACATACCACCTAAGTAAATATCTAAAATTAGAGACAGAGAGAGAGACAGACAGACAGACAGAGAGAGAGATGCGTGATTGTCTGGGGGGCACAGGTACTTTATGGGGAAATAAATTGACTCCCCATATGAGTCTTAAGAAAGGAACAGAAACAAGGCAAGTGGATAAGTTCAAATAGCTCCAGGACTCTTCTGAGTATTCTAGCCGATCTTAACAATGCTGTTGTCTGAATAGTCTTGATTCTTTCTCTGATTTCCAATTCCTCCAACCTGTTTTCTAAACTCTTGGGTACTATTCCAAGAGCACAACTACAATTGGTAACACTTTCACTCTCATATTCCACAGTTTTTTGGGAATTTTCTTTTCAATTCTCTGGTAAGGTCCAAGTATTTGTCTATCATTTTTTTTCCTTCATCTTCACCCTGTGGTCTGCTGGAACAGCAAAATCCACTAGATCACAAGTTCTTTTTTTCTTTTTCTTTTTTTTTTGTTAATAACACTATGTCTGGTTTTCTAGTCAGGATTAAGTGATCCATTTTATATCTTAAAATCCCAGAAAATTTACCAGTCTCATTCTCTAGGACAGATTCTGGTTGTGATATACCATTTGTCAATATGGTCAAATTTTTAATATCTTGCACGATTCCCTGTGGATCACCTTTCCCGCCCAGTCATGGCTAGACTTTTATCCTTTTGTGGTTTGTGCATATACCATTTGTCAGTATGGTCAAATTTAATAAAATTTTTTCCCCTTTGGGGNTTATGTCGGATTCGCAATGAGCCATGTTGGTATGATGTGGAGTGTATGGCCGCACCAGAGCTGATCTCTTCCTTCGATTTGTCTCCCAGAAGATGAGATGGCCACGGTTCCTGATTTGTGGAACTACTTTCAGGAAAACAAATTTAAAAGAAAAAAATATATATATATTTCTATGAAAAAGTGAATGGAAGTGAATCCGACAGTATGAAATAAATATTTTTAGAAAAACAAACACATGATGTTATAATTCGGTGACAGAAATCTGTTTCGACCCTTTATTGAAGTGGTCTTCATCAAGAGCGAGATGATGAAGACCACTTCAATAAAGGGTTGAAACAGATTTCTTCAGCGAATTATAACATCATGTGTTTGTTTTTTCTAAAAATATTTATTTCATATATTTCCTATATAAATGAAATAGAAGTGGCTACCCAGTATCAACTGAGTAAGTAAAAATTAAAGTCAGCGGGGTGCCTAAAGTTGGTATCAGCCAGACAGCGAGGGAGTCTATCCCCTTTTCACTAGCGCTAGACCAAGGAGATTGTTTTTGCATCTGAGGGTGGAGCGCCACACCTAACATCAGCTCCTCACTTTACCACACAGTATCGTGTGCTACTCATCCGATGAGTTGGCGAGGGCCGGTATTGAAACTGGAACCTTGCGGTTCCTTGTCGGACACTCTACCGACTGAGCTAAACCGGCAACCCTGGTGTATTGATTTGTTTACTTTTGAGATTGGGTGTTTTTTCTTTTATTCAATTGTTTTTTTTTTATGTGAACATGCCCATGCACCTACTCCATATAAGCCCTGGGGTTTTAAAATATACCTACTGTACCTCTGCAAAGCAGTAAGATTCCCCAACAAGGTTACCTGTTGGTCGTGGGTGGCGACCCATGATATATATATATAAGAGAGAGAGCGTTCGGCTAGAAACCACAAGGTTCCTAGTTCGGTACCGCTCCTCGCCAACTCAGCGTATGAGTAGCACTGGATCTGTGTGTAAAGTAAGGAACTGATGGTAGGTGTGGCGCTCCACCTCAGATGCCAAAAAACAATCTCCTTTGTCTAGCGCTATTGAGAAGAGGGATAGACTCCCTCGCTGACTGGCTGATACCGACTTTAGGCCGCCCCGTCGACTTTACTTTTACTTATATATATATTATATATATATATATATATATATATGATAATAATATGTATGAAAAAAATAACGTAGCGTTCAACCGTTATTAAACAGCCATAACAGAAAATTGCAGAAACACGCACAACCTATGTATATATATATTATATGTATATGTGTATATATATATATGTATATCAATATATGTATCGATCAAAGCCTGAAGAAGATACCAGAATATCTGAAACACGTGTTGCGTATGTAAAATAAAAAGAATAAAACATTTTTTCTGAGAACGTAATACATTTTGCGGACCTTCTTCTTTTTTTATAAAATATTAAATTTTCTCCCGTTGGAACCAGAACAACATATATATATATATATATATATTTTTTTTTTTTGAACACTTCAAAAATTCTCTGATTTTGACCATTTTAATTTCAAATATCAAACATTTTATCCGTGTGAGGCCGTTTTTCTTTGTATGATTAAATATTTTATAATTTTCTAATATTATTATTTTATTTTATATTTAAAATAATAAATAGATACATGTGTACATGAACAAACTCCTGGTCGAAACACATTGTTGGTAACTCAAATTAAAAAAATGTTATCCATTCAACATTTTCTTTCCTTTATTTATTTATCCTTTCAACATATTATCGGACTCATTTCATTTTCAACTTACATATATATATACATATACTAGATAAAACATAACACGTTGGGTCACACATTGAGTAGATAATTGGGATTAGGGAAAGTGAATTTGGAAAGCAAATTAAATGTTTTTTTAAATAAATACGTCCGGGGAATTTTAAAAAAAAACATTAAAATCATTTTGTAAGATTTTTAAGAAAAGGAACGTTTGACCTAATTTAATCCATGGGTAAACTGCTTCTGAAACTTTACATACAAATATATTTCACAATCTCTAAATCACTCTTTACATTCACAGAGAAACTAACATATATAACAGTGAACAGGCAAGTCAGGAATAACAACCCAACTCGAATTGGGTGAACAAAAATACAAATAAGCTTTAACACTAATAAGACTTTGTAAAAAGTAAAATTCATAAACCAAACCAAAACTTTGTAACTTGTTGTTTATTTGATACAATTTATAATACAAATTTAAAGGACAATTTGTATTACGACTCAAACTTCTTTATTCATTACTTGTACTGTTGGTTGTTTCTTTAATGTTACATTTTACATAAACATTACCTCCAACCAACATACAACATATGTAATGCCCGGTTAGCTCAGTCAGTAGAGCGTTCGGCTAGAAACCACAAGGTTCCTAGTTCAATACCGGATTGTATTCTAAAAAGGATTGTATTCTAAAAATAGATAAAGCCAGACTGACCAACACCAAAAGTTCAAAACTCCTGCCAACTAACGGACATTCTGAGAGCAGGTTAAAGGAAGATTCTTGTAGTAGAGAACCCTCAGAAAAGCAGTAGCCAGTGAACAGGCAAGTCAAGAAATAACAACCCAACTCGAATTGGTGAACTGAAATCAAGTAAGCTTTAACACTAATAAAACTTTGTAAAAAGAAAAATTCATTAACCAAACCAAAACTTTGTAACTTGTTGTTCATTTGATACAATTTATGATATACAAATATAAAGGACAATTTTTATTACGACTTAAACTTCTTTGTTTATTACTTGTACTGTTTTGCTTGTTTCTTTGATGTTACATTTCACATAAAAGATTTTATTTATATCAGGAAAGATATTTAAAAAAAAAAGGTTTTGAAATAGTAAGAGAAGGAAATGTCATTGGTTTTCGTTCATGATTAAAATATAAATCAATCATATAAGACCAAAAAAATCAATGGATCTGCGAGACTAACTTTTTATTATACCCCCTCTATCCAGATGACGCCGGGTAATTGCTTCTGGTACATATATAAAGGGCAATTGGTGTGTTATATATTCAGAATATGGTAGATGCCTGATGAAGGGTAATCGCTTGGTTTGCTCGTCTCTGTACAATTATATCTACCATTCCAAGCTATTGTAATTGTTCATAAGCTGTAGATTCTTGTTAGGGCAGGTTTATGGAAGAAAGAAGAAAAATTATTCATATTCTAAAGATAGACAAGGCCAGACTGACGACGCCAAAATTCAAAACTCCCGCCAACTAACGGACATTCTTAGAGTGAGGGAAGGAGAATATTTTTTCTAGTAACAGAGGGCAGAAAGCACTGGCCATCGAAGAGACCAGTCACGAATACCAGTCCTCTTAGAACCGGGTGAACAAAAATACAAGTAACCTTTAACACTAATAAGAATTTGTAAAAAAAAAAATTCATTAACCAAACCAAAAATTTGTAACTTGTGGTTATTTGATATAATTTATAATACAATATAAAGGACAATTTTTGTTACGACTCAAACTTCTTTGTTCATTACTTGTACTGTTTTGCTTGTTTCTTTGATGTTACATTTCACATAAACATTATCTCCAACCAACATACAACATATGTAATGTCATAATATATATATATATATATATATATATACGGTCATAATGTCATAATATATATATATACTGTCATAATCACATGATCTCCACAAATTAACTGTAATTAATCAATATCTTGATTAATTCAGTGGATTTAACCCTGAAGATCCTTATGGTGAAACTCGAGTAGGTTTATTTCTGTACACACTATAATAGTAAATCCGCTCTTACTTACGTATTGAGCACTTTATATTTGTTACAACGGTGACTTATCCGGAGTATAACACTTATACAACCAAATATTGAGACCAACCCAATATTTTTACCGGTAAGTCATTCCCTTTACATATATTATATACATACACACACACCACACACACACACAACACATATAATAAATTATTATATATATATATACTACATAAAGCAACGAATAAGCAGAAGTCTCATATTCAGTTCACCGGTACTTACATGAGAGGATTGTTTCTATTCTCTTCACTCTCTGGATCACTCTCGGATTCACTGGTGTTCATATTTTGGATTCCTCCACTGGAACATGGCCCCGTTCATCACCGTCTCTTTTGGCTTGCTCAAGGGATTTTTTCTTAAAAAAAAAAGGACAAAAAGAAAAATATCTAAAAACAAAAATTGGTTTTCTGTACAGCTATTGCATCCTCTCTCTTAATATCTTGCATGATTCCCAGTGGATCACCTTTCCTACCCAGTCATGGCTAGACTTTTATTCCTTTTGTGGTTTTGTGCATAACCATTTGTCAGTATGGTCAAATTTTAATATCTTGCACGATTCCCTGTGGATCACCTTTCCCACCCAGTCATGGCTAGACTTTTATTCCTTTTGTGGTTTGTGCATATACCATTTGTCAGTATGGTCAAATTTTAATATCTTGCACGATTCCCTATCACCTTTCCCACCCAGTCATGGCTAGACTTTTATTCCTTTTGTGGTTTGTGCATATACCATTTGTCAGTATGGTCAAATTTTAATATCTTGCACGATTCCCTGTGGATCACCTTTCCCACCCAGTTGTGTGCTTAGTGTTGTACTTCTTTGGTGCCAGTTTGCTACATTTGCTTATTATGGGATGAACTGTTTCATCTTTGTCACCATTTCTGGTATCAACTTGTTGGCTAAAGACTTTGTTACTATTCAACAACAAACTTACAGATCTCAAGAGTAGAATGCAAATGGCCGACTCCGTCTCTTTATATACAGTGACCTGTCCAAGGGCAGATCACTCTGTTTTGCCAAGACATGGTAGCAAGTCACTCTATTCTACCTATACAGGTGTGTTGACTAAAGACTTTGTTACTATTCAACAACAAACTTACAGATCTCAAGAGTAGAATGCAAATGGCCGACTCCATCTCTTTATATACAGTGACTTGTCCAAGGGCAGATCACTCTGTTCAGCCTAGACATGGAAGCCAGTCACACTATTCTACCTATACAGATGTGTTGACTAAAGACTGTTACCTTTCATTTATTACTTACCTCCCTTGGACAACAGCTTGGTTCAATGTGTTCAGTTTTCTGCTAGATCTGAGCAGCACTCGTTTACTGGATGCCTAATGGAAGACAAAACAAAATTGTTGTGAATCGGTTTATTAATAAACAACATGGAATCCAGAAAAGGTTAACAAATAGGTTTATTACTTTTTGGTACAAGAGGATATAAATTAATGTAGTCTATGGGGTGGCAAGAGGTTCTACATTTTAAGGTTTAAACGTGGCTGTGGTTATTTTTGGTGTGTGTTAGATAGATAAGAATATTCTTAAAGTGTGTAGCACTGTTGTGAGTAATGGTTTCAACTTGTAAAGGTTGTCATAGTAGTTGTTAATTATAAACCACTGTTTGTTGCTAACAATTTAGTTATAACTGAAATTTATCATAACCAGTAACATGTTTTTCATTAATAAAACTTACCGGAAGTTACTCTTTGGTTTGCACGATGTCGACAAGCTGAAATTGCATAAATTTAGGCATGTGATGTAATGGTTAGAGGCACATGGTGTAATGTTTATCATTGTAGGAAATGGACTTGTAGACCCAAGTTCAAGTCCTGGATGAGGCTGTAACAAGAGACCGCTCAGCCACCACAATCCTGTCCTCTCAAACTTTTGAATTTAAATATTTCTACACTTCTTACACAATGGATAGGGCACCTATCCATTATGTAGCAACAGACCGCTCAGCCACCATAATCCAGTCCTCTTTAACTTTTGAACTTCACTTAAGTGGACTAATGATATTATATTTCATATAATACAATATAGCCGCAAACAGAACAATTTATTTGCTACTGAAATTATTGATACACTGTATTTTCTTTTAAAAGACTATAATATGATACCCTTTAAAACTCCAAGTTGTTCTTCCTGTTATTAACTTATGTTATCCCATTAACCACTATATCTGTAGCCTAAATCACCATATTAGAGTTAATCAAATTTATCGACTTACAGAAGGTTTAATTTCCCGAGATTTATCTTCTTTGTTTTCCACTTCGTTCTTGTCATCAGTTAAATGCCAGGCTTTTTCAGACGTTAAATCCTACAAAAGACAACAATGGATATATAAGCATAATAACAGTTATACCTAATATTATTATATTTCATATAATACAATATAGCCGCAAACAGAACAATTTGTTTGCAACTGAAAATATTACAACTTTATTTACTTTAGATATGAATGTAATACAATATTCTTCAAAGCCCCAAGTTGTTTCATGGGCTTCCTGTTACGAACTTATGTTATCACCTTAACCACCATATTTTGCGACCTAAATCACCATCTTTCAGGTGTAAACCTTGTCACTAAATTGACTAGTTATTTATATCTTATTTTTATATAGTTATTTTTTGTTTAGAAATTTAACTACAACCAAAATATCCAATTTAGAGTAATTTAGTGGGTTTTATTAATTTCATTTTGTGCTGACCATTAGATTCTGCGGTCTATGAATCCCTAACCAGAAAATGGTAAGGGGAACTTATATACGAACTCCATAATAACAGTTATACCTTGACTTACGAGGTTAATTACTACAAAAGACAAAAGAAATTACAGATTTATTTTTGGCTTCAGCAGGATATATATCAAACATTTATATGTGCGCCCCGAGTTCAAATCTTGGATGTGGTAATTGCATTTCACTTAGCGCTAATACCTTTGGGAAAGGTATGAATCCTACTCTCCCTCCAGCTATGGGTAAATAGCAAGGCAGACTGGGTTCTTTAACCATGCCTAGGTAACCAGTCTAGGAGAAGGAAAACTCTGAATTCAAACCTGTTGAACTCCGCTTAAGAAATTGACCTTGTGTCACATCCTGTTCGTGGTTGGTAAATATATATATGTGCATTTTTTCATGCAAGTTTGTTGTTTGTCTTTCCTTACCAAATGTTTTGTGTTAGTGTATCTATAAATGCATGAACATATTATAAGGACCTAATGTTGGTTATTAACTAATACCCACTATTCTTAAAACAGAAATATTAAAACAGCTAATTGTTATGGTAATTTACCATGCACACATGAACTCTTCCACCTATAAATAGCAGCAGGTACTGCTCTTAGGCTGAAGAATAATTAAAGTTCCAATTACCGTCGAACTGGGAAGACAAGGCAACAAACGATTGTAACTTAACTCTTAGTGTCCTATACCACCTCATTCCACCCGGTCGGAAGTCATTCATTTTCCTAATCTACCCCAAATGAGAGCTTTTGTTTAAATGTAATATTAAACATATTTAGAAGTCTTTAATTTAAGGGAAATAACAGGTAACTTTAAATGAAAAGGCCATTTTTAGCCATTTTTTGATAAATGGTTATAGGAATTGGGCTCTGGACTTAGAAAATTCTCAACAGGATGTTAAGAGTTAAATACAAACCCGAATAGTCACAAAGTCTACTGCAGAATGACAGGATATATATAAGACTCCACAATGTCATTCAAATCAAGCAGTTAAGCAGCCAATCATAACTCAAGGAATGGAATGACCCAAATGACCCAAATTCATGAATGGGTCATTCTTGATTTCTATATATACCAACTGTCTTGGACACTGCTTAAGTTGTACTTAGTTAGCTGCTGTTATTCAAACCAACAGTAGACTTACTGACTTCAATATGGCGCTGCGAACAGCAATGGAACCTGAAGATTGGGAAAGCTACTTCATCAAAGCTGGTATCTCTGTTGACTCAGCCAAAAGCTATGCTGCAACGTTTGCAGCGGTCTGCTTGGATAGTTGATCAACCGCCTCACGGGTAACCTTCTCATTTGTATATGTTTGTACTACTATTCTTTGTTAATATATTTATCACCTATCCTCTCTTGTGTCTTTATTCTGTCCCCTAACAAGGCCACAACAGATGATGAAAAAAAAGAGGGGGGGTGGAACTTCACTTACCTCTGGTCTGTATCCAATTGCTGCAAGAATCAGCCTCCTATCATCCAAAGAAATCGGTTCTCCAATTCCTTGATATGGTAAATAAATTGGAGACTTGAAACCCTGGCAATTCATTTGCATTTGGCGCCTCTTGAAGTTTTCACGACGCACCTCATCCCGGGTGGGGATGGAGGCATTGTAAACCGTTGCACTTCGAGCCTGAATCTTGACCCCCTTGTGACTCGGGACAGCTGCAGGGAGGCATTTTATAAAAACTTGGGGGTCAATTATATTTACACTGTTCATCTTGACAAGTTGCCTGAATTAAAATTTAAAAAAGAAAAAATTATTAGTCATGAGCAAACTATGTTTATCTATATCTATATCTAATATTATATATATATATATATATATATATATATATATATATGGGAGTAAATATGAAATATATATATATATTATTATTATTATTATTATTATATATTATACTATTTGTTCTTTAATAAATTATTAGAATTTGTGGGGATAAAAATAAAACAAAAATAAAATTAGAATAAAAAACAACAAACTCCCATGGGCCTTCCCTGGAAGAACCCTCCGCGCATGTGAAACATAAAGGACTGTCCCCTGACCCCCAAAAGAAATTCTCAACCATTTGAGTTGAGGCTTTAACTGGGTCTAGTCGCTCCTACTAGCCAGGGAGATATTCCCTTGCTACAGGCGACTATGACTTGGTCAAAGCCTAAGTCATAAAACTACCTCCTGCTTTTGTTTCTTTCTTTTTCACTCCTTAAATTCCTTCTGTTTCAGCGCAACTACCAAATGAGATGGGGCAAAAAGCAGACACCCGAAGAACACACACCAAGAATATCTTGCCACCTTTAAACCATAAAACACCCAAACCTCTTCCTATCACATAAATTAAACTAAGTTTTAATTCATTTATTTTTTGCTGTTAGTCTTAGAATTAAATGCTATACTAACACCAATAACAATAACCCAGTTCATAATGTGAAAGACATGTAAGTTACATAGTCATAATCTTTTGTGATTATATATATATATATATATGAAGTGGTCAAACAATGTGTTTGAAATGGCGATAGCCGACAAATTTTGGGGAGATTATGTGCTTAATTAAAGTCATACCTAATTTGTTAATTAATTAATTATAATTAAATGAATTAGGCGTGCATATCGGTTTAAATGTAAAGCGTAAACAAATCGAGAAAAAGTCGATCTCTGTATGTACATTTCAGCCCTGCAGAGCTATAGTGCTTTGTGTGTGATTCGAACCCTACCTGTCAGGCTGATAGGCTGACAGGCGAACACTCTAACCACTACACTAGCTGGCCTCCCCAGAATTTCTCGTTTATTTTAAACTGATATGTATATTACGCTTTACATTTAAACCGATATGTATGCCTAATTCATTTAATTATAATTAATTAATTAACAAATTAGGTATGACTTTAATTAAGCACATAATCTCCCAAAAATATATATATATATATATTGTGTTTAAGATAAAAAACAGAAAAAATATATATTTACCAACCCCTTCACATGAGTAGGATGTGACACAAGGTCAATTTCTTATATATATATATATATATATATATATATATATATATATATATTAATGACAGTGATATTATGTGAATATTAAATCAAATCAAATAGAAGTATTTCAAAGTACATACCTTTACTGAGTTTGTTTATATAATAAATTTTCTTTTGTCAGTTGCTCAAATGAGAAAATGAAAACATATACATTTATGACAGTGATAACATTATTTTTGCTCAGGGTATTTCTACAATGGCCGCCATCTACAACTATGAAAATATCAGTAGATAAAAAAAAAAAGGTCTCTTCTCTTTTCTTCCCTGACCTTTTTGTTCTTATCAGCCAACGAATGACACACAATGAATGGAAATGAATAAAAAGAAACCATTGATAAAAACCTGTTAGATCCTTGCTGGGTGCTTCAAAAACTTGGCTTCACGCCAACAACAGTCGTTTGAATAAATCAATATCACATTCTAATCACACTTGAAGAAAACTGTGTATGACAATCTGGGAGCCGTAAATGTCTTAACTAGCTGCACTCATTCACCCCTGGTGATGGCCTGAAACATATCAACTGGTGTTAAATGTGATTGGCCTTCAATAGAGATATTAATCCTACGAGCGGTGTCCGTACTTGCAATTGCATTATAATGTATTTCTATCAATCACACTTGAATTAATTCCTGAAGAAAGACAATTTCTTTCTTTCTGAATTTCAATGCTTTTCTACAGTCAAATAATTAGCAATATATTACATATTATACATATAATGGCTCTAATCTGTTCATAATGCTTGCATTCATGACCACTGACAATCCCTCTCTTCCTGATTTTCAATATATTTCTATAGTAAAATCATTAGCAATGTATTTATATTATGAATATGATAAGTCTATTCTATTATTAATATTTGTCTATCATCAAAGTTAAAATAACCAAAATCTTCTTTTCATTAGTTTGGCTCATCTGTTAAATTATTAAATGTATTTTGCTGCATATATATATATATATATATATATATATATATATATATAATTATTTATATAAATATATATATTTATATAAAAATATATAAATAGATATATAGATATAAACAAGCGTCTATCTGTAACGATAAGACCTATTCCAACAGACATATGTGGTATCAACTGATATTAATCGAAAACTCAATTAATTCAGTGGATGTAACCCTGATGATTCAGATGATGAAACTCGAGTAGGTTACATTATATCCATTTCTTATATATATATATATATATATATATATATATATATATATATGGTTGGCAACCTTCCGTCTATTTAAGACGATGGCGTAGTGTCCATTTAAAAAAAATTTTTTTATTTTACCTACAGCTACGTGAATGGCTGAACAGACCGATCCTTGAATGGCAGTCTCTGGTGCAGTGACTGCAAACAAAAGGTGATGCTTTCTGTAGGTGTTGGGGGTGTTGTCGTCTCTCCTTCCTTTTTGTTCTCTCTACTGTGGCGGATCCTTTTTCACTCCCTTTTTACCCTAATATATATATATATATATATAATATATACTAGCAAATATATGCACCCTCCTGGTGCAAGTATTTAAGTTTTAATATAATAAAATATCATATTAAATTAGAAAGGCTAATGAAACTGAATAACAATGTAGATAAAAAGATTTGGAACAGAAGGGGGTATAATCGGAAAATAGAACAACTTTGAAACTAACTCTTCCATCATTTTCCATTACTCCCGTCTTTCATTGGTAAATTTTCCTAATTTAAGTATTTAGTTAAAATAGGAAGTAAAGAATAAAATGACAGTTATTTTTTCTTGTTAATGGATTCCTTTTGAGATTTATCCTCGAGATTTTTGCTCATATTCAATAAGATAAAACAAAACAATTAGAAATGAATAAAACTAAGCATATATTTATTAAAATCAAATTTTTAATATCAATATGCAAATTAGCCTTCCCATTCACACTGTAAACCTCTATTTTGTTGTATATATAAATACAATTGCATGTTTTTAGTATGTAGATGTAGATATGGTCAACAGTATTAAAGATGTAAACCAATTTTATTAATAATTGAGGTTTAAATAAAAATAAAATCATGGAGAATATGATGTAAATAACAAAGGGAATTGTGACTTGTATAGTAATATAGTTTCGGTTACAGACAGACAAACCCACAATCTCCATTATAATAAGATATACATATATACATATTACTCTAATATATATATATATATGTATATATATTACATATATATTACTCTAATATATATGTATTCAATGGAAATACGATGAGGAAATTAATCCAACAATATGTGAAGAAAATGTTTTCAAAAATATAACAGACACAGGATGTTATGATCAAAGGAAAAATTCTATATGTCTATACTTAAGTATTTCGGTATATGATAAACCATCATCAGGATAATGCAAAAGAAATTTTGTAAGGGAGAAAAATGTTAAGTGTATGGTTATATTCACACATTCACCATACACTTAACATTTTTTCATTTTTCTCCCTTACAAAATTTCTTTTGCATTATCCTGATGATGGTTTATCATAAACCGAAATACTTAAGTATAGACATATAAAAATTTTTCCTTTGATCGTAACATTCTGTGTCTGTTATATTTTTGAAAACATTTTCTTCATATGTATTTAATATATATATATTTAATATGTATATATATATATATATATATATATATATATATGAGGAAAAATGAGTAAAGAAAAGAAATGTAGATGGATAAAATGAATTTAATCGATATTACATTAATCGATATCACTTACACATGTGTTTCGGTCAGTTTATGTGTGTGAAAATATTTCGCACACATAGAAGAATCGACCTTCATCAGAGTGAACATTTATTTTGAATGAAAAAATTCGTTGGGAAAAAAAACAAAAAAAAAACAAAAAAAAACAACAGAGATTTTTGGATAATTCGAGATATCGAATTTAAAAAAAAATTTGGAACGCTGAAATAGAACGTTGAGATAGACCGTTATGATTTGGATATTTGGTTTTTCTAGGGGTTATGGTACAAAATAGTTTTTTATTACAAAAAAAAAATAAATAAAATAAATAAAAATAAAAAAATAAAGTGTTATTATTTATCATTAACATGTTGAACATTTTTCTCGGAGCTTAGTTTATGTTTTGAAAAAAAAATCGGTGAAGTGTTAAAACAGTGGTCGATTAAAAATCTCAACGTTCTATTTCAGCGTTCCAAATTTTTTTAAAAATTCGATTTTGAATATTTCCAAAAATCTCTGTTGTTTTTTGGGGTTTTTTTCCCAACGAATTTTTTCATTCAAAATAAATGTTCACTCTGATGAAGGTCGATTCTTCTATGTGTGCAAAACATTTTCACACACATAAACTGACCAAAACACATGTGTAAGTGATATCGATTAATGTGATATCGATTAAATTCATTTTATCCATCTACATTTCTTTTCTTTACTCATTTTTCCTCATATTGTCGGATTCAATTCCTTTTCCATTTTCACATATATATATATATATATATATATATATATATATATATATATATATATGAATTAGTGTAGCAAAGAACATGAAGTCAACAGTACTTTGAAAATTGCACAGGTGAGAAAGTGACAGTTACCAAACACCATTGATTTTATGTCTTCGCTCCGAAAACTTGCATATATATGTGTGTGTGTTTGTGTGTGTACATATATATATATATATATATATATATGAAGATAAATCTAATGAGTCAGACGGACCTACTAAAAGTTTCGCTTAATGCTCTTCAGGGCTAAGAGTCAGATCTTTGCCCTGAAGAGCATTAAGCGAAACTTTAGTAGGTTCGTCTGACTCATTAGATTTATCTTTATTATTTGCTCTACTTAGGTATTGAGCACTTTTTACTTATTAGCTTTAGTTTCCTGGCAGTTTTGTATGAATATATATATATATATATATATATGCATATGAATTGTTTTTTCTTTTGGCCAAAATATTGTACCAATAGATTATTTTTGGTTGGTACGATTATCTTGGCCTTTTCTTTTTTCAAAAAATGTTTTTCTCCCCGATTGATGTTTGGTAGTATATTTTTACAATCAAACTATTTGCTGTTTCTTTAATTTCGCTTAATGTTTCTTTAATTTTGCTTAAAATTTCAAGTTTCGCTTAATGCTCTTCAGGGCTAAGATCTTAGCCCTGAAGAGCATTAGGCAAAACTTTTAGTAGGTTCGTCTGACTCATTAGATTTATCTTTATCATTTGCTCTACTTAGGTATTGAGCACTTTTTACTTATTAGCTTTAGTTTCCTGACGGTTTTGTATGAATATATATATCTTATATATATATATATATATATTATATATATATATATATATATATACATATAAATTGTTTTTTCTTTTGGCCAAAATATTGTACCAATAGATTATTTTTTTTTGGTACGATTATTTTGGTCTTTTCTTTTTTCAAAAAAATTTTTTCTCCTCGGGTGATGTTTGGTAGTATATTTTTATATAAGTTTGGTATATTAAATATATGTATATGAGGAAAGAGGATTGGAATAAATCTGGCAGAATGTGGTAGAGATATGAGGAACAAAAGGACAAAACTCAAACAAACGTTTGTAGGATATATTTCACTAGAGCTTTGAGCTCGGCATCATCAGTCGTTACATTATGACTGATGATGCCGAGCTCAAAGCTCTAGCGAAATATATCCTACAAACGTTTGTCTGAGTTTTGTCTGTGTGTTCCTCATATCTCTACCACACACACACATATATATATATATATATATATATATATATAAGTTAGGGGAGTGAAGACATAAAATCAATGATGCTTGGTAACTGTTACTTTCTCATTTGTGGTTTATCAAACACTTGGAAAACTTTTTAAAACTTTCTAAAACAACTTCTTCCTTGAGAAATTTTCTCCTGACGATGACTTAAGGTCGAAACTTAAGACAATTCAAAAATAAATAACTTAAAAGAAATATTCCTTTTTCGTTACCCTATTCCAACCACCACCAACAGGATTAAGAGGACATTGAACTCCCAAATGAAAACAAAATAATCTTTTGGATAACATTATAACAATAATTTGAAATAATAACTTACGTGAGTTTTTTCTTTCACACCAGTCTAGTCCATTCTACCTCAGAATTCTTTTATAATCAGATTAATTGATGAAGATGAAGTGAGTTGTTTATATTTACTTTTCTTTTCTTACTAGCACCTTCCAGATCTTTTTAAAACCTTACAGATTTTTCTTTGCACCTTTCAGAATATTTTGCACCTTTTAGATCTTTTTTGGACCTTTCAGATTTTTCTTTGCCCCTTCCAGATATTTTTTGTACTTTCCAGATTTTCTTTTTTTTTCCAGATTTTCTTTGTTTTTTCCAGATATTTTTTGCACCTTCCAGATTTTCTTTACTCTTTCCAGATTCTTTTGTACCTTCCAGTTTTTTAAAAACTTTTTCTGAATTTTCTTTGTTTTTTCCAGATTTTCTTTGTTTTTTCCAGATTTCTTAGCACCTTTCAGATATTTCAGTAGAATTTATTTGTTTTTTACGAACTTTTAAAAGGTACAATTTCTTTGTTCTTCCAAAAGTTGTTCATTGTCTCTAAAACTTTTTATCCATAAAGTTCCACCAAAGCAGGAATCCAACATGTTTGGGTTAAGATTGGTACAGGCATTTTAAAACAATGGAACAAAAACATTTTTACTACTAAAACAATTTAAAATAGAATGTCAAAATCTGGAAGGAAAAAAAAATCCTTTTTTTGTTGTTTTCATATTAAGGAAAAAATTGCACATTAAAAATTAATTGGCTATTTCAAGATTTTGGATTGAAAAGTTAGATATTCTTGAAAAAAAAATCTTGCAACAAAGAATTCTAAGACTTTTGGTTTGAAACATCTTTTGGAATCAGGCCGAACCAGTGATCACACTTTCCAGATTGTTTTGCACCTTCCAGATTTAAAAAAAACTTTTCCAGATTTTCTTTACTTTTCCAGATTTTCAATGCTCTTTCCAGATATTTTTTGCACTTTCCAGATTTTTTTGTTTTTTTCCAGATTTTCTTTGTTTTTTCTGGATTTTCTTTGTTTTTTCTAGATCTTTTCAGAATCTTGGTTTCCCAAATTGTAATTACTCCAAGTTTTTTCGGAAATTTTTTCAATGATTTTTTGCAACAAATTCTTTTGTACAATAACAATTTTTTTAAACTTGTAAATTAATTCCGGAATAATCAAAATTAATTGTAAAATCCAGAAGATGCCACTCATAGAATATGAATAATTGTTTTTATGGAAAGTCAGGACAAATGTACATCAAACTGTCTTTAAATCATCAAATCCTGGACGAAACCACAGTTCACATAGCCCTAATTCCTTTGGGAAAGGTATGAATCCAAATATTCTCCCTCCAGCTATGGGTAAATATTAGGGCAGATTTTAAATCTTCTCTGCTATTTTAGGATAGGAAAACTCTGATTTCAAATGTGGTCACTACTAGAATAGGCCCAGTCCTACTTAGTGATCTATTTCAATTTAAAAAATTTTTTAAATTTAAATTTTAAACTAAAAAAATAAAAATTATCGTATATGAAATTTAGTAAATTGATGAATGTAAAAATTCATTTTTCTAAGTTGAATTTTAAAAAGGAACAATTCAATTCACATCAAAATTTGATAAATCATTTTGTGAATAAAATTTCTATTATTCAGCAAACATTTTTTTAAATTTTTATCTACCTGTCTCTTATAGCATATCTCAAAAGCTGTTACATTTTTAGTACATCGGCTTAGCTCAGTCGGTAGAACACGCACCTAGGAATCAAAAGGTTCCGAGTTTAATACCGGTCCCTGCCAACTCAGTGCATGAGTAGCACAGATTGGGTAATCTGATCTGTGTGGTAAAGTGGGAAGTTGACAGTAGGTGTGGCGCTCTACCTCAGCAAAAATAAAATCTCCCTATTGAAAAGGGGATAGACTCCCTTGCTGTCTGGCAGATGCTAACAATAGACCACTTGCATTTTGACAAATATCATATATTTTTTTTAAAGTTTGTAGTGAGGGGTTTAATTTACAATGTAAGTTAAAATACTAAACAAGACCCTTATTTTTTTTACCATCTATTTTCCCCAAAAATGTAGGTAGTTGGATTTTTTTTTTTTTTTTTTTTTTTTGTGAAATCCCTACCAGGTATTTAAATTAAGTGTTATCCAAGAGTTTTTGACGATTTTTCAAATAATTAAAAATTCATAATCTCTTCGGGCCGAAAAACCCCTTATTCAGGTCCATGATAGGAAATAGATTAAAATTTGGGGTGGATTTTCAGCTAGTAATGAAAGTAAGCTGATAGGATTAATGTATAAAATTTTCACCATAAACATAAAATGTATTAATATCTTTTTAGTTGAATAAAATGAGAAACGGCTGAAATCTATTCTTATTCAAATTGTATATAAATCTTTTTGATCATCAATGTAATATTTTTTTTTTAATTACCTCTCTCTCTCTCTCTCTCTCTCTCTCTCTCTCTATCTATCTATCTATCTATCTCTCTATCTATCTATCTATCTATCTATCTATCTCCTATTCCCCCTCTCTTTCACTGTCTTCCCTCTCTCTCTTTTCACAAAAATGTAGGTAGTTGAATTTTTTTTTTTTTTTTTTTTTGTGAAATCCCAGCCAGGTATTTGAATTAAATAGTTATCCAAAAGTTTTTGATTATTTTTCAAATAAGTTTTAAAAAATCCATAATCTCTCCAGGCCCCCAAAAAACTCCAAAAAACATTCAACCCCTTAATAGGAAATAACTTAAAACCTGGGGTGGATTTTCAACTAGAAATAAAAATCAACTGATAGTATTCATGTATAAAATTTTTTACCATAAGTTAATCTATCAATATCTTGAGAAAGTTGGTCGGCTGGTTGTTTTGTTTTATGGCATATCAACCTTTTTCAGGTTATTTAATACTAAATCAAGTCCTTTTTGATAAACAAAGGACCCAGGTTGTTTATAGTAGTTGTTGTTGCTTAAGTGGGAAATGAGAAGAGTCGATGGGCTTAAAATGTATTGTTATCAAAATTGTATATAAATCTTATACAATGAATAAACACATTCCTTTAAAAAACAAAACAAGTGTATAAAGTGGAGGTGTTGGTGAGGGCCGTAAAAAGTACTGGGTACAAGTAAGGTTTGTTTTTTTTCCAATGGTAATAACCTTAAAAGTGTGCCAAAAAAATGTGAAGTTTTGTATTTTGGTAATAGGCTGCGTGTGTCTAAGAAAATCTAAATGGAAGACTTTGTCCATGAGGTGAAAAAAAAAGAAGATATTTTTAAGGAAACCTCCTCATTGTTTAAAGCAATGTCTTAATGTCGTTCGGTCAACGGAGAGAGGAAGGAAGTCAAGTGCTGATAAAAATCCATATGAAAAAAATAAAACAAAAAAAGTAAAACAAAAAATAAAAAACAAAAAATAACCGACTCTCTCTCTCCTCTTTCCTTCCCCCTCTCTAACTTTCTTCAGTCTCTCTTTTTTCACTCTCAATATCTCTCTCTCTCTCTCTCTCTCTCTCTTTTTTTATAAATTTCTCTCTTTCTCGCTAACACACAGTCACACAAATACACAGACACACACACACACTCTCTTTCTCTCCTCCCCCTCTCTTTAACAAAAAAAACCCTCTCTCTCTTCTCTCCACCTCTCTCTCCCCCTCCCTTTAACTGTCTTCCTTCTCTCTTTTTTCACACACTCTCTCTCTCTCTCTTTTTATAAATTTCTTCTAACACACACAGTGACACAAATTCACTCTCTCTCTCTCTCTCTCTCTCTCTCTCTCTCTCTCTCTCTTCTCCCCCTTCTTTAACAAAAATTACCCTCTCTCCCCCTCTCTTTAACTTTCTTCCCTCTATTTTTTTCACACTCTCCCTCTCTAACAAGCAGTCACACAAACTCTCTCTCTCTCTCTCTCTCTCTCTCTCTCTCTCTCTCTCTCTCTCTCTCTCTCTCTTTTAAAAATTGTTAATTTTTTTTCAACTCCCTTCATTTTCTCCTTTCCCCCTCTCTCTATAACTTTCTTGCCTCTATCTTTTTTCACTCTTTCTCTCTTTTTTTATATAAGTTTCTAATTCATATAAATTAAATTTAAATTTAATGATTTATATGAATTTAATTTAAATTTAGTTAATAATAATTTAAGTTAAATAATCTATACAAATTTCTCTCTAAGTTAGTATGTATTAGAGACTCTAAGTCACTCTCTCTCTCTCTCTCTCTCTCTCTCTCTCTCTCTCTCTCTCTCTTCTGTCTGTCTGTCTGTCTGTCTGTCTTTCTTTCTTTCTATTCTTCTTTCTCTCTCTCTCTCTTCTCTTCTTCTCTTCTTCCTCTCTTTTCTTTCTTCTTCTCTTTCTCCTTCTCTCTCTCTCTCTCTTCTTCTTTCTCTCTCTTCTCTCTCTCTCTTCTATCTCTCTTCTCTCTCTCTCTTTCTCTTCCACTTCTTCCCTCTCTCTCTTTTTCACTCACCCCCTCTCTCACCCTTATTGTTTGTCTATGTACCCCTATATTTTTGGAATGTTGTTTTTGTGTACTAGCCATCCTAAGACAAGTCCTGGCCTGACTAAAAATAAAGATGTCAATTTTGTGTCTAAATACAAACAAGCAGACAAGTTTACACTTGAACACAAAGTAACACATGGAATAATAAAACAACCCTTCTTTTTTTTTACCCATGCTCATATTATGAATGCTTCCAATCTCAGGGAAAACTCAAACTCTACCAGTTTGCAGTCATTTGCTTTGCACTTTAATAATTAGTTTAGTTTCAATATGGTATATTCATACAAATTGGCAACAATGCTGGAATAACAACATTATCGGAAAACCGATAGTAGAATTATATTCCCCTGCCGCTAGGGGGCGAAACGGCAACATACAATGTTGGCGGCAAAATCAAACCCCATCACTTATCTGAAGGTTGTTGACCTGAGGAGTCACTTTAACAAGGGCTCCATCCACTGCCCACTTCAAAGGGCAGTTAACCAGGCGAGTCGCTCAAAAAAAGCACTCCCCAACACTTTTACTTATCGGACGAGAACCGACCAGGACGGACACGTTTCGACAGTACCCCAGACAACCAGCGAGTGGAAACTTTTCCAGCGCAACCGTTAGTTACACCTCTTTCAAGATTAGTCTGATAGCAAATACCAATAAATTTGCACCAATTTTTGTACCTTTGTAATACAATTGTTTTAATTCCATTGTGTTGTTTGTCTTCTTTCATCCGAAATAATTGCCAAGCAAATTGGAGATTTAAGATTTAAGAGCTCCCTATGTTTCCCGTAAACATCCACAATAAACTTTTCCTAATCAAACTCACTTTGGGAGGCTGGAGACCAACTTTAAGAAAGTCTAGAAAGGAACAAGTTATTGTGTCCCGATTACGCATTGGTCACACAAGACTAACGCACTCCTATATACTCAAACAAGAACAACCACCACAATGTGAAACATGTCAAACACCTTTGACTATTAAACACTTATTCATGGAATGTAGGTTTTTTGTTCACATCAGAAAACATTTTAATGCAAAAAATATGAAATATCTATTTGAAAATGTCAACATGGAGAACTTTCTGTCCTTTTTGAAGGAAATAAAATTATTCCATAGAATATAGACATGAACTTAATCAATACCATACAACATGATCCCCAATGATGCTAACACATTGTTAAAACCAATTACTACAAAAGTATAAATATAAATACACAACATATATTACTTCCTAACCATTAGGCATGATATAACCCCAGACGGGTTGATATGCCGTTAAAATCAATAAACTAACCAACGTATATTTTGCATCTCACTAATAGACACATATATACACATGTATGTCATGTGTGTACCACAACCATATAATCTTACTAATAGACACACAAAACACAAATTGGTTAGATGTGGCTCCCTAGCCCTGGTTGTCAACCCATCTAGGACAAGGAAGAGTTTGTTGCAAAACCACCGCTGCCAAGCAGCTTTATATGATCCTGAGGAAAGATAGGGGAGTAAACACCGAAAACAAATCCAGAGCCGAAGTCCCTAAGATGGAGTAACGCTGAACTTCAGCGCTACACAGCAACTCCTGCGACACTGCCATTGCCAAACTGCATTGGTTTCTTACATTTTCTTTGGACAACAGCGTCAGTGTGGAGAGGGGGATCTGCTGCTTACACAACAGCTTATCCTCCATATCAACCCACCTAGGCTACATAGTTAAAAAAAAGGGTTTGAATAAAACAACCTTTTTTTTACCCATATATTATAAACATACATTTCAATTTTGACAGAATTTTATTATAATGGAGATTATAATGGGACCACCCATGAAGCTCATGGGATGACAGGTGCCAAAAATATGTGGATCCCATCGGCATTCCCCCTCAAGGGGGAGCACCTCAGGCACTGGGCAATAAACCCAGCCCTACCCTTTAAATCAAGGGGGCAGGTATTGCCTGGGGGGATAGCCCCCTGGGATCGATGCTGTTAATTTAACACACAGGTCCAGTGGCCGAAGCACACCGGACCCGCGAAGGACGGGTTATTAGCGCATTTTAAATCCTGCAATGTGTCTTATATATCATTTAGAAATAAAGTATATGGTGTGGTTAATTTGCATACTGGTTTTAACAACATGGGTAGAATTTGACACAAGGTCCCAAATAGAGTGCATCCAGTGAGGATAGAACTCACATTTCAGAAGTAATGGATCTGTGAGACAAGCTTGCTCACCATTACACCATGACAGGATGCCTTGATTGAATGATTTTAATGGCATATCAACCTGTCTGGGGTAATTTTATGCCTAGAAATTAGGGAATTGCATATATTGTATGTTTATGTTTACACTTTTTATGTAGTTGTTTCATAAGTTGTATGGCTTCATGTATTCCTATCTGGTAATCTGAATATTAGCTACATAAATGAGAGTAACCTCCCTTTGTTTATTTTACTTTGAGGAAGCCATATGTTTTGGTCAGCCATTTTCATTTCACTGTAAATCTACACTGAAAATACAAATTTGTTCAAATCAATACAACTGCATGTTTTAACATGAAAACATCACAAAATGTGTTCTTAATTGTGTTTGCACATTATTTGAAATGAACTTAATTGTTATTAAGAACAAATTTTATGATATTTTCATGTCAAAACATGCAGTTGTATTGATTACGATGAAATGAAAATGTCCGACCAAAACATATGGCTTCCTCAAAGTAAAAAAAATCTCAGATGATTACGTGACCAAATCCATGTACACACCTTCCCCACCCCCTAGGCCTATGTGACGAGGATCACGTATGACACTTAGATTTTTTCTCACACATTTGGACAATTCCTCAGTTCTTTCCACAACACCAAAGCGACAACACGTCTTCTCCAACCCTCTTTGATACATAATACTTTTTTCCCGTAACGAGTCATGTGAGGTCTGTTTCAGAAATTTGAACTTTTACCCCTTTTAATCTACTTCTAAAATTGTTTGTATTTCATGTTTATCTATATACATATCATTCTTGATGAATCTATTGTCTTCAGTTTCCCCTTTTTTTTTGTTCAATTGTTTATTGTCCTCAAAGACTGTTGGTTAACCTATCTGCCCTAACCTTCGCAGACAAGAGAAGGCAGAATAAGCTTCATCTAAAAAATTCAGAGAAATGGTTTCAATTAAATTAAGGGTTTAATCATTGGAGAAATATTTTGCAGAAGTTTTAACAGGATAAAAAATTAAAGGCAGAATAAGGATGTTTTGAACTCCTGTGTGTTACAATTTTTGTGGCCATCCTTATGCTTCAAGCAAGAGCACTATCCAGGGGAGATCCTTTGTGTTAAGCAGAGCATGATCCTTAGTGAAGAAACCTTTGGTTGCTCCTTGGTGTCCCTTAATATTGGAGTTCCTTAATGTTGAGTAGGAGCCTTTGGTTGTTCCTTGGTGTTCCTTAGTGTGGGGTATGATCCTTTGGTTGTAGGTCTGTTCGTCAATGTCGAATAACGTGTAAATGAACGGCTGTCAATATCAGCGATTAAATAGATAACTAACCACGTATTCAGGCTGTTGATTGGCTGGGGTTTAAACCATGTGACCTTGCTTAGTTTATAAATTTAAGTGGTGGATTGCAGCACGCCTTATATACAAAATAATCCAACACTGTTATTTTATCACAGAGGTGTTTTTAATTAGAAGAAACAACTTCATATGTATTAATAAACTGATGGTTGACCCCTGCCCACAGCCTTCTAGCACCCATATGATAAAAAGTGTTGGGTGTCTGACATAAGGGTATTTGCCTCATACCCCACTTGTATGAGCTGGGCACAAGGCCTCGTTTTAACGTGGACCCACCCACAAACCGAATCTCATGGGTGGGAAAGAACAAAATTTGCGTCAATTTAATTTGAAACCTACTCAAATTATGAACATTCAATCTTTTAAAATAAATTAAATCAAATTAATATACTATAATTTCTCAAAAATCAAAATGTCCTGGTTATTAGGCTAAACTGCATCTAGTGGTGAGGTTCCAATTCTCAAGCTCTGGGGAGTGTGGAGTACCTCTTCATTGCCATTATTCCCAAGTCTACTCTGACCCAGAGTGGTAGTAACTGTTAGAGTCTACAGGTTGAATGAATAAAAATGAGTTTTTTTTTTAAAAAGTGATTAGAAAAAGATTTTTAAAATTCATAAAATTTATTTTGAACTAGAAGTGGCTACCCAACGTAACTGGGTAGAATGGGGGAGAAACCCTAAAGTATTGATTAGTTTACTTTTGAGATTTATAAATGCTGGAAATTTTAAGTAGAATTTCAATGCTATTTCTACATATATTTTAATTTTAAATATCTTTGTATATAAATCAAATCTTTATAATTTTTGCACTAAAAGCAAAAACTGGTGATATTTACTGTGTATATATATTTACTTTGTTAATTGTTTTATTTTCATAGTTTCCTCCAGACATATACAACAACTGCCCTTTTATATATGTATAGATACCAAACAAGAATGAATTTAAAAAAAGTCTTTGCATTAGATAATCTATTAATAATGGAGATTCGTTTCCGGTTTTTGTCTTTAACAAAAATTACGTTACTGCTTACATCACATTACCCAAAATCGTCATAACATAGAACAAATACACTCAAAATTTGAACGTGCAACATTAGACAGTCCTCATTGTTTTTTTAAAACAAGTTTTAATAAATACATGACTGGTATTATATATCTATATATAGTTTGTTTTATTTTAATACATATTTTAAGTTTACATTTCAAATTGCTTTATTTTTTAATCCTTTAATGAATTTGATGATTTTACTTACTTAGGGTACAAACTCGCTGACATTGAATTTTTTACTCCCATCCCTCAGTCAATATGTTTCAAAAATCTATTTTTACATCGTCCGGAGGGTGTTTTTTTAATTTTGTGCTAGTTCAAATAACTACTGAAAAGTGAGTTCGATCCTCGCTGTATACCCCATTATTGTGACCTTGTGTCAAATCCTACCTGGAGTTAATATGCTGTAAAATCAACCAAATATCAATTTTTTTTAATAACTTACAAAATTTTCAAATCAATTTATAAAAAAAGCTTTTCAGTTACAAAGCTTTAGACTCAAATTACAAAAAATTTTTTTATCAAGTTAAGAAGTATTTAAATTGGTAACAATTAATGAGAAATTGAATCTTCGAATATTAATTATTAATAGCCATTTTTTAAAATTATCAAGGGAAGTAACTCTATTAAATGACGATATGTTTCAAAATTTCGCACTAAGAGTTACTTCCCATAACCATTAACGCGATTAGTTATTGTTTAATTTTAGTTATGGTGCATATAACGAGGATCGAACTTGCTATTCAGTAGTAATAGATCTGCGTGATGAGTTTACTAACCATTAGACCACGATGGTATACCCTCACCAATAAATGAGTATATTATTAAAAAGATTATATTCATTTAGTTTTCTTTTCTTTTCGTAATGTTTTCAAGTCAGTGCACATTTCAATTTAAAAAATAATATACTATACTTAGTATAGTATATTATTGTTATCAAATTTATAGTATAGTATAGTATAATAATTTGATATTCGATCGGTTATGCTTTGAATTAATGATGTTATTTTTTTTTTAAAGATTATTTATCGTTTTACATTAATTTGATTACTTAATTTAATTTTTTTTTTTTTAAAATTTAGAAAATCACGTCATTTATATTTTATTTAAAAACAAAAAAATAAGAAATTGAAGGAAAGAAGAAGAATGTAGAGCAGATGGAAAAAAAAACCCAACAAAAAACCCCAAATAAGTGCATTAAAAGTGTAGATATTGGTAGCATGATGGGAGTTACACAAGGATGCTGTGTGCTGACTTGAACAAATCAGCTGTATGGCCACTTTTGTTCCTATCACACAAACCATCCAATTGAAATGAACAAGACATGCTGAACATTGCTGAAGAAGCAAGGATGAACTCAAAAGTGACATTCTCCAATGTAGGCTGACATGCAAAAACCTACATCAATCAGCTCAGTGCGAAAAATCTCCCAGAGGTGATGACTGATAGGGAAGGTTGGAAAGAAAGAGTTATGGGAATCCATGCTGTCAGCACAACCTAATGATGATGGGACAGAAGTAATAAAACAAGTTTTGCAGAATTTGAAAATGCAACAAGTTTTTCAAAAATTAGAAGCAGCAGCTAAATAAGTTTCCATGCAAGGAATAATTTTATTTATATATATATATATATATATACATACATATTTTTTTTTTAACCAAAAATTTGAATGTATAGTGAGCTGAAAGATGGGAAACGGAATACTGGCAGGCCTTGGCTTCGATACAAGGACAAGATGAAGTACAATCTTTTAGCTGTTAAGATTCCTGTTGGAAGCTTTGAGGACTTGGCACGGAACAGAAACAAATGGAGAACCACCATTCGGGATGGAATAAAAGATTTTGAGGGGAATCATATTGAGAGATTAAAGGAGGCAAGATCAAGGACAAAGGGGCGTTCGACCCAACCACCAATTCTTTCCGGCACCCCTCACTCTTGCTCCACTTGTGGCCTTATCTGCAAGTCGCTGACTGGACTGAAATCTCACAATCGCTATAAACATTCGAGCTGATTTTGCTTTTAGACACTCATACGTTGAAATTGACGGGAGAGTCCATCATATATATATATATATATATATATATATATATATATATATCGCAGTTACCATTAAATCCACCAAGCAAATAAATATAAAATCTTATTTACTTTGGGATTTTTTCCTAAAACCGATTAAAAAGTGCTCAATATAAAGAGCTAAATCGATGATTAAAATCGAATGGTTTAAAAAACTACCTACTTAACTATAACTATCTACTTAAGCGAATCTTCAGACCCTGAAGATTTGTGCTACAGCGAGAAACTTAAGTTGGTAGTTTTTAAACCATTCAATTTTAATCGTATATGTATATATATTTTAACTGTGTGAAAGATTTATCTATGTATTCAAATTCTTCATTTAAAAAAGAATTTGAATACATAGATAAATCTTTCACACAGTTACAATACCCTAAAGTTTTCATCCAACATTCCAAGAAGAAAGCCATCAATATATATATATATATATATATATATATATATATAAAAGTAATTGGTAATTTGCTTGAAGCATTGTTAAGTATGTTATAATGTATTAATTTGAAAGCAATTACAATGCAAGTAAAAAATAAAAACAAAAAGATGTTATTTTGTGTCCTATCGATTTCAAAGTAAAACTTTATCTTCAGAGACGATTTTCGGAAATGGACGCGTTTTTTGTTTTGGTCGTTATTTTTTTTTTTAATGTTATAAGCACGCGTCTTGTGGTGTTCTTTTTTTTAAACGTCACGCCCACTTTGCGTGATGAACAATTTTTAGCCAAATTAGGTCCTAGTATAAACAATAGATTAGAGCTAAACACTGAATACATAATTAATTAAAATACACGTTCCTCACAGTATATAATACATAGTATGTACATTTCATTATACATATATCAAATGAATATTACATAAATATATAAATAGATGAAAATAATAAAATTGAAATTGAATTCACGGCTAAAAATTGTTCATCACGCAAAGTGGGCGTAACGTTTAAAAAAAAGAACACCACAAGACGCGTGCTTATAACATAAAAAAAAAAAAATAACGACCAAAACAAAAAACGCGTCCATTTCCGAAAATCGTCTCTGAAGATAAAGTTTTACTTTGAAATCGATAGGACACAAAAAATAACATCTTTTTGTTTTTATTTTTTACTTGCATTGTAATTGCTTTCAAATTAATACATTATAATATATATATATATATATATTGCTCAGAACATTAACTTCCTGGAAACTGTACAGAGACGTGCAACCAAACGAATACCTCCATCAGGCATCTGCCATATTCTGAACATCTTTCAGCTCTGGGAATGGATTCATTGAAACTTGGTAAACGTTCATAAGGTCATTAATCATCTTAACAACAGCAACCTTGAGCACCTTTTTGATCTCCATGTTTCTAACACGTGGGCATGTCTACAAAGTCAGAAAACAGCATAGCTCACAGGATTTTCGAAAACATTTTTTCACGCTCACAGTTGCCGAGGCATAGAATAAACTGTCTGCATCTGTTGTAGACTGCCAAAACCCTGCATGTTTCAAAGCCTCCATGCTTCCTGTAATCCGCCAACACTATAGCTGATACCCTTTCCACACACATATATATGTATATTATAACTGTACATTATTCTGTGTACTAGACATGAGATTATGAGTTGTGGTGCACCTGAGCGCTGTACGCAATAAATTTTATTATTATATATATATACACACATATATATCTCTCTCTCTCTCTCTTGTGCAATATATATATATATATATATATATATATATATACATACACCAACCCATCCACATGACCATGATGTGACACAAGGTCAATTTCTTAAGCGGAGTTTAACAGGTTTGAATTCAGAGTTTTCCTTCTAGACTGGTTACCTAGCCATGGTCAAAGAGCCCAATCTGCCCTGCTATTTACCCATAACTGGGAGGGAGAATAGAATTGATACCTTTCCCATGGATATTAGCGTTATGTGAAATGTAAACAGCTTCGTCAAAGATTTGAACTCGGGTTGGTGAGTCCATTTCCTACAACTAACCATTAGAGCACTCGCCTCCCCACACACACACACATATATATATATAATATATATACACACACATATATATTGTCCTTGTGCTCGTGCCAAGGTTTGTTAACCCTTATTAAAAAAATTTGAAAAGTATATTTAACAGTTGGTCTAAGGGAGGCAACTCTTGTTTCCCCTGTGAATACAAAGTATATGTGGTAATCAATACAACTGCATGTTTTAACACGAAAATATCATAAAATGTGTTCTTAATAACAATTAAGTTCATTTCAAATAACACTCAAGCACAATTAAGAACATATTTTATGATATTTTCATGTTAAAACATGCAGTTGTATTGATTACAGTGAAATGAAAACGGCCGACCAAAACATAGCTTCCTCAAAGTGAAAGAAACAAGGGGAGGTTACTCATTTATGTAGCTAATGTTCTGATTACTGTATTTATTACTACCGTCTAACAACTCTTCATATAAATAATTTTTAAGAGAAAATTTTTAAATGTAAAATAATGCATGATTACTCACTTCAAAAATTTTCCTTTTTATACAAATTTAAAAACGTAATTATAATGTTTAAAGTATTTTTCACAATGCTTTTCTTGTTTTTGATAGAACAAAAATAGCCCAAACTTTCGTCTAAAAAGATGAAGAAATTTTCATTATGATGTAGAACAGGCATCAGCAACCTCGTGGTGTAATGGTTAATTACAATTTTGATGCATGAGGGCTCACTCAACCTACATGGTGGTTTTGTTTACAGTGGTGAAGGCTTGTGTTGGACTATCCGCACTTTTGGCACAGTCGATAGGAAAGAATTGGTGCACAAGGAATGCCACAAACCCATTCAAAGACTGACCTCAGGTTTTTCAAAATCAGTTTTCCTTCTCAGATTGGTTACCTATCCAAGGTTAAAGAGCCCAGTCTGCCCTGTTTTACCCATAGCTGGAGGGAGAATATATGAATTCATACCTTTCCCAAGGGTATTAGCGCAATTTAAAATGCAAACAACCTTGTCTAGGATTTGAACTCGGGTCAATGAGTCCATTTCCCACAACTCTAAACATTATGCCACTCGCCCCCCATAAATATGCCAAAAATCTTGCAGATACATTACTACCAAATAGCGAGTTCGATCTTCGTTGGATGTTCCATACTTGTGATCTTGTGTCACATCCAATCTGTGACAAACAGGTGGGGTAATTTACCTACCATTTTCTAAAAGCAGGACACAGGAAACATGGCTCATGAAGGTGGGCTGCATTAATGGGAGAGAAAAAAAACCCACAAAAAAACAAAAGTAATTTTACATTGAAGGTAAAAGTTGGCAGAGTGACCTATTGTTGGTATCAGCCAGACAACGAGGGAGTCTATACCCTTTTTGCTAGTGCTAGACTAGTAAGATTGCTTTTACTGAGGAGGAGCACCACAGCTCCCGTCAAATGCAAATTTACCGCACAGATCAGATTTCCCAATCTGTGCTACTCGTGTGCGGAGTTGGCAGGGACCAGTATAAAATCAGGAACCTTGAGATTCTTAGGCAGGTGCTCTACCGATTGAGATAAACCAACCCCTTGTTGAATGTACTTCAACCAGAAGAGCATACAAGTGAAATAGAGAAAAGTTGATTTTTTTTTTTCTTTGATAAAACATCTTTTTTTATTATAAAAAAAAAAAAAAAAAACACACACAAATAAAAAAAATTTTTTAAAAATTAAAAAAAAAATTACTAATGCCTACCTAATAATAAAAAAAATAATAAAAAAGATAAGCCAAACATGGAATGATACTAAGACATTGTTAGACAGAAACACAGACTTATACATACACACATGAGAAGTGGAGGATTTTAATAAATCCGACAAAATGTAGTTGAGAATAGAGGAAAGTGTGGATAAAACAGCACAAATTTAGTGGATATTTCGCCTCATATTGAATGAAGACTTAATAAAGCTGACGAAGCTTCATTCAATATGAGGCAAAATATCCACTAAATTTGTGCTGTTTTATCCACACTTTCCTCTATCTCAACTACACATACACATATGCAAAGAATTTCAAGGAAGACAGTCATACAACAGAATGGACAGAACCTAGCAACAAGCTAACAGCTCTTCAGAAATCTTCTGATGAAGAGATCTTTATCTCGAAATATTAAGAGTAAATCAAAAGGTAAACAACATCATAGTTACCTCGTCTTTCTTTACACTTGCATTGTGATAACATTCAAAACCAACCACCAAATCAATATAAACACAATGCTTCAAGCAAATTATAAAACTGTTAAAAAAAGTATTATTTGGACTATTGTCCTCATCTTTATTGTTATCTGTACGTTTCAGCTGATGTGCCTTCTGGCCTTCTTCAGGTATTTCTTGTTATAATCGGGAGCCATCATGGAACTTTGAACTTAACACTTTATTCAGTCCACGGGTTCATATATGCGTTTCTATTTAATTTTGTTAGTTTTTTTCGTTTAATATATTTCATTACATTAAAACTTAAATACTTACGCTCTGAGGACATAAATTTTAATGCTAGTTTTGAATAAAATAATGAATGGAAGCAGAAAAATTTGGGATTTCTTAATTGTTCATGACTCTACAGCTCAGATCACAAGAGTTAAAAAAACACACACAAAAAAAAACACCAACAAACTTCATTTTCCTCAATACCAAGTTATTTTATTAAAAGAAAAAAAAAAAAAATGAGGAAAAAAAAAACAAAAAAAATTATAACAAAAAAAAAAAAAAAAAATGAAATTAACTTTTACAATTTATTTTCATCATTAATGTCAAAATGATGATACTAGATTCAATTTACTTTTTTTTTGTTTTTTTTTGTTTTTGTTTTTAGATATTCATTTTTTTTATTCATTTTTTTTTTTTCTTATTTATTTTTTACCTTGTTCACACCATTCAGTGATTTCTTCAACCAATTTTTATGAGCATTTTCATCAGCAAAGATCAGTAAAATGTACTAACTGACCTATGCCACAAAAAAAAAAAAAAAAAAAAAAAAAAAAAAACAATAATTAAAAAAAAAAAATTTAAAAAAAAGAGAAAAAAAGGGGGAAAAGTGCCATCATCTATTATTATCACATACAAGTTGATATTGCAGACGTTACGTCCAAGTGAATAGAATGTTGAGAGTCCTAAGAGAAAGTTCAAGACACTGACAGAGAAAAGAGAAGGAATAAAGAAAGAGAGAGGGAGAGAAAGAAAAAGTGAGGAAGAGGAAGAGGAAAAAGAGGAAGATGGTTGTTAGAAGAAGAAGAAGAAAAGGAAAAAGGAAGAAACAAAATGGAGAATTGGAATTTGGACAGAATAGACATGGAACCTGTATCATTAAATCTTACATTAGAGATTGACTGATAAAAAGTT
This sequence comes from Doryteuthis pealeii, assembly GCA_023376005.1. Classification (NCBI taxonomy): domain Eukaryota; kingdom Metazoa; phylum Mollusca; class Cephalopoda; order Myopsida; family Loliginidae; genus Doryteuthis; species Doryteuthis pealeii. The sequence continues at coordinate 64,958,355 of CM042164.1, forward strand.
TGTCTTTTTTTTTATGGGGGTAGGAAGGACGAGGATTCGTTCTTTTAAAAATGAAAATAGTTTCTGTTGTACACATTTATTATTATTATTATATTATTATAATTATTATTATTACTGCAGTAGCCATTTTATCAAACAATCAAATATCTGGTGCAGAAAGAATTCACCACCCCCTTTTTTGGATATATATATATACATTTTTTTGGTGGTTTATTATTTTTAAAAGAAATTGCTGCTGTATAACTTTAGTTATGACATAGCAGCAGTAATCAGCAATAAAATTTGATATTGTGTGTGTGTGTGTGTAAGCATATATATATATATATGCGTGTATTTGCTTATGTGTGTGTATGTATTATTTGTGTTTGCGTATGTATGTGTGTATGTATTATTTGTGCTTGTGTGTGTGTGTGTTGTGGGTGTGTGTGTATTGTGGATGTATTATTTGTGTATTATTTGTGTGTGTGTGTGTATATTGTGTGTGTGTGTGTGTGTGTGTGTGTGTGTATTATTTATGTGTGTGTGTCTGTATTATTTGTGCTTGCTTGCATGTGTGTGTGTGTGTGTGTGTGTGTGTGTATGTGGGGTTGTTGCTCACTTCACATTTGACTTATGTCATAACAGTGAGTGAATTATTAATTAATTATAATTAATTATTATTATTAAAGATGGAATGGTAAAGAGTTAGAATCATTGTTGATTGTAATTTTTCTTTTACATTTTTTAATTTTTTTCAAAAGATTTTTTGCTACATTTCAACTTCTAGATCTGACTGTAAAATGGGTAGAAGTGGGGCCGAGTAAGGAAGAAGAAATGGGGAGACAGGATGCATTGGTTCCGGGCTGAGCGTCAGGTTCAAGAGAACCCTTACAGAGGAACTTTCTCCTCTGGGAGGGGAGGGTTCTCTTCGGTCCTCGGAGTTGTCGGAGCACTGGCGGCCGCCTGGAAAGCTTCATCAATGCTGTTGTCAGATTTGCTGCCTTTTACTCGGGCCTGAAAATCGCGAGAAAAAAAGAAAAAAAATTATTTGACATTTAGACGTAGATGTTTATTTGACTAAGCTGAGCTCAGTTTGATACGGGATTGGTGGTCAGGTGACAGGATATGTGGTCAGAAGATTGTGCTGTACTCGTATTCCAAGTGGGGAGGTTCTACCTACTTTGGAAAATCAACATCTAAAATTTTAGACCATTACCTGCTCTTGTTCTCCGACCTCTCCATTTTGCGTTATCTCCGCCACCAACAAGATAAAAATATAATTCAGTGAATAATAAATAAAGCCAACTTGAAGAAAATGAAACCCCATAAAAAAAATTGCTGTTCTTTGTCAAGTAAAACAAAGAGCCAAATCAAGTGGATGTGTGTGTGTGTGTGTGTGTGTGTGTGTGTATATATTATTAAATTTTTACTTGAAGGCACTTACAACACATGTATCGCATAAAATTCGATACTTTTTCTTATAGAAAATGAACTTGACAAGTGTAATCCCAGTAAAGGATGGCTCGATGTGTAGAATACCGTACAGACTGTTTCGACTTTATTAAGTCTCATCAGCGGTATATACTAACGATTTCCCTCTGACAGAAATCGAAACCGGGACTTCAGCAGACACAGTGAAACACTAGTGAAACACTTTTATCGCCTCGGCCACAGTACACAGCTGACCATCCTAGCGAAATTAAGCTTGTCAAGAGATACTACACGCCTCTACCATAATAGGTAAGGGGGCGTTATTGAGAGAATAATAACAACAAACAGACCGAATGCCTTTCGGCGAAGTGAATAAGATTATATATATATATATATATATATATATATATATATATATATATATATATATATATATATATATGGTGAGGAAATTAATCCGACAATCTGAGAAGAAAATATTTAAAAAATATAACAAACACAAGATGTTATGATCAGGGGAAACAATTTTATGCTTTCAATACTTAAGCATTTCGGTATATTGTACCATCTTCAGGACACTGCTAAGTAATGTTTATGTGAGAGACAAAATGAAAGATGTTAAGTGTATAGTGAATGTGTGAATATGATGTTATTAACCGTTAATTTTTATATGCGCGTTTGTTTACAAAAGCCAATGACGTGATCATTGCATGTGCAAAAATGGAAGGTGAAGATCTAACATTAATATTCCATATGAAATACGTCATATCTTTGTTAACATTTCGTTCTCCGCCTATTCACGTTCATGCATGTGTCATCCTATGATCTTCACCTTCCATTTTTGCACATGCAATGATCACGTCATTGGCTTTCGTAAACAAATGCGCATATAAAAATTAACGGTTAATAACATCATACTCCCACATTCACTATACACTTAACATCTTTCATTTTGTCCCTCACATAAACGTTACTTAACAGTGTCCTGAAGATGGTACAATATACCAAAATGCTTAAGTATTGACACAAAATTGTTTCCCCTGATCATAACATCCTGTGTTTGTTATGTTTTTAAAATATTTTCTTCCATATATATATATATATATATATATATATATATATATATATATATATGTGGGAGTAAATATGGAAATAAATCCAACAATATTAAGAAATTTGAAAAACAAAGTGTTCCAAAAATAAGATGTAATTATTTAATGACGCTTAAACGTTTCAGTTTATTTAAACCTTCATCAGGATGTATTATGGGCTGAAGAAACTGATGGATGTTTATAATAAAAGATTTTTCTAACTCGTGTCATCTACAAAACATCCATCAATTTCCATCAATTTCTTCACTCCATAATCTATCCAGATGAAGGTTTAAATAAACCGAAACGTTTAAGCGTCATTAAATAATTACATCTTATTTTTGGAACACTTTGTTTTTCAAATTTCTTTATAATATATATATATATATATATATATATATATATATATATAGAGAAGGTATTATTGGCAAAGTGTGAAACCAGTTATATGGTTTCGAGTAACTAATAATAATCCTTGGTAAACAATGTTTTATTATTTTCCACTAGCAGGACTTGTGGATATACCACAGTATGATAACCTAATTATTACGCGTTTGATACGTTTATGAACTATTGCGAAATAGTACTGTTAGGTGGACCTAACGAAAATAGAGTTGCTCCCCTTTGATCAGTAAGGGACTGACGAGAACCCAGATTTGGGAATTCCGCCATGTTACTTTGGACTAGTGTTTTGGACTGTACAGACGTGCGTCAGCACGCTTGAACTCGTGACCACATACGGTTGGGCTAGTTAAGTCATTTTTAGGTTAGAAAATGCTTCTACCCTGTGTTAAATAAAGGTTTTTAGAGCTATGTGAATTGTAGCTTCGTCCAGGATTTGAACTCTGGTCGATGAGTCCATTGCCTACGACTCTAACCATTACACAACACACCTCCAATATTGACTTTGGCACTTCCATACAATGTCTGAATTTCACACTTTGTTAGTAAGAAAAGCACTACACACAAAACGATCTTGTTAAGGTTTACACAAAGCGAGAACAAAAAGCCAAACTTTCTACAATATTGCAGAATTAGAAATAGAATCACAAATAAAATTCATTTAAAACTTTTAAAACATAAAATAATTTTGATTTTTTCAACTGTTGTCCTCATCTTTATTGTGGTATCTATAAACACAACATTCAGGCCACTGTATACTCGGCTTTGTTCAGGTGTTACCCGTCTACCTTAGACTAAAATCATCATCAGACGATAACCCTGAGTTCAAGTATGGTTTTGGGGCTTTAATATCATTACCGCTAATTCAGGATGCTTCTAGCAGCATAAAATACCACCAGACTTATGACCAAAATGTGATTAATATATTGGCTAGATCTGAATTTATGGTAAATTCTATTAACCCTTATCTACCAAAGCAACCAAAACCACCTAATGATCAAAATGCCAGACCAACCTACTCCGAAAATGTCCGAGATCATCAGCTCTTAGAAAAATGGTTTAGAATTAAAAAAGAGAAATGAATTAAATGAATCCATTTCTATTCAGTAGTAAAGGATCAGCAATAAGATACTTGTCAACCATTTTACCATGCTATTGCAGAAAGCAGTGGTAGATAAAGGTTTGGTTTGTTTTACGGCATATCAACCTTGGTGGGTCATTTAATGCCAACAAAGTTATGAAATAAATTCATTCTTAATGCATAATACAATTTTGTTTATAAACTCATGTTTTTCTATTTAACCCATAGATGGGACCCTAACAGGTACTACCACTCCGGGTCAGAGTGGACCAGGGAGCAATGGTGATGAAGGGGTGCTCCACATTCCCCAAACCTCCAAAACTGGAACCTCACCATCAGATAGAGTTTAACGTCATTCCAAGGACATGTAGACCCTCAGTCACCGCCTTCTAGCACCCATATGATAAAAAGGGGTTGGGGGCTTGCCATAAGGGCCATGGGTTGGGGCAATCATATAGGTGCTAGGGCTTGACGTGACCAGCCATTGATCGGAGGGGGCCTCTCCGACTGCCAGTCTAGCCCAAGATAGGGCCAAAGTGGAGTATTGCAAGTCATGAACTGCTCATCCACAGTAGATAAATGGTTAATTGATTAGTAGTGGTAATGATATTAAAGCTCCGAAACAACACTTGGACTTGGGGTTATCGTCTGACGATGACTTTAGCCTAAGGTAGACTGGTTTGTTTGTTTAACGACATATCAACCTCTGTGGGTTATTTAATGCCAACAAAGTTTTGAAAAATTCATTCTTGATAGGTACTCATTTTTTTAAATTTTTTTATAAAGACATTTTCTATTTAACCCATAGATGGGATCCTAACAGGTACTACCACTCGGATCAGGGTGGACCTGGGAGCAATGTTGATGAAGGGGTGGTAATCAGGTAACACCTGATCAGTGGCCTGAAGGTTGTTTATACATGCCACAATAAAGATGAGGACAACAGTCCAAAAAATATCAAAATTATTCACATCAAGCCTCATCTCAAAAATACAAACAAATAAAAAAATTTTAAAAAAAGAAAGAAAAAAAAAAAAAAAAGAAAAAGAAAAAAAAAGAAAAGTTTGAAAATGCAAGAAATTTCCAAATTTAAATTTCCGATGTTTGCAGATTTAAAGAGACTGAATGACCTTTTGCAACTTTTTCCCTCCAAAAATGAGAACTGAAGATTTCCGAATGGAAATTGTGGGAATATTCCAAGGATTCATTGGAAGTGAGAATGAAATTGTAAAAAAGATAAACGTGTAATGCAAAGGAGAAAAGGTTTTCAAAGATTTGCCAATAAGTTTCATAAGAAATAAATACAAAGTGTTAGTGATGGACAAGACACAAAGCCTGGAATTAAGGAATTAGTAGCAAGGAGGGAGGAGAGGGTGTATTAGAAGAGATTAAGAAAAGAATAGAACTAATGAGAAGATGAGAGAGAGAGAGATAAAGAAAATCTTAAAATACAAAATCTAAGTTTAAAAAAATTCCCATTTAAGAATTTGTTTAAAAAATCATCGATGAACTTGCTCAATACTTAGATGTTTAACTCTTAATGTCCTATACCACCTCATTCCGCTCAGCTAGAAGTCACATTCATTTTCCTAATCTACCCCAAATGATAGCCTTTGTTTAAATGTAATATTGAAAAATATTCAGGAGTCTTTGATTTAAGTGAAATAACAGGTAACCTTTGATGCAAGGGCCATTTTTAGCCATCTTTTGATAAATGCTTATAGGAATGCTCTGGACTTAGAAAATTCTCAACAGGATGTTAAGAGTTAAGACTCACATTCTATTTTATTAGGTTTTTATACAATATAGTGCTTTTGTTATCTAAAAAAAAATTTTTTTTTAAATGTAACAAAAGATTAGGTCGTTTTGGAAGGAGTCTTGAATGGAATAATAGGATTTCAGTCTATTTGAGTGGGGAAAATTGATTTGATATATAAGGAAACCAAGTTACATTTGGAACAAATTAAACTTAAAATTAAATCAAAATTAACAAATTAAGGTTGAATCCAACTATTCTCCCTCCAGCTATGGGTAAATAGTAAGGCAGAAAGGGTTCTTTAACCTTGACATAGCATCTGGTCTAGGAGCAGAAAAACTGAATTCAAACCTGTTAAACTCTGCTAAAGAAATTGACCTTGTGTCCTGCAGAAGGGTTGGCACATGTAGGTAGGTATACATATATATATATATATATATATACACACAAATAAATAAATTCAATCATGGAAGTGTAAATGAGATGCCTCATTAACTGACAACTCACATGTTTATACAATTTATATTATAATTAATTGTAAATAAAGAAAAGTATTAATAATTATCTTCCTTGAAAAATTATAATGATCAGGGTGAGTGTAACTGCTGATCTAACTCTATTATCATTAAATTGCCAATTTGATTAGAAATGGTTTTATTCTAAGTTAGACAGGTCAACATGCCATTAAAATCAATCATTTATTCTTAAAAGATCTTAACTGAATCTAATGTTAATCAAATAGAAATACTTAGAAGGATGTACAATTCTAGAAAGTAAATTTATATTTTTGGAACTCTTCTGGGTTAAAGGAAAGAAAGAAGAAAGAAAAAGAAATCTCTCTCTCAGCCTAAACAAAGAGACAATAGAATTTAGTGACCAAGAAAAAGCTTTTGTTTTTCTCTTTTTTTTTTTTAATGAAAGAAAGTTTGAGGAGGAACAGTAATAGAGAGAGTTAAAACATCTTAGTCAAAAAGAAACTCCATCTTCAATAATATCGTATTGGTTAGGGGGAGGGGATTAATGCACTCAGGTTTAGTTGAAAATAACTGGCGGATTAGAGACATGCTTGCTTAATAAAATACTAACAAAAATTTATAATTAAAAAAGAAACACATCTATAAATAAAAAGGATTCTTTAATATCAATTCAGATTAGCATCTGGCAAAAAGATTCAACTGAATAACTAGTCATTTTGATTTTTAGTTGTCCCGGCTTCATGCCCTAATCTATGTTATGTTTTAATGTACAGTCGTCAGGCAAATTTCCGGACCAACTTAGATACTTTCAGTCAAATTTCAAAATAATTTTCATACCCTACGCTCCGAGATTTGAAATTTGTACAAATTCAATCGAGAAAAAGACAGCTTTCTTTTTTCTTTTAAGGGGATGGTGTGTAAAATATCTACATTGATTTTCTGGTAAAAATGGGGTGGTGTTTTAAAATGTCTACATTAATTTGCCAACAAAAAGTGATAAAAACATGATGCAGAGAAATTCTAAGTTGAGCCAGAAATTCACATGATACTGGCACACTAAAACAGTGTAAATTAGGGCAGGAGGCCAGGACGACTAAAGATCAAAATTAACACATCTTTGTGGATTGAATGCTTTTTTGTTGAATAATCAGTTTAAACTGAATGATTAGAACTTTTAAAAGATGCTCAATAAAACCTTAAGGAAATTCATCTGCCATCACTGACAGCTAAGTAAAATTAAATGGTATATCTAAGGACTTTATTGTAAATAAAAATATCCTTAACAAACTATGTTGACGGTATCTGTTTTAAGCTAAAATCTTGATAAATGAAGTAGAGCAAAATTCATTTTTAGAAGGCATAGAAAAAAAAAAAAATCCCCTATTTAGCCATAAACTATCTCTGTAGATAACTATTTCTGATGTGCTCAGGGAAATATTTTGCTCAGTGCAGAGTCAGGTTAATAATTTTAAACACATAGAGGGACGCAAAGAGGAGCTGGATTCTAAAATTAATAAAGTCCACTTGTATTGATGGGGAGCACTTTCTGCACAGATGTACTAACCAGCTTCATTACTCACTTCATTGGGAGTGCTCCCGTTTCCAAGAAAATATCCAGTAGCACCCTGAGGAATGGAACAAAAACATTTAAACAGACTTTGCGTCGGGGAGAAGAACTGAGGAACTTGAAAATGAGTGACTTCAAAAGAAATCATCTGTTTGATGAAAGCTCAAAACTGTTGATCCAAAAAAATGTACAGCTCAAATCAAAGATCAAAGTCATTTAATATAAGTTTATACCAACCATTCAAATGTTTGTTTTAGTTTTTTGTTTTGTTTCTTTTACCTCAATAGAGGAAGGGTCTTAGAGAGTTACCCAATTTTACATGCATGTAGGGAAAAAGAAAAAAAAAAAAAAAAAAGAAAAAGAGAATAAAATCTAGACAATACATTCATTTACAGGAATTATATAGCATGCACATTCATCATCTTCTCTCACTGGATTCCCCATAATTGTGGCCTTGTGTCAAACCCTACCCATAGGGTAAATAATAAAACTAAAAGATAATAATAATCATTTTTTTATTCTAAACAAAATCAGACTCTTGGGAATGGTTTATAAAATCTAAAAATGGAAAAAACACTTTCAAAGCAAATGTTACCTGGCTTTCAAGTCAGATAAGTGAAGGTAAGATTAATATTTGCTTGGTTCCAGAGCCTTTCTCCCCCAGGAAGCATCTGTCTCCTAAAAAGGGGCAAGGGCCAGGTTTATTGCCTGGATCATGGAGCACTCTTGAATGGAAATGCCAACGAGACCAAGCATTTTTTTGCAACAGCCAAGCATAAGTTTTGATTTGTACGTGGATCCCCACCATAAAATAACTTCATGTTTATTATGGCTTGTGGAAATATATATATATCATTCAAACAAATTTGGTAATAGAATCCTTACTGTTTTCAAGTTTGTTTGTTTTTTGTTTTTTCTTTTAAGTTTCCTGACAATTTTGATGTTATCTTGAAAGTTGTTAATAAGTTGTCCGAAAGAGTTATCGGTAGACCAAGTACTTTTGGTTCTTTTCTTAACTATTATCAAGGGATTGTATATCCATCTAAACTATCATTTTCAAAAGTGTTTAATATTTAACTAAAACTATTTTGTTTTTATCAATATAGCAGACTTGTTTCCATACAAATAAATATATACAAAAAATATTTATTTATTATTATTGCTCTATCACAGATATTGAGCACTCTCCTAATAATAGTGTATGTTGGCTTACTACTGTCTCTTCAAGTGTGATAGAGTTAACCATACATATTGGTATATGTGTCTATTATTATACTAAAGCTGAGCAAATTAAATTTTGTCTCCTAAAGACAGTTTTACTGTTTAATTTAATGAAACAAGAGTTATACTAAATTATTCCTTACTTCTAGGATTGAGTCATGTTTTTAAAAAATTCCATTTTAATTGGTTATTATTAGTCGTAATTTGCAATTAAGCCAAAAACTGATCCGTCCCTTACTTTACATTCTGCCTATCACTTTCCCCCTCTCTATGTATCTCTTGATTACCTCCTTGTTATATATGTTAGTTTCTCTGGGAGAGTAGAGACAGAGAGGGAGAGATGAGAGGATTTGAAATGTATTTGTAGGTTAAATTTCATAAGTAGCAACCCATAGCTTAAATTAGGTCAAACTTTCCCTTTATTAGAAAACTTACAAAATGATTTTAATGTTTTGTCCAGCCAGCTTTTTAAAAAAAAATTTAATTCACTTTGCAAACTCACTTTTCCTAATTTCAATTATCTACCCAGAACTCAAAAGGTTAACCAATGGGTCACATATTGTCTAATATATATAAGGCAATTAATTAAATATTATCTGTAAGCTTCTCTGAAAATGATTTGTTAAACTTTTTTAAAAATTTAAAAAATTTTTAAAAAATAAAAAATGTCAAAATGTTGCCTTAAAAAAAAATGTATACTTTTTTTAATATATATTCTCGATGCAATTTTGAAAAAAAAAAAAAATTAAAAACAATAATGAAATGGACCGTACAATAATGATGACAAACACCGAAACTTGTAAACAAATATTTGAATAAATGACAACATCAAAATGTCAAGTCAAAATAAAAAGACAATATTAAAAATTGTAGACAGTTTTACATTTGGGTGCTGATAAGAGTGCAATAATAAAACAAAACAACAAAAACAAAACACCATGCAGATTAAAAGGAATTAATCACTAGGGCAGATGGGGAGTAAATCACATGAGAGAGATTTCATTATACAGGTCACTGGGTTAATTTATTTATCAATATTCCAGATAAATACATTAACATAAATGGATAATCAAAACAATCATTTCTTTGGGGGGGGGGACCGGGGGGGATTACTTTACCAATAATTGGATTTTAAACAACTTTTGATAGCAAATATCAAAATTTCTAGAAAATAAACCCTCCAATTTATTCATTATATATATTATAATAAATTTTTTTAAAAAAGTGACGAAAGTGAGCCTTTTTTTTATTCTTCTATTATAATTGGCAGAAATTTTAATGAACCTTTAATGACTTAGACACACATAGGAAGTGATTATTTTCCTTGATTATTGTTGTCAAAGTTTCTTTAGTTGTAGTGAAAAGTCAATTTCATAAAAAAAGAAAAATTTCCTATTTTATGAAGATTTTCTTTTTAGAGAATTAAATAACTAAGGATAATAACTTCCTATGTGTGTCTAAAGCCATTGAAGTTTCAATAAAATTTGTGGCAATAATAAAAATGATTTTTTTTTTTTTAAATCCCCATTAATTGACAGAGAGGAACAAATGAATTTGTCTCAAATTTTTAAAAGTGAATCCGTACAAAAACAAATTTTGTACAAAGTTTTTTTCTCTTAACATTGAACTTTATTATTTTTACTTTTTGTGTTGAAAATATTGCATGATGAGATTGATTTTTGAAGAGTGTTTTAAATACAAAATATTTTTTCTTCATATTCTTTCCTCTCTAACCCACAAGAAAGAGACAATTAACATAGTGTTGTATTTGTTTCTCAAATAAATCAAAGAAACTGACTCAGTTTATTTTAGGAAACAATTCCTAAAGGATTACTTCCCCTTTAAACTAAAAAGAACTAATAATACATACATATGCCTCTAGATGTCAGCACATAACTGGGTTATTGAGTTGTTCAGAGAAAATTACCCAATGTTTGGAACCGAGACTTAAATAATATAAAATATCTTTAAAAAAACCAAAGGGGTTTATTAGGAATTTATGTTGGTCATTTCTTTATATTATCTTTATTCAAAAGAATAAAACTACAAATACCATTTCTACAACTATATTATATTGATATTTGATATTAATTAAATAAAAAGAACAAAAAATTAATTTATACTGTATATACTCACGTATCATGCAATTTACTGGACCTAGATTTTAGCTTAATATTAGGGAGTCACACCATATGTAAGATACAAACTGTGTGTGTGTGTGTGTGTGTGTGTAAATAGTTGGCCTAAGCTAGGCCGAGTTGTATATTGCGTATTGTGCGACCACCTAATATTAGGCTAAAATTTAGGTCCAAGAACGTCACATGATATGGTATACACACACACACACACACACACTTACAAGAGTAAATTAAAAACAAGGATGACAACAAAAAGCCAATTCAAATGTTAAATTAATAATTCTTTATATATCAATGTCCCATGAAAAGTTTATTAGGTTTGTAGTCAATCTTATTGCATTCTTATTGAATTAAAATCAGCACACATGCACACATAACATTTAATGTTAATTTATTTATTTCAAGTCAATTTCAACTGCTTTTAACACTAGTAAGCACACCCAAATACATTCAAATTAAAAATTTGGATTTTCTCAGTTCTGTCAAGAGGTTGCAATTGTTGCAAAAATGTTTTTAATTATTTGATGTAAATATTAATTTCATAAATATTTCTAATACTTATTTTCAAATTTGGTTGGTTTTGAATAAATTTATATTCTAATCAAATAGTCACAGGAAAATTATTTTTAAACAACAAATGAAATAAGAGAGAGAAAAACTAAAGCCTTAGTGATTCAATTGTTTTTTTATAGAAAGAACATCAGGGGAGATAACTCGTGTTGAACACTTTTTAAGTGGTTAAATGAAAATATTGGGGTTTTTTTTAAGGGTTTATTTCTTTCCATTTTATTTCTAACACATACAAAGAATAACATGTTTTATATTCACAGAAAACCAGTTAGACATTTAAATATATAAATAAAACAATAAAACCTATACTGCTCAAACTAAACTAAACACAACTTGGCAATATACACATATCTCTACAAAAGCACTAATCAAAATTGTGGTGCTGGTGTGCAAGTCAACGACTGCCAGTACATGGCAAGTTTCCAGCTTCACATTTTTTATTATAATGGAGATTATGCAACTGTCTGTAACCGAAACTATGTCCCCACTGATGTCACGATTTCCTTAGTTATTCAAGTTATATTCTCAACAATCATAAAATAGTCATTATTTAATCTTAAATAGCATCTTATTTATTAACGATGTCTATTAAAGTCTAGTTGAGTTAGATTTGCTGCAAAACTGCCCATATTATTAATGCATTGAACAAAACTGGGTTTAATAAATTATTATTTGCCATTATTGATTTCTAATACTATCATGTTATTCTCAAACATATTAAAAGCAACCCTATATATAATTTTATATAGAAATCCATTAAAATATGTGAAAAGAAATAGAAAAACAAGTATTAAATAATATGATGACAGATATCTGTTTCAACCTGTGGCGTTTATAAAGTATGATTCAATTAAAATCATTTTAAAATTAAAATGCAGACAATTGTAAAAGACATCTTTTTATACACTTTTATTTTCAAACTTTGTTGAATTTTTCTCATTGATTTTTAAGACTTAGGTTTAAAAATAAAATTTACATTATTCTTAATACAAAATACACTTTTTATACAAATTTTAAGACATTCCGGCTCAGAATGTGAGCGTTATTTGAACCTCATACGGTTAAATTTTCCTCCTTTCTTTCAACAATATGTGCTTTGATGAAGACTGGTTTTATAAAGCGTCTTTGTTTTTCTATTTCTTTTCATCATACTATTGGATTTATTCCATTTATCATATACTTATTAAAATAAGTATAATATTTGTATATTCATTCTTATTTAGTTTCTTTAGTCTTTCTAATTTAATATATTTTATTACATTAAAACTTAAACACTTGTGCCCAGAAGGCACACACTTTATTAGTTATCGTAACATACATAGCATTTAATGTGAAAATGAAAATGCATAAAAACTTGCTATATTATTTAATATTATTCTTTCCACATGTGATACAATATATATTTATGGTATAAATTAATATCACTTCAGATATTCAAACAATATCCTAAACAGGCACATTGAAAAAAATAACCTGCCAATAATGCCACATCAGATAAAGTAAAGCAGTGCTTCTCAAACCTTCTTGTTCTAAGCTTAGAATTAAATTTGAGCTTTTTCAAAGTTTTAGATTTACTTCTATCTAAATCCAACCTAGAAGTGGATTGATTTTAATGGCTGGTCAATCCATCTAGGATTATTTCAAGCCTAGAGATTAGGGAATAGTGTTTACATTTTTATTAAGTTGTTTAGCTTTTTGGGGATTTTTTTTTTTTTTTTTTTTTTTGCACAGGGTCCTATCAAATTCAAATAATTTTAAAAAAAAGATCTATTTGATCCATAGATTGGACCCTAACAGGTACTACAACTCCGGGGCAGAGCGGACCTGTGAGTAATGGCAATAAAGGAGTACTCCACACTCCCTAGAGCTCCAGAACTGGAGCCTCACCATTAGATAAAGTTTAGTGTCATACTCAGGACACTAGAAGTGGAAAAGTGAATTTTTAAAAACTAGTTTGTGAAAATGACTAACAACAGTGGAGAGAGAGAGATAGAGTGAGAGAAAGAGAGAGAGTGACAATAAGCATGCAGAAAAAAAAAATGTCATAAATAAAGACTGACTGTGGGAAGGTTTTGCTTTTTTTTTAAAGAAACACTACAAACTGAACAACATCAAAAGCAAGGTGAGGGGACCACTTGCACTCACCAGTTTGTCCTTCAAGTTTTCAATAGACTTTGATGTCTGGAGAAAAAGTGGCAGGTTAGTTGAAGGGGAGATTTTTAAATTTGAATTAAAAAAGTTTTTAAAAAGTACATAAAAAGAAAGACAATTTTTTTTCATTTAATTTCTATATTACATACATACATACATACAGGGTGCAGAAAAGTTCTTGGATCAACCAAGAAAAGAATGACTTTTTTTCTTTAAAATTAAAAGGGGTTAAAAGGGATTTAACAAACAATGTGCCAAGTGTATTGAATTGTGTAATGAATATGCAGAATAGCATGCACATTCAATTGTTCTAGGTCATTCCCTTCTTAGTCAGGCTGAGAACTTTTCAGGAACCCCCTACCTCCTCCATATACACACAACTTCAAAACTGACAGCAAACCATTATTATTTAGTAAAATGGTATGCAAAGAATATTTGAATTGTAAGTTTATCAAAAAATTTAAATACAAACACACAAATGTTTATAATATTTTAAAGGAATCTATATCTTTATTGTTTTTAAAGGATACTAGTTTTTTTTTGTTTTTTGTATTACTATAACAAAATAATTAGATTTCTTTTTTTTTTAATTTATGATTAAAATTAAAAAAGAATTCAGATACTGAAGAGAGCTTATTGATTGGGGCAGTGAATTTTTCACTATTGTTTTTTTAACTACAATAGAATATCATCTATAATCCCCAAAGGAAATTAGAATGTTTAAGATGAAGGCATATTCAAAATAGTCTTATAAAATATCTAATTAATCCCTGTCACTTCACTTTAGAAAGAAATATGCAGAATGAAGAATTTTACCAAAAATTAATACTAAAGTTAATCATGTTAGTATATTAAATAAATTCTTGTTTGTTTTATTATAGGATTAAGAGAATTTAACCTTCAAGGTTTAGAAATAATCAAAGATGCTTAAATGTTAAATGATGATGATGATGATGAAATAAATTAAAGAACCCAGTCTGCCCTACTATTTACCCATAGCTTGGGGTAGAAGAGATGGATTCATGCCTTTCCCCAGGGGAATTAGAACAAAGTGAAACCCAAACAGCTTCATCCAGGATTTGAACCTGGATCACTGTTTCTATTTCCTTCAATAATAAATTATGCTGAGATCACCTCGAAAATCATCTCTCCAACTTAAAATTCAACTTAGCATATTTAACTTGTGTTATATTATTTATCTTTTTTTCATTTTAAAAAAATTTATTTACTTATTTATTAATCAAAACTGGTTTTATTTATGAGTAATTCCATGTCAAATCATCGAGGCCATGTCACCCACCCACTTCAATTTTTCTGAAATTTTGTTCATTTTTGTGGATTATGTTATAGACATTCCCCAAAATTTGAGCTTCCAATTCCAATAATTGGCAGAGTTATGTTGATTTTTAGCTAGACAAATTTGGTGGCGTTCGTGAAAAATGGCAGTTTTTTATAATCTATTTTTGTCTGAGCAAAAATCAAACTATCTTCTTGGTACAAATTATGTTCAATATATGTGAAATAATAATAGAAAAAAGATTTTGTCAGATATAGTGCCACATTGGGATATTGATCCTGCTATGAAAAAATAAAAAATCATCAATAACTTAAAATTGGTTGACTTTTTTTATAGCATTTTTGGATTCCTTGGGCAAAAATGCTTTTATAAACCAATTTTTAGTAGTAGGGAAGCTCTAGAACTCATTTTATAGACAAAGATTACAAAAAGTCGCCATTTTTCACCAACACCAGCAAATTTAACCACTAAAAAAAAAAAAAAAAATTGATATAACTGCCAATTTTTGGAATTGGAAGCTCAAATTTTGGGGATTGTCTAACTTTAACAGTCCACACACCCAAAAAAATTAAGAAAAATTAAAGCAGGTGGGTGACAATTTTACTTTTTTTCTGGATGTTTTGATATGGAATTACCCTTATTTCATATTCATTTCATAATGAATTTAAGTTTCCTGTGACCCCCCCCCTTGCAATTGAAGTTAGATTGGAGAGATGTATTCAGAATTTATGACTTTCCCAAGGTTATTAGCATGAAGTGAAATGCAAACAGCCTTGTCCAGGATCTGAACTTAGGTCGCTGGTTCCATTTCCTATGACAATAACCTTTACACAGAGTGCCCCTCAAGCCTGATTAAGAAAAAAAAAATTTTTGGAATGGGTAAAAATTTCTATCTCCAAGAAAAATAATTTTGTATTTCTTTTTTCATGACTTTATTTGCTGATATTTTGAAAATTTCAAAACAAGAAAATACCAGAATATTTTCTGGTTAACAAATTCTGTATAAATACTGAATTCAGGGATATTTTAAAGCTATCAATATAATGCCTGGTTTTCTATTTAAACAATAATATTGTTTAAATAGAAAGAAAATTTTGCTATAGAAGTTAGTTTAAACTTAATTGGACAGGGAAAGAAAATAAATAAACTTATTAGAGATCAATTCTAATAAGTTTTTATTTAAATGATCTCAAAACAAATTAATTTGTCTTTGAGACAAAAAATGAAAATCAAGAGAATAACAATTAACAGAGTCAAAGGTTAGTAGAGCTTTTCAATTTCTATAAAGACATTCAACAAACAGAAAGTTTATACCAGGGGGTCTCAAACTCAAAAAAAAGGGGGGATGGGACAAAGTTGAGTTGTAATTTCCACCATTTCTATTGCTAATCTGCAATACAGCTGACAGGCCGATATCCCCCCCCCCCCCGTAACAATTTTCTGCTCTTGCAGAGATGGACTAGATTCCAAAAGTGTTATCTTTCCTTACCGCGAGGGTTTTGCCACTAGGTGACACTACTAGCTGGGTATTTAAACTCAGCCTGGAAAGCCCCCCTGCTTCTCTCTTTTGGTCTAGCATCCACAGAGACACCACTAGACGAGTGGTGTCTCTGTGCACTAAGATGTGTGCGTGTTGGGAGCTTGCTCCCCTACTATAGGCTTGTACTCATGTGAGTACGTAGCACTTTATAGACCCCTACCACGTGGATCATATTCCAGTAGTGACTTTTCTATTGTATAAGAACTCTTTCCTACTTATTAAATACTTTCTGTATCTACGTTGTATATTTCATGTTACATGTGCTCAGACAAATAAAGTCCGTATTTGTTGTTATATGTACCTCTTGTTTGGATTTAATTATGTATATATTCACCTACATTAGAAAGTTTCTCTGGGCCTTATAACGGGTTATAAAACCCATTTTGGCCACTAAAGCCAACACATGCAATTCTTATACTCCAATCAAAATGACAACGCAGCATGACAGTAATGCGTACAATATGTAAGGGGAAAAGGTTTTTCGTTTTACATTTGTTAAATATACTTTTTTTCAGTTTTCATTTTTTATAAATTCTGCTTGTTTGGTTGTTTTCTGGCATATCAAACCTTTTCGGGTCATTTAATGCCAAATAAAGTCATTTTTATAAACAAAGGAGTCAGGTTGCTTACAGTACCTGTTGTTGCTTAAGTGGTCACCCAATTAAGTATTATACAGGCTCATCACTGCTTAATAAGCTTCCCGCGTTTGTTGTAGGCTGCCGAAACACTGAATCTTTCAAAGCCTCCATGCTTCCTGTAATCCGCCGACACTATACCTGATGACTCTCCACACACATATGCACACATACATGCATATTACTACTGTAAACTGTTCATGTTCCTGACACTAATACATTATTCTGTGTACTTGCCATGAGACTTTAATGAGTTGTGGTGCACCTGAGCACTGTACACAATAAATTTCATTATTATTTATTTTAACTTTAGTGATCTAGCGGGAACTGGTACTTTCAGCATGACTTGACTGTAATCAGTGATAGCCTTTTGATTTAGTGCATCCTGGGACACACATATTTGCTTTGAATAAGTCCCAGGGAAAAATTTATGGGTCCCAACTAAAGTTTCTAAATAGATTGTAGGATTTTTATTTATGATCTGTCGAAACAACTAAAGCTGGCTAACTCCTACCTTGTAACCTATCCTGTGTAATTAATTTCTAAGAATCTATTGAAATGTATTTAGTTAGCTTGAAATGGTGAGGGAAGAAAAAAGAAAAACACTGGGATACATGGATATGATTTTACTGCGTCCTTTAGATTTTTGTGCATCAGGGATGCAGGACACATACCTATCAGCATCTGTGTAATAATAAATTCTGGATTTTTTCCTTTTTTTTTTTTCTTTTTTATTTTATTGTTTTATGGGTAAATTGCAATAAATTGTTCTATAAAATGAAACAAAGAAAACAAGAAAAGTTCAAAATTCTATCACATTTAAAGAAATAGTAGATATAATTTTGAGTAGTCCCAGCTACTACAGCTGCCACCCACCTGTCCTTCAGGACGGGGGTCCTGTGAGCTTCGGCCTCTGGACCGGTGGGATGCTAAATTCATAGCGTCGATCCCAGAGGGCCGTCCCTCCAGGCAATGCCTCATTGTACTTAAAGGGGCAGGGCTGGGTTTATTGCCCAGCGCCTGAGGCGCCCCCCCCCCCTTGAGGGGGAATGCCGAAGGGATAGACACAATTTTTCTACCTACCACCCAAATTGTGGGTGGTCCCCACATAAAACGGCCTTGTGCCATATCGTGTGAAAGTGGGACACATGTAAATACCAGTGGATATAATTTCAGTTTTATTTAACAATCTACTCTCAAATATTTTCTATGATTTTCTATTTGTGTTTTTCTGTTATCTCGGGTAGACTTTTTCCATGCCGATAAAAGTCAGCAAATCTACCCCTTCTCACATTATGGGGGGAAACAAAAATCTCAGGTTGTGCGAGTTAATTTTCAATTATCTCGGTTAACCTCCCCAGTGATGCTGATAGCTTTGTGATTTAGTGCATACTGGGATGCACATATTTGTTTTGAATGAGTCCCCAGGAAAATTTATGGTTCCCAACTAAAACCAGCTAACTCCTACCTTGTAATCTATCCTGTGTAATTCGTTTCTAAGAAACTATTAAAATGTATTTACAGTTAGCTTGAAATGGTGCGGGAAGAAAAACGAAAAATACTGGGACACCAATCAGCATCTCTGCCCTCCGCTGCAATAGATTTTAAGTGAAAGTGACTGAAATATTAAAACACATTTCACCCCACTCTGGGGAGAAACACAGTCAGGGGCAAGGGAAAAATTACCAAGTTTTAGGTAAATATTAGTCACAAAACATGTTCTGCCATGTGCCATAGAAAAAGTAGTTTGCAGTCATATGTTTGAGACGCCTGGTCTATACTTTATGGATAAGTTAGAAAACATAAAACAGAAGCATTATCATCTCAACGTACCTTTACATTAGCGTAGGCAGTTTCCACTTTCTCTTCAACGTTCTTGAAAGTCTGTGAATTTCTGAAGAAAGAAGAAAACAAAAAGATAAAATGAAATAACTCGAGTACAAATGTTCAAGTGTCAGTAAAATTAATATATTCAATAAAAGGTTGGTTGGTTTTATGGCATGTCAACCCTTGTTGGGTTATTTTATGCTGAAGATATTTTTGTTTTATTCATTCTTGATGGATACTCAATTTTTTTTCTTTCTTTTATAACAAGACATCATGAAAGGGACTATTTACTCTTTATGGTATCTCAGGGCAAAGAGAGTCTTTAGGTTAGTTGGTTGGTTGGGTTTTACGGTATGTCAACCCTTGTTGGGTTATTTTATGCTGAAGATATTTTGTTTTATTCATCCTTGATGGGTACTTCTTTTTTCTTTTTTTTTTTAAACTCAATTTCTTGAAACACTTTTCTAAACTCTTTTTTTTTTTCTTCTATTTAACCCATAGATTTAAACCAATTTAGGTCGGAATTTGTCAATGTCCACCAAATCAGCGAAAGTGCTGGGATTGCAACCCTAACAATTGTAAAACAACATGTCTGTTCCTGTGTGGAGAATTCTTTATAAAAATACATGACAAAATAAACAATGTAGAAGTATTGAGGGAAAAACCCAAATTGATTCATAACAATATTGTCACAGCTTGCTCAGTTTCACCAATTCCATATTGCTTTATTATTAAGATTAGTCGATTTCAGGTTTTGATCGAAACCATGCAAGCCATGAGTCAGCTCCACAAAGAAAAAGAAAAAGGCAAAAATAAATTTCAGAATATACACATATATGGCTATCTTTATTGATGACAATTTCCATTCTAGTTGAATGGGGGGGGGGATAAAGTTAGGCACTGATCCCTCACTATCACGATATGAACGTCAGACAGATTTTTTTGGATATAAGCTGTATGAAAAGTCACTACTTATATTTATAGACTATTCCAAGTAGCAGGAGTTTCTAAAAATTTATGATTTGATAATTCAGACTTATATTTAGAGAAAAATTTAAAAATCGCATGAGTAATATATATTTTGTTCAGATTTCATAAAATTAAATAAGGGGTGAAGGTTGACCAAGTAAAAAAATATTTCCCCTAATATATTTTAGGAAAAAACTATTTTAAACAAATTCATCTAAAAGGTGAATAAGCATCGAAATTTTCATGAAAATTTGACAATTAACTGATTTTTCATAGAATTTTAATATTTTTTATGTAGTAATGATACTGACTATAAATTAAATATTTATTGATAAACTTAATTCCTGAAATGACTGTGACGTAAGCAGTGACATAGTTTCGGTTACAGACAAATAGAGACCTAATCTATTATCAATAGATATAAAAAAAAAATGTTTTTTGTTACCTTAAATCACCGAATTTCCTGCTAACTGAAGCACCTATTGTTGACAGTGCAGATGCAGTTTTCTCTGAAGCAGACTTCATGACAGTAGAGGTTTTCTGGTACCTGTGCACAAAAGAAATAATAATAAATAAAAAATGAAAAGACATGAAATAATAAAATACAAAAACCCAAACTGCTTAAGAAGATCTTGTGGTCATACTGAACCATTTTCATGTAAAGTTAGAAACCTTAAAAATTTAACATTGTGCCAAATAATTAGCAATTAAACCAAATGAATCATGTTTAGTGAAAAATAAATCCCATCATCATCAGACAGCACAATCATATTTAGTGAAAAAAAAAAAAAGGCTTTAAATGTGTATTATTTAGATTATTCAGATTTGTCCTCATCTTTATTGTTATATAAATAACAGTGTAATTTTAACTCATTTTCATAAATATTAATTACAAATTCATTAAGTAGGGAAAGCCAGAAGCAGTTTGGAACAAAAATATTTCAATATTAAAATGAAGGTATTTATTTTTTTTAAATAAAAAGGTTTCTAATTTAGTTATTTTTTTAGATTTATTAAAATACTAAAATAACAATGAATAAGAGTCCAGGTAGCTGCAATAAAAATAAAAATTAATATGAAAAAAGTAATAGTCAAAAATCAATAAAAAATGCTCTTTATTATTCATTTTTTGACTTGTATTATAAGGATTTTTAAATCTAATAAACTTTATGAATAATAATTTTCTTAGTATTTTATGTTATAGATATATACAGTGAAAATGATAAAAATACATCAAACATTTACTTAATTATAGATGCACATTTTTAGAAGAACCTTTGATTGGTATTGTCAGACCTTTAAAACAAGAATTAGAGTATGCCCCCCCCCTCAAACAATATACATACCAATCATATATCAGTTACCATTAAGAAGGGGTTTTAATATCACAGAATTACTCAGCCATTGTAGATTATACAGATTTAGTGCAGTTGGTAATTCCAATGGATACAAATAATAATGATCTCATAATTGCGCATCATCTTACATTCCCACATATACATCCATTTTTTTTTTTCATATATCTTATTTTATTTTATCAACCAAAGTTAAACTATTAAACCTTGTTCACATCAACAAAAAAATAAATTTAAACCACATCCATTATTTCTTTATTGGAAGCCAAACTTTAAAAAGAATAGCAAATACGAGACATTTAAAATTTTTGAATGCAAAAAAAAAAAACAGATTCCCATTTTATGGAGTACATAACAGAATTCAAAAGGAACAAAAATATATATATATATATATATATATATATATATATATATATATATATATATATATATATAGACACTTACTCCATTTGAAATAAATAGATTATCAAAGTATTATTTAAAAAGAAAGGAGAAAAAAAGAAAAGGAAAAAAAGGGCTAGTTACTTGCCAAACACAAAAGGATGCACAGTATAAAAAACTGCATATCATTCAATATAATTCATATCAAGTAATGAAAGTAGCAAATTCAAAACTTTAAGCAAGGAGGGAGTGGGTATGGAAGGGGAGGAGATAGATAGATACAGAGAGGGAGAGAGAGAGAATGGAGAGGGTTTTCAGCTATTATTAATAGTAATAATAAGATAATCAAAATCTGATTTATCAAAAGTGCAGTTCTGGAGTTGCAGAATGGGGAGAAAATAAGACTAAAAAAAAAATTAACCACTGCTTTTGAGCTGAATTGGTTAAGAGTCTAGATTTAGTTTGTCGTATTTTAACAAACAAATTAACTGAAATGGTATTAATAGGGATTTCCTTAGACTGGAAAATATCCTCACCCTTATTTTCCTCAAAAGTAGTCATTAATTTTGAAAAAAAAAACAAAAAAAAAAAAAAAAAACATGCACCTTAAATAATAAGCATTAAAAAAGCTAAACTACACTTTTGAGAGATATATTTTCACATGTTATGGAGGTGAAAATGTTGAGGATATTATAAAAACAAAATAAAATAAAAATAAAATTTTAAAAAATAAAAAAAAATTTGTTAGCAGACATTCACAGTTTACAAACATAAGTTTTAATCTAGTATATGTTAAAATTAATTAATTTTAAAATATCAGTTATGTCAGAAGTGCATAAAGAATTTAATATTCAGAATTCACAATTTAGAAATAACTTGTCTCAATTTTTTAGATTAGGCTTGATAATTTGTATTATTCAGATTTTTTGTACTGCTGTCCTCATCTTTATTGTTATATACACGTTTCAGCCAATGTGCCCTCTGGCCTTCTTCAGGTGTTTCTTGTCAAACTCGGGAACTTTCTCATTTACCCCAATGCACAAACTTTGGGCGTTTGATCATTATTGCCTTCATGACATCCTATATTCAATGGCAGCAGTTAATTTCTAACACTGCTGTTTGGGCAAGATGCAGAATCCCCTCCCTCCAGCAGGGTCTTGTGAGACATCTTCACTGGCTTGGCCATGCTCTTCGTCGACAACCCGGTGACATCATCCATGAATCCATTGACATAGTACCACCTCAGGGCTGGAAGAAATGCTAAATGCTGAAAATCTGTCTCAAAACAGTCAAGCAAGATGCCGAGCTGATCCTGGGCCCAGGTCTCAATGGAGTTCGATGGCCGACACTCACAACTTCAATAGCATTGGATTGCCATGCAGGGTCTGCCTTCATTTGGGATACGGTGAATTTGTTGAGTGGAACCAGCTCAACTGATCCAGGGTGAATACAGATACCCTAATGGATTAAATAAAGGGTTTGGTTCAAAGTTTTATGAAGGCTCCCGATTCTGACATAAGGCTCGATAGTTTAACAAGAAGGCTCCAGAGTTCGACAAGAAACACCTGAAGAAGGTTGGAGGGTACATAAGCTAAAATGTTGTGTATATAACAAAGATGAGAATAGTAGTAAAAAAAAAATCTAAATACAAATTTAGAAATAAAGTTAAATCTTTTTTAGGTATCAATATTTTTAATAATTTTTCACTAGCTTTCTTAATGTTATTGTTGCTTATTATAACAACATTATATATAGGTTAGATATCTTCCAATCCAGAAATAAAGAGAGGGAAATTGAAATAAAATAGCTTTTCAAGAGTAGGGCTTATCTTACATGGAAGATGCCTTAACCATTTCAGCAACAAAAGCTTAATGGTTATAGTCAAGATTCAAAATCTATTACTACTTCTATCCTCAGATTCTTTATGCCATATATTGTTTGTTTACGATGTAAAAAAAGAAAGAAAAAAGTGCAGAGATATTTTCAAGACAAATGTGTTTTCAAGACTGTATAATAAACATGTATATTTATTGTTGGATAAATTATTATAAAAACCAAATATATATAAAGAAAACCAAAGACTTTTAAAAGGGCCAATATTTCATAAAATCTAATATAACAAAACTTAGCAATTAAACTTGTAGTCTGTGAATGTTTGTTAATGGTAGCAACTAGTCTACAGTTAAGATTTCTAAAAAAATGAAGAATTGTCCATTGACAATAATCGTATCATGTGCATCATGGAACTATGAAGTGCTCAAGTACTTACAAATCAGCTGTAGTGGCAGAGTTCCTGAATGGAGATAAATGTTAGAATTGTTAGATTAACTTGGCACACAAATTCCAACATTGGAAAATGTGCTAGGATGGTTTTTTCCTCCCAACGATCCTTTTTTTTTTTTTTTAAACTCGTATTCAAGAGAGATAATACAATCATGAAAAGTGACTGGGATGATTTTGAGAAATGAATGCTGGGACTTAAGTAATTAAAAATTAGAAACTACTAAAATATATTTAGTTAAGTGAAAGGAAGTTTAATTCTTTGTAAATAGAAAAGGGCTTTTTTAGAGGAATCTAGCAAAAACAAGTTCATATAAGAAATTTGAAGAGAAAAAAAAAGCACAGATGTTAAGTAATGTTGTTTTATTAGCTTATATTGCAATATTTCAATCTGTTTGGATGATCATCAGAGCATGTCTATTATAAAAACAAGGAAACAGTTTAATGAAAATATGACCGGTTGAAAGGGAAATAACTCATAATGGACTTTTAAGAAAATACATATTTAGATTTTTTTTTTAAATTCTCAAAATCATATATATTTCATAAAAAAGAAGGTCCGCAAAATGGATTATGTTTTTAGAAAAATTTTTATTTTCATCTTATAAATAAATTTTTTTTCTAAAAACATAATCCATTTTGCGGATCTTCTTTTTTATAAAATATTTAATTTTCTCCCATTGGACCCATAACACTTTTTATATATGTGAAATAAAAGGAAATTAATCTGACAGTGTGAATTTGATATATTGAAAAAACAAATGATGTTTACAAATGCTTGGGATC
This sequence comes from Doryteuthis pealeii, assembly GCA_023376005.1. Classification (NCBI taxonomy): domain Eukaryota; kingdom Metazoa; phylum Mollusca; class Cephalopoda; order Myopsida; family Loliginidae; genus Doryteuthis; species Doryteuthis pealeii. The sequence goes on from CM042164.1 coordinate 64,983,288, forward strand.
ATCGGTGCACATTCTCTCCTGATGATCCCAATTATTTGTAAACATCATTTGTTTTTTCAATTCATATATATATATATATATATATATATATATATATATATATATATATATACACACACACAACTTAGATATATATGCTCTATTACAGATAGAGATATTGAGCACTCTTTTCATCATGTTTAAAAAAAAAAAATATGTTAACGTTTCTATGGGAGTTCTTTCATGATATTATGATTAAAGTCTTCACTTGTTTATCCTTATCAATACATTATTGGAATCTTCCCCAGATGGTTTTCATAATATCAATTCTGATTTTCTAATAAAGATACTCCCATAGAAATATTAACATTTATTTTTAAATCACTCTATATCTAAAAACTCTATATATCTTTTTATCCTGATTAACATTAAATTTAAGTAACAAGCTTGTTTAAAGTTGCTGGTTATGATTTGGTACTTTAAAAGAAATGAAAATCAAATGACTTTATTATTACAAGGATCTCATCAAGTCAAAATCAAATTCAAAATGGAGTCTTTGAAAGGGGAGACAACTAACAAACGAAATTGTGTACCAGTCAAAAAGTCAAAATGGTGATCACTACAGCTACAATTAACATTATAACATTAAAAAAAAAAAGAAAAAAACACACACACACACACACACTTGAAAACATTTTTCAGAGATATATCTCAAACAATAGCATACACACACAGATAACATACTAACCTCTTGGTATGCAAAATACATTGAGAAAAAGAAAACATTCTTTTGAACCTATAAACTTTGATACATATATTGATTAAATTTTACATAAAAAACATCTAATCTAATCATTCCATTCCTATTATTTTTAAGTCTGGAGCCAAGACAGAAGGTAAAAACTGATTTTGAAAATAAATAAATAAATAAAGGAGACAAATAATCAGAATTGTATTTTTTTTTTTTTAATGAATCAACATTTCTAACTATCATTAGATATTAAACAAATGTTATTTGTCTTTGAGATGAGGCTTGATGTGAATAATTTTGATATTTCAGACTGTTGTCCTTATCTTTATTGTGGTATGTATAAACACAATGTTCAGGCCACTGTAACCTCGGGCCTTGTTTAAGTGTTTCTTAATTATCTTATAATAAAATCATCAGATGATAAACTTGAGTTCAATAATGCCCCAAAACCACACTTGAACTGATGATGACTTTATTCTAAGATAAATAAGAAACACCTAAACAAGGCTCGAGGATACAGCAATCTGAACCTTGTGTTTATACATACCACAATAAAGATGAGGACAACAGTCCAAAATATCAAAATTATAAACAAATGTTCATTAAGATTTAAAACTGATATCTGACTACAAACTAATTATTCAGGTTGATCCGATATTCTGTGTTGTGTGATGATATTATTTTGTAACTAAAAAAGCTATGTTGATAGGAAAACAAAACAACATCATATAACTAAAAAAAAAAAAAAAAAAAAAAAAAAAAATCAAATAAAGAAAATCATCCACAATGCAGGAAAATATCAGCATATTGGATCAACTTGAATAATTAGTTTGTATTTTGGATATCGACATTAAGTGAACATTTGTTTAATATCTAATTATTTTCTTATACAATGAACACAGTTACTACAATGTCATCTTCCAAAATATTCAAGTTGATCCAATATTCTGATCTTTTTCTATGGGTGATGATTTTTTAAATTTATTATAGTTGTGTGATGTTATTTTTTTTTTCAATCAACATAGCCTTTTTGGCTACAAAAAATATCATCACAAAATGCAGGAAAATATCAGCATATTGGATCAACTTGAATAATTAGTTTGTATTCTGATATCAGGTTTAAATTAGCATTACCAGAATGTTAGGTAAAAATTGGTGGACTTTGACAAATTGGTTCAAATCGCAATTTCTTGCATATTTTTGGTCCAATCTTAAAAATATTTACATGGTTGGAAAGAAAAGAAAATGATCTTTTTAAATATGTAATTCTTATGTTTTTATCCATTGAATTATTTTTACAGAAAATTAAAATGGTATTTTGCTTTGAAGAGCTGAAATAAGATGACTTTCTTTTTTTTTAAAGACTAAATTTTACACACTAAATAACAATAAACTCAAATAAAAGAATTAACTGGGAATGCTATTTAAATATTAAATGAACATTTGTTTAATATTTAATGATTTCCTTCTACAATAAACTCAGAGTGTTACTGCTATCTCATCCGCCAAAATAGGTAGAGACCAAAAACAACAAAAATATAAACAACCGTTTGAATGAAGTCAACATAAAATGTCTAATCTGATGAAGATTTTTTACTAAAAATACCAATAAAAATTATGAAACAATTTGGATGCAACTATTAAGATAAAAAATAAAATTTAAAAATCATCTTGCAACAAACGATACGACAGACAACAATGACATCCTTTATCTAAACTAGGACTTTGGAGCAAAACAAAAAATAGGACAAAAACAATGGAGGTGATTTCTATGATAAAGAAAGTGATGAAAAGAAAGAAAAAAAAAAAGAAAAACAGTTTTACAATGGACTTTTTCTCACACTGCAAATATATATTTTTAAACTTGATATGAATATTTTTTAAAAGCATACAGAGAAAATAAACTGATGAATTTTAAAAATAGAAAAAACATCTTCAAAAATAAATTCAAGAATTCTTTGTTTGTCCAAGAAATCTTTGTAACTTGGTCACATGATCAAAAATATTCTTTTTAATTATTTTTTTTTATATTCTTATTCAATGTTGAATTTTATCAAAGTTTAATATTTATTCATTATCATAGGGTTTTAAAAAAAAAAATTAAAAAATCTGATATCATTTTGTAATGTAATAATTTGACCAATTCTCATTTCAAATGATCCCAAATTTTAACAGCATGTGTAAAAACAACTCAAAATTCTATATTTGATGTTTTATATTTTTCTCTTTATGTATCGAAATGCCATTCACTGGAAAAGAAAAGACGTTCTAACATTAAACATAGAATTTTGACTTTGTTTCTACATATGCTATTAGAATTTGAGATCATTTCAGATGTAAAGGCGGTTTCAAAAAAATTGATATCATTTTGTAATGTAATAATTTGACCAATTCTTATTCAAATGATCTCAAATTTTAACAGCTTTTGTAGAAACGAGTCAAAATTCTATATTTAATATTTTATATTTTTTCTCTTTATGTATCGAAATGCCATTCACTGAAAAGAAAATTCTAACATTAAACATAGAATTTTGACTTTGTTTCTACATATGCTATTAGAATTGAGATCATTTCAGATGTACAGGCTGTTTCAAAAAAATTGATATAATTTTGTAATGTAATAATTTGACCAATTCTTATTCAAATGATCTCAAATTTTAACAGTTTGTGTAAAAACAACTCAAAATTCTATATTTAATGTTTTTAATGCTTTTTTTTCTCAGACATAGAAATGTAATTCACTGGAAAAGAAAAATCTGTTTAAACAGAGAATTTTGAGTTGTTTCTACAAATGCTGTGTTAAAATCTGAGATCATTTGAATGAGAATTGGTCAAATTATTAGATCAGAGATGCTGATAGGTACGATCCTGCGTTACTGATGCATAAAAATCTAAAAGGATGCAGAAAAATCATATCCATGCATCGCAGTGTTTTTTTTTTCTATAACCCCACCATTTTCAGTTAACTAAATACATTTCAATATTTCTTGGAAACGAATTACACTGTATGGGGTAGAAGGTAGGAGTTAGACGGTTTTAGTTGTTCATAGATAAAGACCAGCATCACTGTTAAATTACAAAATATGAAATTTTCTGAAATACTCTGTAAATCTCAAATGATATAAACATTTTTGAAATAGCCTGTATTTAATAACAAAATTATAACCTAATTCACAATTAGTTAATTATTATTAATAATTAGTTAATAATTATAAATTCACCAGTTCTATTCCATAAAGTATGTTTTTCTGTTGTGTAAAAAATAAAAAAGTGTATGATTGTTGATATCATTTTTCAAATCATACATCATGATGGAAGTGAGGGTGGTACAATGGTTATTGGTATAGAAAATAAAATTGCTGTACTGTATTTAAAAAAAAAAAAAAAAAAAAAAAAAAAGCAGCTTTCCGAGTAATCTAATTGGGTTAAGAAAAGAAAATGGCCTGCACCATCACCACTTTTTTTTTTCTTTTCTTAATCCCCCTCCTCTGTAATACAATCAGTTACACTGATGTGGTGAAGTCACAATCAGAACACACAAAACACCAACTTTTCTTCCTTAGTTAATCCACTCTTTTATGGACTAGCAGGAGGAGCTGAAATCTGTGAGATTCACTTTGAACACAAGACCAGTTCTTCATAAGTTGTGACTTTGGGGTGGCTGCCATGTTTTCCTGTCCCAGATATCTTGAATGCAAGACACATGCATGCCTGCTTGACCCCTTTTGCTACAGTAGGTTTAGGTTATGCCACTCTGGGCTTTTTTGGACTTGCAAGGTAATTCTCCAACACGTGTGCAAAGTTCAAATAACAATTGAGGCTGTTCACTTTACACAAATACCTTTGAAAAAAGCAGGTATCCATCTTTCTTTCTTACATGGATAAAATAGTAGGGCAAACTGGGTGATTTAGCCTTGGTGTGTAACTCGGAATTCAAAATCAGGAACTGGAGTTTCTAAGGTCATCTGTTGTTTTGTCTTTTATTCTTGCAACTCTTGAAAAGATAATAGTGTCAAGCCATACAGACTTTTGTTGCTTTTGACAAGGTTGATGGCATGGAAAAAGGTTGGTTGATTGATTGATTTTAACGGCATATCAACCCATCTGGGGTTATGTCATGCCTAGCAATTAGGAAATAATATATGTTGTGTATCTATATTTACACTTTTGTAGTATTTGGTTTTAACAATGTGTTAGCATCATTGGGGATTATGTTGTATGGTATTGATTAGGTTCATGTCTATATTCTATGGTATAATTTTATTTCCTTCAAAAAAGGACAGAATGTCTTCTATGTTGACTTTTTCAAATAGATTTTTCATATTGTTTGCATTAAAATAACAGTTTCTGATGTGAGCAAAATACCTGCATTCCATGAGTAAGTATTTAACAGTCAAAGGTGTATGGAAAGAGGAAACTTGATGTTCGGGCAACTGCGGGTCTTCCAAATAACCCTGCCAAGGAGTCAGAGATTCTGATCTTGCTAGCCTAACAGATTCCATCACCATCATCACACCATAATACACCATTCTCCTTTTTTTTCAGGATTTGTTGAAAAAGCCTTTGACAAAAATGGTTGATATGATATAATGGGTAATGTTTGGTTTGTTTGTTAGATTTTAAGGCATATCAACCCTTGTGTGGTTATTTTATGCCAAGGATGTTTTGTTTTATTCATGCCTAATGGATATTCAATTTTTTTTTTTTAAATTGATTTTTTTCTATTAACCCATATATAGGACCTTAACAGGTACTACCACTCCAGGTGAGGGTGGACCTGGGAGTAATGGTGATGATGAGGTACTCCACACTCCCCAGAGCTCCAAAATTAGAACTTCACCATTAGATGCAGTAATGTTTGGGATCAAGAGGTTACTTGATCATAAAAAAGATTTTCCATTTGAATTTCAAGAGACAATATCTGTTCTTAATTTCTTTTGCCAATGTTTGAAAAACTATGACAAGTCTTAATTAAATTAGACAAACTCCATTGCTAGAAGATTAAGAAAAAAGAGAATAAAAGTTCAACCAACAAAATGCATAACAACAAATGAAGAAAGTGATTAGCAGTTTCATCAATTTTGTAGGAAACTCAAATCATTATCAACTCATCTATCGTCAAATTAATCAATTTTTAGGACATTTAACCAAAATCAGACACACATTAATGGTAACACATTTACCTCATTTTTGCATTATATATATTAAAAATTAATAATTAATGAATTTAGGTGGGCATATATGTTCAAATGTAAGCCTAGACAAATCGAGAAAATGTCAATCCCTGAATGTACATTTCAACCTCTTAGGTCTATAACCTTGCTGATGAGACTTAAGAGGTCGAAATGTACATTCAGGGATTGACATTTTCTTGATTTGTTTAGCCTTAGATTTGAACATATATGCCCGCCTAAATTTATTAATTATTAACTAATTAATTTTCAAAATTAGGTATGACTTCAATTAAACACATATCTCAAAAATTGTCGGCTAAAAAGCCATATCAAATAAACACATTGTTTGTTTATTACTCTCATATATATATTACACCATTGTTGGTAACACATTTACCTCATTTTTGTGTTTATATATTACCATTGATAGTAACGTATTTACCTCATTTATGCATAATATATATAACCATTGATAGTAACGTATTTACCTCATTTATATAATATATATTAACCATTGATAGTAACACATTGTATGGGTCGGGTTTGCAAAGACAACAATGGAATTACATAAAAGAATAAAATGTGAGGAATTGAATCACAACAAAAAAGATGCAGAGATGAATCCAAAGACATTTTTGGGATGAAGACAAAAACATTTACTAATATCTGCAAAAGGGACTACAAAAGTAAAAGAAAAAAAAAAAAAAAATTAAAATTGTCTTACAGCATCTAACCAGTATAGAAAAGGCACTGAAATGTATTGTGTATTTGAATGGTTAGTTTGGTTGGACCTTAACAGGTACTCCCACTACGGGTTGACCTGGGAGTAATGGCGATTAAGGGGTACTTTACACTCCCCAGAGCTACAGAATTGGAACTTCATCACTAGATGCAGTTTAACATCATATCTAGGACACTAAGACCCTCAGACACCACCTTCTAGCACATATGATAAAAAGGGTTGGGGTTTGCCATAAGGGCAATAGGGGTGGGAAAATAATATAACTTGATGTGACCAGCCGATTGATTGTAGAGTTATTTTATACTAAAGATGATTTATTCTATTCATGTTTGATGGGCATTCAAAATTTTTCTTTTAAACTCAATTTTCTTTTAAATTCATTTTTTCTATTTAAGCCATAGATGGGACCCTAACAGGTACTACCACTCCGAGTCAAGTGGAAATTTTCATAAGGAATCACAATATAAGATTAATTCAAATGGTTAACGACTCCACCAACCCAAAGCCTTGAGTTTTCTTCTTTATCATAAAATTTATAAGATACTAGCAGAGCTACCCAGCATTGCTTGGGATTTAAAAAGTTAAAATAAATCTCTTATCTATATTTAGTGATGCTGATAGCTTTTTGATTTAGTGCATCCTGGGATGCACATATTTGCTTTGAAGGAGTCCCGGGAAAACTTATCGGTTCCAACGAAAGCCGTCTAACTCCTACCTTGTAACCTATCATGTGTAATTCATTTCTAAGAAACTATTGAAATGTATTTACAGTTAGCTTGAAATGGTGAAGGAAGAAAAAAGAAAAACACTGGGACTCATGGATATGATTTTACTGAGTCTTTTTTAGATTTTTGTGTGTCAGAGATGCAGGACGGGTACCTATCAGCATCTCTGTATATTTATACATAGATTAATAAAAATTCCATTTCTACATATTTATTTCTTTTATTCTTTATATATTCTTCTTTTTAAGTTGTTTATTTTTATTATTATTGTTTTATTTTTTTTTTTTTATTTGCTTCATGTTTTTTCCTTTGTTAATTTGTTTTATCTCTTAATAGTTTTTTCAATTATTTTTAATAGATCATTGATTTACCCCCATATACTTTCATTTAGCTTTTTCTTACAAAAAAATATGGGGTAAAGATTTTTTTTAACCCCCCTATGGACAAAAAATAGAATGTGGATTTTATAGAACTTTGCTGGTCTCCACAAATTTTACTTTATAAAATGTTGTGCTCTATTATTGTACAGACATATAGAATCTTTGATTATATATATATCATATATACATACATATATCATACACAGATTTAAGTTTTCATTTTACTTCAATTCAGAGTAATTTCTACCCTTTTTACTTTTTCTCTTTCCTTCAGATTTTATTCCCTTTTATTTATTTATTTTTACTTAGAGCCCCACCCCCCAAAAGGTGGTGTATAGTCAATTTCACACAGCCCTGAAATAAGGAATAAGATGTATCAGTAAAAATAGTATCAACAGGATCTTAGATTGTGTCAGGTTGCTCAATATGCTACTGGTACTATGTAACCCGCTACTAATTGTTTCATAGTCAGATCATTGACAACTAAACCGGTAACCCCACAGATTTTATCTGGTGAGGAGGGTGGCTAGACACCCTGCAAAATGAAAAACAACACCTATAAAAGGGTGGACGAAGCTCTTTGCTCAACGGCCATCTAGTACATTATTTCTAAAGTATGACCCCTCCTTATCGCTGCAGGGCTGTGTAAACTTAGTGTCACAACTATGCCATCGGGAACTTAAGTTCCTGTTAGGGTCACCCAAGACGCACAGGTCTGGCACCCTGTGGTATTAGGGCCACAACTTGACCAAAGGGGCTAGGTTGAAAATACAAAGGGGGCATCTCCATCATCAGGAATCAAAAGCTTTTGATGAATTCATTGGATGGAACCGGCTCACCCGACCCAGGGTGATGCAATCACAAAGAACAGAATTTTTTTTTGGGGGGGGGGGGGGGAGGTCACAAGCTATGTCATCTGGGTCATTTTCAGAACTACTGAAGACATTTTCATAATAAATAAAAAAATAAAATAAAAAGATTCTATCACCACAAGAGAAAGCAACTAATTCAATAAAAAAATAAAATATGTTGTGCACTTAGACAATATAAATGGGGCAAAAATAAGGGGGTAAAAAACAAAACGACTATCATGACACAAAGTGAGAAGATGAAGAACTGACTTTCTATGAAATGCAGAACAATTCACATGTGAACGACATGGGAGTGTGCAAGTGAATGCAAAACATCAAAGTACTTACAGAACTGCAGATGCTGAACCGCCCCTGGAGTCGGATAATGAAGAAATCAGAAAGAGAGAGAGAAAGTTGAGAGAGAAATATAGAGATCATTTTATACACACCCTGTTGCTCTTGTGTATAAAACTTTCATATGTAAGAGTGAGAGAGAGGGGGGGGATGATAAATTTCCATTTAGTTTCTCTAAAAAGAATTGTACTATAAAATAAATGGAGAAAAAAAAAGGAGAGAGAGAGTGTGTGTGGTAGAACAGAGAGAGAGAGAGAGAGAGAGAGAGAGAGAGAGAGAGTGGTAGAAACAGAGAGAGAGAGAGAGAGAGAGAGAGAGAGAGAGAGTAGAGAGAGAGAGAGAGAGAGAGAGAGAGTAGAAACAGAGAGAGAGAGAGAGAGAGAGAGGGTAGAAACAGAGAGAGAGAGAGAGAGAGAGTTAGAAACAGAGAGAGAGAGAGTGAGAGAGAGAGAGAGAGAGAGAGAGAGAGAGAGAGAGAGAGTGGTAGAAACAGAGAAGAGAGAGAGAGAGTGTGGTAGAAACAGAGAGAGAGAGAGAGAGAGAGAGAGAGAGTGGTAGAACAGAGAGAGAGAGAGAGAGAGAGAGAGAGAGAGTGGTAGAACAGAGAGAGAGAGAGTGAGTGGTAAAACAGAGAGAGAGAGAGAAGAAAGAGAGAGAGAGAGAGTGTGTGGTAGAAACAGAGAGAGAGAGAGAGAGAGAGAGAGAGAGAGTGGTAGAAACAGAGAGAGAGAGAGAGCAGAGAGAGAGAGAGTGTGGTAGAGAGAGAAGTGGTAGAAACAGAGAGAGAGAGAGAGAGAGAGAGAGTGTAGAAACAGAGAGAGAGAGAGAGTAGAGAGAGTGAGAAAACAGAGAGAGAGAGAGAGAGAGGGTAGACAGAGAGAGAGAGAGAGAGAGAGAGAGAGAGAGAGAGAGAGAGTGGTAGAAACAGAGAGAGTGGTAGAAACAGAGAGAGAGAGAGAGAGTGTGAGAGAAGAGAGAGTGGTAGAAACAGAGAGAGAGAGAGAGAGAGAGAGAGAGAGAGAGTGGTAGAAACGAGAGAGAGAGAGTGGTAGAAACGGAGAGAGAGATGAGAGATAGAGAGTGGTAGAGAGAGATAGAGAGAGAGAGAGAGAGAGAGAGTGGGAAGGTAGAGAGAGAGTGTGTGGTAGAAATGGACAGTGAACAAGAGTGATAGAATGGAGAGAGAGAGAGAGATCAGACAATATATTAAAAGTAAGTTTTCTTTGACATATCACATAATATTGTTCACAAATATTTAATATGAATAATAGAATAACAAATCCAGAAAAAACAACAATTCTACCCAGTGTTTTTTTTTTTTTTATCAGTTCTAAAAGTACTTCTGGTACACCATTTAAAATCACAAAGTCATCATATAGGCAATTCCAACAGGCTTTGACATTTAACATTTATACAAATCAGCTACATTCATAAATGAAAAGAAATATATATATATATATAAAAATTAAAAAGAAAGCAAAACCAACAATTAAGCATGTACATATCAAATTGGCTAAAAATGTTTGTGTCAAATTATCAAAGAATAAATCTGAATTGTTATCAGAAAATTCATTAAATATTCAGCAATATTCCCAATCAATGTTGACCACTGAATCAGTTGAACTCTCACAGTAGATCTGTTCAATTCAATAATATAGCATTAATAATCCATTTAATTGCATAAACATGATCAAATATTATCAGTGATTTGGGGATTTCAGGGTTTTAAGGTTTTAAAAAGAGTCAAATAAAGAGATAAACCTTTGTTTATGGTACATTTGGTATACACAGAGCATTTTTAGGATTAATTGATTTTAACAGTTTTTAGGTCAACACTTCTAGTCATTCAGTTTTTTTGTTTTTTTTTAACAACTAAGGTTCATCTTTCAATTAATGAAGGGTTATGATGATATATCTCTATATGTGGTAAGTGAATAGGAAGGATGACTAGAAAGTGGGGGATCAGCATAGACAGACATTAATATAGGTTGGTTGGTTGGTTGGGTTTTAGTTACATGTCAACCCTTGTTGGGTCATTTTATGCTGAAGACGTTTTTGTTTTATTCATTGTTGATGGATACTCAATTTTTCTTAAACTCATTTCTTTTAAACATTTTTTTAAAGAAATTTTATTATATTTAACCCATTGACCCTAACAGGTACTACCACTCCAGGTCAGAGTAGACTTGAGAGTTTATTATATTATTATGAGGTTTTATGATCTAACAATTATTAGCAGCTTGAACATAGGAAAAATACAGATGATGAATATAAGTAAATTCTCATAATGTAATGATAACTGTTAGATCTGCATAGGAACCACAAGGTTCTGGGTTTCGATACAGCCTTTGCCAACTCAGCACATGAGTAGCACAGCTTGGATCTGAGCAGTAAAGTGAGAAGCTGATGGTAGGGTAGGGCTTTACTACAGATGCAAAAACAATCACCTTGGTCTAGCGCCAGTGAAAAGGGTATAAACTCCCTCACAATCCAGCTGATACTGACAATAGGCCACTCCACTGTCTTTATAAATGATAAAAGATTTTCTACTGTTAAAATAATAGCTTTAAGATTTAAAAGAGTTTGCTTGAAGCATTGTGTTTATATTGGTTTGGTGGTTGGTTTTAAAGGCTATCACAATGCAAGTGTAAAGAAAATGAGATAACTATGAGCTGTCAGACTGTTGCTAGTTCTGATGCGTGTGTGTATACTATTGAAGCATTGTCTTTATATCTATAATAAGGTAACTATGATGTTGTTTGTTTACCTTTGATTTATTCTAAATACTAACAAATATATGCACCTAAGTATTTAAGTATTGATGTAATAAAATATATCAAATTAGAAAGGTTAATGAAACTAAATAAGAATGCAGATAAAATGATTTGAAACAGAGGAGGTATAATCGAAAAATAGAACAACTGAAACTTACTATTCCATCACTCCTGTCTTTCAGTGTTAAATTTTCCTAATTTAACTATTTAGTTAAAATAGGAAGTAAAGAATAAAATTAGTTATTACTTCTTGTTAATGGATTTCTTTTAAGATTTATCCCCAAGATTTTTGCTCATATCCATTAAGATAAAACCAAACAATTAGAAATCAATAATACCAAGCACATATTTAGTAAAATCAAATTTTTAATATCAATATGCAAATTAGCCTTCCCATTCACACTGTAAACCACTATTTTTGTTGTATATATAAGTACAATTGTATGTTATTAGTATGTGGGTTCAGCCCTGGATCTTTACAAGTTAATAGCGTCGATCCAGGGGCTTTCCCTCCAGGCAATACCTGCCCCCTTGATTTAAAGGGGCAGGGCTGGGTTTATTGCCCAGCGCCTGAGGCACCCTCTTGAGGGGGAATGCCGAAGGGATCGACGCAATTTTTTTTTTTCCCACCCATGAGCTTCGGCTTGTGGGAGGGCCCACGTTAAAACGAGGTCTTGTGCCCAGCCCATACAAGTGGGGTATGAGGCAAATACCTGTAGATTTGGCCAACAGTATTAATAATGTAAAACAATTTTATTGATAATTGAGGTTTAAATAAAAATGAAATCATGGAGAATGTGACATATACAACTAATGGAATTTTGACTTGAGTAGTAATATAGTTTCGGTTACAGACAGAAAAACACACATATCTCCATTATAATAAGATTTCAAGATAAAGATCTTTGTCAAAAGATTTTTCTTTACAATTGCATTATGATAGCCTTCAAAACCAACCACCAAACCTTTAAAATTCTTTTTGGTTTTGTTTTTTTCCATATTTGCTAATTCCTTTCATCATATTTATAATTATATCAAAAGCAGATAATATCAACCAAGAAAAATAAACTCACAAATTTAAAAAAAAAAGGGGGGGGGTGATATATGAGGCATTAAAAATATAGCTTATCTAACTCATCCTAACATTATCTTCTCAATAATAATCAAGCCAATCCAAATTGTTGACTAAAGTAGAAAGTACTTAATCTATTTGTTAAATTTTATCAGCCTCTAAAAATAATCAGTTTTTCTAATAATACAAGGTCAACTAAGTAGAACAAAACAGTTGAAGATTAACACAACTGGAGAGAGAGAGAGACGTAAATGGTTTTAATGAAGATTTATTTATTGTAAACAAAATTCTCTTTTGAAAATCAGAGTTATTTTAATACTTTGTTTTTAATCATCTTATCAATTAATGATTTTAATTCTTCTTAACCCTTTTAAGCCCCAGGTAGCACATATAGTGGTTCAGAAAATTTAACCTAGGTGTGGCACAAGGGCAGAAGTATGGGGACATCCAGTGAAAAATCAAACTTATTAGTAATGGTCTTACCCAACCAACCTATGTAGGTCAAAGATCAGTGTCAAAATTTTGAGTGAAAAATTGCCAAGTAATCAGTTTGTAAATAACAACAAATGTTGTAGATCCATAAACTGGTTACTGGGATTCTTCTACAAGTTAATCTCACACTGATATAGCAGGTTTAGAACTGAGAAAGGATTTTCAAATATTAGTTCTGCTATCAGTGATGCTGGTAGCTTTTTATTGCTAAGTGACTAATTTCTACATGTAACTCTGTATCACTTCTATAGGACTTAGTCCTACATCCTTTATGTATGTTCATGCATCCATTTTCCATATCTTGCTGTACATTGTCATGAGTATGTGTACACCACCATGTGTGTTCAGACAAATAAAGTATTGTTGCTTCATTCAGACTTCATTGTCCTACATCCTTTGTGTATATTTATGTATCCGTTCCGTATATCTTACTGTACCTTGTCATGAGTATGTGTATACCTGTCATGTATGTATTTTCTCACAGTGCTCACAGAATAAAGTCTATGTTTGTTATCATATATAACTTCTTTGTCGGATTAATTCATGTACATATATGTACCCACACTGGAAGGTTACTTTGAACCTTCTAACATTTAAGAACTTTAAATGTTTTTAAATAAATGTTTTTATATTAAAAAATTCTTAATGGATACTCATTTCATTTTTATAAACTCATGTTTTTCTATTTAACCCATAGATGGGATCCTAACAGGTACTACCACTCTGGCTCAGAGTGGACCAGGGAGTAATGGTGATGAAGGGGTGCTCCACATTCCCCAAACCTCCAGAACTGGAACCTAACCATCAGATAGAGTTTAACATCATTCCCAGGACATGAAGACCCTCAGACACCACCTTCTAGCACCCATATGAAAAAAAAAGGGTTGGGACAATCATATAGGTGCTAGGTCTAAACATGACCAATTGATTGATCGGAGGGGGCCTCTCCAACTGCCCGTCTAGCCAAAGTAAGGATCAAAGTGGAGTGTTGCATGTCATGGACTGCTCATCCACAGGGATTCCGTCCTTAAGCATTACAGGTCACCACCCACGACCAACAGGTGGCCCCATTGGAAGGGGGGGGGGGTCTTACCCCTCTGCAGAGATGCAGTTGGTGTATTCTAAAGGCCAGCCAACAGGGCTTCTGTGGCATAGTGGCTATATTACTGGACTTATACCGTAGTGAGAGAGTTTGAATTACAGTCTCACTATTACGTTCATTTTCAGACTGATACCCTTGGGAAAGGTATCAACCCCGTCATCCCTCCAGCTATTGATTGAATAGTACCATTACTATTCTTCTACAAGGATGGCTTTGGCATTAAATAACCCATGAAGGTTGATATTCCAATAAACAAAGAAACCAAACCAAATGAAGTGCGCATATTATATATATATATATATATATATATATATTATTGAGTGTTTATTTACACAGCTCAGTCGGTAGAGCATCCACCTAGGAACCACAAGGTTCAGGGTTTGACACTGGCCCTCGCCAACTTAGCACATGAGTAGCACAGCTTGGATCTGTGCAGTAAAGTGAGTAGCTAATGGTAGGCATGGTGCTCCACCTCAGATGCATAAATAATCTTTCTGGTCTAGCACTAGCGAAAAGAGGATAGGCTCCATCACTGTCTGGCTGATACCAACAATAGGCCAATCCGCTTACTTTACTTTTTTTTTTTTTCATTATATTAACTAATATCAATATTAGTCAGAAGTGAATACTTAGACCACTTCTGATTGGTCAAAATCCCAGCAGTAGATTACATAAAAAGCTGCCATGTGAGTAGGGACAACACTGGTTCCTGAATTCTTGCAGACATGCGGGAATTTTGATGGAACCCCAGCTGGGAATTGACCACTCCTAGCTAGGTCCCTGGGGAGAGAAAGGATGATGTTGTAAAGACCCAAAACATTCAATGACCCCAAAGAAACACATCATTGACGGGGCATTCCAGCGCATAGAAAACCTAATTGCATATTCAAACGAACTGACAATATTAATTTCCTACAATCTTGCTTAATTGTTTATCTTAAAAAATCTGACTCATTAATGATCGATGTTCATTAGGAAGAAATGTTTTCCTTGGGAATCAAATGAGGAAAAGGTGATCATCAAAGGAAGACACATTCTGTTATTATAATCAAAGATTGCAGATTAAAATAATATCATGGAGAGGAACACCCGGTGAGAAACAATCAGAGCTCAAAATGTATTTTAGATACTCTCTGAGCTCTCTCTTTTTTTCTTACATTAAAAAAAAAAAAAAAAAAAAAGAAAAAAAAAAAGAAAAAAAAAAAAAGAAAAAAAAAAAAAAAAAAAGAAAAAAAAAAAAGATTCTCATCTTTGATCTTGGGGAAATTTAAAAGAAATTTTCAAGTGCAAGGTTCACTTTTAAGATATCAAACCCATCATTGTTATCTTATACAAAGACTGAGCGTTGGTCTGCTTCACTTCCAAAAGTAAAAATACAGATAAGATCTCAGCAGGTGAGAGGAGATCTTAAATCCTAATCTTCAGTGTTCCCTTCCCCATAATTATAAAACTAGTCTTTTATTAAGCCCAGATCTAAATTGAACTGAAATGCTTTAATATTTAGTTTTACCATCATCAAGGTATGCTAACAGCACAGATTCCTTTGATTCTCTTGCCATCTGTCCCTATTGGCCATTGCTCTTGGTAAGACCTCAAGACAGCATCCAAAAAACTAAACTGATGGCAGTGTGTGTGTGTGTGTGTGTGTGTGTATGGAGGGGGAACGAGTGGAGAGTTGTTGACTTACGTTCCAGAATCCCGAAGCTGCTGGAAACCTGCTTGGATGTCTTGCTTAAATTCCTGCATGGGGGTGATGCCCATTTTTCTCTTTAAATCTGCAGCTTGACGGACTTTGGCTGTGAGTACTTGCCGAAGGGTGAGAATTTCACCTTCAACCTGAGGAGAAAGAAAAAAAAAAAAAAAGAACAATTTTACTCTAGAGTTTACAAAGGCACAATTTATCTCATTCAAATACTTTTATCTTTTTATTTTTTTTATTCAGAAATAATATGGAGGCATGAGGTGTAATTATTAGAGTTGTAGGAAATGGGCTCATCGACCAGAGTTCAAATTCTGAACGAAGCTGTTTGGATTTTACATAGTGTTAATACCCTTGGAAAAGGTATGCATCCAGCTGCTCTCCCTTCAGCTATGGGTAAATAGCAAGCCAGACTGGGCTCTTAATCTTGGCTAGGTAACCAGTCTAGAAGAAGGAAAACTGAATTCAAACCTGTTAAACCCTGTAAGAAATTGACCTTGTGTCGCATCCTGCTTGGGTGTGTGTATATGTATATATATATATATATATATATATATATATTATATATATATATATATTCAGAAATAATATACCCATAAAAGAAATCTGAAACAACATTTAGTTTATATAAAATTGTGATAAATGTATATATTTTTGTTTGTTTGTGTGTATTTACCCAACCCCGCCACTAGGAATACAAAGTCAATTTTTTTAAAAAGTGGAATACAGCTGGTTTGAATTCATAGTTTTCCTTCTCATAGACTGGTTGTTTTACCAAAGCTAAAGAACCCAGTCTGCCCTACTATTTACTTATAAATGTGAGAACAAATTGTTGGCTGGATTTTAGAGCACATCAACCCTTGTTGGGTTATTTTATGCCAAAGACATTTTTGTTTTATTCATTCTTGTTGGGTGTTCAAATTCTTTTTTTTTACTTTAAAAAAAAAAAAAAAATCTATTTAACCTATAGATGGGACCCTAACAGGTACTAGCACTCCGTACAGAGTGGACCAAGGAGTAATGGCGATGAAAAGGCACTCCACACTCCCCAGAGCACCAGAATTTAAACTTCACCAAAGAAAGGGCAGATGGATTCATGCCTTTCCCAAGGACATTAGCATGATGTGAAATGCAAACAGCCTCATCCAAGATTTGAATTCAGGTCACTAATTCCATTTCCTACAACAATAACCATTACGCTAATGAAGCCTCTGGTTATTTTATTGTGATCAACTGTGTCTTCAACTTTCACACAACAAATGTTTCTGGTTGTTTCTAATGAGTTACAGTTCAAAGTTGTAAAGCATAAGTTCTCAAATTAGACTATGTTTCACATTCATCTGTGCAGCTTTCAAATCACACACACAGTTAAGCAATACACAACATGTCAGCATACCAACTACCACAATACTACCAACCACAGCACATACTTTCCAGTTTGAAATACTTTTGTCACATGATATATGTGCTGCAAACTGTCATGTACTGGACATGACGTTAAACTGCACTAGTAGTGAAGTTCTAATTCTGGAGCTCTGGGGAATGTGGAGTACCCCTTCATCACCATTACTCCCAAGTCCACTCTGACCCAGAGTAGTAGTACCTGTTAGGGTTTCCTCTATGGGTTAAATAGAAAAAACAATTTTTTTCTTTTTTTCAAATTGAGTTTAAAATTTTTTTTGAATACCCATCAAATATGAATAAAACAGAACATCTTCAGCATAAAATAACCCAACAAAAGTTGACATGCCGTTAAATCCAACAAACCAAACCACAAACTAGCACATACCAAAATATTGCAAAACTTTTGACTCAACCTTTTCTCCTACGTACTAGGGTAACTTTAAGGGAATGCAGAAAATGCTTAGAAATTTTAGGTCACCTTACTAGTTACAAATATTATAATAAACAAAATAATGAATAAATTGTTAAAACAATTAACCTGAAGGTATGTGGGGGTGGATGGTGGTGAAACTAAATGATTTGTATGATAAAAGCATAAAAACAATTATATTTCACCCCTTGCTCTTGGAATGACCTATATAACAATTTCATTTGTGAATTTGAGGTGTGAAGTGAACTAAAAGGTTATTTTGTGTCATTGTTGTTGATAGTTATGTAGTGCTGTTGCTTGGGGATGAGGGGGGTGGGTCAATAAATAGATAAACCCACAGACCTCCCAACTATCTTTGGTTGGTTGGTTGGTTGGTGATAACAGCTGGCTTTAGTAGCATATGTGACATAAGAGAGAAAAATGATTATGGTCCAAAAACGAAAATGGTTTCACGCTTAAAAAAAAAAAAAAAGACGAGGTAAGAAGCAGACAATATCGCGCAGAAACTATTACAGATGCAGTAGACAAAGAGTTAACCAAGGATTTCTCCTATGTTTCAATACCAAATCAATCTTAATCTTCTACCAAAACCATGGCAGAATAGACAGATAACACAATTGTGTGTATCTGTAAACACACAACTTTAAATTGAATGTCACTACAACTTTAATTGTTTTGTTTTACAAAACTCCTACAATTATGTATTTAAATGTTCCTTTTCAAATGTTGAATGTTTATGCTCAAAAAATAAATAAATAAAAATATTTTCCAAAAAAAAAAAAAAATTCATGACACTTCTGCAATTATACATTTAAAAGATCTTAAAAATTTTTCTTTCAAATGTTGAATGTTTCTGGTCGATAATATAAAAAAAAAAAAAAAAAAAAATTGCTCAAATATTTTTCTAAAATTTTCCTGACACTTCCAAATATGAATGTTCAGTGACAACTGATATGAAACCTGTCCGTCATGAAGAAATATATCAACACTATCAGACAGGAATAAACAATTTATAGCAACAGACAAAATATTCAGCTGAAATATTTTAACACTAGTTGAAGTACCATGCGTGTGTGTGCGTATGAATGTGCGTGTTCTTGTTTGGTGACGTATGAGGTTTTGTGTGATTAATAGAGTATATCATTAGTACAATATCAATAACAATTACGTGTGCATGTAATGACCATGTCATGTATATATATATATATATATATATATATATATATATATATATTAGCTGAAGTACCTGGTCCATGACCGGACTAAAAGGATTTTAGGAACACCAGGGAGTGAGAGAGAGAAAGGGAGAGGAGTAAGAAAAAAAAAAAAGAAAAATTTATCAAATTCCTTATCAAATTAAAAATGATTTACTAAAAACTTGCATATTCCAATGTTCGTTTACTTCAGAAGTTGTTTTGTTTACATTTAAAATATTATTTTAAAAATGGAACCCTAATCTCATAAATGTTTTGAAACAATTTTAATTTTCTGCACTTTTTGTTTTGTACACATGACAAAAAATTCTAATCAAATTCTTATTACTTGTTGATAAAAAAAGATTTTTAAAAATAAAAAAAAGTATTCATTTAATTTATTTTTCTAAAAATGTACCTAAAAAGAAGCTAAGAATTAAACATGTCCTTATTTGTAGGTGGAAAATTTGTGTATCAATTCAAATAAAATTTATTCATTTATTAAAAAACCGGACCACATTGTGGATGTAAAGTAAAGTCGTCGGTATCAGCCAATCAGCGAGGGAGTCTATCCCCTTTTCAATAGCGCTAGACCAAGGAGATTATTTTAGCGTCTGAGGTGGAGCGCCACACCTACCATCAGCTCCTTACTTTACCACACAGATCCTTGTGCTACTCATACGCTGAGTTGGCGAGGACCGGTATCGAACTAGGAACCTTGTGGTTTCTAACCGAACGCTCTACCGACTGAACTAACCCGGCCCAATTAAATTGTGGACGTAGTAATCCAAATTTAGCCAAAACCTTAAAAAAACATCTAATTTTTGCACTATTAATATCCAATTAAATGCTATTTTTGATGACTATTAAGTTCAGTGTCATCATCATCACATTTGATTCTTGCCATTGGTCCCTATTTCACCATTGCACCTTGTAACCCTCTAAACAAATCATTTCCCCCCCTTTTTTTTAAACCTATTGACCCCTTTGAGTCCTATTTTATTCTGGAGGACCCTGTTGGAATATTTTTGTAATATAAGGTGTGCTGAAGTCCACCACTTAAACTTATAGACTCTACGTGGGTGCATTGATTATAGCCAGCTAATCAACAGCTCGAATACATGGTTAGTTAACTATTTAATCACCGATCAAGAAAACCATTCATTTGTACGTATTCGACACTGACGAACGGATCTCCAACCAAGGACTCTGCCCAACCAAAGGATTCTACCCAATACTAAGGAACAACTAAAGGATTCTATCTAACACTAAGGTCTTCACTGTAAAATGCGCTTACTTACAGCCTAAAAATAGCCACAAAAATCGTAACAGAAATAGCCATTTGATGTTTAAATGTCCTAATGTATTTTTATAATTAAATATTTTTTGCTTGCCTGGACTAAAAAAAAAAAAGTTATGTTCTGGAGGGGGTCATAGGGCTCCCGATTGAGAACCACTACTCTAAACAATACCCAGCATCTGCACAGAGCTAATGAATATATGTTTTTGCTTGTCAGCAAACACTGGTGTGTCCATTACATGTTAGATCGGATAGAATTTTCAACCCATAGTCGTATTGATTTTCAATCTAAAACAGCATCATTCTAATATGAAATGAGCACGAAAAGCTCTATGTACCAATTATACACTCACCAGTCTTAAAACAATGTTTCAATAGCAAATGCACGGTGGATTAATACATGGATTTTAAAGGAAACATAATTTTGAAAGAGATAGAGAGAGAGAGAGACACACACACACACACACACACACACACACACAGACAGACAGAGGAAAAAAAAGAAAAAAAAAGAAAAAAAAAAGAAAAACCCTTACCTTGGCTAACTCTTCTTGCCATTCTTTCTCTTGTCGCGCACGTTCAACGGGATCCTGGTAGACAGGAGTGTCTCCTCCTCCGGGAGATACAGCATCATATGCAGGGGGACTCAGGGGTCTATAATAGTTGTCGCCTAAAGAAACAAAAAGAAAAAAGACATGAGTAAATACAGAATAAGAGGATATTTATTGGTCAAGACACAGATCAGATTTTTTTTCACAGTGAGCCAGATAATTGAAAAATAAATAAATAAATAAATAAATCGCGGGTCACATTATCATTGTGTTCAATACTCACTAGCCAGAACAAAAGCTCTGAGAAAAAAAGAAGTAAAACAAAATTTATCTTTCTACGTTATATTCATGGACGAGTGGCGTAAGATGCACAAAAACAAATTTAACCAATATATTTATTTTCAAAACATTATCAAAGAATGCAACATTAACAAAAAGGTTTAGCGAGAGTTGTGATACTTAAGTTTGCCATTCAAGATAACATCAATGTTTGGTTTGGAATTGCTACATCCAATCAAGAGAATTGCTTTGATATTAGTCAATTTTTTTTTTTGCCCTTTCCAAAAACGTTTGTCTCATAACTTTTGACCTAGTCATTGCTTCACATTAGCTCTTTGATAATTACCTGTAATTTTCAAGCAGTCCTAACAAGTGGAAATTTGGGATCGTGTAAGTAACAAGTGAAATGCTCACACGCACTAAATTTTGTAACCTACTTACAGTAGTCAAATCCATGAAGATTTAGTAAGCTTAATATGATATTTAAATGATATCAGAATGCCTCGTGTTCCATACGTTTTTAACAAACAAATTCAAGTACCGTCGGTGGGCCTGATAAAATGTCTTTACTGGTCGGATCCGGCCCGCAGGCTGTAGTTTGGTGACCTCTAGTCAATTCTGATCATGGCCAACTTAAACAATTTGGAGTAGATTCAAATAGAGGAGATCAAATTCTTTGTGTAGAGTAATTATTAG
Source organism: Doryteuthis pealeii (assembly GCA_023376005.1). Classification (NCBI taxonomy): domain Eukaryota; kingdom Metazoa; phylum Mollusca; class Cephalopoda; order Myopsida; family Loliginidae; genus Doryteuthis; species Doryteuthis pealeii. Next base: position 65,005,236 of record CM042164.1, read on the forward strand.
GGTCTACAGAGAATTTGGGATTGAAAAGAAAACAGTAATTGGATTTCTGGAGAAAGAGAAAGAACAGAAAGATAAAGTTTGGAATTCTACACACTCAACAAGTGTCAGCCAGTGACCGGTCAATGATAACTGAACTAGTTTTAAAAATAAAAAGGGAAGTTCCAGTTTTTTTGCAGAAAGGGGAAAGGTCACGTCCACTCCCCCACCCCTGGGATTACAAATGGAAATAAAGAAAATTCAGCCTTTTTTTTCACTGGGTCTCCTGAAGGACGGACGTGGGTTCTAGGTCTCTGTCGTGACATGTCTAGGCTATCAGCGAACAGCGCGCATATAGAAGTGACAAATGTGATTTATGATAGAACAGCTTGACCCCCTCTCTCTGAAAAAAGAACCCATGAGCCTAGAAAGAAATAAACAACCCGTTTTTGACTGTAACTTTCGTATGTTGTTTCTTCGAGCTAACGACTACTACTCGTTAGTCAACTGTATTTCTTTAGTATTTAAAAAAAAAGAAAAAAAAAAAAGGAAAACAAAAAAAAAAAAAAAAAAAAAAAAAGGACATTTATTTTTATAACCTACACACACACACACACACACACACACACACACGTCATCTACAGACACCATGTTTCGATGTTTCATATCTCATCAGTGTGGCTAGACACAGCAACTACCTCCGACCAGGAGCAAAACCCGACTGACTTTTCATCAGTCCGATTTGTTAACCTCTCGGCCATTGATAGTTAAAACACAATTGCAGCTATTAAATACATACATTTGTTTATATATTTTACAATCACCAGAGAGATCAAATTTAAAGCGATCTACCAGGTTTTTGGGAGCATATAATAATATATATTTTCTGTCTTTAAATGATAAACACAGAAAACTGACAGTCACCAAGTGCTATTGATTGTATCTATATAATTCTAACTTAGATCTAGATATAGTCCATCACCGATATCAAATCCTACCAACAGACCACATGGTTCATAGTTTCATACTATAAAAAAATCATAATAAACACAGTAGTCTGTTATGGTACATTTTTAATCTATTATGTATAAAATTGTTATCATATTCAATATAAGTTGGGTGATAAGCCAAAAAAGATTATTAGAGCAATTCACAACTGATCTAAGATCCTCTACAAAAATTGTATTGTTGTGCCAATAGAGAGGGGGGGAGCAAGAACTACAAAATGAAAACAGTGATTAATGGAGAGAGACAAAAGACTGATTCCACTTGGGATTTTTCTGGCAGTGACCATAGTTCAGACAGTGGCAAGGCCAGGAATAGAGAAAAAAAAAAAAAAAAAAAAAAGAAAGAAAAAAAAAGAACAATTTGAAGTGTGGTGGGTGGAAGCAGACACTTATTGGGTCAATAGAGACAAGCCCCAATAATCAATTGTCTCACTTCAAAAATAGAATTCTTATCATAAACTACCAGCAGCATCACCAAAAATAGACTACCATCATTATTATTATGATTACCACCACAAATAGTCAACTTTTTAAAAAAGTCTACCTCTTTAATTTTCAAAATATCTATTAGGTGATTCAAATTGCTAGGCTAGTGAGATTTGTTACTTCTAACAAAATACAAACTGGTGCCTAGAGAGAATACACACACACACATATACGGTTTAGCTAAGTCGGTAGAGTGTTTGGCTAGGAATCACAGGGTTCTTGGTTCGATAACAGCCCTCGCCAACTCTGCGTGTGAGTAGCACAAGGATCTGTGCAGTAAAGTGAGGAGCTGATGGTAGGTGTAGCGCTCCACCTCAGATGCCAAAACAATTTCCTTGGTCTAGTGCTAGTGAAAAGGGATAGACTCCCTCGCTGTCTGGCTGATACTGACATTAGGCCACTCCAATGACATTATATATATATATATATATATATATATTATTTATATTTTTTTTTAAACCCATGTAGACATAAAAAATAAATTTAAAAGAAAAAAAACAAGACTGGCTTCTTGGCCAATTAAATTTAGTAATTTTGTTTTTTCTCTTTTTTTAAGCTAATTTTTACCTACTTTCTTGTGGCCGTTTTTAACAATGTCTTTTGTACCAACCCTCGTCCATCAGAATTATCCTGATCCGTTAGGTGATACCTAGGTAGGTAGTTTCTGACTCTTTAGACATTATTATTATATATATATATATATATTATTATAATGGAGATTATGTGTTTTTCTGTCTGTAACCGAAACTATATTCCTACCTTAGTCACAATTCTCTTAATTATTGACATCACATTCTCCGTGATTTTATTTTTATCTAAACCTCAATTATTAATAAAATTGTCTTACATTATTAATACTGTTAACTATGTCTACGTACTGACAATATGCAATTATATTCATATATACAACAAAATAGCGGTTTACAGTGTGAACGGGAAAGCTAATTTGCATATTAATATTAAAAAATCGAATTTAATAAATATGTGCTTAGTATTATTGATTTCTAACTGTTTGGTTTTATTTTAATGAATATAAGCAAAAATCTCTTCAATGAATCTTAAATGAAATCCATTAACAAGATAAAATAACTGTCATTTTATTCTTTACTTCCTCTTTTAACTAAATACTTAAATTAGAAAAAATAACAATGAAAGACGAGAGTGATGAAAGAGTAAGTTTCAGTTGTTCCATTTTTTATTATAGTCCCTCTGTTTCAAATCTTTTATTATACTCCCTCTGTTTCAAATCTTTTTATCTGTATTCTTATTTAGTTTCATTGGCCTTTCTAATTTATACAATATTTTATTACATTAAAACTTAAATACTTGCACCCGGAGGGTGCATATATTTGCATATATATATAATTTGCATATATATATAATTCACCAAATCTTAAAATAGAAATAATTTATCTCTGGAAAATGTTTATTGTTCCAGTTCCAGTTATTATTCATGTATTCTGTGGAATTTCCAGTTTGTTCCATCATCTGACCAATTCCAATGAGAATAAATGCAACTATAACAGTTTGGCTTTATTCCATTTTATCTTAGATGAAATCCCCTAACAGTTTCCTCTTCAAAAGTTAAGGATTCCAATAAAGTCCCATTACAACTGTAGCATTGGGTAATCCCCATCCAAGATTTACCAGAGAACAAAATATTCAGTACATCTAACATGTCCTTTTTTAAATTAGTTTAGTGCAGGACATTCGTTTATTAAATCTAAATTTCCTATAAAAATGAACTTTAAAGATTCAACATCAAAGCCATTATTCTGTAATTTCAGAATTACATGGACACACACATGCCGTTAAAAATTAAATATTAAATGTGTACCATTATCATGGGACGCCAAATATATATATATATATATATATATATATATATATATATATATATACCCACAGTGATGTTGATAGCTTTTTAATTTAGTGCAGTCTGGGATGCACATATTTACTTTGAATGAGTACCCCCCCCCCAAGGAAAATCTATGGGTCCTAACTAAAGCCACTTTGAACAATGTATCTTTGAGGCATAACACAGATTCTCAAAGATATGTGGTTCAAAGTTAACTGACCTGTGTTGGACCATCTGCACTTTTTGGCATAGTCGATAGGAAAGAATTGGTGCACAAGGAATGCCACAAACCCAATCAACGACTGACCTCAGGTTTTTAAATTCAAAGTTTTCCTTCTCCTAGACTGATTACCTATCCAAGATTAAAGAATCCAGTCTGTCTTACTATTTTATCCATAGCTGGAGGGAGGATATATGGATTCATACCTTTCCCAAGGGTATTAGCACTATGTGAAATGCAAACAACCTTGTCTAGGATTTGAACTCCGGTCAAGGAGTCCATTTCCTATGACTAACCATTATGCCACAATAGTACTAGGAATAGTATATATTCCTTTAACTATTAACATCTTGTTTAGAATTTTCCAAATCCAGAGCCCCATTCCTATAAGGATTTATAAAAAAAGGGCTAAAAAATGGCCTTTTCATTTAAAGTTACCCGAGATATTTCCCTTAAATCAAAAACTTCTAAATACGTTTAATATTACATTTAAACAAAGACTATCGTTTGGGGCAGATTAGGAAATGTGACTTCTGTCCGGATGGAAGGAGGCGGCACAGGATGTTAAGAGTTAATAATGATGAAATTTATTGTGTACAGTGCTCAGGTGCACCACAACTCATCAAAGTCTCATGTCAAGTACACAGAAGCATACCAATAGTTACTTACTCAGCTTTGCTTAGTTGTGGCACAGAGCCAGAAGTAAGAGACACCTAGTGAGAATTGAACTCACTAACAATGTTCTGGGGGAGCTAACTTGCTTACCGTTACACCATATGAGGTGCCTTTAAAAAAAAAAAAAGAAAAAACAATAAGCCTAGCTTAGTTTTGTCATAAAGGAGTAAATGTAGGTCATCCTGTGAGAATCAAATTCACTATTCAGCAGCAATGGGTTTGTGAGATTAGCTTGTTAACTATTGAAACATGACGGATGCCCAATAAGTGGATCAATACCAAATCACGTGGAGTTCTTCAAAAGAATACCACTTATAGGTATTTATTGTATAGATACTTATACAAATGTGGCATGTGGCCCGAAAAAAGAAATGCCACTTATAAATGTTCTTAAAAATAACCTTCCCTACTTAACCTCCCAGGTCAATTTATTTTAATCAGTGCGTGAAATGTTTCTATTTCGGACTCGGGGGGAAAAATTTTTTAATATAGGTAATATTTAATTTTGATTGTAAAAAAAATTGTATTTCTTGCAAAGTTTAAAATAAACCTTCTCTCATATATATATATATATATATATATATATTAGTTTTTTTCCGTAGTTAGGATCTTTCCATGTGTGGTTTAACCAAGCTGATGTAGGTAGACCATAAAAAGAGCTCAATGTGCCTAATACCAGTGAATAAAAGGACAGAGCAAGATATTTAGTAAATGAAGAAAAAACTCTAAACTTGCTTCATTACAATAATTTATTTCAACCGTATTAATACGGCATCTTCAGGTAATTACAAGAACATGACTCTTATTGAGAATTTCCCAAAGTAACATCTCTTTTAAATCTATCAATTTAGGGGACATAAGGAGAGCTCAATGTGCCTAATATCCCCTAAATTTATAGATTTAAAAGAGATGTTACTTTGGGAAATTCTCAGTAAGAGTCATGTTCTTGTAATTACCTGAAGATGCTGTATTAATACGGTTGAAATAAATTATTGTAATGAAGCAAGTTTAGAGTTTTTTCTTCATTTACTATATAAACACACACACACACACACACACACACACACACACACACACACACACACACTGATAGCTTTTTGATTTAGTGTGCCCTGGTATGCACATATTTGCTTTGAATGAATCCCTGGGAAAATGTATGTGTCTCATCTAAAGCCATCTAACTCCTACTTTGTAACGTATCCTGTGTAATTCATTTCTAAGAAAATATTGAAATGCTGCATCATTTCATAATCGGTTGTAGAGTCACCACTGATGACTGACAATCACCACTATCTATCTTGAATGCAGTAGCTATCATTTGGTGTATTTTGGACAGGAAAGCTTGGTGGAGCCAATACCTCTCCAAGCTTGGCCACAGCTGAGATCCAGTGCCTTCACAAGAATGCCATTCACCCAGTGGTGCCATGTTATCAACACCCCCTCATGAAGCAGTTTCCCAGGGCATGGTGCTTGGAACCAGCATGCGAGAGAATATGGCTTAGGTACCAAAGATCTTTTTACTTCCTTGAAGGGAATCATGGCCACCAGTCAAAGACCATTTTTAATTCTACTTGGTCACTCAGTAAAATAGGCAAAGCTGACCCACAAGCAACACTTCTCTAACCAGCGAACAGTGTCTAAATGAGCCAATAAAGATATACTTATATTGAAATTTTATAGGATTGATTTTAACAACATGTCAATTCATCTGGGGTTATTTTATGACTAGAAGTTAAGGAATTACATTCGTTGTACATTTATATTATTTGTGTAGTTTTTTTTCTTACATAGTTATATATTATTATGTATTCCATACTAATAATTATATGGTTTCAAGTAATTATTTCTATTTAATAGTAGTAATTTGTTTGCACACAGTTATGTTTTCAAGTAACTAATAATGATAATCCTTAATAAACAATTATAGCTTCAAGTAACTATTCATGCAATTATATGGTTTAAAATAACAATCCTTGAATTTAAAATCTTTCTAACATTAATAATAATCATTTGTTTGCATACAGTTATATGATTTCATGTATTCCTATCCAATACTGATAATTTTCAAATAGATCTATTTGTTCAACAGATGGGACCCTAACAGGTACTACCATTCCGGGTCAGAGTAGATGTGAGAGTAATGACAAGGGATACCCTATACTCTACAGAACTAGAGCCTCACCATCAGGTTCAGTTTAGTATTATATTCAGAACCCCCCTTTTTGTGGGGAGGAGTTCTTACCCTCCGTCAGATATTCAGTTGGTGTATTCTAAACTAACAGGGCAGATTAAAAATTTAGATAAAGGGAATGATTGATCATCCAGTGACAAGTCACCTGACTTCTTCACATTCCTAATCCTATATCCTTACCCTTTGGGCACCTCATGTAGTGTAATGGTTAGCAAGCTAGATTCTCAAACCATTGTTAGGGAGTTCAATTCTCACTGGGTTCCCCTATACTTCTGACCTTGTACCGCATCCTTACCCTTCTGAGATATTTTGAATGTTACTTGTTTTCTCAGTCCATCTTTGAGTTTTTGGACATACCAAACACCCTACACTGTCAAACATTTCCTCATGGAGTGTGGAGTTTTCACTCCAATCAGAAAGAAATATCTCAACGCAAATAATACAAGGGATCTGTTTGAGAATACTAACGTGGATGACATTTTTCTTCTTAAGAGAAATAAAAATATATCAAAAATTAGGAATCAGATATAAAATACATCCACGAAATACATCTACAAAAATGGCACCGGTAAAGGAAACTTTAGTACCAACTTTTATCTAATATTTTTGTATTATTTATTGCAAAGACAACAGTAGGATTTATATGTAATGAAATTGCAAATCATCGTTTCTGGCTTAAATAGCTCTTCTTGATTTTTATTACGTTTCATGAAAATTCCAAGGGTCCCCTTATTATTTCATGCCTTGTGAATTTTTCACACTAACGTTAGCTGATGGTTTTTCACTGGAGTCAGAGTGACAACAAGCCTCTTTAGGTCTCCAGGATTCTTCTGAGTATTCTAGCAGATTTCAACAATGCTGTTGTCTGGATGGTCTCAATTCTTCGTGATTTCCAGTTCCTCCAGTTTTTTCCAAGATTCTTTGGACTGTTCCAAGTGCACCAACTACAATTGGTATCACTTTCACATTCCAATACTCTAGCAAGATCCAGGTATCTGTGATCTGCTGGAAATGCAAAATCTACCAGTTGACAAGTTTTTTTTGTTTTTTTTTAAATCAATACTAGGTCTGGTCTTCTGATGGGGATAAGGTGATCATCTTAATCTCAAAGTCCCAGAGAATTTTATGCATTTCATTCTCAAGAACAGATTCTGGTTTATGCCTATACTATTTTGTTATAATTTTCAGTGGATCACCTTCCCAACCCAGCCATACCTAGCTTTGTATTCTCCTTGTGCTAGTTTGCTTATTAATAATAATAATAATATCAATGCCGACAAAGATAAATAATTGATGTTAGATATCAAATAGAGACAGAAAAGAAAAGAAAAGAAAAATTCCTATAATGAATTAAAATGCACTAAAACATCTTACAGGTAATCATCAGCATGAAGAGAGAGAAAGAGAGAGAAGAAAAAAAACGAAGAGAGAGAGAGAAGAAAAAAACGAAGAGAGAGAAGAGAGAGAGAAGAAAAAAACGAAGAGAGAGAGAGAGAGAAGAAAAAAACGAAGAGAGAGAGAGAGAGAAGAAAAAAACGAAGAGAGAGAGAGAGAGAGAGAAAAAAAACGAAGAGAGAGAGAGAGAGAGAGAGAAAAAACGAAGAGAGAGAGAGAGAGAGAGAGAAAACGAAGAGAGAGAGAGAGAGAGAGAGAAAAGAAGAGAGAGAGAGAGAGAGAGAAAAAACGAAGAGAGAGAGAGAGACGAAGAGAGAGAGAGAGGAAAAAAACGAAAGAGAGAGAGAGAAAAAAAACGAAAAGAGAGAGAGAAAAAAAACGAAAAAGAGAAAAAACGAAAAGAGAGAGAGAGAGAGAGAGAGAGAGAGAGAGAAACGGAGAGAGAGAGAGAGAGAGAGAGAGAGAAAACGAAAAGAGAGAGAGAGAGAGAAAAAACGAAAAGAGAGAGAGAGAGAGAGAGAGAGAGAGAGAGAAAAGAGAGATAGAGAGAGAAACGAAAAGAGATAGAGAGAGAAAACGAAAAGAGAGAGAGAGAGAGAAAAGAGAGAGAAGAGAGAGAAAAGAAAAGAGAGAGAGAGAGAGAAAACGAAAAGAGAGAGAGAGAGAGAAAAACGAAAAGAGAGAGAGAGAGAGAAAACGAAAAGAGAGAGAGAGAGAGAAAAACGAAAAGAGAGAGAGAGAGAGAAAACGAAAAGAGAGAGAGAGAGAAAAAAAGAAAAGAGAGAGAGAGAAAAACGAAAGAGAGAGAGAGAAAAAAACGAAAAGAGAGAAAGAGAAAAAAACGAAAGAGAGAGAGAGAAAAAAAAACGAAAAGAGAGAGAGAGAAAAAAAACGAAAAGAGAGAGAGAGAGAAAAAAAACGAAAAAAGAGAGAGAGAAAAAACGAAAAGAGAGAGAGAGAGAGAAAAAACGAAAAAGAGAGAGAGAGAAAAAACGACAAGAAGAGAGAGAAAAAGAACGAAAAGAGAGAGAGAGAGAAAAAAACGAAAAGAGAGAGAGAGAGAAAAAAAACGAAAAGAGAGAGAGAGAAAACGAAAAGAGAGAGAGAAAAAAACGAAAAGAGAGAGAAAAAGAAACGAAAAGAGAGAGAAAAAGAAACGAAAAGAGAGAGAGAGAGGGAAAAGAGAAACGAAAAGGGAGAGAGGGGAAAAGAGAGAGAAAGGGGGAAAAGAGAGAGAAAGGGAAAAGAGAGAGAAAGGGGGAAAAGAGAGAGAAAGGGAAAAGAGAGAGAAAGGGAGAAAAGAGAGAGAAAGAAGAGAGAGAGAGAAAGGGAAGAGAGAGAGAGAAAGAGAAGAGAGAAGAGAGAGAGAGAGAAAGGGAAGAGAGAGAGAAAGGGAAGAGAGAGAGAGAGAGAGAAAAGAGAAAGAGAGAGAGAGAAAAGAGAGAAAGAGAGAGAAAGAAGAGAAAGAAGAGAGAAAAGAGAGAAAGAAAGGGAATAGAGAGAAAGAAAGGGAATAGAAAGAAAGAAAGGAAAAGAGAGAAAGAAAGGGAATAGAGAGAAAGAAAGGGAATAGAGAGAAAGAAAGGGAATAGAGAGAAAGAAAGGAAAAAGAAAAGTTTTTTTTTTATAATTCAATTTGTTCAAATATTTATGAAATAAAAAAATCTATGTAAATGAAAACAAAACTTGAAGATAATTTACGTTTCCATAGAGATGAATTTTTGTAAGAAAATTATTTGTGCCATTAAATTAGTTAACAGCTGTTGAGACAATGAAAAACCTGTTACTTTGTTTATCAGTTATTTTAACCCTTTCATTTCCTTATGAAAAAGTGCAGTGCTACTTTTTTTGAGGGAGGGAGGGGGTATCATTTTATGTTAAATCTGGTTAATCATTGTATATTCCAAAGATTTTTCAAGAAATATTCTCTACGGCATTTTATCGAAATGAAAATAATTAAATCCTAAAATTGAAAAGTACAACGTTGATAACAGAATAATCGGGAATTTCCTTTTGTTTTGATGTTGAGGATTAAATTGAACCATCTGTTTGAGGAGATTATTCAATGAATGACAAAAACAGGATTATTACTTTTTATTTATTTAATTTTTACATTTCCAAATAAAGAAAATCAAATAGATTTTACTTAAAAGTCTCACGTTTATAGCATTTACTAACATTTTTCCACTTTTGTGGGGGGTGCATTTGATTAGTTACTAATACAAAATAAACAATACTAAACCAAATAAAATACTAAACCAAATAAAATAAGGATCTTTTAAAAAAAATATCTACATCTTTCCAAACATTTGAATAGATAGTAATAAACTAATAGTTTTTTTTTTGGGGGGGTGTACTAATGCAGAATAGCGCGCAAGGGATAATATCATTAGATTACCTATACAAAGCATTACATTTCATGGGAATACCCGAAACCTTTGAGAGATTAGTTTTAGGGTTAGAGTCAGTGTTAGACAACTTCGGGAGTTTCCGTAATTCAATGCTATTTCTACGTAAAATGCGATTCTAATGGTATCTCTTGTGCGCTATTCTGCATTTGAACCTTTTTGTTTATTCAGAATATGAGATCCCGTGAAAAATTGTTTTGTTTGTTCGTTCTTTATTTAAATTTGATATCAATAATACTTCCCATCCCGGGGGTGAGAAAATGATTCGTTGCATTGACGATGGAGTCCTTTATTTATCTTATGTTTCGTTGTTTATCTTGAGTCAACCTATCACATTACATCTTATCTTCTTCGTAATCATCCTCTTTATAAAAAAATTTAAAAAATAAATAAAAGTACTAATTTTTATCTAAGGTGAAAACAGAGTCCAAAAATGACAGTACAAGTCTCTCTCGTCCGTTCTTATGCATGAAAGTGAAAGATAATTTATTAAAAAAGTTTAACTAAAATGTTGATTCATTCATAAATTCATAAGGTTTAAGGCTAACTGCTGTTGATGCCTTTAACATAAGATCAATGTAAATAATGTTAATTTAATATTATTAGTCATGATTTGGAATAGAATCAAACTATTTTTATAAGTATCAGTAATTTTCATAAAACACTAGACTAAAACTAGTTTCTAGAATCATGAAGAAAACTGATCGTAGAGAAACTGAAAGTATTTTATGTCGACTGAAGAAGACGCAATAGTACACAAGTAAACATTAACTATTCTTCTTACAATTTGTGTATTATTTAAATGGAAATTATTATTTATGTAAAAGAAATACATGAATAATTTCCATTTAAATACGCAATTTTTTTCTTCTTTTTCTTCTAATTATTAATAAACGAATTAAACCAGTCAATACGATTTAACAAGTTTATCAAATGATTTTATGGGGGGTAAAATAACTTTTTTCTTCATACTCAAATTTCATGAATCATTTATCAATGAATAATAAATAGGCTGACCGATGGTCGTAGTGGGTATCTAAGATTTGCTTAAAGAGAAGCTAACATTCGAACTCAAACCTATATTGTTCAGATGGTACTTTCCTATTATCGATAGCCAATTGTTTTGTTTTTTTTTCTAACAAAAAGGAATAATATAATTTTTATTTATTTATTATTTAGGGTTAGGTTTTTTTTTATTAATCTAACCCACTTCTTTAGTAAACATAAACAAAAATAAATAAATAAGATTGGTTATCGATAATAGGAAAGTACCGATCGGATTCGTTAATTAGCTTAAAACAAAGTCTTTATCGAATGAGCAATATCAGTGAATTACATTTTTTTTATAAATATAAAAAAAATATATAAGAAATTTAAAAAAATACTACACTCGGACTTTTTGAAGACGGATTTTTTTTCCACCTGTATTAAATAGAAATAACCATAAATTATTTGACGACAGTCTAATTCCTCTTCTTTTATTTTTTCAATCGACAATAATTAAAAAAGAAATTTGATAATCTATCACCCCCACTACAACCACTACTATTTACTTATAAAGAATAAATAAATAAAACAAAATGTGCACATGATCTTCTTTCATTCTCTATTGCTTGACTTGTCTTCTTTTAAATTGACTTCACCGAGAACATTCAAGAAATAAATTAATATAAATTATTGTCATTTTATTCATTTTTTTACACACACTCCCCCCATTAATTATCAAATATAATTCAATTAGAATTTGTCGAAAGATATTTAACAGTTTTATTGTATATCAACAGAAAAACATTCTTTTTAAAAAGGAACGAATTTTAATGTCTAGATTGATAGCCGATTTAGTCGTTTATTTTGTCAAATGATTGAAATTTTATGTCATCAATTTAACTGCGACTGCAATTTGTGTTTTTTTTTTAATGTTCATTTTTTTTATTTTACGTGTAAAGTTAGTAAATGAGGTAGTCAATTCTCGACCAAGAAAATTTCTTAATTAAAAAAAAAAACATAAAAAGATAAGAGATTTGGAGGTCTTCTTTCTTCAACAATATTAAACAAAACACCAATGACTTACGACAACTAAGAAAGAATTTAGTTTTCCTTTTAAAAAAATAATAAAAACCAGTGTATTTGATTTGATTAAAACTAAATATCTTCTAATTTTATAAAAATCGGAAAAGGGGTAATTCTGAAAAACCTGTTATATTTTTGTTGGAGGAAAACGAAAGAAACTAACAATATCATCAGATAATTGTCAACAACGACCTCCATGGAGAGAGAAAAAAATTAAACTATTTCTTAGTGCAGCTTTCTTAATTTTACTAAATTGTCGTTAAGTGATTTTGCCCTTTTTAATTAAATTAATGAAATAAATGGATTCAATGTTTACTGTAGTGTTATAGCTTCTTCAAGAAGATTTAAATGCAGTTAACAAGGCATTTAATTAAATCAAGCCACAAAAAAGAAACATGGAAAGGAATGAATAAAGAAAATATAATAAAATGGCACAAGGAAGTTAAAAAATTAAAAAAATCTAAGACTAAAAAATAAAATAAAGAATTAGGAAGGGATTAGTTTATCTTGTGTTACCTTTGATTTTCACAAATTAATTACAGGATCATTTTTGCAACAGATCCTCACAGATTTAAGCCTAAGTGAAAGTGAGTCTAAAAAAGAATAAAAAAATCCTCCCTAGGGAAGTGGGGGATGAAACCGATTGACACAATCTTACCAGATGGTTGGGTTTGGTTGGTAGATGAGGGTTGATTATTAGTCGTAGTTGAAGAAGAAGAAGAAACAGGAGGATGTGGTGGCGGTGGAGAGATACTACGTTCATCATCAGACAACTGGGTGTCTACGAGATGAAGGAACTTCATGTAGGTAGCTGAAGCCGCAGCATTCGGCTGGTACATATCCTCACTGGCCCTATCTCCATTGCTCAGGTACGACGGCTTGTATTTACCAGGGTGATCTCCGGATAGGTAGAGTCGGGTCGGCTTAGTCGCTGCCATGTGAAACCTTCCACTTTGAACAGCGAATTAAACGACACCTCAAGAAGGTGAGACAGATGAGGCTGTGTGTGTCAGGGGGGGGAGTGAGGGACACAGTGTGAAATGGTCAATGGAGATAAAGAAAGGAAAGGGGAGAGAATAAAAGAGGTAATAATTGCTACATAGAGAGACGTGAAATGAATGTAAAATCCAATCGGTAGTTGGTTTTTGTTTTGTTTTGTTTTTTTAAACCGCTTTGTTGTATTTGGTGGTAATTTTCCGCAGATGTACGTGTTTAATCAACGATATAATTCAACAAAACAGGTAACTGCTATTAAATATATATACAAATAATAAAATCCAGATGGGCTTTTTTTTCCCCCGTTAGTATTTCCAGTATCCGTAATCAGGAAGGAGCTCGCTTAAATGATAATGTGTGTATGCCGTAAGATCACCAATACATATTCATGCTATCTCTCTCTCTCCGTCTATAATACTATCTCTCGCTCTCTCTCACACACACATACTAGTTTTAGTAGTAGTAAGTTATATTAGCAAGACTATTCCCAAGAAGATGACAATTGATGCTTCTACAATTTGAGTTGTTGCTGCTGCTGTTGCACATACAGACAAAAAAAACTACTAAAAAGAAATAAAATTAAAAGGAGAGAGAGAGAGAGAGAGAGAGAGAGAGAGAGAGAGAGATTCAAGCGAAGAAGAATATGGATTGTGAGGCTAATTGATCATCACGCTGTTTTGGGCTGACAAGTAGCAAGGTTGCCTGTTCTTTTTTTCTTAGCGTAGTTTTTAAAAAAATAATCTTGTTAAAAAATATAAATTTAAAAAAAAATTATAATATAAAAATATAGATTTGTTTATAATAATAATGATACTAATATTTGATCTAGTGATTTCTTAGATAATGGTTACGCGGAAAATATTGAGAAGGGAAGAGGGAGGAGGAGGATCAATTTGTTGATTGTTGAGAGAATTACCCCAGGGGCATTGGTTGGTCAAGGGCAACACTGATTGGGTACGATGGGCAATAACTGCGGTAAATAAAAGTAAACATCCCATTCTTAATTGACTAAAATAAAAATGAAAGTCACGGAAAGTGAAGATGAAGGACGATTTACAGTTTAGAAAATATTGACAGAGTTTAAATGAAAGTAAAAGGTGGGAATAGACCCTGGTTTCTCCTCAAAGGCAAAGGCTACTCCAGTCAGGCAACCCCGTATGACTAGTCGTAATAGTAGTAGTGGTGACCATGACTAGTTTAACACGAGAACATGAAAATAATATTTATTTGTGGCTGTTGTTTAGGGTAATCAGTGGTTTTTGCAAAATAAAATAAATAAATATAAAAAATACACGGAAACTCACGAGCTTAACAAGAGTAAAGCTGTAAAAATAGATTAAAAAACGGAGATTTACTAGAGTAATAAACATGATATAAAATATCTTTGAAGCTTAGTAAAATAGTTATAAGATTGGAAACAATCGCCTTTATTTTCATTCATTATTTCTGGAGGGGTAAGAAGAGACTAGTTATAAAATAATCGATTTAATTAATTTTAATTCGTTTTTAAAACGAAAAGCAGACGACATTTTGGCAGTGCCTATTATAAAATAAAAAATAAAAAAGTAGTGAATAGATCGGGGGGAGGGGGTCTAGCTAGTTCATCATCATCATCATCCTGATGATGATAAAATCACATTAACAAGTTGTACTTAAGAGATAGGGTTGCTTGCTGCTAGTCTTGTATAAATCGGAAATACTCAGGTAGGTAGTATAAGTATAATAAAATTAAACAAATTCCAGTTGGTGGTCCCAAATGAAATGCAGATTATTACTAATTGTAAAGTAAAAGCATTATTTTGATTTTGAATAAAATTGTTATTATAATAATATTTTTACATTATATTAATTTTTCATCTTTTATATAATTGAAAAAATAGTATTAAAATTGATAAATCATAGGCTTTTTTTACTTAAATTGGATAGATAATATAAACAAAATATTAACACGTGTATGATAAAATTAGGGGCTCATTATGTGTGATTTTAACGGCACTTCAACCAGTCTAGGGTTATTTTATGCCTAGAGGTGAGGGAATCGCGATCATTGTACGTTCAATGAACGTCGTTCATATTTACATTTTTATTGTATAGTTGTTACTCGATTTATTTATTTTTTTTACACACACTGTCCATCCGAATACGAGTAACCTTTAAATGGGTACATTTGATTCATAGATGGAACCCTAACAGATACTACCACTCCGGATCAGAGTGGATCTGGGAGTAATGACAATAAAGCGGGTTCTCCACACTCCCTGAATCTTCAGAACCGGGGCCTCGCCATCAGATGCAGTTTAGTCATACCTAGGACACTCCCCCTTTTTTTTTGGAGGGGGGGGGTCTTACTCCGTCTGCAAGAGGATACTGTCAGCGTATTCTAAGGGATGGATAGAGGGAGATTCACCCGCTGTTTAAAAATGAAACCGTCCAAATCATCCGAGTTGAAATGCAGAAATATAAATTCTGATAATTTTGTGTTGCTTATCCACCGAATTCTTATTTCTTATGAGTCTCGTCACCTCAGATAAATAATGGACCATTCCGTTTTTATTATAAAGAAAGGGAAGAAAAAGGTCATGCTACACAGAAAAAATATAAGAATGTAAGAAAGAAAGGGTAGGGGGAAATAGAGAGAGGGGCGAGCGTGCGGAAGCAATAATGCTAATCCGTTTCAATCGAACAATGTAAAGAAAGAAATAAAGAAAAAAAAGCGAGTTAAATCAAGATTATTATACTTTTTATTGAAGTATTTAGTAATAGATCTTAATTAAACATGAAGCGTAATAATTAAACTATCATACTGTGGTGTATCCACAGGTCCTGCTAATCATAATTTGTACACTGAAAATGTACAGAAAATCCATTTTTTTAAATGCTGCATAAAATATGATATCAATTTTTTTTTTTTTAAACCTTCTTTTTTTAAGTTTAAATCACAACAGATTAAATGGAAGTATTTTTTACGCTAATTAAAAAAATTGAATTCATGATTTTTTTTAAAAAAATCGTTTAAGGAGACGAAGTGAAGTAGTCGAGTCACTTTTTTTTTTTTTTTTACAAATATTACAAACGTTAGGAGAAAAATCCTACTAGACCTACAACAATGACTACTAAACAAGCACTAATGACATTTCCTTGGTAAATAGATTTGTTTAAAGTCTATGTCGAGGTCGACATACCAGTTAAGCATTTTGAAAAGTAGTAGTAGTAGTAGTAGTAGTCATCGTGGTGAGCGTACGAGACTGATCAAATTCATTTCACCTATGAAAAGGCCACGTAGCAACCTCACAGTGCCAACGCACACCTTTTGATTGTTACCTTCACTACCCACCCACCCCCACCAAACCGCCACTCTAAGGTGTGAAGGGAGGTAACACAATGACACATGGAAGCTACAAAGCCAAGAAGGTGAAGACATGTCGAGGAAGGACAAGTTCCCGATTTCATTTTCATGACAATTTCAACAGTTTTGAGTTTTACGACCGACACAGGTACAAAAGCCTATGATTCACCAACATGAGTAAGAGAAATCAACAATAAACATAAAAAAGAAAGTAGTTTATTCATTCTTAATCGGTAAAAATCTTTCACTAAAAGACATTAATTTAAATAAAAGTTCATCTGTGGCTTTATTAGCATAAGGTTTAAATGGTTTCGGTTTTTCTACTTTTTTAAAATTTATTCTTTTTATTTATTTATTTTTTTAAATCTAATTGATTAAAATGAGATTTGTTTATTCTGGATCTGTAGTGTAGAAAAATCAATAGAAAAATGTAAGTATTTATTCTGCTTTATATAAAAGTTCATTTATTTCAGGTAAAACATAATTGAGAAAGGGTCAGTTTCTAATTAAATACCTTGAAATGTACATGTTTAATATTTGTTATGAAAATATTACTTTGTATACATACAATCACAAAAATTAATTTTCTTTAAATAATCTATGCAAAAACATTAACAAGTGTATTGAAAACAGAGGAAACATAACTATAATATATGTTAATAAAGGTATGCACAATTTGGCAAGTTAAAAGGGAGATAACATTTTTTTAATATTTCAAAGTATGAAGACATCAGTGAAAATATAAAAATAAATTATGGAAGCCTATACTGTATAAAGAAAAAATAATACAAGGACATAAGCATTGAAACAGTTGTTGCTGCGCCCAGAGTGAAAATCCAGGTATTTTGAAGTAAAAAGGGAAAAAAACTTATGTGGACATAACTTATGTGTAAGTGTGTGTGTTCTACTTTAAAAAGAATGCAGAAAAAAAAAAGACAGTTTTATCAAAGACAAACAAGAATAAATGTAGGTAGTTATATACACACACACACTTGAAAAAAGAAAAAGTTTCGCAAAATTGCGTATTCACAATCATACATTTTTAGATAGATTAAATAAATATTTATTCATGACAAAAATACAACATGCCACCTTGCAGATGTTTAAAATTCATTATTGAATTTTTAAGTGAATAAAAATTTTAAGATAGTAACTTAAATTAGAATTTATTTTTTTTTATGATGTCTTCTGGAATTGATCTTTCTAGAAATATAAAAATTAGGTATTGAAAATTCTTTTTATTCGAAAGATCAAAGGTTGAAACTACAATCTTAATTGTAAACTTTCTCCCATAAGTTTTTTTTTTTATTGAATAAGTTATTCGTACTAAAATTTAAGTAATTTATGAATAAAGTGCTGAAAATTTCATTAAAACAGGACAATTCCCTGATTTTTGGTAATTGTTTTAAAAAATTTTCACCTCCCTTGAAAAAACGTGGACATAACTTATGTGTAAGTGTGTGTGTGTTCTACTTTAAAAAGAATGCAGAAAAAGACAGTTTTATCAACAAAAACAAGAATAAATGTAGGTAGGTATATATATATATATATATATACTCAACCCATTCAACAGAGACAGGATGTGACACAAGGTCACAAAAAGGGGGTGTCCGGCCAAGACTAAACAGTAATAATGGAGACTAGCTTGCTAACCATTACACCATGAAGAATAAATTAGGTTAGAGCATAAAAATAAGAAGAGAGAGAGAGAGAGAGAGAGAGAGAGAGAGAGAGAGAGAGAGAGAGAGAGAGAGAGAGAGAGAGAGAGAGAGAGAGATCATTACTAGAGTAATGAAATACAAAATTTGCAAGAACATTCATGCAGGAAAATATTTGGCAAAATTAGAAAACTATAAAATCCATTATTAGGGGAAAAAACCTGAAGAGTTGTCTCCCTTATATATATATATATATATATATATATATACACACACACATATATATATATATATATATATATATAAGAGAGATGCTGATAGGTACACATTCTGCATCACAGATGCATAAAAATCTAAAAAGACACAGAAAAATTGTATCCATGTGTCCCAGCGTTTTTTTTTTCTTCCCCCCCACCATTTCCAGCATACTGTGAATACATTTCAATATTTTCTTGGGAATGATTTACACACTATTGGGTACAAGGTAAGGGTTAGACTTTAGTTTTTTATAGATAAAAACTCTACAATTTATTAAGAAATTTTTGTTGGGAAACATCAAATTTCCCGGGGATTCATTCAAATCAAATACATGTATCCCAGGATATACTAAATTAAAAACCTATCAGCATCACTAATCTTGTGTGTGTATGTGTGTGTGTGTGTGTGTGTGTGTGTGAGTTATCAG
Organism: Doryteuthis pealeii; assembly: GCA_023376005.1. Lineage (NCBI taxonomy): Eukaryota > Metazoa > Mollusca > Cephalopoda > Myopsida > Loliginidae > Doryteuthis > Doryteuthis pealeii. The sequence continues at coordinate 65,024,207 of CM042164.1, forward strand.
CAAAAACAAAAAAAAAAATGGAATCAGCAACCAGTGTTTAAATTGTAACCAATACCATTTCACACTTGAAATACCCTTGGAAAAGGCATGAATCCATCTGTTCTCCCAACAGTAATTGGCATTATAGTAGGATAGACTGGGTTCCTTAAATTTGGTAGGGCAACCAGTCTAGGAGAAGGACAACTGGATTAAAACATTGCCAACATGTCATGAGTCATCAAAGGTTGATGGGGAGATAGGAAGACATACCACCCCCACCCTTAACACAAGTTCTATTAATTTGTATTTTGTGTAGGCAAAAGCCAATCCTATCTATATTCTATAAGTTCTGAACGCCTCCAGAAAATTATGTAAGAGTAGGCTTGTCTCTTAATTAAATGCACTTAAAATATAGATAAGAGAGAAAATGTTAATTTTCTAATTACTACTTGGATTGCAATCAAATCTTTAAAACAGATGAGGGGATTGGTGGAATAAAACTAAAATCATTTATTAAATTTGTTTTGTTGGTAAATATTCTTGTAACAATTATTACACTACACAATGATTGCATTTTTTCATTCATTAAAATTTAAACAATTTACCAACAGATTTACAGTTGAAAGGGTTGATTTAAAAATTCAAGTCATAAGTAATTTGTTCAAATAGTAAGGGTATTTTTTTTTTAAAAGTTTCCTTCAGTTTTAGAGTCCAAGAAGGTTCCTGAGTCCGACAAGAAATACCTGAAGAAGACTGGAGAGCACATCAACTGAAACGTTGTACAGATAAAAATGAAGATGAGGACAATAGTCCGAATAATACAAATACTAATTATCAAGCCTCATCTAAACATTCAGAAAAAATTTTAGAGTTTTATGTAAATTTACTAAGTTGAAGAGTAAATTTTAATGTATTAAAAATAAATACGTTGCCTAATTTATCTCCTTGTAATCATAAATATTTTTGGTAAGTAAACATTGAGAGAGATTATCATCGTCCTCCATCCACATCAGTGATAGTATGATAGTATGAGATAAATCAAAAGGACGTTTATGGTGTTTGCAGGCCAACATAGTTTTGTATAATTTGAATTACAAATTGTCTAAACTGCAATGGTTGGGTCACACAATCTGTATGCCTGCAGACAGACTTCCCCGTAAAATACTTTACAGTGAACTCACAGATGCCACGTGGAGGACAGGAGGCCCCCAAAAGCGGTTCAAAGACCATATTAAGACAATGCTGAAGAAATACACCATCGCAACTTCAAGCCTGGAAGATCTGGCCTCCAAAAGAAGGGTTGGCGAGATGCCTGCCGCACAGGAGCTAAGCAGCTCAATATCGAGATTAACAAGTCTGCAGAGCGGTGACATCTTCATCATCATGAATGCAAATGGGAATTTCCCTTGCAATGTGTGTGACTGCATCTGCAATCCAGAATTGGACTAACTATCCACCAGAGGATCCACAACTGTTGAACGATATGGAGTGACATCATTGTTGTCTGTGACGGACTTCTAAAAATTTAATAGTGAATTTTAAACGTCTGGAAGGTAGTATGTGTGTATATCTATTTTGTTATTGGGCTTATATACAAGATATAATGTCAGGATTAATAGAATAAAAATATAAATGAGACTTCCTGAACTGCAAAAATATTTTTTTTAAAGAAGTATTCCCACTCACAATTAATTAAAATCAGAATTACATATGAAAATAAGGAATAGAACAGGAAGTAATGGCTGCTAATATCAACCAACCATTTAATTGTCTATGTGTTGTCTTTTAGAGACTATGTGCAGAGATGCTGATAGGGACGCAGGATGCGTACCTGACGCATAAAAATCTAAAAGGACGCAATAAAATCATATCCATATAATGTTTTTCTTCCCCCACCATTTCAAGCTAACTGTAAATACATTCCAATGGTTTCTTAGAAACAAATTATACAGGGTGTCCACAAAGTCTGGGTATATGGAGATTTCACTATTGTAATTATGTTATTTTTCTGAAAAATAACAAATAAATACAATAGTGAAATCTCCATGTACACAGACTTTGTGGACATCCTGTAGAATAGGTTACAAGTTAGACAGCTTTAGTTATTTCCCCAGATCATAAATAAAAACCCTACAATTTATTAAGAAACTTTAGTTGGGACGCATCAAATTTCCTGGGGACTTGTTCAAAGCAAACCTGTGCATCTCAGGAAGCAATAAATCAAAAAGCTATCAGCATTACTTTTGTGTATAGAAATATACAAAGAGTGGTAAACAAATTGCCCCTCCCTTAAAATCTACTAATCATCAATTGTAGATCCAGTCTATTTAAATTTATCATTTTCCTTTAATAAATAATCCTATAAATAAAACAAAATTATAACACCATATGTATCGTCATGTATCAGATGGAAAAAAAAAAAAAAAAAACCCTTTTGATTAAATAAATAAAATATTCCTGTTGTATCAGAACATTCATAATTTATACTTTTGCATCCCCCACTTTAAAAAAATAATTTTTAAAAAATAAAAAAATAAACACTTTGATTTGCAGTAAATATTGAGATATAAACAAGCATAAAAAAATCCTCAATTGATGGAGTATATTTATGATAAATAGATATGCAAATTGCCAATAATTCCATCTTTCAAAAATAATTCTCAAATTTTTTAATACATAATTAAGAATTATTTATACAATGTTTACAAAAATTGATAGATTTATATTTTAGATGTCACTAAGTCCAGGTTAAACATGTGGTAAGGATAAAAAAACTTATTTTCTTAATGTAGGTATCATTGGGGAACAAGAAAAGGTTTTGGTAAACGGCCAAAGACCAGACATTTTTCTGAAAGTTTGGCTTCAGGTTACTTTTACTGTGCTTTTAACCAATGTCTATTAAAAAGATACATCTTATATATAATAAGTATTTGTACCAATCTTAAACTGTGTATACATTATTTTTTTGGAAAACCCTCATGATAAAGAAAAGTTTGAAATTTTCCATTTGGATAATTGCAACAGGTCAATAAACCTTATTTTATTAATGTTGTAGAGTAGCTAACACCCCTTCAGCAGCACCTGCCCTCTCATCTTAAAAGGGTAAATGCTGAGTTTATAGTTGGTGCTCCCCACCCACACCCTGAAAGGAATTGCTTACAGAATCTAAACAATTTTTAAAACCATCCAGCAGAAGGCTTTCTTCTTACAGGGCACTCCACATTAAACTGGCCTTGTGGGGGAGTTAGATAAAAGTTAACTAACAATCAGCAACAAAAAAAAAATTGATAGGTGTGGAATAGGAAAATTGGTAGGGTTTAGAATACATTGACTGTATCTCCTGCAGAAGAGTACACCCGCCCCCATTCATTGCCATTACTCCCATGTTCACTTTGACCCTGAATGGTAGTATCTGTTAGGATCACATCTATGGATCAAATAGATCCGTTTAAAAATTATTTGTACTAGCAAATATATGCACCCTCCGGGTGCAAGTATTTAAGTTTTAATATAATAAAATATCATTAAATTAGAAAGGCTAATGAAACTGAATAAGAATGCAGATAAAAAGATTTGGAACAGAGGGGGTATGATTGAAAAATAGAACAACTTTGAAACTAACTCTTCCTTATTTTCCATTACTCCCGTTTTCATTGGTAAATTTTTCCTAATTTAACTATTTAGTTAAAATAGGAAGTAAAGAATAATATTGCAGTTATTTCTTCTTGTTAATGGATTTCTTTTAAAATTTATCCCCGAGATTTTTGCTCATATTCAATAAGATAAAACCAAACAATTAGAAATCAATAATATTAAGCATATATTTATTAAAATCAAATTTTAAAAAATCAATATGCAAATTAGCCTTCCCATTCACACTGTAAACCACTATTTTGTTGTATATATAAATACAATTGCATGTTATTAATATGTAGATATGGTCAACAGTCTTAATGATGTAAAACAATTTTATTAATAATTGAGGTTTAAATAAAAATAAATTCATGGAGAATGTAATGTAAATAACAAAGGGAATTGTGACTTGAATAGTAATATAGTTTCGGTTACAGATAGACAAACCCACAATCTTCATTATAATAAGATTAGATAGGAATACTTGATCCCATAACTATGTGCCAAAATAGTCAAAGTACACAATTCCCTAACCTCTGGGCATAAATATAATCCTAGATAGATTAACGTTAAAATCAAAGTTATTTCAATATTATGAATAGACTGAAAATCGAATTCTTTAGAAAGAAAATGATAATTACTGTAATAGTCTTGCAAGTCTTTGCTACTAAATATATTCTTCACTGGGTGCTCCTTTTGATATGGCCTTGTGCCAAAGTTAGCTTAATCCAAGTTTTTACTTTGGAAGACAAATGCAGAACATGTAGCAGCCCACAACAGATTTAAACTGTTTATAAATCCTAAACAAGTTGCTATGATAAAAAGAGAATTATTATTTAACTGTTTATTTTTAAATTAAAGTTCTAACTCCCATGACCTCAAAATTATCCCACTCGCAACTCTTTCAAGTCATCCTATTGTTTAATGTCTTTGAAATATATACAGCATGTAATGAGAGGTGACTTATGCTTATCTAACTTGAATAATATACTCTTTGATGAACAGAGTTTTTCTAAGTTATACAAAAAAAAAAAAAAAAAAAAAAATTACCATTAACAGAACTTTTCTACAGTCTCTCAGTGTGTGTGTCTCAGGGTGAGTGTGTCTCTCTCTTTTATATATGTCTCTGCACATGTGTGTCTCTCTCTCTCTGTGCATGTGTGTCTTTCTAAGTGTTTCTCTCTCTCTCTCTCTGTGTGTGTGTGTGTGTGTGTGTGTGTGTGTGTCTCTTTCAGTGTCTGTGTCGCCACATACACACTTTAAATGATTTTACAGAAATGTGTGCATATATTTGCAAATATATCTACACTAAAACACACACACACTTCCTATGTAAATGATGATAGTATATAAAAGAGAAATTATTTGCAATCAAATTTAACCTTTCTATAAATATCAACCACTTCAATGAATAAATAAGGTTGCAAGTCACTGGTTTCACCAACAGTTGAATTGACACAAATCATTCTTTCATTCAGTATAAATAAGTTCATTTTTTTTATTAGCAAAGGAATCTGGTCATATTCAAAGATACCAATGAATAAAAAAACAGGGGATTGCTTCAAATCCCTCCACTAGACTTTCAATGTCTTATCTAGTCATCAATGGACACTAAATTACAATATCACTTTTATATATAAGTGGGTTGGGTTGGGTAGTATTCAGAACCAAATTATGAAGAAGAAAAAAAAAAGGAGATCAGGGTCCAATTTATGAATCTGCCATAAAGATGAAAACATTATTTGGTTGAACAGTTTATTTCAGTAGATATACCAGTAGAGCCATAATCAACAGAGTTTATCAATGAAATGGGGGTATTTTTTAAAAAAATTTTAAAATATTTATCCTCCAGGTAGGATTTGACACAAGGTCTAAAATATGGGGCATCCTGTAAGAATAATTTTGCTTTTCAGAAGAAACGAATTTGCAAGATGTGTTTGCAACCATTACACCACGACAGGACGCCTATGCAATGGGGGTAAATATCACACACACACACACACACACACATAATATAATAATAAATAAATATATAAAGGTTTTATATATTTAATGACATAGGAACAGTCACGACCATTGGTTTCATGCATGCGTAACTGCAAACATTCGTCAGTATACAAAATATTTGAAATCTTAAAATTAAAATTATTTAACATCCTTCATTGAATCGCCCCACACCCAGACACCCCCTCTACCCAAACTGGTGACAGTATCTATTTCCCCCCTCACCAACCCCCCACAGACCTCCTGTCAACATCCACTCAAATCACCAAAATACACACACTGTCACAACAACGCCCACAAACACACACATATGCATGTGAAGACAAGCGCTCACACATCAATATTGTTCAAATATTGCACACTCACAGAATAATGTGATCCACTGGCTTGCATACATAACCTTTTGCAATGTCAATAAACACACATACACATTCATAACAACATCACATACACACGCATAACATTTTATCCAATCAAAAATACATCCTATGTCCGTAAAACTTTTTGAAATTTTAATTTTCCTTGCATTTGGACTTAAAACTCCAACATCACCTGACGAATGTTTGCGGTTACGCATGCATGAAACCAATGGTTGTGATTGTTCCTATGTCATTAAATATATAAAACCTTTATATATTTATTTATTATTATTATATATATAATAGCTCTATATTATATTGAGCACTCTTCCAATAATACTACACTTTGGCACACCGTTCCAGTAAAAGCTGAAACAGTGCCAATCCCACACTATAGTTTATATATATATATATATATGCTGAATAGAGACAAAGGATCATTTGAAATGAGTGATTTATTTTAACAGCATGTCAACCTGTGTGGGGTTATTTTATGCCTAGATGTTAGGGAATTGCATACATTGAATATTTATATTCACATTTTTAGTGAAGCTGTTTAAGAGTTTTGCACACAGTTATAGGATTTCAAGTATTCATAATACAAATAATTTTTAAACAGGTCTATTTAGATGGTTCCCTAACAGGTACTAACACTCTAGCTCACAGATTTCAGTGATGTGCTGGTAATGCTATATATATATATATATATATTCTGTAAATTCATCATATCAGATTAACTGGTCTTATAGGGTTTCCCTAATCCTTTAGTTATTTTTATTAAATTCTTAAAAGCAATAATAAAATTCTGAATTTAACCACTTAATTTACCTGCAATAAATTTACAATACAATGAATTTATCATGATGAATACAATTTCTTTTTGTATTTATTCCTATATTTATTTTAGAAAAATAAATAAATAAAAAATTAGGTTATGATCATTTTAGTTGATACGCATGTTTTGACATTCAAATTTCCAGAGTAAATGTTTATTGATTAAATTTCTACATTAATTTCCAATTTGAGGCAAAAAATTGAATTCAAAGGAAATGCAAAACTACCATCTTTTATTTACTGCTTTCTTGTTTATTGTTAAATCAAGTCTATTTATAGACTAGTAGACTGTGGAAATAAAAGATACATTTAACATATTAATACTCGTATTCCTTAAAAGTATGACAGTTATCTTGCAGCACCCTCTGGCTAAAAATGAAACTGTCCAAATCATCCAAGATGAAATACAAAAATGTAAATCCTGATATGCTGGTGTTGGTTATCCGCCAAATTCTTATTCTTTTATGAGTGTCGTCACCTCAGCTAAATAATGGATCATTCTTTTTATTATAAAGAAAGGGAAGAAAAATGATACGCTACACAGAAAAAATATAATAAGAAAGAAAGATAGAGAGGGGGGTGAGTGCATGGAAGTGATACCACTAATCTGTTTCAATTGAACATAATGAAAAGATGAACAAGAAAGAAAGTGTTAAAGAGAGAGTTAAATCAAGATCACGTGAGCATGCCTATAAAGTCAGAAAACAGCATAGCTCACATGACTTTCAAAATATTTTTTTCCACTCAGAGTTGCCAAGGTATGCAATCCATTGTAGGTTGCTGAAACACTGCATCTTTCAAAGCCCCCATCCTTCCTGTAATCCACTAACACTATAGCTGACACATACATACACACACACATTATTACTATACCCTATTTATGTTCCTGACATTAGTACATTATTCTATGTACTATACATGAGACTTTGATGAGATGTGGTGAACCTGAGCACTGTACGCAATAAATTTCATTATAATATAAGATTATCATACTTTTTACATATAGAACTATTTTGCAATAGCTATTAATTATTACAATATTTGATATGTTTACTTAAATTATCATACTGTGGTATATCTACAGATCCTTCTAGTTTAACATATTTCAGTTCTAACTTACTGAAAATCTAATTTTCATTAATTCAAAGTGATTGACCTTTGAAAATGTTAGTAAATATGGTTGGGGAAAAAAAAACAAAAAAAAATCCTCAAATCAAAAAGTTAACTAAAGTAAAAAATTAAAAATTAAAAAAAAAAAAAACAAAAAACCTGCTGACAGACATACAGACAGAGCCAAACTATCCTTTCACTCCTTTTTTCATTCTCCAATTACAGTTTGGTAGATGAGCAGTACCTTGAAGGTTGAGGCCAAATCTTCATTCAACATTTTAGTGGAATGTGTGCCTGACAATTGTATCAAAGATTTCAAGAGTTGTTGGCAAACAAACAAATGTCAGTAAAAAAGATTCTTGCTTTTCTTTTTTCTTTTTTTTTAACCTGCAACTTCCACTAAGCAATTCTAGAGAGCAAGATTCTCAATTGGCTTATAGAAAATGTCAAAGCCATGATAGGGCAGAGTGGTGCAATAAAATTAAAGAATTACTGTGTGTGTGTGTGTGTGTGTGTGTGTGTGTGTGTGTGTGTGTGTGTGTGTGTGAGTGTATAAAATCATTACATGACAGAAAAATTAAACCATTGACTATATAGAAATATAATTGCTAGCTGTCAACTTGTACGACTGGTTTTAAAAGTACTTCTCCCCATGAGGGTACACTCAGCTTAGAGTGGGCCTTTTATGAATATCTGGAACCCCTATCTTGCTCAGAATATTAACATAGAAACTGTACAGAGACGTGCAACCAAACGAATACCCTCCATCAGGCATCTACCATACTCTGAACATCTCGCTGCCTGGGAATGGATTCGCTGAAACTTCAGCGTCTGGCAACTGACCTGGTAAACGCTCATAAGGTCATTAATCATCTTAACAACAGTAACCATGAGCACCTTTTTGATCTCCATCTTTCTAACACACGTGGGCATGCCTACAAAGTCAGAAAACAGCACTGCTCACGTGACTTTCGAAAACATTTTTTTACACTCAGAATTGTGGAGACATGGAATAAACTGCCCGCGTCTGTTGTAGGCTGCCGAAGCACTAAATCTTTCAAAGCCACCATGCTTCCTGTGGTCCGCCGACACTATACCTGATGCCACACTCCACATACATATGCATGCACACGCACACATACATGCATATTACTACTGTAAACTGTTCATGTTCCTGACACTAACACATTATTCTGTGTACTTGACATGAGACTTTGATGAGTTGTGGTGCACCTGAGCACTGTACACAATAAATTTCATTATTATTATTATGTAGGAAATTCCAAACAATGTTCAGTTCCATTGGCATTTTGCCTCAGGTGTTTAGCCTAATCTGACCCCTTTAAGTGCAATAAGGTGGTAGATTGGAAAGGTGCACCACAACTCATTAAAGTCTCAGGTATAGTACATAGAATAATGTACTAATGACAGGAACAGAAATAGTGTACAGTAATAATATACATGTATGTGTTCGTGTGCGTGCATATGTGTGTGGAGAGTGGTATAGTGTTGTGGATTACAGGAAGCATGGAGGCTTTGAAAGATGCAGTGTTTCGGCAGCCTACAATGGATGCAGGCGGTTTATTCCATGCCTCGGCAACACAGCGTGAAAAAAATGTTTCCGAAAGTCATGTGAGCTATGCTGTTTTCTGACTTTGTAAGCATGCCCATGTATGTTATTGGGAGAAAAAAAATACATAATTGTTTTTCATCTCTCCAATACAAAATTTTAACCAATGCAAAAAAGTGGCTATTATTAATCTAGGCATCACAATGTACAACACACACACAAAATGTTTTTTGTCTTAATTAAGATAATATAAAGAGATTTTCTTTGATATACATTCATGATAGCTACTTAAGTGGAATGGAACAAACATCTGTTAGAAGAAAGTGGAAGTGTCTGGATTTTCATGTCAGGATTTATTCCACAGATGAAACTTTTAAACACACTGAAATGTTGGTTGGTTCGATTTTATGGCATGTCAACCCTTGTTGGGTTATTTTATGCCAACATTTTGTTTCATTTATTCTTGATGAGTATTAAATTTTAAAAAAATAAAAAAATTTTAGGATCCATGATCTTGATATTAGTATACATGTCATCTATTATAAAAATGTGAAATATTAAGAGACTACAGGACTTGTGGATATACCACAGTATAACTATTACTTTATATGTTTACTTCAAAGCTATTGCTAAATAGTTCAATATGTAAAAGTATAATAATACTGATTTAAATCTCTCCCTCTTTTCATCATGTTCGATCAAAACAGATTAGCGTTATCGCTTCCGTGCGTCCATAACCTCTCTTCCCCTACTTTCTTATATCTATTTCTGTGTAGCATGTCCTTTTTTCTTCACTTCCCTTATAATAAAAACGGAATGGTCCATTATTTACCTGAGGTAACAACACTTGTAAGAAATAAGAATTTGGTGGATAAGTGATAATCAGGATTTACATTTTTGCATTTCATCTTGGAAGATTTGGACAGTCTCATTTTTAACAAAGAGGATGTTGCAAGATGATAACGGTCAGAAGATTAAGGAACAAGAGTATTAATATATTAGATTAACAGCCAGATGGATCGTTTATCCAACAAAGCAGAGTCAGTTTATCACCATTCAACATGGTAACCCTGCCTAAATACTTAGAGATAGGGAGATTGGAATCTACCAAGTAGGAGGAGGGAGAGGAGAAGGAATCTAGTAATACTATTCATGGCTTTATTACCCAGTATAAAGTGCTAGTAACAACAGCTTCAGTAGTGAACTTGGATTGAGCCAAATTCTGTAATGCCCTACCCATATTAGAGTCAATTTTCCTTTTGTTATAGTAATAAGCTCATTTAGAACATTCCACACCCTTGGTTTTATTCTATTTAGTCTTTCTACTTGCCCTTACTAATATGGCAACTCGATTCTCTCTCTCTCGCTCGCTAACTCTTCCTTCAATAACTATAATTTGAGATAAGCATGCCAAACATCTACAGAGAGAAAAAAAAATGTAAAAAGAAAAAAAACAAAAACAAATGAAAGCCAAAAAAAGTAATTTTGGTAAAGAGAACACCATTAGCTACTTTTGAAAGTGTAAAATTAGGTAGAATAATTCATCTTCCTAAGTATAGTAGCAGAATATCTGAATTAAATCTAAAAATTATTATCCTGGCATTCTTTGTATAGTTTAATGGTTAGTGAGAATATATATATATATATATATATATATATAACTTTCAAAGAAAAACTTAAACTGTCATCCCGTTATATCTTTATTTCGACAAGAAACTGAAAAAAAATGAGTCTAGCCTCATCAGACAGATTTTACAAATACGTATATAATTTAATTTATTGATTACTAGAAGCAGCTACTCAGCATCACCTGGGTAGAGAGAGGATGTATTGATTCGTTTACTTTTGAAATTTACAATTGCTAGATATTTTTAAGTAGAATTTCAATACTATTTCTATGCATATTCTATCCGAATATTTAAATCTTCATAATTTTTGCACAAAAAGCAAGAACTGTTGATATTTAATGTGTATATATATATATATATTTACTTTGTCATTAATTGTTTTATTTTCATAGTTTCATCTGGACATACATACATACCAACAGCCTTTTATATATGTATAGATTATACATTGAGCTCTTTTTAGGGATTTAGCTCATTTGGTAGAGCACCAGACGAGGAATCGCAAGGTTCCAGGTTTGATACTGGTCCCCGCCAACTCAGTGTATGAGTAGCACAGATTGGGTAATCTGATCTGTACAGTAAAATGGGGAGATGACGGTAGGTGTGTCACTCCACCTCAACAATCTCCCTGATCTAGCGCTAGCAAAAAGGGGATAGACTCCCTCACTACTGGGTCAATGGATTCACGGATTATGTCGCCACATTGTCAACATAGAGCATGACCAAGCTAGCGAAGATGTCTTGCAAGACGAGACTGCTGGAGGGAGGAGATTGTGCATGTTTCCTGAAAAGTGGTGTTTGAGATGAGTTGCCACCATCAAACTCTTTTGCCATTATAACTTCAACTTAAAATATTTGTTTTACAATTCAATATCGAAAAATAACATTTAGAAGTAGAAAATTATGAAATAGAAATCACGAAAAACGGTCCAAATTTATTTACCATTAACATGTTCTTTTATTTAAAAACTCATTGACAACAATTCATTCAAAAATAATCATACAGAGATGCTGATAGGTACACAAAAATCTAGGTAGGTTACAAGGTAATGGTTAGACAGCTTTAGTTGTTTCCCCAGATCATAAATAAAAACCCTACAATTTATTAAGAAACTTTAGTTGGGACCCATAAAGATTTCTCAGGGACTCATTCAAAACAAATATGTGCGTCCTCAGCATCACTGATCATATCATTTTCTGGGAAGTTATTGCTCTCAACTAGGGCTTATTTTAAGGGGAGGGCTTATATTAAAATCATCCTGAAAAATCACACTCAGTCTTATTTTCAGGGAAACATGGTAGAAAGAAAAACAAGTATATGGATGCTACAGAAATTGCACATATATGATAATCTGAACATTTGAAGAGGAAACTTAAAGAGAAAAACTGAATCTCTTAATAATATTAAGACAAAATAATGCCATAGAGACTAATTATATTGAAGCAAAAAATGATAATACACAGAAAAATAACAAATGTAGACTATGTAGTAATATAAATAAAACAATTAATCCCATAAGTGAATGCAGCAGACTAGCATAAAAGGAAAAAAAAAGAACAGGCATGACTGGGTGGGAAGGGTAATCTACTGGGAATTGTGCAATACTGAAATTTGACCATATGGACTGTTATATACACAAATCAGAATCTGTCCAAGACAATGAAATGCATAAAATTCTTTGGGAATTTGAGATACGCCTAGTTTTAATTAACAAGAAAAGAACTTGTTATCTAGTAGATTTTGCAGTTCCAGTATACGATAGTTAAAGAAAGGCGAAAAGCTGGATAAATACCAAGACATTGCCAGAGAGTTGAATAAGTTGTGGAAGTTGACAGAGATACCAATCGAAGTTTGAGCTGCTGGGACAGTCCCCAAAAACTTGGCAAAAAGACTGAGTGAATTGGAGATCAGAAGAAGAATTAGAGACCATCTAGACCTCAGCACTGCTAAAAAAATCAAGTTGTTTTGTTTTACAACATATCAACCCTCTTTTGGGTCATTTAATGCCAAATAAAGTCATTTCAATAAACAAAGGACTCAGATTGCTTACAGTACCTTAATGTTGTTTAAGTGGTCACCCAATTAAGTATTGAACAAGCGCATCACTGCTTAGCTTCAGTGATCTAGCAGGAACCTAAAATCAGTTAGGATGGGCACCCCATGTGGTGTAATGGTTCGCAGAGCATTGTTAATGAGTGATTCTCATTGAGCACCCCATACTTCTGGCCTTGTGTCACATCTAAGCTTAATAAATAACTAAAATCAGTTAGGATACTTAGAAGAACCCTGGAGATCTGAGGAGACTTGTCACTCAGACTCCAGTGAAAAAACACAAGTTAGAGCTGGTTGGTTGAATTTTATGGCACATGAACACTTGTTGGGTTATTTTATGCCAAAGATATTTTGTTTAATTAATTCTTGACGGATACTCAATTTTTTTTTTTTAACTCAATTTCTTTTAAACATTTATTTTAAAACTATTAAACACATAGATGGGACCCTAATAGGTACTACCACTCTGGGTAAGAGTGGACCAAGAAGTAATGATGATGAAGGGGTACTCCATATTCCCCAGAGATCCAGAATTGGAATTTGACCATAGAGTTTAACATCAAACCCAGGATATTTGGACTCTCAGCCACCACCTTCTAGCACATATGATAAAAAGAGCTGGGGCTTGCCATAATAGTATCTCCTGCAGGGGTTGGGGGTCCTGGGTATGACAAACTGCATCAGATGGGGACATTCCAGTTCTGGAGATCTAGAAAAGTATGCAGTACCCTTTCATTACCATCACTCTTAAGTCCACTAACCTGGAATGGTAGTAGCTATTAGGATGCCCCCATCTAAGAGTCAAATAGACCTGTTTCAGAATTATTTGTATGCGATGGGATCTGGGAGTAAGGATTTTGTTTTGTTTTTGTTTTTTGTTTTTTTTGGGGGGGATCAGCTCTTAACCCACAAGGAGTAAAATAATAAATTTTATTCTGACTTTAATTAGTTGTACTGTGAATGTGCTTTATCTTTGCAAGTCAAAAATAAAATGATGATTCACTTTTGCCAACTTAGAATATTTGTTCTACATTTAAACTTGTTTGATGCACTTTAATTTCAGGGCGGTGGGGGGTTCGTTACAACAAACCTGAACCTTTGTACAGTGATGCTGATAGCTTTTTGATTTAGTGTGTCCGGGACACACATTTTCTTTGAATGAGTCCCTGGGAAAATTTATGGGTCCCAACTCAAGCCATCTAACATCTACCTTGTAACCTATCCTCTGTAATTCATTTTTAAGACACTATTGAAATGTATTTACAGTTAGCTTGAAATGGTGAAGGAAGAAAAAAGAAAAACACTGGGACACATTACTGCGTCCTTTTAGATTTTTGTGCGTCAGGTATGCGGGACACATACCTATAAGCATCTGTTTGTATTATTTGTATTATTCGGACTATTGTCCTCATCTTTATTGTTATCTGCACAACATTTCAGCCAATGTGCCCTACGGCTTTCTTCAGGTATTTCTTGTCGAACTCGGGAATCTTGCTGTCATAATTAGGGACCTTCATGGAAGTTCCGTGAAGGCTCTTTATTATGATAAGAAATACCTGAAGAAGGCCAGGGGGCACATCGGCTGAAACGTTATGCATATAACAAAGATGAGGACAATAGTCCGAATAATACAATTTTGATAAAATTTATAAAGCCTCATTTCAAAAATTCAGAGAAACCTGAACATATATATTAACTAATTTGAAAAGACAAATAAGATATAAAGTAGGAAAAAACGTGGCCTAAATTCGGTATCAGCTAGACAGCAAGGGAGTCTATCTCCTTATCACTAGCACAAGACCAAGGAGACTGTTTTTTAGCATCAGAGGTGGATCGCCACACATACCATATAGATATAAAACTAATATACAAATACCGCCCTACTCACTTTGCCATAGGACTTTCAGCTCCTATGTCTGTAAGGAATATAATATTAGCGAAAATCCCAGGAAGCCATACCCCCAGGCAATACCTGCCACCTCGATTTAAAGTGGCAGTGCTGGGTTTATTGCTCAGTGCCTGAGGCGCCTCAAAAAAGGAATGCCGACAGGATACATGCAATTTTACACTAGCCACTGCATAAGCTTTAATTTGTGTGTGACTTCAAATTGACCTTGTGTCACATTCTGCACATGCAGTGGAGTTTGGTAAATACAAAGATGCCGTAAAATCCATATTTTACAAAATAAATTTATCCCCTCCTCCGATTGAAAAAAAATTGACCAAAAATCAGGGAATTATCCGATTTTAATGAATATTTCAGCGTTGATTTATCAATGAATGAATTTTATAATACATCAGTTATTTTTGTCCATATGTCCCATTCTGAGATTTTAAAAACTTGAAATCACTACCAAAAGGTGTACTCCACTCTCTCCAGAACTGGAGTCCCACCACATCCTCCTTTTGGAGAGGAATCTTACCCCCTCTGTAGGCCGAGCGGGGGGGGGGGTATACAGTCAGCTTATTCTTAGCCCTGCCGACAGGTTTAATTTAGTTAGGATTTTCGCTTTATTGAAATTAAACAAAAAATCCATTGAACTATCAGATTTTCGATAAAAACTTTTTTTTTAAATCTAAAAATAAGTGGAATTCAGAAAATGTGATTTTGTTTCTTTGCTACCCCCAACCCAGGTAAACAAGGTATTCAACGCTTTTTGTCACATTTTGACCTAAAGAACCAGAATAGAAAGAAAAGAAAAGAATAGAATAAAAACTTCAAAAGAATATACAATATGATTTCTTGAAGTGTGTAGGCTGGGAAAATGATCATACTATTAATCGTTAGTATTCAAGAACAGGTGGTTTGTCTCATATCTAAAAATGCAATATCACTAAGAGAAAAAAAGAGAAGAAAAAAAAGAAAAGAAAAAAGAAACACGCATGACAGAATTATCACTTTAAAGCAACCAACTGAGGAGATGGGATTAAAAACGTGATATTTTTGCGCTCTTTCCACAGCGAACTGTTTTGATATCGGGGACAGGTATGATAGAAAAGAAGAAACAATGAACAATGAGGTTAGTTAAGAGACAGGGATTAAAATACGTTTACAACTTAAGTGAAATATTACTCTCCCGAAAAGAAATTCTACACTGGGGCGGGGGTACTACTGTTCAATTGATGATTAAAAAAAAAATCCTACAAATTACTAATTTTAATTTCTATCGTTTTATATTCTCTACAGCGTTGAAAAATAAGTTTCGAAAGTTTTGTTTTTTTTAAATCGTAAACTGGACATGAAAGAGAGAAAGTGTGACTTGATTATGTAAGCAACTCTACAACTGCCAAGTATGCAAGTATTTAAAAATCGAACTTTTTTTTACAAGTGCTCGAAAAGACCAGACTGCAGTGAGATTGCTAACTTATCATTTCATAGGCATGAACTCAAATAGGTTAATTTATAAACTAAGTAAAATTAATTAATAATACAAAACGGCTTTATAAAATGAACATGAGTAGTCATATATTCTATATCAACTACGAATGGATGTCACAGGTATCGATTTAGACTCGTAGCTGGGGGTTAAAAAGAAAATCCTTCTACAAACTAGCTAGCCATGAGTAAGGTGTACCTGTAGTCTACCTATTCTTTGAGATAGGAGACCTTTATATATGTTAAAAATAGTAATAAAGGAAAAGAGTTAATGCCAAGGTTCTACCTCTATCATGGTTTCAATGTTGGTCCAATCCAAATGATTTTATCAGGACCCTACCCTATACTTAACTAAGTCGATGTAGACCCTTAAACTGATATAAACTTCTTTTCCAGTAATAACGATTGAACGATTTTTTTCTTCAATTACCGCATATATTAAAAAAATATATAAATAAATGAACAAAATAAAAAATAAAAATAAAGACAGTTGATTTGGAAGGTAGAAGAACCTGTCGAAGCCCACGCCTGGCCAGCAAGATATTTGTTTGAAAACAAAAACAAACAAGATAAAAGACAGGACATTAGTCATAGAAGTGAAAACATACCGAATAAATGCAGGTACTCCTCCTGGTCGTTTGCAGTGTCTTGAAAAAAGCGGGTACGAGTGGTTTGAAAGTGCATTTGGGGTGGGATAGGAAAGCGAAACAAGAAATAAAAGAGAAGAAAAAAAAACTTTTGAAAAATGAAATATCTTTAAAACTTTTTACGATGATGAGCGAGAGAGAGAGAGGAAGAGAAACAGAGAGAGAGAGAGAGAGAGGGGAGGAGGAGGAGAAATGAATACTTTTTTTTTTCTTTCTTGGGAGAAAGAAATAGAAGCTTGCCGCTCCTGGTGAAATAAAACAACAATCTGGAGTAGTGTCAATTATACTTGCTCTTTCCTTGTGTGTGTGTGTGTGTGTGTGTGTGTGTGTGTGTGTTTCTATGACATTTTTTAACCGTGCCTCATATAGTGAATACGCCTTAATGGTATTAAAATATAAAAACGATTTATAAAAATAAATAAATAAAAATTACTTGGAGAAAAAAAAAATCACCTAGAAGCAAGCCAATTCGCTACTTTATGATAAGGGAGTTACATCAACCAGGCCCTTAACACCCTTATCAATAGTGTGCATTTAATAGCAGGGAAAGTATTTTCTTTGTTCTTTAGGGTCATGAAAAAAGAAACGTAAAGGGCTTTCAAAAATGCATACTCAATATGAAACTTGGTAAAAAAACAAGGGTTAAAAAAAAAATTTTTTTTGATAATTTTTTTTTTTTAATCCATAAACCTAAATAATGAATGATCTAAATGTTACAGTACATTCCATTTATTTATCCCTTGAATTTACAAGATAGCAAAACTTTTTTTTAAAATAAAAAAAAAATAAAAAATAAAACTCATCTTTACTTATTTTTGTTAACTGCTAAAGTTGAAACCTTGTTTTACACACAATTATACAACTGAACAAAATTATTATATCATCAAGGCGTGGCGACAGCACGGATTCCCTAGACACTCTTTCGCCATCCGTCCCTACCATCACTCTTGGTAGGTCCCCTAGACGGCAATACACACACACACACACACACACATTTTATATATAATTTAAAATAAGTTTATTAATTTGGATCTACTTCATGATAAGCATCTTAATTTATTTTTTTTATTTAAAAAAAAAAAAAAAAAAAAAAATGCTGCTCTGTTATAACAATTCTAGTCTCATTTCAAATTTACATTTGATTAGAAGAAAGAAAAAAAATGAAACGCACAAACCCAGCAGTAACTATTCCGAAAATTAAGATATGAAAGAGAATAAAGGGTAATGTTATTGATGGCCATATGGTTAAACCATTTAGTTAATTATCATTGTAACACTGCAAACTAACTTGTATTTAATATATATATATATATATATATATATATATATATATATATCTTTAACTATTCAGCACATTTTTCCATTAGAGAGACAAAACATTCTATGAATTTGTATCATCAGCAACATTGTTTTGGTAAATGCTAACAAATAGCTAAAAAAGGAGTATTCTTTTTATCATTTACTACGCGGATTTCTTTTTTTTTTTTTTGTCACAATAACAGAAAATATATATTAGATTTGCAATAAAAAAATCTATTCATTCTTTTTTTCATTAATAATTCTATTTCAGCTCTATTTCATACAAAGGGGGGGGCAGTATGACACTAAGCCATATTCTGGAGCTGGGGGGGGGGATTATCATTACCATTATTCCCAGGTCCAATGTGACCCGCAGTGGAGTACCTGTTAAAATTCAATCTGTGGGGCAAATAGATCTGTTGAAAAACTATTAGATAGGATACTTGATGGCATATAAATTTTTTTTTTTTTTTATTAATAGTTACTTGACACTATAACTCTTTACTAAAGATTATTATTACTTACTTGAAATTGTATATGAATTATTAATATTAGATAGGATTACTTGATATAGTTATTTACTAAGCTTAGCTTAGATATGGCACAAGGCCAGAAGTATGGGGCCCCACCCAATGAGAACTTACTAACAATGGTCTGCAAATCTAGATTGCTAACCATTACACCACGTGAGGTGCCCAGGATTACTTGATATAACTGTGTGCAAAAAAATAATAATAAATAAAAATAAAAAAATACTCTTAAAAACTGTTAAGAAACAAAAACGTAAATATAAACATAGAATGTATACAATTTACTAATCTCTAGGGAAGAAATAACCCTAGACTGGTTGACACGCAGTTAAAATCAATCAATATCGACCATCAACTTTATGTATGTTGACAACGACATTTTTTGTGAATAATTTGCATACTGGTTTTAACAAACTAACATATATAATGAGGAGGTAATCAAGAGATACATAGAGGCGAAGAAAGTGATAGGCAGAATGTAAACTACGAGATTGGTCTGTTTTTGACTTAATTGCAAATTATGACTAATGAGACAGAATTTTTTTTCAAACATAACTCAATCCTAAAAGTAAGGAATAATTTAGTATAATTTTCATGCCATTAAACTAAACAGTAAAAAAAGGAAACAGAAGGAGATTTTCTCAACTTTAGTATAACAACATAAATAACAGATATCTTAGCACATTTTTTTTAAGTTCTGCAAAATGTCCACAAGGTCATGAAATTACCAGAAATGTCAGAACCGTTTGGAATTGTGGGAAACCTATCAAATTTCATGTTCAATAATGAATTCATAGAAAATTGTAAACATTGACAAAGAATCAATAAAACCCAACTGTCTCTTATTTGTGTCAATTGTAAACTGATCAGAAAGAGAGAGAGAGAGGGGGAAAGGGGAGAAGAAAGAAGAATTACTGAAATATAATGCATTACGTTTAGCGCATGCGTCATGATTTGACCATCTCTGATGTCGAGGGTCCTCAGTTTTGCTTCATAAATATGACAGTCCGATTATATAAGATTAGCACTTAAAACTTATTTTTTCAATAAAAAAAGAATTGAAATTTAGAAGGAAAAACAAAAGAAACAAAACAATAATAGAATAAGTACAATACAATGCAAAAGTAACCATTAATCACAATATACTTAACATCAAAAATGTCTTTTCTCAGTAGAGTTGTAATTTACACTCTTCTGAGTATCACAAATTTACAAGCAATAAAACAACTAGTAAAACTATAAATCAACCACAATTAGTAATTGTTTATGGTGAAATTTATGGTTATTATTATTAGTTATTTAAAACCATATAACTACAGAGATGCTGATAGGACCCTGACACAGTAAAATCATATCCATTCGTCCCAGTGTTTTTCTTTTTTCTTCCTCCACCATTTCAAGCTAGCTGTAAATACATTTCAATATTTTCTTAGAAATGAATTACATGGGATAGGGTAGAGAGTATGGGTGAGACAGCTATAGTTGTTTCCACAGTTCATAAATAAAAAATAATTTTAAAAAAATCATACAATTTATTAAGAAACTTTAGTTGGGACTCATCAAATTTCTCGGGGGTTATTCAAAGCAAATATATGCGTCCCAGGAGGCACTAAATCAAAAAGCTATCGGCATCACTAACTATATGCAAACAATTAACTATCAGTAAATAGATAGGAATACTTGAAACCATAGAATTGTAGGCAAATTATTGTATTAAAGAAGAGTACTTGATATTATAACTGTATGCAAGAAAACTTAAGAAAAAAAACTATACAAAAAATGTAAAATGACCAATGAATGCAATTCTCTAACCTCTAGTGCAAAGATGGATTAACATGCTGTTTTTTTGGTTTGTTTTATAATAATGATAATGAAATTTATTGTGTACAGTGCTCAGGTGCACCACAACTCATCAAAGTTTCATGTCTAGTACATAGAATAATGTATTAGTGTCAGGAACATGAACAGCATACAGTAATAATATACATGTATGTGTGCGCATACGTGCATATGTGTGTGGATGGGAATATCAGGTATAGTGTTGGTGGACTACAGGAAGCGTGGAGGCTTTGAAAGATGCAGTGTTTCGGCAGCCCACAATGACGCAGGCATATCAACCTCAGTGAGTCATTTAATGCCGACAAAGTTTTGAAATAAATTCATTCTCAATTCATTGGATACTCAATTTTTTTTTATAAACACATTTTTCTAATTAACCCATAGATGGGACCCTAACAGGTACTACCACTATGGGTCAGAGTGGACCAGAGAGCAATGGTGATAAAGGTGTTCTCCACATTCCAAACCTCCAAAACTGGAACCTCCTCATCAGATAAAGTTTAACGTCATTCCCAGAACATGAAGACTCTTAGCCACCGCCTTCTAGCACCCATATGATAAAAAGGGCTTGGGGCAGGGGCTTGCCATAAGGAACATGATGTTAACAATCTACCAATCAATCAAACATATACACTAAATGAATAAGTTTAAATCCAACAAATATTTCATGACTTTATAAGAGATCTCCAAATCCAAGATGTAGATATTTGGGTTAAATCCTACTTAATGGACATAAATTCCACCATCATATGTCACCACGCTGAAAGAAGAAAAAAAATACTAAAAATCAAGGAATTAACCGAATTTAATAAAATTTTCAGTGTTAATACATTAATGAATAAACAATATAATGCACTAGTTATTTTATTTAAAAACTTTTACATTTTTTCAGGTCAATTAACTTTGAGTCACATATGTTTGTGAATCTGTGTTATGCCTCAAAGATACGTGGTTCAAAGTTAACTGATCTAAAAAAATGTAAGTTTTCAAATAAAATAACTAGCGCATTATATTGTTTATTCATTAATATATCAACACTGAAAATTTCATTTAATTCGGTTCATTCCTTGATTTTTAGTATTTTTTTTTTCTTTCAGCAGGGTGACATGCAATGGTGGAATTTAGGTCTGTTAAGTATGATTTAACCGATATGTGCTTTGAATTTATCAACTGAATATTATTAACACACATCACTGACTGCAATACTCTAATTTTGTTGTACCATACAGATAAATTAGATGATTAAAATTGGCAAACAGTGTACAACAATAAACCTTATTGTGATATTGAAAAATAATATAAAGAGATACTTCTAGTGTGACTAGAAGAGGTTAAAGAGTGGGTGGAATATTTCTTTTCTTGGTTAACAATCTGCAGAGTAATGACATCAGCAAACCAGAAATACAAGTCGACATATTGAATGGAAAATTAAACAAGGTGAAAAATTCAAGTTCAAATCTTCAGCTTTTCTCCGGTTTAGCTTTTATTTATCTTTTAATATATTTTATAACTGAAGATATTTTTAGATTAATGGCCATATAATATTACGTTAACTAAAAATTCAATGTCCAGCAATGCCATTATTGCTAGAGGAGTTGCTAAGATCTTATCAGATTGAAGATTTTAGTAGAGTTAAACTTTTTAGGTCAAGTATTTCATTTTTACAAGAAAAGAATTCATGCTGATGCCAATTAATTTCAACATACTCGGATCCAAAAATCATATATATATATATATATATATATATATATATATATATATATATATATCATCCACAGACACCATGTTACGACGTTTATGTCTCAGTGAGGCTAGACTTAATGGCTACTTCTAGCCGAGAGCAAAATCTGAATGACTTTTCAGCATTTCAATCCCTTTCCACTTGGCCGTCAGTAGCTGTCATTAAAAGGCAAACATTTTAACTAGTAAATACATACATCTACGATGTATGTTACAATTACTAGAGAACTTAAGGTCTGTAAACAAGAGACGAGTAATACCTTATGCTAAACTGGTGAAAGTCGCTTTTATATATATATATATATATATATATATATATATATATATATATATATATATAATATATAACTCTCATACTGTCATGCAGTAAGTCTAAAAAAATAAAAAATAAAAAAAAAAATGTAGGATATATCAGTTTAAAAACAAACAAGAAATCTGGGAAAACCAGCTAGTGTAATGGTTAGAATTCCTGCCTGTCAGCCTGGCAGTTAGGGAAAGAGGTTTCCTGTCTATAACTCTGCTGATGAGGCATAATAGGCCGAAATGTACATACAGAGATTGACATTTTCTCAATTTGTTTATGCCTTACATTTGAACAGATACATTCGCCTAATTCATTAATTATCAACTAATTAATTTTCAAATTAGGTACGACTTCAATTAAGCACATATTCTCCCAAAAATTGTCAGCTATCACCATCTCAAAACAAACTGTTTGCATACTCTCATATATATATATATATCTAGAATCATGAATAAAATATGGTATTAATATTCCGTAAGCATAGTTTCATATGTATTATGCAATATCTTCAGACTTGTGTGTGGATGTGTGTGTGTAAAACCGTGCCTACACTAGTGTAGAATTACTACAAACTACTATTAAATCACTAATGACTATTGATAGACTCATCTTACAAGCCACTGTTCACCATTATTGATTTTGCTTAGTTAAAATTAAAAGAGGAAAAAAATACTATTTGCCCCAGAGATGGGACCCTAACAGGTACTACCACTTTGGGTCAGAGTGGACCTAGGAGTAATGGCAATGAAGAGGGAGTCTTCCGATATCTAGAACTGGAACCTCACCAGCAGGACACTCCTTTGAGCTGGGGTCTTACTTCTCTGCAAGGTATTCAATCAGTATATTCTAAGCCTCCCTAACAGGGATGACTATATGAAGGAATAGTATGGAGGCAGGTGGTGTACTGGCTAGAGTCGTAGAAAATGGACTCATCGACCCAAGTTCAAATCCTGGACATGGCTGTTTGCATTTCACATTGCGCTAATACTCTTGGGGAAGGTATGCATCCAACTACTCTCCTTCCAGCTATGGGTAAATAGTAGGGCAGACTGGGCTCTTAACTTTGACTAGGTAACCAGTCTAGGTGAAGGAAAACTGAATTCAAACCTGTTAAACTCTGCTTAAGAAATTGACTGTGTCCAATCCTGCTCATGCAGAGGGGTTGGTGTGTGTGTGTGTCGTGTCATATATATATATATATATATATATATATATATATATATATATATATATTATAATATATGGTGTTTCGGGTTAGCTCAGTTGGTAGAGCATTCGGCTAGAAACCACAAGGTTCCTAGTTCGATACCGGTCCCCGCCAACTCAGCGTATGAGTAGCACACGGATCTGTGCGGTAAAGTAAGGAGCTGACGGTAGGTGTGACGCTCCACCTCAGATGCTAAAAACAATATCCTTGGTCTAGCGCTGACTGGCTGATACCGACTTCAGGCCGCCCCGTTGACTTTACTTTATATATATATATATATATAATGTGTGTGTGTGTGTGTGTGTGTGTGTGTGTGTGAAGGAATATTTAAAGAATTCTTTAAAAATAATTCTCTTTATGATCTTAAAATGGTATATAAAGTATAGTCACGGGAATTAAGGTCTGTTTTTTTTTTTGTTTAATGGCATATAATAGTACTAATTAACCCATAGCCGGGAGGATGAATGAGTTCATACCTTTCCCAAGGGTATTAGTCTGAAAGTGAATGCAATAGCTCAACTGGTGTTTGAACTCACTATGATGTCACAATCCAGCACATAAGTTATTACACCAGGAATTAAAGAACATAAAAAGTTAATTCTGTTGCTTATCTATCTATACATATATAAAGGGCAGTTTGTGGGTGTGTATGTCCGGATGAAACTATGCAAATAAAACAATTAACGACAAATATATAAAAAGTGAAGTTGACAGAGTGGCCTATTGTCAGTATCAGCCAGACAATGAGGGAATCTATCCACTTTTTGATATTGCTTGACCATGGACATTGTTTTTTGCTGGGGTGGAGCACTACACTGACTGTCAGCTCCCCACTTTACTGCACAGATCAGATTACCCAATTTGTGCTATTTATGCGCCGAGTTGGCAGGGACCACTAACAAAACAGGTTTGGTTTGGTTTGGTTTTACGGCATATCAACCTCAGTGGGTCATTTAATGCCGATAAAGTTTTGAAATAAATTCATTCTTAATGGATAATATAATTTTTTTATAAATACATTTTTCTATTTAACCCATAGATGGGACCCTAACAGCTACTACCACTCTGGGTCAGAGTGGACCAGGGAGCAATGGTGATGAAGGGGTGCTCCACATTCCCCAAACCTCCAAAACTGGAACCTCACCATCAGATAGAGTTTAACGTCATTCCCAGGACATGTAGACCCTCAGTCACCGCCTTCTAGCACCCATATGATAAATGGTTGGGGCTTGCCATAAGGGAAATAGGGTAATTCCTAGGTGATGCTCTACTGATTGAGCTATACACATTAAATATCACCAGTTCTTGCTTTTTATGCAAAAATTATGAAGATTTGATTTATATTTGAAGATTTAATTTTTTAATTTTTAAAAATCAAAATATACATAGAAATAACATTGAAATTCTACTTAAAATTTCTGAATTTTTTAGATGAGGCTTGATAATTTTGGTTCAGAGTTCGAAGAGAAGGTTCCCCGAGTTCGATAAGAAATACCTGAAGGCACATAAGCAGAAACATTGTACAGATAACAATAAAGATGAGGACAATAGTCCGAATAATCCAAATAATGCTACTTAAAAATGTTCAGCATTTGTAAATTTGAAAACAAATACACCATGGAGTCCCTCCCCCCCACTATCTAGGCAATGCTGGATAGCCGCTTCTAGTATTTTGTAAAAGAAAAATAAGTGGGGTTAAAAAAAAAAAAAGAAAAAAAAAAAAGATACAAATTCTTCTGGTTTGTTTTCTTATGAATAATAAGTGACCATTCAAGAAATTCTTGAAAAAATTTAATCTATCACTTCATTTATTTTTTCTCTTCACATATCTTTTTGCCTGAATTAATACGAGTAGCTTAAGTTACAGTTTGTATTTAAGGATTTTTTTCTTCTTATTTTTCAAATTTTCTTTTTGGGTGGAACAAATATATATCAATTTTATACATCGTAAATTATGATCAAGATGAATTCATATTTGTATAATCATTTGTAAATAATTCTCTGTTGGTTACATTTTAAGAATTTTATCTTAAAATGTCATTTAGACCAATCTTATGTATTTACCCAACCCCTCCACAGGGTGTGACACAAGATCTATTTTTAAGCAGACTTTAACAGATTTGAATTCTAACTTTTCTTTCTCCTAGACCAGTTTTCATACCCAAGTTAAGAGTCCAGTCTGCTATACTATTTTACCCATAGCTGGAGGGAGAATTGTTGGATAATAAGTTTTTCCCTTGTCCCAGATTTGAACATGTCCATTTCCTAAAATAATAACCATTACACCACGGATGCCTCTTAATCTTCATGGTAAGCATAAACTTTTTTAATAGGCAACTAAATCTTCAAATATGATAAAATCCACAAAATGTTCTAAGGTTTAATCAAAAGGAATTTTCAGATTTTTAAATTGCTGATATTCCAGATTTTTTTTTTTTGAGTAATTTATGAGGAAATGCATCCCGGTCTCCTGTCTCAAAAATTGCTACCCGATGACTATCAAAATAACAACCCTAGCTCGTCGTAATTCTTGTTTATTTATCGTAATTTGTCCTAATTCTTGTTTAGATATGAAGATGGATATATAGTTTGGAATAGACTGAGATAGATAGATAGATAAACAAACAAAATAATATAGATAGATACGAACAAATGGAGATAGATATTTTGACAAGTAAATGTATTTGTAGGGGGGGGGGTCGCTTTTTTTGTCATAATTCTTGTTTATTTAAACTAAAAACAAGACATTAAACAAACGTGAATAAAAAAAATCTTAGTATTTAAAGTAATATAGATAAATATTAACAAATTGAGATAGATAGATATGAAGATGGACAGTTTTGAATAGACTGAGCTGGGTCGTTATTTTAATAGTCACCGGGTAGCAATTTCTGAGCAGGAGACCAGGACGCACTTCTTCATAAATTACCTTTTTGTTTTTCACAGCACATCAACCCTTTTGAAGTTATTTAATGCTGAATTAAAGTCCTGTCACCTGAGGCTTTAGAGTACACCGACTGCACCTCTGTAGAGAGGTAAGACACCTCCAATTGGACCACCTGTTGGCCATGGATGGTGATACTAAACGATGGAACCATGGTGACTGAGCAGTCCATAACATGCAATACACCACTTTGGCCCCTTAGGCTAGACGGGCAGTCAGAGAAGCCCCCAACAAACTGGTCATGTCAAGCCCTAGCACCTATATGATTGTCCCGACCCTATTGGCCTTATGGTAAGCCTCAACCCTTTTTATCATACGTGCTAGAAGGCAGTGGCTGAGGATTTTAATGTCCTGGGTATGACAAACTATCTTGATGGTGATGTTCCAATTTGGAGCTCTGGGGAATGTGGAGTACCCCTTGATCATCATTACTCCCAGGTCCACTGACCCGGAGTGGTGGTACCTGTTAAGGTCCCATCTACGAGTTAAATAGAAGAAAATGAGTTTTAAAAAATGTGTTTAAAAAAAGAAAAAAAAAAAAAAACCCCATCAAGAATGAATAAAACAAAACATCTTTGGCATAAAATAACCCAACAAGGGTTGACAGGATACAACATCCAAGCAATCAATGCTGAATCAAAGGCTAATCACTGCTCAACTTCATGTAGCGCAAGGAATCTGTTTCAATCGAACATAATGAAAAGATGAAAAGGAAAGAAAGAAAAAAGTGAGAGAGTTAAATCAAGATTATTATACTTTTTATATATTGAATTCTTTTGCATTAGCTCTTAAGTAAACATATCAATAATGTCGTAATAATTAAATCATCATACTGTGGTATATCCACAGGTCCTGCTAGTAACTATAAATACTTAAATTCTTTCAAGAGTTTGGTTCATCAAGAAGTCATACTGGTTGGTATTTGGACTTTTTTTTTTTTTTTTACAGACATCTAAGTAAACAACTTATCAGGTTACATCTATAGTTACACATGAATCTCATTGATTAATGAATAGGTGATTGTATTTTTATCTCTATTCTTATGACATTAGTGTATTGTTTTGTGAAGAGAAACAATCTATTTATTGTCAGGCTAACACTTGTAAAACCTGTGATATCAATAAAGAAAGTATCTTTGCTATTTTAAAAACATTCAAAGTGAACAGATATTTTAAATTTTCAATTGTCTCCTACAAGCTGATACATATGGCAACCAGAGTTGTGGAGTCTGTAGCAATTAAGGTGTCACTGGAGTTGGAAAAACTATACAGACTCCAACTCTAATTGAATTTACACTTTATATGGCCCTAGTTTAGTCTGTAAAGTTATACAGTGCACACTCCTTATGAACAGATTATACAAAATCATGATTTTATATTTATTTGTAGACCATGATTACTTAATTACATAAAGAGAAGTCAGGTGCCAAAAATGTCGGAGTCGGAGTCAAAGGTTTTGTGTTCAGACTCCCCATCTCTGTATTTAAGACATCATAGAGCTGGAATCAAGGAAGATCTTTAGTAATTATTGAAGATAATACAAAAAAAAAAATAAATAAACATATTTATAATAAATTATATTGTTAGATGTCCATTGTAACTTAATTTTTCATTCTAGTCTCTTTCAAGGCATTTTTTATTTTTATTTATTACATATCTACTTTAGATTTTTTTATATTAAAACTAAGAGTCAAAGGTTTTGTGTTCCAACTCCACAGCCCAGATGGTCACAGCTTTCTTCTCCAATAACTACAATTATTTACAATAAAAATTTATTGTAATAAATGACAAAAATGGGCAATGGTATTCATGTTTAGTGCAAAGTCAATGATGCTGATAGCTTTTTGACTTCGTGCGTCCTGGGATGCACATATTTGCTTTGAACGAGTTCCCAGGAAAATTTATGTCCCAACTAAAGACATCTAACTCTTACCTTGTAACCTAACCTATGTAATTCATTTTTAAGAAACTATTGAAATAGAAAAACACTGGGACGCATGGATATAATTTTACTGCATCCTTTTAGATTTTTGTGCAGCAGGGACGCAGGATGCGTACCTATCAGCATCTCTGCAAAGTTATATTCATAAAACATTCAACAAAATCACTATTAAAGGGTTGCAAGATCAGCAAACTTAATTATCACATAAGAGCAGGATCTCTCTATCCGCAATGAAAAACAGATTGCTCTTTGTAGATAGCAACCAAGGGATATAACTTATTGGTTAAACTAGTCAAAGTATGTATTTACCCAACCCATCCAAAAGGTAGAATGTGTCATATTTTTTTTAAGCCATATCGCAGCTAGCTTGAATTCAGAGTTTTATTTCTCCTAGACTGGTAGTCTAACCAAGGCTAAAACACCCTCCACTTATTTCCAGTTATGGATAAATAGTAATTTACTCATAACTGGAAATAAAAGAGGTGGATTTATACCTTTCCCAAGAACATTAGTGCAAAATGAAACAGACTGCCTCGACCAGGATTTGAACTCTGTTCACCAATTCTATTTCCTATGACTAGGTCTGCTGTATTTACATTAAATGAAACTACTATTGTATCATTCCTAATTTGAAATACCTTATTGTTTCTAATATTATGTCATGCAAAGGATATAGTATAATAAGATTCACCTGGTGAGTAAAGGGAGTTAAGAAAAGAGTCAAAAACTAATGTTTGCTCAAATTTAAGTCATATCAGAAATTCATTTATCCCCAAAAATTATCACATTGATGATAATTAAAAGCTGTAGGGATCCAGATTTTTTATTTTTTATTTTGCAATGGTTTACACTTAAATGAACTTCAGAGGCAGAATATTTTTGACTATTGGATCACTGTCATTGTGAAAATGTATTATAAATTTCTTTTTTTTTTTTTTAATGCTCTAGTCACTGGAAATACATCATTGATCTAAGTTTTGTGACCAGTAGGATTCTAAAAGATTATATATATATATATATATATATATATATATATATATATATATATATATATATATATATATATATATATTGATATCAGCGTTCGTTTTGTAAACAGTCTTTTTAACGGATATTTTCTTCTCGTCTATATCGCTCTTTGATGAAGACCAACTTATCGTTTTGGTCGAAACAAGCTTGTCAGCAATCACATAACAAACATCATATGTTTTTTCAAAATGTTATATTTCATACTGTCGGATTAATTTCCATATATTTTTCATATTTGTCAAATGAAAAAACATTATATCTGGAATTTTACACCTTGAAGACTTTCATATATAAATCTACGGACTTCAACACCACTAGTAAATTTTGGAAACCTAACATCTTTCTACAAATTACATGTGGACTTGTATATTGTTAACAGCTAAATATATATACTATACTATTTTGATACCCACTTTACATTTTTTATATATTTTTACAATTTTTACAATAAACTCTTTTGAGTTTTACCTTGAACTATAATGCTTCTGATTTTAATTAAAAAAAAAAAAAAAAAAATAAATAAAATTTTATTTTTATTTTTAAAACAGAACATGTATATGTATATATATATATATATATATATATATATATATATATATAGTCGGATTTCGCTCCTGATCAGAGGTAGTTGTTGTGTCTAGCCACACTGAAGAGGCATGAAACACTGAAACAAGTGTCTGGATGACATATATATATATATATATATGTATGTATGTCTGTCGTTGGGGCGGCCTAAAGTCGGTATCAGCCAGGGAGTCTATCCCCTTTTCACTAGCGCTAGACCAAGGAGATTGTTTTTGGCATCTGAGGTTGAGCGCCACACCTACCATCAGTTCTTTACCGCACAGATCCCTGTGCTACTCATACGCTGAGTTGGCGAGGACCGGAATCGAACTAGGAACCATGTGGTTTCTAGCCGAACGCTCTACCAACAGAGCTAACCCGGTATATATATATATATATTATATATAATGTGTGTGTGTAACAAAATTTAACGGTAAAAAAAAATTTAATCCATAAAATCTTTAGTATGCCGAAAAATGCAAAGAAACATCACAATATATTTCTTATTTGATACTATATTATATATATATATATATATATATATATATATATATATATATATATATATATATATATATATATATATACACACACACACTTCAAAAAAATAATGGTACTCTCCAATGTGTCTTCATGTGTTTATATATATTTACTAGCCACTTTTTAGCTCAATTCAAAATATCATTTTTATATAGAGAAGGAATAAGCTTTAATATCTATAATTCTAATGCTAAACAAAAAGTTGAAATTGTACATCAAACATTAAATAAAATAGAAAGTTAATTACAATAAGAAAATAGACACATTGTTTTTTTCACATTTTCATAGAGTCCACTATTTCTGGCTCACAAAGAAATAAATTTTTTTTTTTTTTTTTTTTTTTTAGTAAACAATAGTTGATTTTCAATGGACACATATGTGGCTCATTTCACAAAGCTTTCTTTTTGTTTCTTTTCTTGTGATTGCTTCGAGTGGACTTGTGAAGTTACATATAAAAAGGAGACTAAATACCAAACGTATAGTCTGTTAAATGAAAATACATTACACAAATTCTTAAATTCATTCAAAAAGATTTGGAAATTAATGTAAAAATGTTTCTTTTTAATGCAAAACAAATCAAAATATTAATAAATGAACTTTGCTGAAAGGAAGGCTTAAGGGATCTTACAAAAAATGGATAAAGTTAAGGTAGATAAAAGAATGTCTATAATTTTTTATGACAGTCAAAAATTAAATAGACTTTCTACCTCAATTTGAATAGCAAATAAAAAACAAAAAAAAAAAAAAAATAGGTCATATGACTAACCAGGTAGATTGGCCTTATTACCTTAGAACTTTTTTTTTAGAGTGTAAAGAAAGGGCAAAGTTTACTCAAAGAATTCAACAAATGTATATACATGTTTAGAAATTGTGGAGAGAGGGGGACAGGAAAGATAAAGAGACTTGTTTATGAGAGAGAGAGAGAGAGAGAGAGAAAGAGAGAGAATTAAAAGAAGCATACAAAAGGGAGAGAGAGAGAAAGAGTGAGACTAAAAGAGTATAAAGCACATAAAACAGTGTATTTTAATTTAAATGGAATAGAAGAGACAGAAAAGAAAAATCAGTACTTGTGCAGGGAGGCTGATAGCTTTTTGATTTAGTGCGTCCTGGGACACACAGATTTGCTTTGAATGAGTCCCCAGGAAAATTTATGGGTCCCAACTAAAATTTCTTAATAGATTGTAGGGTTTTTATTTATGATCTGGGGAAACAACTAAAGCCATCTAACTCCTACCTTGTAACCTATCCTGTGTAATTCATTTCTAAGAAACTGTTGAAATGTATTTACAGTTAGCTTGAAATGGTGGGGGAAGAAAAAGAGAAAAATACTGGGAGACATGGATATGATTTTACTGTATTCTTTTAGATTTGTGTGCATCAGGGATGCAGGACATGTACCTATCAGTATCTCTGACTTTAGTTATTGAAATCTGAAGAAATTTGGGAAGTGACCTAAATAAAATTGTTTAGATCCTAGAAATAAGTTTTGATCTAAAAAGCATTTGATCTAAGCTTCTCTATTTCATAGGTCTACTGAGAGGAGGTATCGAACCCAAAACGAGATGTTGATTACTTTAATTTTGCTACTTTTCTTGGACCATTTTCATTAAACTTGTTAATGCACTCGGAGGGAATTTTATCATCGGCTGGGGCATTAGAATACACCGACTGTAACATTCTAATAGCGATATATGTTGTATAGCAGGTCTTGTCAATGTGCCTCCAAATTCACGACACTAAAAAGGTAATTGGTACGCGGCAGTCATCTTGTCGATAAAAAGGTACAACGCAAGAAATATATCGTCACAATCTACTTAGCTTTTATTTTCGGGCTCGTCTCGTGGGTTGTTTCGGAGAGGAGGAAAAGGCAGAGAGAGAGAGAGAGAGAGAACATTGTTAAATTACTGTAATCCCACACTAGGGACCAGAGGCCCGTCCGTACCCTACGCCTCGGAAAGGAAAACGAGAGCGATCTTCTTCGTCGTTCCTCGTCACCATGTGACTTCCATTTCCGGTCAACACCCGAAACTTCCGGTTGGCTTTTAATTCTCCATTCGGGGGTCATGCCCCAGTCAAATTCCCGACAAACCGTTTTGTGTTCATCACTTTTTTAAAACCTTTACTCTCTCTTATTTCTTCTTCCTCTCTTTTCTATAGTAGTCCTTCCAAAACTCAGGACCTTCATCTCGTTACACCAACTGCATCTCTGAAAATGGACGATAGATGCCGATAGGTACGCAGGACATATACCTATCAGCATCTCTGAATAAGCATTTAAATTACCTCCCGAGTTTTAATAACTTTACAACTAGGGAATAATATAAGAGAAAATATTTTTTTCATATTAGTAACTTCAGTGCTATTCGCAGAATTTTGTCCTGCCCTCCTTAAAAAACGCTAGGTGGTGATAGCTAAAAAAAAACAACCCACTCTACGAATGAAGTCCCTATCTGAAGCGGTGCATGCTGAAAAAAAAATATCCTTTTTTTTTCTTCGATATTTTCATTTTTTAACGGATTGAAGGCGTATTTATTGACAAATTATTTTTTTTAGTGGTTTCGAGGTGTTAAAAGTAAGCCATATTTTTTATCGACAAGTAAATGTATATATTTATTAAAGAAGGGGAGGGTTAAAATATTTACATTTACTTGTCAAAAAAAGACTGGAGGGGGTAAAATATTGCATTAACTTTTTGGGAAAAACACCTTAAGCGCTTGTTGTTTTTTTCAGCAGGCACTGCTTCATCTAAGGACTTCATTTGTAGAGCGCGTTATTTTTTTCAGCTATCACCGCCTAGCATTTTTTAAGGCAGGAGGCTGGGACGCAATTCTGCGAATAGTACCATAACTTCCTAGTCAGTAAATATTAAACAGTTTTGTGGTAGTATATTTAAGTTGTTTGAACAAGGAATAAACATGTTTATATACTAGTAAGCAGTAGATAAACAATGTGTTAAGATGAAGGTTGGTTGTTGTGATCTTGCCAAATTGTGAATGGAAAAAGATGTGGGGGTGGTTGGTTGGAGAATATATCAATTCAGGGTTAAGCTGAGTAAGTCATTGAAAAAGTCAATTTGACCAGCATCCAATCTCACTGCACAGATCAGCAGATCATTGATAGCTTTTTAATTCAGTGCATCCTGGGATACATGTATTTGATTTGAAGGAGTCCTGGGAAATTAGATGAGTCCCAACTAAAGTTGCTTAATAAATTGCAGACGCATAAAAATCTAAAAAGATGCAGAAAAATAGTATCCATGCATCCCAGTGTTGTTTTTTGTTTTTTTCTTCCCCTACCATTTCAAGCTATACATTTCAATATTTTCTTGGAAACGAATTACACTGTATGGGGTACAAGGTAGGGGTTAGATGGCTTTAGTAGTTCATAAATAAAAACTCTACAATTTATTAAGAAACTTTAGTTGGGACACATCAAATTTCCCGGGGACTCATTCAAAGCAAATATGTGCATTCCAGGATGCACTAAATTTTAAAGCTATCAGCATCACTGGTGTGTGTGGGTGTGAAAATGTACAATATTTTTCGAGGATAAAAATAACAGGATAAAAATTCAAGATTCAGAGTTTTACATTGTTGATTTCTCAGGATAGCTGCATGTGACAAGATATGTTGAATACGAGTTGAGGTGAAGGGAGGGTCCTGTTTTATTATTATTTTATACTTTAAAAAATATTGTAACATTACCCTTCATTTTTACGCATTGAGTAAAGATTTCATTGCGGATTAAAAATGCTTTTAGTGTTCTAATCATATATTTTATATTAAAAAAATTATACTTACTACCCCACCCCCGTGTTTTACCCACTGTTCTTACATTGAACACTTTTATACTTATACAATGAAATTCTATTGATTTTATTCTTTTATTCATATCGTATTCCATCTATATCTAAGGGAGGTAACTCTTTCACTTTAATAAAGCAAGCATGGATGTGGTGAGAAGTTGCCACAATAAAATTAGTGTCTGGCTGACTATTCAATAGAAATGCAGAAAATTGGAGCATCGATCCAATTCACTTTACTTTTTTTTTATTTTTTTAATTCTTCAACTTCTAATACAATACGTACGTGTCTGTCTGTATGTCTCTCCATATCTGTCTGTATATTCTCTTCATCTTGTTAAAGTGTGTACCATTAAGACATTTTAAAGTGAAATAGGAAAATTACAACACAAAAAGAAATACTTATTTAGAGGAGGTACCAATCGGCAGAGCAGTAAAATTATTTATTACAAAGTCAAAACTAGTCTTCTATTAAAAATAAAGAAACGGAATAAAATAGAATAGATAAAAATAAAATTAAGGAAAAAAATTTACTTAATATTATTACACATAAATATCAAAAGGAGAGTAATTTAGGCAACCAGTCTAGAAGGAAAATTCGGTTATTTCCTATAAGTCTAACATAAACAAAGGGAAACCACTCTTAACTGATAAATTATTTATTTATTTATTGATCTACTAGGAAAAAAGACGGGGTTAGGGTTAGTTTAATGGGAAATAACCGAAAACCCTGCTTAAAAATTGACCTTATGTCCTGGTGGTGATATAACATACATATCAAAGAAAGGGAAGTAACTCAATTCTTGAACTTTGGTACAAAGATAATACATTCTTATTGACAACAAAGTAACAGACAAAATTTATCACCTGTCTTGTAATTACGAGCTCTTTTAACAATCTCCCAGAATAGGGTCAACACAATATTCGTTTTTGATATCCCATACATATTTAGAAATTATGTTTGTATTTGGCATACACAAAGCTGGTTTTATGATAGTAAAATCTTTTATTGAAAGTAGTTGTTGGCACCTTTCCGTC
Organism: Doryteuthis pealeii; assembly: GCA_023376005.1. Lineage (NCBI taxonomy): Eukaryota > Metazoa > Mollusca > Cephalopoda > Myopsida > Loliginidae > Doryteuthis > Doryteuthis pealeii. The sequence continues at coordinate 65,060,177 of CM042164.1, forward strand.
AATGGCTAAGTGTCCAAAATAAAAAAAATAAAGGACGATGGCTTAGTATCCAAAATAAAAAATAAATAAAAATAAATATATAAATAAATAAAAAATTATCTGCATCTGTGCAAGCCTATCCCTGAGTGATAGTTTTTGGAACACTGACTACCAACAAACTGAGGTTTTCTATGGCTGCTATTTTTTTTCTGCCTCTTTCTGGCTCTCTTTGCTGTTGAGGTAACTAGACTCTCCACCTCACTCTTTGTGCCTTAACGTTAAGGCGTCAGGCCGCTCAATTTTCTGCATCTACCTCCCACGTGTTGATGTTAATGTGGCATATGCTCATGTCTTTCCCGCAGACATTTTTAAAGCTTTATTGAAAGTTCCATTAATTAGAACCCAAGTATGTTTTCCCCCTCCCATTAATTTATATACTAACCTTGTATACAAAACAGTCACTTTTTGATTTTTAATTAATTTACCCATGTTAATTAATGTTGATGTTATTAGCAACATTTAGCATATCGCCGGGGTGGCCTCTAAGTCGTTATCAGCCAATTAGTGAGGGAGTCTATCCCCTTTTCACTAGCGCTAGACCAAGAAGATTGTTTTTGCGTCTGAGGTGGAGCGCCACATCTACCATCAGCTCCTTTACTACACAGATCCCTGTGCTACGCATACGGTGAGTTGGCAAGGGCTGGTATCGAACTAGAAACCTTGTGGTTTCTAGCCGAATGCTCTACCGACTGAGCTAAGCTGTAACTCAATTTAATGAGTTTGTTAAATATTTTTATACAAATCATTAGTGGGTGGAAAATGCTTCTTTAATATTTGAAAAAGCCACTAACTAGCATAGCGGACATAATTATTGGTAATTTGAACATTAGCTACTTAAATGAGAGTAACCTCCCCTTGTTTTTTTTTTTTTTTTTCACTTTGAAGAAGCCGTGTGTTTTGTAAAAACACAGATTTTTCGACAAATTAGGTATACCTATACTTTTCTAACATACAGGTACTCTCATAGAAATATTAACATTTTTTTTTTTAATTCACTTGTGGGAGATTCTAAGCATATGTTGACAGGTATGAAAGAAAGAGGTGCTGTCATACCTATATTAATACAAAAAACCCAAAAACAAATATCTGGGTTGTTTTTGGGTTTTTTGTATTAATATAGGTATGACAGCACCTCTTTCTTTAAACGTTTATAAAAAAATTTAAAATGGTCTTCTTTTCTCCATAACAGATTCTAAATTTACATATATTTCTTTTTTTTCCTATGAATTTCTTAATCATAACAATGAAATAAATCACATTAAAAAAAGCACAACTTCAAAAGATAAAAAACACCAAAATGCGCCATTTTGACAGAATTAAGTTTATAAAATTTTCCCATTTCAAAGATTGTACAACAAATAATCTTTACATGTGATTTTTTTTAAAATTCTTCCTCTTCATAATACAGAAAAAATTACATTAAGTTTCATTTTTTCTAAGTTTTGTTGAATCTTATTTCACAAGGAGGTGAAAAAAAAAAACATGAAATTTTAGCCATGCCTAATCTTGTTGAAATTCTATCGATTTTATTGCATTATGAGAAATTCACTTCAAGTAAAATAAGGACTAAAAAAATTTCTAATTACACTGTCGTGACACCAGGTTGGGTGAGATTATATAATCATTTACTATACATAAACAGATACACATCAAAAATATAAATCCAATTTTGCAATTGAGTTTTTTTATTAGTTTTTTTTATATATATTTTAATTAAATCTTTTTTTTTTTTTTCTTTTTTTTTTTAATATATAAAATTCAATCTTTTTAAAAGGATTCTAAAATATTACAAGCATTTTTAATGAAAAAAATAACTCTGGTTAATGGAAAGGCTTCTTTTGCTTTTAAAAAATGTGAATAATTTTTTAATTATAAATATATAGAAACGATTAGATATTGATAAAAGTAATGGTGGTATTATATTTCTATGAAAGTATAATTGCGTGTGTGTATATACTATAGTAAGTAAACGTACAAATTTAGAGTTATTCCCCTTAGATAGTGTCATCTACTTGACGGAAAAATATTAATCTTAAATAAAATCTTGTTCAATCTTGCTAATTTTTTCTTCAAATGTTTTTATAATTCATCATATCTAGCAGATATATCTTGAATGAAATTAAATTACATCAATGTAAGATACATTCTTATATGACATGTAATAAAAACACTGAATATTTTTGTTTATTTTAGGTATAAAAACAAAAATATGCAATCTCTCATCTTTGTAATCTTATTAAGCTGTAAAGGGTTAAAATGTCAAATAATGATGTTCATTAACCAGAGATGTTGCGTCCATGACGCTCAAAAATCTAAAAGGACGCAGTAAAATCGTATCCATGCATCCCAGTGTTTTTCTTTTTTCTTCCCTCACCATTTCAAGCTAACTGTAAATACATTTCAATAGTTTCTTCAAAATGAATTACACAGGATAGGTTACAAGGTAAGAGTTAGATGGCTTTAGCTGGGACCCATAAATTTTCCCGGGGACTCATTCAAAGCAAATAGCGTCCCAGGACGCACTAAATCAAAAAGCTATCAGTATCACTGATTAACTACAAACATTTTCCAAGTATATCACAGTAAATTCAGATTAACACACTTGCAATAATACAGCAGAAATTTGTTGGTTAATATAGTGTCACCAGATAGACAAGACATTTTTTAAATAAAAATGATGTACCCTATTGAGAATAACACCCCCCCCCCCATACACATACATACACACTACTCTCCACTTACCGAATACATTTTTGGGTGAATTATTGCTCATTATCAATGAAAAAGTTCATGAATAGATTTTAATTTCAAAGATTTCTTTTTTTTTGTTGAACCTTTAAAAAGATTATGTCTTCTGGGAAAAATTGTTAGCTTCTTTTGAGTTGTAGTGAAATTAGCATAATACCATCTGAAGTGATATTTTTATGATAACAGAAAAATCACACACACACAAAGCTCTGTGCAGATACTGGATGCTGTGAGGTGGACCTACCTGGTGCGATGATAAAGGGATGAATGACAAAATAGTCATGGAAATCTGAACTGTCAAAAATCATATAAGTGCGTGGTGAAATGGTTAAAGTAATGGGAAATAGACTCGTCAGGCACGAGTTCAAATGCTTGATGTGGTAATTGCAATACACTTAACGCTAATACCCTTGGGAAAGGTATGAATCCTACTCTCCCTCCAGCTATGGATAAATAGTAGGGTAGACTGGGCTCTTTAACCTTGTTAGGCAACCAGTCTAGGAGAAGGAAAACTCTGAATTCAAACCTGTTGAACTCTGCTTAAGAAATTGACCTTGTGTCACACCCCACTTGTGCGGAGGGGTTGGTAAATATAAATATATATATAAGAAAAATGTTTTTAGTCTAATCTGATTGGTGATAAAAATGAAGTTAATGTATATTTCTAACTATACACTTATAAAACAATAACAATTATATAATCTACAAACTTGAATACTCATTTCTAAAAGATGATGGTCAATGATTTTTTTAAAACCTGAAATGCAGTTAGTGATAGGGTGGCTATCCTCTGTTCCATTCTTCTAAAATGATTACCCATTTGCAAACACACAGCTTAGTCAAACCTATACATTTAATTATATCAAGGACAATGGATTGTTTGACAGTCAAACAGACAGACAGACAGATATCCATACCTGACAGTCAGGTTGAGGCTAAACAAAAAGTATTCATAACTTCAATCAAAACAATGGAAGGACAAAAAAAAAGAATAAGAAAAAGGTATGAGGAGAGAGACAAAGAAACAACCCAAGCAGAGAAAATTGAATATTGTTTCTTTTTTTTTTTTTTTCAAATCTAAAACAAAACAAAACAAAACATATTCGTATATAATATATACCATGCTTGACAGCTTACAAAACAAAAAATATTCGTATAAGATATACCATGCTTGACAGCTTACAAAACATACCTTAATTTGAGCAGGCATTAAAAAAAGGGGGGGAGGGGGTAACTATAAATGTCAGGTGAGGATTGGTTGGTTGAATTTTATGGCATGTCAACACTTGTTGGGTTATTTTATGCTAAAGTGTTTTTGTTTTATTCAATCTTCATGGGTATTAGAAAAAATCAGTTTTAAAAAATTGAGTTTAAAATTTTTTTTTATTTAAACCATAGACAGGACCCTAACAGTTACAACCACCCTGGGTCAGGGTGAACCTAGGACAGAGAAGCTGATAGGTACGTGTCCTGCGTCCTTGAAACACAAAAATCTAAAAGGACACAGTAAAATCATATCCATGCATCCCAGTGTTTTTCTTCACCATTTCAAGCTAACTAAATACATTTCAATAGTTTCTTGGAAACGAATTACACAGGATAAGTTACAAGGTAACAGTTAAACAGCTTTAGTTGGGACCCATACATTTTCCCAAGGATTCATTGAAAGCAAATATGTGCGTCCCAGGATGCACTAAATCAAAAAGGTATCAGCATCACTGCTAGAAGTAACAGCAATGAAGAGGTAGTCTACACTCCCTAGAGCTCCAGAACTGAAACTTCAGTCAGGTGAAGAGATTTTTCACTGACATTCATAGCCCTCACCACTACCAGCTCAATTTTCATATATATATATATATATATATATATATATATATATATATATTCAGATCCTTAATAAATCCCAATATTTTACATTGGGAAAGCTTAATGGGTTTGTTTAGGTAAATTGCTTGGTTAAGTGCCATCATTAAATTTTCTTCCAGACTATTTATATTTATGAAAAAAAAAAAAAAATAATGCTTATTTTTTTAAAAATAAGCTTATTTATTGAATGACCCTCTTACATTTTGATCTCAATCTCAAAGAAAGTGCAGGGATGTTGATAGGTATGCGCCCTGCATCACTGACACAAGAATTTGAAAGGACGCAGTAAAATCATATCCATGTGTCCCAGTGTTTTTTTGTTTTTTTTTTCTTCCCCACCATTCCCAACTAACTGTAAATACATTTCAATATTTTCTTGGAAGCAAATTACACTGTATGGGGTGCAAGGTAAGGGTTAGATGGCTTTAGTTGTTCATAGATAAAAATTCTACAATTTATCAAGAAACTTTAGTTGGGACCCATCAAATTTCCCGGGGACTCATTCAAATCAAATTCATGCGTCCCAGGACACGTGAAATTAAAAAAGCTATCAGCATTACTGAAGGCGTAAACAAAAAAAGGGCATGTAGACGAGTCAATATTTCAACGTCTTTTTCTAATTTTATCTTAGTTCCTTCTATGTTAGATAAATGCTAAAACATAGATGCTTAAAAAAAACTAGCTAAGAAAATTTACTAATGATCTTGTTTTAACCCAAAATACACCAACTTCCTCCTGGTTCATTGTATGAGTTAATTATACATAGCTTTTTGCTTCTTCAGAAAAATGTTTAAAACATCAGCTCAGAAAAAAAATAAATAAATAAAAGCCAGATTTTTTTTTTTTTTTTTTTTTTTTTTTTTTAATCAATTGCGGTAAATGCTTTCTCCGAGTAAAACTCTTCACCATTTATTTGATTGAATCCAGAAATAAACATAAGATCAGAAGAATCTAATGAACACTTGCATTTTTCTTTTTGGCAATCTTTCATCAAAAATACATCTTAAGAATATATACATGAAGTATAAGGGAAAAATCAAGACAATTTATAGAAATTTATTTTAAATAACATAGCTGGTTCATTAGATATTTTATTTCCTTCTCATTGACTATTCATGTTTTAAGATATAAAAAAAAGTAATGTTTTTAATACACAAGTTTATTAAGCCCATGTATTTCCACTATAACTGGTAGCACATGGTTTTGTGGCCCCTATACAGATCTGAGGCTTGGTAGCACGTGGCTTTGTGGCCCCTATACAGATCTGGGGCTTGGTAGCACGTGGCTTTGTGGCCCCTATACAGATCTGGGGCTTGGTAGCACGTGGCTTTGTGGCCCCTATACAGATCTGGGGCTTGGTAGCATGTGGCCCCTATACAGATCTGGGGTTTGGTAGCACGTGGCTTTGTGGCCCCTATAGAGATCTGGGGTTTGGTAGCACTTGGCTTTGTGGCCCCTATACAGATCTGGGGCTTGGTAGCACGTGGCTTTGTGGCCCCTATACAGATCTGGGGCTTGGTAGCATGTGGCCGCTATACAGATGTGGGGTTTGGTAGCACGTGGCTTTGTGGCCCCTATACAGATCTGGGGCTTGGTAGCACGTGGCTATACAGATCTGGGGCTTGTAGCACGTGACTTTGTGGCCCCTATACAGATCTGGGGCTTGGTAGCATGTGGCCCGTATACATATCAGGGGCTTGGTAGCACGTGGCTTTGTGGCCCCTATACAGATCTGGGGCTTGGTAGCACGTGGCTTTGTGGCCCCTATACAGATCTGGGGCTTGGTAGCATGTGGCTTTGTGGCCCCCTATACAGATCTGGGGCTTGGTAGCATGTGGCCCCTATACAGATCTGGGGCTTGGTAGCACGTGGCTTTGTGCCCCTATACAGATCTGGGTTTGGTAGCACGTGGCTTTGTGGCCCCTATACAGATCTGGGGCTTGGTAGCACGTGGCTTTGTGGCCCCTATACAGATCTGGGGCTTGGTAGCATGTGGCTTTGTGGCCCCTATACAGATCTGGGGCTTGGTAGCATGTGGCCCCTATACAGATCTGGGGCTTGGTAGCATGTGGCCCCCAGATCTGGGCTTGGTAGCACGTGGCTTTGTGGCCCCTATACAGATCTGGGATTTGGTAGCACGTGGCTTTGTGGCCCCTATACAGATCTGGGGCTTGGTAGCATGTGGCCCCTATACAGATCTGGGGCATGTGGCCCCTATACAGATCTGGGGCTTGGTAGCACGTGGCTTTGTGGCCCCTATACATATCAGGGGCTTGGTAGCAGTGGCTTTGTGGCCCCTATACAGATCTATATACAGATCTGGGGCTTGGTAGCACGTGGCTTTGTGGCCCCTATACAGATCTGGGGCTTGGTAGCACGTGGCTTTGTGGCCCCTATACAGATCTGGGGCTTGGTAGCACGTGGCTTTGTGGCCCCTATACAGATCTGGGGCTTGGTAGCACGTGGCTTTGTGGCCCCTATACAGATCTGGGGCTTGGTAGCACGTGGCTTGTGGCCCCTATACAGATCTGGGGCTTGGTAGCACGTGGCTTTGTGGCCCCTATACAGATCTGGGGCTGGTAGCACGTGGCTTTGTGGCCCCTATACAGATCTGGGGCTTGGTAGCATGTGGCTTTGTGGCCCCTATACAGATCTGGGGGGTAGCATGTGGCCCCTATACAGATCTGGGGCTTGGTAGCATGTGCCCCTATACAGATCTGGGGCTTGGTAGCACGTGGCTTTGTGGCCCCTATACAGATCTGGGATTGGTAGCACGTGGCTTTGTGGCCCCTATACAGATCTGGGCTTGGTAGCAGTGGCCCCTATACAGATCTGGGGTTGGTAGCACTTTGTGGCCCCTATACAGATCTGGGCTTGGTAGCACGTGGCTTTGTGGCCCCTATACAGATCTGGGGCTTGGTAGCGTGGCCCTATACAGATCTGGGGTTTGGTAGCACGTGGCTTTGTGGCCCCTATACAGATCTGGGGCTTGGTAGCACGTGGCTTTGTGGCCCCTATACAGATCTGGGCTTGGTAGCACGTGGCTTTGTGGCCCCTATACAGATCTGGGGCTTGGTAGCACGTGGCTTTGTGGCCCTATACAGATCTGGGGCTTGGTAGCACGTGGCTTTTGGCCCCTATACAGATCTGGGGCTTGTGGCCCCTATACAGATCAGCACGTGGCTTTGTGGCCCTATACAGATCTGGGCTTGGTAGCACGTGGCTTTGTGGCCCCTATACAGATCTGGGGCTTGGGTACGTGGCTTTGTGGCCCCTATACAGATCTGGGCTTGGTAGCACGTGGCTTTGTGGCCCCTATACAGATCTGGGGCTTGGTAGCACGTGGCTGTGGCCCCTATACAGATCTGGGGCTTGGTAGCACGTGGCTTTGTGCCCCTATACAGATCTGGGCTTGGTAGCACGTGGCTTTGTGGCCCCTATACAGATCTGGGGCTTGGTAGCACGTGGCTTTGTGGCCCCTATACAGATCTGGGGCTTGGTAGCACGTGGCTTTGTGGCCCCTATACAGATCTGGGGCTTGGTAGCACGTGGCTTTGTGGCCCCTATACAGATCTGGGCTCGGTGATTGCTGATCAAGTGAATAAGAAGAGGATGAAATAGTTTAAATTTGCATATATATGAAAAACATTTAACTTACAGAAAATATCTATCCTTATAATATAAGCTCTGCATTCATATACAGATGTACATATACACAAAACTGGATGCACCCAGATTGAAAAGATGAATTTGTGTTCAAACCTGGTAAACAATTGTATGATTATTAATTTAATATAGCACCTGCTATATAATATAAGATGTCTGCAAGAAGGATATGAAGACATGCCACATCGACACCAACACATGGGAGGCTTATGCAGAAGACCATACTACCTGGCGCCTCCTCGTCAAACAAGGAGTGAAAAAGAGGGAAAAGAAGCCGCCACAGAAAAGAGCCATAAGGAAGGAGAGACAACAGCATCTCCAGCAAGCATCAGTTTGTTTGCAATCACTGCACCAGAGATTGCCATTCAAAAAGTCTGTTCAGCCACTTGCACAGTTGCAATTAAAAAAATTAAAAAGTGGACAATACGCCATCATCTTTAGTAGACGGAAGGATGCCAACACCAAAACAATTTAATATAGCAGGATTGATTGGTTGATTTTAATGACATATCAACAAGTTCAGGGTTATTTTATGCCAAAAGGTTAGGTAATCTCTTTCATATTTACATTTTTTTATGTTGTTTCTTAAGTGTATGTTTTTTTCTTTTTTGTACATGGTTCTATGAAGTATGAATAATTTTTAAACATATCTAATTGACTCATATATAGGACCCTAACAGGTTAGTGTGGACATGAAAGTAATGGAAATGAAGGAGTACTCCACACTCTTTAGAACTGGAGTCTCACCATCAAATGTAGTTTAGCGTCATACCCAGGAAACCCGGGGGGGGGAGACTAAACCCTCTGCAGAGGATACAGTCAACATATTTTAAGCCTTGCTGACTGAAATCATTGATAGAATTTTTCTTCAGAGAACATATGGGTGTCTCCATCATCAAGAAAAACGGGTTTTGGCATACTTGTCACTATGTCTGTGAAAAATTTGCAGCAAACAAGGGCATCTCATTCCCCTGACCAGGATATGCAGTTTGGGAAGCACTTGGGAATTTCCTATTCCCTTGTTACTCCTTTCATGAATTCACTATCTCGTTCATTCAAGATGCAATGAATTCATTGGATGGAGCCAGCTCAACCAACCCATGGTGAATGCTATCACAACAACATTATATATACTAGCAAAATAAAAAAACACCCTCCGGGCAATGTAAAAATACATTTTTGAAAGATATTGCTTGAGGAGGTGGAAGTTAAAAATTAAATGTCGGAGAGTTTGAACCATAAATTATGAAATCAAATTTATTAAAGGGGTAAAAAAAAATATAAAATAATTTGAAATCGAAACTAAGTTCTATTAACTTTGAATATCTATTAAAATAAAAAAAAACTATATATAAATATATGATACTGGGATGTATCTATTAAAACTTGTTTTAAAAAACAATGAGGACTGTCTAATGTTGCATGCTCAAATTTTGAGTGTGTTTATTTTATGTTATGACGATTTATGATGGGTATAGTGACGTAAGCAGTGACGTAGTCTTTGTTACAGACAAAAACCAGAAGCGAATCTCCATTATTAATATACTAGTACAAAATAAAAAACACCCTCCGGGCGATGTAAAAATAGGTTTTTGAAACATATTGCCTGAGGAGTGGAAGTAAAAAGTTCAATGTCAGCGAGTTTGTACCCTAAGTAAGTAAAATCATCAAATTCATTAAAGGATTAAAAAATAAAACAATTTGAAATGTAAACTTTAAATATGTATTAAAATAAAACAAACTATATATAGATATATAATACCAGTCATGTATTAATTAAAACTTGTCTTAAAAAAACGATGAGGACTGTCTAATGTTGCATGTTCAAATTTTGAGTGTATTTTATTCTATGTTATGACGATTTTGGGTAATGCGACGTAGTTTTTGTTACAGACAAAAAACGGAAGCGAATCTCCACTATTAATAGAGATATATATATATATATATATAATATATATATATATATATATATATATATATATATATATAGCCTTTTGGCTTAGTTCACTAAATTTATAAAGTCAACCATATCTTATTATAATGGAGATTGTGTGTTTTTCTGTCTGTAACCGAAACTATATTACTACTCAAGTCACAATTCCCTTAATTATTTACGTCAAATTCTCCATGATTTCATTCTTTTAAACCTTCAGTTATTAATAAAAATTGTTTTACATTATTAATACTGTTGACCATATCTACGTACTAATAACATGCAATTGTATTTATATATACAACAAAATAGCGGTTTACAGTTTGAACGAGAAGGCTAATTTGCATATTGATATTTAAAATTTTATTTTAATAAATATGTGTTTGGTATTATTGATTTCTAATTGTTTGGTTTTATCTTAAGAAATATAAACAAAAATCTCGTGGATAAATCTTAAAAGAAATTTATTTACAAGAAGAAATAACTGTAATATTATCCTTTACTTCCAATTTTAACTAAATAGTTAAATTAGGAAAATTTACCAATGAAAGGGGGGAGTAATGGAAAATGATGGAATAGTTAGTTTCAAAGTTGTTCTATTTGTCGATTATACCCCCTCTGGTGCAGATCTTTTTATCTGCATTCTTAGTCAGTTTCATTAGCCTTTCTAATTTAATATGATATTCTATTATATCAAAACTTAAATACTTGCACCCGGAGGGTGCATATATTTGCTAGTATTTTCAATATTTCTTCCAACACATCATTGTTGCTCTAAAAAATTACATACTATTTTTGTGATACTAGGGACCATTCATAGGTAAACATTTCCCTATTTCTAAGAGAGAGGCTTATGTATATGGTCTTGTGTATTAAAAATGATTGAGATACCTTCAACATAAAATCACTGATTTTTTTTTTTTTTGTAGTACAGCCCAGCTGATGAGCCATGTCTCATGTGGCCCACTTCTCAAAAAAACGTTGCCCATGACTGCTATAAACACGCACACTAAAATATAGACTATAATTAGAGATAATAACGAGGATGAATAAAAATAATACATTACAAATCTTTTACACTATTTTTAAATAGATTGAGCCAAATTTCAAGCCAGTTCAACTACATGTGACTGAGGTTATTTAGGTCAAAGGTCACAACAGGTGGGTTACTCTCCACCTTCAACTGACTGCTTTAATTAGCCACTTTTTGTTTTGCTTCCTTGCTCATTTTAGACAGGTATTGGATTTGCCTTCCCCCTCCTCCTCCTCCTTCCTAGTTGATCTTTTAAATTGATCTCACATTAACACCCAGGGGATATATTTACAGAACACATTTTTGTCAAAATGACCAATGACACAACATTCCTTATGGGGAGGGGGTGATTTTTTTTTTTTTTTTTTTTTTTTTTTTTTTAAAAGGCAATAAATTAAAAAAAGTGGTCAGTAAAAACAACAAGCTGGAAATGTGAGAGAGAAGGATAGAGAGGGGAGAAGGATAGAGAAAGGGGGAGAAGGATAGAGAAAGGGAGAAGGATAGAGAAAGGGAGAGGATAGAGAAAGGGGAGAAGGATAGAGAAAGGGGAGAAGGATAGAGAAAGGGGAGAAGATAGGAATAGAGAAAGGGGGAGAAGGATAGAGAAAGAAGGGGGGGGAGAAGGATAGAGAAAGGGGAGAAGGATAGAGAAGGGGAGGGGGGGAGAAGGATAGAGAAGGATAGAGAGGGGAGAAGGATAGAGAAGGATAGAGAGGGGAGAAGGATAGAGAATGGGAGGGGAGAGAATGATAGAGAGGGGGAGGGAGAGAGATGATAGAGAGGGGGAGGGAGAGAATGATAGAGAGAGAGAGGAGAGAGAGATTTTACAAGCATGTAGGTGGAATGACAGATCATGATAATAGTTAACTAGAATAATTAAATCATTACTATATAAAGAGGTAAAAGGAAATATATATAACCCATAAAATATATTGTTTTAAATTAGATTTTAATGGCATGTCAACTTATTTCATACCTAGAGGTTAGGGAATTGCATACCTTGTATGTTTATTTTTATATTTACATTTTTTGTGTAGTTTAAGTTTTTTTTTGTATAGTTATGATATCAAGTATTCTTATCTAATACAAGTAATTTGCATACAGATTTATTTGACCTGTAGATGAAAACCTAAGCGGTACTACCACTCCAGGTCAGAGTAGGCCTGAGAGTAATCAAAATGATGGAGTATACTCCACAATCCCCAGAGCTCAAAAACTGGAGCATCACCACCAGATACAGTTTAGTGTCATACCCAGGACTTCCCTACTTATGGCTGGGGATCTTACCCCCACTGCAGGGATACAATCAATGTATTCTCAGCCCTATATAAATGTACCATACAATTTATTAATACATTTAGATATGAGAAATTCTTTAGTAATTGTCATTAAGTTTACACATGAATCATTTCTTCTAACATTAATACTCAACAGCCGGTCGATTTTCACCATCCACCTGCTGGTAACATTGAGGTTGTATAACCTCATTAATATTAATCTTAGTTAATTATTTCAAGTTCAATCCAGCTCAATATCTGGTAAAAATGAGACATTCAAAAAAAAGCTTTAACACATAGGGCAAATCTTATTAAAATCTCTTAATGGGGAGGGGGAAGATTTTATGAAGGTCATTCAATAAATAAAGTGAATTTTGCCAAAGGAGTTAGCAATAGCAGAGATGCTGATTAGGTACACGTCCTGCGTCACTGATGCAGAAAAATCTAAAAGGACGCAGAAAAATCATATCCATGCATCCCAGTGTTTTTCTTCCCCTACCATTTCCAGCTAAATGTAAATAGATTTCAATAATTTCTTGGAAACGAATTAAACTGTATGGGGTACAAGGTAGGAGTGAGATGGCTTTAGTTGTTCATAGATAAAAACTCTACAATTTATTAAACTTTAGTTGGGACCCATCAAATTTCCCAGGATGCACTAAATTAAAAAGCTATCAGTATCACTAAATAGGAAGCACTATTTTCAGTTGGACATTTTTCAAGAAAATCAATAGTGAGAACAAGTCTTTTCATTTCCCAGGACACTGTCAGCATGACCTTATTTAACTACTGTGCATGGAATGCTTTCTTTACTGGAGAGATAGAGTGTTTCCATTGAATGTCGTTTTGACACTCCAGGTCAGAGTGTACCTGAAAGTAATGTCAATCAAGGGATACTCCATACTCCCCCAGAACTGGAGATTCACCATCAGATATAGTTTAGTGTCATACAAGGATACCATTTTTTTTTTCTCTAACTCCTCTGCAGGAGATAGAGTCAGCGTATTCTAAGCCCCAGGGTCATACAAAATAACGTTTTGGTCAATTTAGTTTGTTTTTTTTTATCAAAAAGAAGAAAAAAATAGAAAATGCTGCAATTTTTTTAAACCAAATTTTCACTTGTATTATTCAGATTTTTCAGACTGTTGTCCTCATCTTTGTTATATACACAAAGTCTCAGGAGCCTTCACAGGACTGAAAACCAATGGATTAAATAAAAGGTTTTGATTCAAAGTTCCATGAAGTCTTCCGAATTTGACAAGAAATACCTGAAGAAGGCCAGAAGGCACATCATACGAAACAGTGTATACAACAATAAAGATGATGACAACAGTCAAAAAATCTAATACAAGTTATCAAGCCTCATCTCAAAAATTCAAACAAATTTCCATTTTGGAAACGTGATAAAAAGATGTATTTCTCCCCATTACACTAGTGGCTCAATTGCAAGAAGGTTCCCAAGTAAGAAACACCTGAAGAAGGCTGGAGGGCAGATCAGCTGAAACATTGAGTATATAACAATAAAGAAGAGGACAACATTAAAAAAAAATCTAAATGATACAAATTATCAAGCTTCATCTCAAAAATTCAAACAAATTTTTATTTTTGAAACCTGATAAAACATGTAATTCTCCCAATTACACAAGAGGCTTTGATTTATGAGAGATACACCTGATAAGTTGCAGGTGTTATTCCTTAATCAGACAGAGATTACCTTATATCACAATTATCAGTTAAGAAAAGGTCCTTAAAATATAGTAAATGGCGGAAAACTTGGATTATATAAAAAATTGTGGATATTCATTACCAAGGTTCTAGTTATGCAAACCTAGTTTTTTTTTATTATTCAAACACTTGCACATCAACTAGTGAGATTCCTTTTCTTGGGGTTTTTCTACACAAAATAATTCTAAAACAATCGTTAACCCTTTTTGTGTGGTGCATTTGGCAAGAGATTTAAAAATGGCTGGAATGCACTTTTTACCTTAAAATAAAAAGCTTGCAAATAAAGAAAAAATTCATTAGAGTTTTACAATTACAATACATACTAGCGTTGAGAGTGTGTACATGATATATATAAGTGCAGTGATGCTGATAGCTTTTTGATTTAGTGCATCCTGGGACGCACTTATTTGCTTTGAATGAGTCCCTGGGAAAATTTATGGGTCCCAACTAAAGCCGTCTAACTCCTACCTTGTAACTTATCCTGTGTAATTCATTTAAGAAACTATTGAAATGTATTTACAGTTAGCTTGAAATGGTGAAGGAAGAAAAAAAAAGAAAAACACTGGGACACATGAATAAGATTTTATTGTGTCCTTTTAGGAATTTTGTGTGTCAGCTAAATAATTTTATGGAATTTGCATTATTGGTAAATATCACTTTTTCAATCCCTCAAATTCTGAAATAGTAGTAATAATTAAATGCTAATTAGAATCATTTATTCCTAAATAGAAGCACCAATATCATCATGAATTACTGTTACAACCAATATGACCACATATTCGTCTCATTCTTTAAAATAATTCTTCAAAAATAAATACAAGTGCCAATAATTATTTCTTAGTATCAACATTTTTTTAAATAGTACAGTTAAAAAAAAAAAAAAAAGTGATCCATTTTTATGAATACTTGAAAACTGACCCATATTTTTAAAACTATTTATAAACAGACAACCACTACTTACCCAAACAGCCCAAATTACATCTAGTATATAAAAACTACATAGTTACCAAGCAGTCAAATTAGTTGAATATGTGTCAGCATAAAATTTTTTTAAAATTCAAAATATACCATAAAGTAGGTTTGAAAAACCACTTTAAATTTTCTGAGATAACTCTTCAGATTTTGATATGTATGTGTGTGTGATATACATATATATATACATATACATACGCATATACACACACACATAAGGTGTACTTAATTTTGAACTGCTACATACAAGTATTTTTGTTCGGAATTTTAATATTGTAGTGTTTAGTAATAAATAACATCTTATAATATCCGTTTTGATTGTATAATGTTCCACTAGAACAAATGAAAATTGTATCTTTACTTTAGAAAAAAAAACCCTCCACCATGAGTAGGATGCAATATAAGGTCAATTTTTAAACAGGTTTGAATTCAGAGTTTTCACTTTCAGAGACCAGTTACCATACCAAGGTATGGAAAGCCCAGTCTGTTCTATTTACCCATTAGAGTTTTAGTAGTAATGTTCACATTTGCCTTTTTAGCGAGTTCCATCTGAAAAATGCTTAGAAAAATGCTATAAAAGTTGGCGGAGTGGCCTATTATTGGTATCAGCCAGAGAGCTAGACTAGGGGGATTGTTTTTGCTGAGTTAGAGTGCCACACATACTGTCAGCTCCCCACTTTACCGCACAAATCAGATTGGATAATCTGTGCTACTCATGTACAGAGTTGGTGGGGGACAGCTATTGAACTAGGAACTTTGCAATTCCTAGGCGGGTACTCTACCGTCTGAGCTAAACCGTCTCTTCAAAAAATTGCTATAAACCCATAAAATTCTATCAAACCTTACATTTCTTTATAAAATGTAAATGATTATAAATATTTGTTATTTTACCCACAAAAAAACAATTTATTCAAGTTGGAAAAGAATTTATGATTTTATGCTATAAAAATTCTTTCCCCAATCAGATTTTTGGTTGCTGCAATTAAAAACAAATTACAAATACTAGCAAATATATGCACCCTCCTCCGGATGCAAGTATCTAAGTTTTGATGTAATAAAATATTGTATTAAATCAGAAAGACAAATAAAACTAAATAAGAATGCAGATAAAAAAAATTGAAACAGAGTGGGTATAATGGAAAAATAGAATAACTGAAACTTACTTTTCCATCACTCTTGTCTTTTATTGCTAAATTTTCCTAATTTAACTATTTAATTAAAATAGGAAGTAAAGAATAAAATGACAGTTATTTCATCTTGTCAATTGGTTTCTTTTAAGATTTATTGAAGAAATTTTTTCTCATATTTATCAAGATAAAACCAAACAATTAGAAATCAATAATACTAAGCACATATTCATTAAAATCAAATTTTTAATATCAATATGTAAATTAGCTTCCCTGTTCACACTGTAAACCACTATTCTGTTGTATATATAAATATAATTGCATTTTATTAGTATGTAGATATGATCAACAGTATTAATAATGTAAAACAATTTTTATTAATAATTGAGGTTTAAATAAAAATAAACATGGAGAATGTGACGTAAATAACTAAGGGAATTGTGACTAGAGTAGTAATATGCTTTCAGTTACAGACGGACAAACACACAATCTCCATAAGATATTGATAATTACAGCAAGTGTCTTAGAACAATAGCCATTGTTTTAAAACGCAAACATCCCAGGGCAATTTTCAATGAAGAACAGTGATAACTAATTAAATAATTAAGTGCACCTGTTTTAAACAATTCAATTTTAAACATTTTTGATAACTAATACCATTTAGCAAATTTCATGCTGCAACTACAACTACTACTACTACTACTACTACTACTACTACAACAACCTGGTTAACATTCTATGATCTAAGAGATTAATGCACAAGTAAGATGTGACAGTCAATTTCTTAAGTGGAGTTTAAACAGATTTGAATTCAGAGTTTTCCTTCTTCTAGACTGGTTGCCTAATCAAGGGCTAACGAGCCTAGTCTACCTATTATTTACCCATAGCCAGAGGAGAATAGTTGGATGCATACCTTTCTCCAAGGGTATTATTGCTATGTGAAATGCCAACAGCCTTGTCCAAGATGTACATTTTATTGCAAAAATTTGTGTGTGACATTAAGTGTGTTTCAGGGATTTTTCATCTGAAAACTATTACTACAGAAATAATGTAAACATACAAATAAGCTCTACTATCTACAGTGCATGTGTAGGATTATATTAGATTTGACAAAATTTTTCATTTTCATTTTAAAAACGAATTAAAATTAAATCAATTATTTAAGGTCAAATTTTTTGTATAAGTTGAAAAAGCAATAACATAATGAGCATTAGTAAAAAAAAAAAAGCAAAATATTTTTACCAGAATAGCACCTTTGTCTTTTGTCTTTATTTATACTGTAATTAGTTTCAAAAGTATATAACCCCACCAATATTTTGTGCCCTAAAAAGGGGGGGGCAAAGTAAGCGAGCTGAAAAAAATCAGAAAGTTTTGAAATAAAATAATTGATGCATTATAAAAATTCATTCATTGATAATCAACACTGAAAATTGCATTAAAATCAGATAATTCCCTGATTTTTGGTAAATTTTTTTTGAAACAGGGGAGGGTTAAATTTATTTTGTAAAATACGGATTATACGTCATCTTTGGCAGTGCCTATTAAATAGTGTAAATACTGAAAATATCTGTTTAGTTGTACAGATATCATTTCATATTTGCTGTGAGTTTGCAATATTTAATCACAATGATCAAACAGATGAAGTCATTAATATTTTCTTTGCAATTTAATCCTAAAGAAAATCTTATGACATTTCAAACTCAAAAGAAATCCGATATGCATATTCAAAAGGGGAAAAAAAAATGTTCTTTTTAGTTGTTTTTTGTTTTGTTTCCAAAAATTTTTAAAAAAACCTGGTTTAAAAAATATGACCCAAAAACATTCATTTTGACCCAACAAGTAACATAAGCGCAAGATCGGCAAAATTGAAAATAAAATCTCTCTA
>CM042164.1:65078547-65194811 GCA_023376005.1 Doryteuthis pealeii
CCACGTGCTACAAGCCCCAGATCTGTTATAGGGCCACAAGCCACGTGCATACCCAAGCCCCAGATCTGTATAGGGCCACAAGCCACGTGCTACCAAGCCCCAGATCTGTAATAGGGGCCACAAAGCCACGTGCTACCCAAGCCCCAGATTCGTCATAGGGCCACAAAGCCACGTGCTACCAAGCCCCAGTCTGTATAGGGCCACAAAGCCACGTGTACCAAGGGTCTGTATAGGGGCCACAACAGCACGTGCTACCAGCCCCAGGTCTGTATAGGGGCCACCAAAGCCACGTGCTACCAAGCCCCAGATCTGTATAGGGCCACAAAAGCCACGTGCTACCAAGCCCCAGATCTGTATAGGGCCACAAAGCCATGTGTACCAGTTATAGTGGAAATACCATGGCTTAATAAACTTGTGTATTAAAAACATTACTTTTTTTAATATCTTAAAACATGAATAGTCAATAGGAAGGAAATAAAATATCTAATGAACCAGCTATGTTATTTAAAATAAATTTCTATAAATTGTCTTGATTTTTCCCTTATACATCATGTATATATTCTTAAGATGTATTTTTGATGAAAGATTGCCAAAAGAAAAAATGCAAGTGTTCATTAGATTTTCTGATTCTTATGTTTATTTCTGGATTCAATCAAATAAATGGTGAAGAGTTTTACCCGAGAAAGCATTTACCGCAATTGATTAAAAAAAAAAAAAAAAAAAAAAAAAAAAAATCTGGCTTTTATTTTTTTTTTTTCTGAGCTGATGTTTTTAAACATTTTTCTGAAGAAGCAAAAAGCTATGTATAATTAACTCATACATGAACCAGGAGGAAGTTGGTGTATTTTGGTTAAAACAAGATCATTAGTAAATTTTCTTGGCTAGTTTTTTTTTTTTAAAGCATCTATGTTTTAGCATTTATCTAACATAGAAGGAACTAAGATAAAATTAGAAAAAGACGTTGAAATTTTGACTCGTCTACATGCCCCTTTTTTTTGTTTTTACGCCTTCAGTAATGCTGATAGCTTTTTTAATTTCACGTGTCCTGGGACGCATGAATTTGATTTGAATGAGTCCCCGGGAAATTTGATGGGTCCCAACTAAAGTTTCTTGATAAATTGTAGAATTTTTATCTATGAACAACTAAAGCCATCTAAACCTTACCTTGCACCCCATACAGTGTAATTTGCTTCCAAGAAATATTGAAATGTATTTACAGTTAGTTGGGAATGGTGGGGAAAAAAAAACAAAACAAAAAAACACTGGGACACATGGATATGATTTTACTGCGTTCCTTTCAAATTCTTGTGTCAGGTATGCGCCCTGCATCACTATCAACATCCCTGCACTTTCTTTGAGATTGAGATCAAAATGTATGAGGTCATTCAATAAATAAGCTTATTTTAAAAAAAATAAGCATTATTTTTTTTTTTTTTTTTTTTTTTCATAATATAGTCTGGAAGAAAATTTAGTGATGGCACTTAACCAAGCAATTTACCTAAACAAACCCATTTAAGCTTTCCCAATGTAAAATATTGGATTTATTAAGGATCTGAATATATATATATATATATATATATATATATATATTATATATATATATATATATATGAAAATTGAGCTGGTAGTGGTGAGGGCTATGAATGTCAGTTGAAAAAATCTCTTCACCTGACTGAAGTTTCAGTTCTGGAGCTCTAGGGAGTGTAGACTACCTCTTCATTGCTGTTACTTCTAGCAGTGATGCTGATACCTTTTTGATTAGTGCATCCTGGGAAGCACATATTTTTGCTTTCAATGAATCTTGGGAAAATGTATGGGTCCCAAACTAAAGCTGTTTAACTGTTACCTTGTAACTTATCCTGTGTAATTCGTTTCCAAGAAACTATTGAAATGTATTTAGTTAGCTTGAAATGGTGAAGAAAAACACTGGGATGCATGGATATGATTTTACTGTGTCCTTTTAGATTTTTTGTGTTTCAAGGACGCAGGACACGTACCTATCAGCTTCTCTGTCCTAGGTTCACCCTGACCCAGGGTGGTTGTAACTGTTAGGGTCCCGTCTATGGTTTAAATAGAAAAAATCAGTTTTAAAAATTGAGTTTAAAATTTTTTTTTTAATACCCATGAAGATGAATAAAACAAAAACACTTTAGCATAAAATAACCCAACAAGTGTTGACATGCCATAAATTCAACCAACCAATCCTCCCCTGAATTCATAGTTACCCCCCCCCTTTTTAATGCCTGCCTCAAATTAAGGTATGTTTTGTAAGCTGTCAAGCATGGTGTATCTTATACGAATATTTTTTGTTTTGTAAGCTGTCAAGCATGGTATATATTATATACGAATATGTTTTGTTTTTTTAGATTTTTGAAAAAAAAAAAAAGAAACAATATTCAATTTTCTCTGCTTGGGTTGTTTCTTTGTCTTTCTCCTCATACCTTTTTCTTATTCTTTTTTTTTGTCCTTCCATTGTTTTGATTGAAGTTATGATACTTTTTGTTTAGCCTCAACCTTACTGTCAGTATGGATATCTGTCTGTCTGTTTGACTGTCAAACAATCCATTGTCCTTGATATAATTAAATGTATAGGTTTGACTAAGCTGTGTGTTTGCAAATGGGTAATCATTTTAGAAGAATGGAACAGAGGATAGCCACCCTATCACTAACTGCATTTCAGGTTTAAAAAAAATCATTGACCATCATCTTTTAGAAATGAGTATTCAAGTTTGTAGATTATATAATTGTTATTGTTTTATAGGTGTATAGTTAGAAATATACATTAACTTCATTTTTATCCCCAATCAGATTAGACTAAAAACATTTTTCTTTATATATATATATATATATATATATATATATATTTACCAACCCCTCCGCACAAGTAGGGTGTGACACAAGGTCAATTTCTTAAGCAGAGTTCAACAGGTTTGAATTCAGAGTTTTCCTTCTCCTAGACCGGTTGCCTAACCAAGGTTAAAGAGCCCAGTCTACCCTACTATTTATCCATAGCTGGAGGGAGAGTAGGATTCCTACTTTCCAAGGGTATTAGCGTTAAGTGTATTGCAATTACCACATCCAGGATTTGAACTTGTGGCTGATGATTCTATTTCCCACTACTTTAACCATTTCACCACGCGCTTATATATACATATATTATGATTTTGACAGTTCAGATTTCCATGACTATTTTGTCATTCATCCCTTTATCATCGCACCTGGTGCTCTGGATGCTGTGAGGTGGACCACCTCACAGCATCCAGAGCTTTGTGTGTATGTGTGTGATTTTTTCTGTTATCATAAAAAACATCACTTCAGATGGTATTATGCTAATTTCACTACAACTCAAAAGAAGCTAACAATTTTTTCCCAGAAGACAACTACATTTTTTTTAAATAAAAAAAAAAAAAAAAATGAATTTAATAGAAAAATCATAAAAATACAAATACATCAGTTATATAATTTTTTTAAAGGTTCAACAAAAATCTTTGAAATTAAAATATATTCATGAACTTTTTCATTGATGATAACGAGCAATAATTCACCAAAAGTATTTGGTAAGTGGAGAGTAGTGTGTATGTGTATGAGGGGTGTTATTCTCAATAGGACATCATTTTTATTTAAAAAATGTCTTTTATCTATCTGGTGACACTATATTAACCAACAAATTTCTACTGTATTGTTGCAAGTGTGTTTATCTGAATTTCTGTCATATACTTGGAAAATGTTTGTAGTTAATCGGTGATACTGATAGCTTTTTGATTTAGTGTGTCCTGGGACCACTATTTGCTTTGAATGAGTCCCCGGGAAAATTTATGGGTCCCAACTAAAGCCATCTAACTCTTACCTTGTAACCTATCCTGTGTAATTCATTTCGAAGAAATTATGAAAATGTATTTACAGTTAGCTTGAAATGGTGAGGGAAGAAAAACACTGGGACGCATGGATACGATTTTACTGCGTCCTTTTAGATTTTTGAGCGTCATGGACGCAGGATGCGTACCTATCAGCATTTGGTTAATGAACATCATTATTTGACATTTTTAACCCTTTACAGCTTAATAAGATTACAAGGATGAGAGATTGCATTATTTTTTTTTATACCTAAAATAAACAAAAATATTCAGTGTTTTTATTACATGTCATATAAGAATGTATCTTACATTGATGTAATTTCATTTCATTAAAGATATATCTGCCAGATATGATGAATTATAAAAACATTTGAAGAAAAATGAGCAAGATTGAACAAGTTTTATTTAAGATTAATATTTTTCCGTCAAGTAGATGACACTATCTAAGGGAATAACTCTAAATTTGTACGTTTACTTACTATAGTATATACACACACGCAATTATACTTTTATAGAAATATAATACCACCGTTACATTTATCAATATGTAATCCTTTCTATATATTTATGATTAAAAAAATTATTCACATTTTTTAAAAGCAAAAGAAGCCTTTCCATTTACTCGAGTTATTTTTTTCATTAAAAATGCTTGTAATATTTTAGAATCCTTTTAAAAAGATTGAATTTTATATATTTAAAAAAAAAAGATTTAATTAAAAATGTATATAAAAAACTAAAAAAAAAAAACAAACTTAATTGCAAAATTGGATTTATATTTTTGATGTGTATCTGTTTATGTATAGTAAATGATTATATAATCTCACCCAACCTGGTGTCATGGCAGTGTGATTAGAAATTTTTTTAGTCCTTATTTTACTTGAAGTGAATTTCTCATAATGCAATAAAATCGATAGAATTTCGAAAAAAGATTTAGGCATGGCTAAAATTTCATGTTTTTTTTTTTCTCCTCCTTGTGAAATAAGATTCAACAAAACTTAGAAAAAATGAAACTTAATGTAATTTTTTCCTGTATTATGAAGAGGAAGAATTAAAAAAAAATCACATGTAAAGATTATTTGTTGTACAATCTTTGAAATGGGAAAATTTTATAAACTTAATTCTGTCAAAATGGCGCATTTTGGTGTTTTATCTTTTGAAGTTGTGCTTTTTTTAACGTGATTTATTTCATTGTTATGATTAAGAAATTCATAGGGAAAAAAGAAATATATGTAAGTTAGAATCTGTTATGGGGAAAAGAAGACTATTTAAAATTTTTTTTTATAAACGTTTAAAGAAAGAGGTGCTGTCATACCTATATTAATACAAAAAAAAACAACCCAGATATTTGTTTTTGGGTTTTTTGTATTAATATAGGTATAACAGCACCTCTTTCTTTCATACCTGTCAACATATGCTTAGAATCTCCCACAAGTGAATTAAAAAAAAAATGTTAATATTTCTATGAGAGTACCTGTATGTTAGAAAAGTATAGGTATACCTAATTTGTCGAAAAATCTGTGTTTTATATAAAACAACGGCTTCTTCAAGTGAAAAAACAAAAAAAAACAAGGGGAGGTTACTCTCATTTAAGTAGCTAATGTTCAAATTACAATAATTATGTCCGCTATGCTAGTTAGTGGCTTTTTCAAATATTAAAGAAGCATTTTCACCCACTAATGATTTGTATAAAATATTTAACAAACTCATTGAGTTACAGCTTAGCTCAGTCGGTAGAGCATTCGACTAGAAACCACAAGGTTCCTAGTTCGATACCAGCCCTTGCCAACTCAGCGTATGCGTAGCACAGGGATCTGTGTGGTAAAGTAAGGAGCTGATGGTAGATGTGGCGCTCCACCTCAGACGCAAAAACAATCTTCTTGGTCTAGTGCTAGTGAAAAGGGATAGTCTCCCTCACCGATTGGCTGATAACGACTTATAGGCCACCCCGACGATATGCTAAATGTTGCTAATAACATCAACATTAATTAACATGGGTAAATTAATTAAAAATCAAAAAGTGACTGTTTTGTATACAAGGTTAGTATATAAATTGATGGTAGGGGAAAACATACTTGGGTTCTAATTAATGGAACTTTCAATAAAGCTTTAAAGATGTCTGCGGGAAAGACATGAGCATATGCCACATTAACATCAACACGTGGGAGGTAGATGCAGAAAATTGAGCGGCCTGACGCCTTAACGTTAAGTCACAAAGAGGAGTGAGGTGGAGAGTCTAGTTGCCTCGACAGCAAAGAGAGCCAGAAGAGGGAGAAAAAAATAGCAGCCCCAGAAAACATCAGTTTGTGTGTAGTCAGTGTCAGGGATAGGCTTGCACAGATGCAGATAATTTTTTATTTATTTATATATTTATTTTCATTTTTATTTTGGACACTAAGCCATCATCCTTTTTTTTTTTTTTTTTTTTTTTTTTATTTATTTATTTATTTTTAAAATTATTTTGGACACTAAGCCATTGACAGAAAGGTGCCAACAACTACATTCAATAAAAATTTTACTATCATAAAACCATCTTTGTGTATGCCAAATACAAATATAATTTCTAAATATGTATGGGATATCAAAAACGAATATTGTGTTGACCCTATTCTGGAGATTGTTAAAAGAGCTCGTAATTACAAGACAGGTGATAAATTTTGTCTGTTACATTCTTATTGACAACAAAGTATTATCTTTGTACCAAAGTTCAAGAATGGAGTTACTTCCCTTTCTTTGATATGTATGTTATATCACCAATATCACCGCCAGGACATAAGGTCAATTTTTAAGCAGAGTTTTCGGTTATTTCCCATTAAACCAACCCTAACCCCGTCTTTTTTCCTAGTAGATCAATAAATATATCAGTCAAGAGTGGTTTCCCTTTGTTTATGTAGACTTATAGGAAATAACAGTTTTCCTTCTAGACTGGTTGCCTAAATTACTCTTCTTTGATATTTATGTCTAATAATATTACGTAAATTTTTTTTCCTTAATTTTATTTTATCTATTCTATTTTTTCCGTTTCTTTATTTTTAATAAAAGACGAGTTTTGACTTGTAATAAAATTTTACTGCTCTGCCAATTGGTACCTCCTCTAAATAAGTATTTCTTTGTGTGTTGTAATTTTCCTATTCACTTTAAAATGTCTTAATGGTACACACTTTAACAAGATGAAGAGAATATACAGACAGATATGGAGAGACATACAGACAGACACGTACGTATTGTATTAGAAGTTGAAGAATTAAAAAAAAAAAAGAAAAGAAAAAGTAAAGTGAATTGGATCGATGCTCCAATTTTCTGCATTTCTATTGAATAGTCAGCCAGACACTAATTTTATTGTGGCAACTTCTCACCACATCCATGCTTGTTTTATTAAAGTGAAAGAGTTACCTCCCTTAGATATAGATGGAATACGATATGAATAAAAGAATAAAATCAATAGAATTTCATTGTATAAGTATAAAAGTGTTCAATGTAAGAACAGTGGGTAAAACACGGGGTGGGGTAGTAAGTATAATTTTTTTTAATATAAAAATATGATTAGAACACTAAAAGCATTTTAATCCGCAATGAAATGTTTACTCAATGCGTAAAAATGAAGGGTAATGTTACAATATTTTTAAAGTATAAAATAATAATAAAACAGGACCCTCCCTCCACCTCAACTCGTATTCAACATGTCTTGTCACATGCAGCTATCCTGAGAATCGACAATGTAAAACTCTGAATCTTGAATTTTATCCTGTTATTTTTATACTCGAAAAATATTGTACATTTTCACACCCACACACACACACCAGTGATGCTGATAGCTTTAAAATTTAGTGCATCCTGGAATGCACATATTTGCTTTGAATGAGTCCCCGGGAAATTTGATGTGTCCCAACTAAAGTTTCTTAATAAATTGTAGAGTTTTTATTTATGAACTACTAAAGCCATCTAACCCCTACCTTGTACCCCATACAGTGTAATTCGTTTCCAAGAAAATATTGAAATGTATAGCTTGAAATGGTAGGGAAGAAAAAAAACAAAAAACAACCACTGGGATGCATGGATACTATTTTCTGCATCTTTTAGATTTTTATGCGTCTGCAATTTATAAGCAACTTTAGTTGGGACTCATCTAATTTCCCAGGACTCCTTCAAATCAAATACATGTATCCCAGGATGCACTGAATTAAAAAAGCTATCAATGATCTGCTGATCTGTGCAGTGAAATTGGATGCTGGTCAAATTGACTTTTTCAATGACTTACTCAGCTTAACCCTGAATTGATATATTCTCAAACCACCCCCAGATCTTTTCCATTCACAATTGGCAAGATCACAACAACCAACCTTCATCTTAACACATTGTTTATCTACTGCTTACTAGTATATAAACATGTTTATTCCTTGTTCAAACAACTTAAATATCTACCACAAAACTGTTTAATATTTACTGACTAGGAAGTTACGGTACTATTCGCAGAATTGCGTCCTAGCCTCCTGCCTTAAAAAATGCTAGGCGGTGATAGCTGAAAAAAATTAACCCGCTCTACAAATGAAGTCCTTAGATGAAGCAGTGCCTGCTGAAAAAAACAACAAGCGCTTAAGGTGTTTTCCCAAAAAGTTAATGCGATATTTTACCCCCTCCAGTCTTTTTGACAAGTAAATGTAAATATTTTAACCCTCCCCTTCTTTAAATATTTTTAAGGGTGGGCTAAATATTTACATTTACTTGTCGATAAAAATATGCTTACTTTTAACACCTCGAAACCACTAAAAAAAATAATTTGTCAATAAATACGCCTTCAATCCGTTAAAAAATGAAATATCGAAGAAAAAAAAGGATATTTTTTTTTCAGCATGCACCGCTTCAGATAGGGACTTCATTCGTAGAGGGTTGTTTTTTTTTAGCTATCACCACCTAGCGTTTTTTAAGGCAGGAGGGCAGGACAAAATTCTGCGAATAGCACTGAAGTTAACTAATATGAAAAAAATATTTTCTCTTTATTATTCCCTAGTTGTAAAGTTATTAAAACTCGGGAGGTAATTTAAATGCTTATTCAGAGATGCTGATAGGTATATGTCCTGCGTACCTATCGGCATCTATCGTCCATTTTCAGAGATGCAGTTGGTGTAACGAGATGAAGGTCCTGAGTTTTGGAAGGACTACTATAGAAAAGAGAGAAGAAGAAATAAGAGAGAGTAAAGGTTTTAAAAAAGTGATGAACACAAAACGGTTTGTCGGGAATTTGACTGGAGCATGACCCCCGAATGGAGAATTAAAAGCCAACCGAAGTTTCGGTGTTGACCGGAAATGGAAGTCACATGGTGACGAGGAACGACGAAGAAGATCGCTCTCGTTTTCCTTTCCGAGGCGTAGGGTACGGACGGGCCTCTGGTCCCTAGTGTGGGATTACAGTAATTTAACAATGTTCTCTCTCTCTCTCTCTCTCTGCCTTTTCCTCCTCTCCGAAACAACCCACGAGACGAGCCCGAAAATAAAAGCTAAGTAGATTGTGACGATATATTTCTTGCGTTGTACCTTTTTATCGACAAGATGACTGCCGCGTACCAATTACCTTTTTAGTGTCGTGAATTTGGAGGCACATTGACAAGACCTGCTATACAACATATATCGCTATTAGAATGTTACAGTCGGTGTATTCTAATGCCCCAGCCGATGATAAAATTCCCTCCGAGTGCATTAACAAGTTTAATGAAAATGGTCCAAGAAAAGTAGCAAAATTAAAGTAATCAACATCTCGTTTTGGGTTCGATACCTCCTCTCAGTAGACCTATGAAATAGAGAAGCTTAGATCAAATGCTTTTTAGATCAAAACTTATTTCTAGGATCTAAACAATTTTATTTAGGTCACTTCCCAAATTTCTTCAGATTTCAATAACTAAAGTCAGAGATACTGATAGGTACATGTCCTGCATCCCTGATGCACACAAATCTAAAAGAATACAGTAAAATCATATCCATGTCTCCCAGTATTTTTCTCTTTTTCTTCCCCCACCATTTCAAGCTAACTGTAAATACATTTCAACAGTTTCTTAGAAATGAATTACACAGGATAGGTTACAAGGTAGGAGTTAGATGGCTTTAGTTGTTTCCCCAGATCATAAATAAAAACCCTACAATCTATTAAGAAATTTTAGTTGGGACCCATAAATTTTCCTGGGGACTCATTCAAAGCAAATCTGTGTGTCCAGGACGCACTAAATCAAAAAGCTATCAGCCTCCCTGCACAAGTACTGATTTTTCTTTTCTGTCTCTTCTATTCCATTTAAATTAAAATACACTGTTTTATGTGCTTTATACTCTTTTAGTCTCACTCTTTCTCTCTCTCTCCCTTTTGTATGCTTCTTTTAATTCTCTCTCTCTCTCTCTCTCTCTTCTCTCTCTCTCTCTCTCTCATAAACAAGTCTCTTTATCTTTCCTATCCCCCTCTCTCCACAATTTCTAAACATGTATATACATTTGTTGAATTCTTTGAGTAAACTTTGCCCTTTCTTTACACTCTAAAAAAAAAAGTTCTAAGTTTGTAGGTAATAAGGCCAATCTACCTGGTTAGTCATATGACCTATTTTTTTTTTTTTTTTTTTGTTTTTTTATTTGCTATTCAAATTGAGGTAGAAAGTCTATTTAATTTTTGACTGTCATAAAAAATTATAGACATTCTTTTATCTACCTTAACTTTATCCATTTTTTGTAAGATCCCTTAAGCCTTCCTTTCAGCAAAGTTCATTTATTAATATTTTGATTTGTTTTGCATTAAAAAGAAACATTTTTATATTAATTTCCAAATCTTTTTGAATGAATTTAAGAATTTGTGTAATGTATTTTCATTTAACAGACTATACGTTTGGTATTTAGTCTCCTTTTTATATGTAACTTCACAAGTCCACTCGAAGCAATCACAAGAAAAGAAACAAAAGAAAAGCTTTTGTGAAATGAGCCACATATGTGTCCATTGAAAATCAACTATTGTTAACTAAAAAAAAAAAAAAAAAAAAAAATTTATTTCTTTGTGAGCCAGAAATAGTGGACTCTATGAAAATGTAAAAAAACAATGTGTCTATTTTCTTATTGTAATTAACTTTCTATTTTATTTAATGTTTGATGTACAATTTCAACTTTTTGTTTAGCATTAGAATTATAGATATTAAAGCTTATTCCTTCTCTATATAAAAATGATATTTTGAATCGAGCTAAAAAGTGGCTAGTAAATATATATAAACACATGAAGACACATTGGAGTGTACCTTTATTTTTGTGAAGTGTGTGTGTGTGTGTGTGTATATATATATATATATATATATATATATATATAATTAGTATCAAATAAGAAATATATTGTGATGTTTCTTTGCATTTTTCGGCATACTAAAGATTTTATGGATTAAATTTTTTTTTACCGTTAAATTTGTTACACACACACATTATATATATTACATACCGGTTAGCTCAGTTGGTAGAGCGTTCGGCTAGAAACCACATGGTTCCTAGTTCGATTCCGGTCCTCGCCAACTCAGCGTATGAGTAGCACAGGGATCTGTGCGGTAAAGAACTGATGTAGGTTGGCGCTCAACCTCAGATGCCAAAAACAATCTCCTTGGTCTAGCGCTAGTGAAAAGGGGATAGACTCCCTGGCTGATACCGACTTTAGGCTGCCCAACGACATACATACACACACATATTATATATATTATATATAATATATATATAAAAGTCATCCAGACACTTGTTTCAGTGTTTCATGCCTCTTCAGTGTGGCTAGACACAACAACTACCTCTGATCAGGAGCGAAATCCGACTATATATATATATATATTATATATATATATCTTTAGAATCCTACTGGTCACAAAACTTAGATCAATGATGTATTTCCAGTGACTAGAGCATTAAAATAAAAAAAAGAAATTGATAATACATTTTCACAATGACAGTGATCCAATAGTCAAAAATATTCTGCCTCTGAAGTTCATTTAAGTGTAAACCATTGCAAAATAATAAAAAAAATCTGGATCCCTACAGCTTTTAATTATCATCAATGTGATAATTTTTGGAGGATAAATGAATTTCTGATATGACTTAAATTTGAGCAAACATTAGTGTTTGACTCTTTTTTTAACTCCCTTTACTCACCAGATGAATCTTATTTTACATCCTTTGCATGACATAATATTAGAAACAATAAGGTATTTCAAATTATCAATGATACAATGGTAGTTTCATTTAATGTAAATACAGCAGACCTAGTCATAGGAAATAGAATTGGTGACCAGAGTTCAAATCCTGGTCGGACAGTCTGTTTCATTTTGCACTAATGTTCTTGGGAAAGGTATAAATCCACCTCTTCTATTCCCAGTTATGAGTAAATTACTATTTATCCATAACTGTGAATAAAAGAGGAGGGTATTTTAGCCTTGGTTAGACTACCAGTCTAGGAGAAATAAAACTCTGAATTCAAGCTAGCTGCGATATGGCTTAAAAAAAAATGACATTCTACCTTTTGGATGGGTTTGGTAAATACATACTTTGACTAGTTTAACCAGTAAGTTATATCCCTTGGTTGCTATCTACCAGGAGCAATCTGTTTTTCATTGCGGATAGAGAGATCCTGCTCTTATGTGATAATTAAGTGTGCTGATCTTGCAACCCTTAATAGTGATTTGTTGAATGTTTTATGAATATAACTTGCAGAGATGCTGATAGGTACGCATCCTGCGTCCCTGCTGCACAAAAAATCTAAAAGGATGCAGTAAATTATATCAATGCGTCCCAGTGTTTTTCTATTTCAATAGTTTCTTTAAAATGAATTACACAGGATAGGTTACAAGGTAGGAGTTAGATGGCTTTAGTTGGGACTCATAAATTTTCCTGGGGACTCGTTCAAAGTAAATATATGCATCCCAGGACGCACGAAGTCAAAAAGCTATCAGCATCATTGACTTTGCACTAAACATGAATACCATTGCCCATTTTTGTCATTTATTACAATAAATTTTTATTGTAAATAATTGTAGTTATTGGAGAAGAAAGCTGTGACCATCTGGGCTGTGGAGTTGGAACACAAAATCTTTGACTCTTAGTTTTGATATAAAAAAATCTAAAGTAGATATGTAATAAATAAAAAATAAAAAAATGCCTTGAAAGAGACTAGAATGAAAAATTAAGTTACAATGGACATCTAACAATATAATTTATTATAAATATGTTTAGTAATTATTGAAGATAATACAAAAAAATATAAAGGTCTTCCTTGATTCCAGCTCTATGATAGGTCTGAAATACAGGGATGGGGAGTCTGAACACAAAACCTTTGACTCCGACTCCTCTATTTTTGGCACCTGACTTCTCTTTATGTAATTAAGTAATCATGGTCTACAAATAAATATAAAATCATGATTTTGTATAATCTGTTCATAAGGAGTGTGCACTGTATAACTTTACAGACTAAACTAGGGCCATATAAAGTGTAAATTCAACTGGAGTTGGAGTCTGTATAGTTTTTCCAACTCCAGTGACACCTTAATTGCTACAGACTCCACAACTCTGGTTGCCATATGTATCAGCTTGTAGGAGACAATTGAAAATTTGAATATCTGTTCACTTTGAAGTTTTTAAAATAGCAAAGATACTTTTTATTGATATCACAGGTTTTACAAGTGTTAGCCTGACAATAAATAGATTGTTTCTCTTCACAAAACAATACACTAATGTCATAAGAATAGAGATAAAAATACAATCACCTATTCATTAATCAATGAGATTCATGTGTAACTATAGATGTAACCTGATAAGTTGTTTACTTAGATGTCTGTAAAAAAAAAAAAAGAAAAAAAAAGTCCAAATACCAACCAGTATGACTTCTTGATGAACCAAACTCTTGAAAGAATTTAAGTATTTATAGTTACTAGCAGGACCTGTGGATATACCACGGTATAATGATTTAATTATTACGACATTATTGATATGTTTACTTGAGAGCTAATGCAGAAGAGTTCAATATATAAAAAGTATAATAATCTTGATTTAACTCTCTCACTTTTTTCTTTCTTTCCTTTTCATCTTTTCATTATGTTTGATTGAAACAGATTCCTTGCGCTACATGGAGTTGAGCAGTGATTAGCCTTTGATTCAGCATTGATTGCTTGAATTTTGTATCATGTCAACCCTTGTTGGGTTATTTTATGCCAAAGATGTTTTGTTTTATTCATTCTTGATGGGTATTTTTTCTTTTTTTTTTCTTTTTTTAAAACTCATTTTCTTCTATTTAACCCATAGATGGGACCTTAACAGGTACCACCACTCCGGGTCAGAGTGGACCTGGGAGTAATGATGATCAAGGGGTACTCCACATTCCCCAGAGCTCCAAATTGGAACATCACTTAGTTTGTCATACCCAGGACATTAAAGTCCTCAGCCACTGCCTTCTAGCACGTATGATAAAAAGGGTTGAGGCTTACCATAAGGCCAATAGGGTCGGGACAATCATATAGGTGCTAGGGCTTGACATGACCAGTTTGTTGGGGGCTTCTCTGACTGCCCGTCTAGCCTAAGGGGCCAAAGTGGAGTATTGCATGTTATGGACTGCTCAGTCACCATGGTTCCATCCTTTAGTATCACCATCCATGGCCAACAGGTGGTCCAATTGGAGGTGTCTTACCTCTCTACAGAGGTGCAGTCGGTGTACTCTAAAGCCTCAGGTGACAGGACTTTAATTCAGCATTAAATAACTTCAAAAGGGTTGATGTGCTGTGAAAAAAAAAAAAAAAAGCTAATTTATGAAGAAGTGCGTCCTGGTCTCCTGCTCAGAAATTGCTACCCGGTGACTATTAAAATAACGACCCAGCTCAGTCTATTCAAAACTATCCATCTTCATATCTATCTATCTCAATTTGTTCATATTTATCTATATTACTTTAAATACTAAGATTTTTTTTATTCACGTTTGTTTAATGTCTTGTTTTTAGTTTAAATAAACAAGAATTATGACAAAAAAAGCGACCCCCCCCCCTACAAATACATTTACTTGTCAAAATATCTATCTCCATTTGTTCGTATCTATCTATATTATTTTGTTTGTTTATCTATCTATCTCAGTCTATTCCAAACTATATATCCATCTTCATATCTAAACAAGAATTAGGACAAATTACGATAAATAAACAAGAATTACGACGAGCTAGGGTTGTTATTTTTGATAGTCACCGGGTAGCAATTTTTGAGGCAGAGACCGGGATGCACTTCCTCATAAATTACCAAAAAAAAAAAGAAGGCTGGAATATCAGCAATTTAAAAATCTGAAAATTCCTTTTGATTAAACCTTAGAACATTTTGTGGATTTTATCATATTTGAAGATTTAGTTGCCTATTAAAAAAGTTTATGCTTACCATGAAGATAAGAGGCATTCGTGGTAATGGTTATTATTTTAGGAAATGGACATGTTCAAATCTGGGGACAAGGGAAAAACTTATTATTCCAACAATTCTCCCTCCAGCTATGGGTAAAATAGTATAGCAGACTGGACTCTTAACTTGGTATGAAAACTGGTCTAGGAAAAGAAAAGTTAGAATTCAAATCTGTTAAAGTCTGCTTAAAAATAGATCTGTGTGTCACACCCTGTGGAGGGGTTGGGTAAATACATAAGATTGGTCTAAATGACATTTTAAGATAAAAATTCTTAAAATGTAACCAACAGAAATTATTTACAAATGATTATACAATATGAATTCATCTGATCATAATTTACGATGTATAAAATTGATATATATTTGTTCCACCCAAAAAGAAATTTGAAAAATAGAAGAAAAAAATCCTAAATACAAACTGTAACTTAAGCTATCGTATATTCAGGCAAAAAAAGATTGTGAAGAGAAAAAAATAAATGAAGTGATAGATTAAATTTTTTCAAGAATTTCTTGAATGGTCACTTATTATTCATAAGAAACAAACCAGAAGAATTGTATCTTTTTTTTACCCCCACTTATTTTTCTTTTTACAAAATACTAGAAGCGGCTATCCGCCATTGCCTAGATAGTTGTGTGTGGTGTGGGGCGACCCCCTGGTGTATTTGTTTTCAATTTAAAATGCTGAACATTTTTTAAGTAGCATTTATTTGGATTATCGGACTATTGTCCTCATCTTTATTGTTATCTGTACAATGTTTCTGCTTATGTGCTTTCTGGTATTCTTATCGAAATTTCGGGGACCTTCTCTTCGAACTCTGAACCAAAATTATCAAGCCTCATCTAAAAAATCAGAAATTTTAAGTAGAATTTCAATGTTAATTTCTATGTATATTTTGATTTTTAAAAATTAAAAATTAAATCTTCAATATAAAAATCATCTTCATAATTTTTGCATAAAAAGCAAGAACTGGTGATATTTAATGTGGTATAGCTCAATCAGTAAGCATCACCTAGGAATTACCTATTGCCTTATGGCAAGCCTTAACCATTTTTCATATGGGTGCTAGAAGGGCGGTGACTGAGGGTCCATGTCCGGGGAATGCGTTAAACTCTATCTGATGGTGAGTTTCCAGTTTTGGAGGTTTGGGGAATGTGGAGCCACCCCTTCATCACCCATTGCTCCATGGTCCACTCTGACCAGAGTGTAGTAGCTTTAGGTCCCATCTATGTTAAATAGAAAAAATGTATTTTATAAAAAAATGATATCATCCATTAAGAATGGAATTTTTCAAACTTTATCGGCATTAAATGACCCACTGAGGTTGATATGTCGTAAAACCAAACCAAACCAAACCTGTTTGTTATGGCCCTGCCAATCGGCGCAAAATAGCACAAATTGGGTAATCGATCTGTCCAGTAAAGGGGCTGATCCAGTCAGTGTATGCTAAACCCCCAGCAAAAAACATCTCCAGGGGGGTTTTCAGGGGGCCCCAATAATCAAAAAAAGTGGATTAAAGATTTTCCCCTTTCATTGGGGGGTTTTTCTGGGGCTTTTTTTGTTTAAAACTATAACCCAAATTAGGGGGGCCCCCACCTTTTTCTATTTTTTCCAACTTTACTTTTTATATATTTGTCGTTAATTGTTTTATTTCATATTTCATCCGGACATACACACCCACAAACTGCCCTTTATTATATGTATAGATAGATAAGCAACAGAATTAACTTTTTATGTTCTTTAATTCCTGGGTGTAATAACTTATGTGCTGGATGTGACATCATAGTGAGTTCAAACACAGTTGAGCTATTGCTTCACTTTCAGCTAATACCCTTTGGGGAAAGTATGAACTCATTCATCTCCCGGCTATGGGTAATTAGTATTTAGATGCCATTAAACAAAAAAAAAAACAGACCTTAATTTGTGTGTTGTGTGTTTGGTGTGTGTGTGAGGAATATTTTAAAGAATTCTTTAAAAGATTCTCTTTATGATCTTAAATGGTATATAAAGTCATAGTCACGGGAATTAAGGTCTTGGTTTTTTTTTGTTTAATGGCATATAATAGTACTAATTAACCCCATAGCGGAGAGATGAATGAGTTCATTACCTTTCCCGAAGGGTATTAGTCTGAAAGTGAATTGCAATAGCTCTAACTGGTGTTTGAACTCACTATGATGTCACAATCCAGCACATAAGTTATTACACCAGTGAATTGAAAGAACATAAAAAGTTATTCTGTTGCTTATCTTTATACATATATAAAAGGGCAGTTTGTGGGTGTGTATTCCGGGATGGAAACTATGAAATAAAACAATTAACGACAAATATATAAAAGAAAGTTGAAGGGCCTATGTCAGTATCAGCAGACAATGAGGGAATCTATCCACTTATTTGATATGCTTGGCCTATGGAGATTGTTTTTTGCTGGGGTGGAGCACTACACTGACTGTCAGCCCCCACTTTACTGCACAGATCAGATTACCCAATTTGTGTCTATTTATTGCGCCGAGTTGGCAGGGACACTAACAAAAACAGGTGGTTTGTTTGGTTTTTACGACATATCAACTTTCAGTGGTTCATTTATGCCGATAAGTTTGAAATAAAAATTCATTCTTAATGGAGTTGATATAATTTTTTTTTTATTAAATACATTTTTCTATTTAACCATTAATGGACCCTAAACAGCTACTACCACTCTGGGTAGATGTGACCATGGAGCAATAGGTTGTATGAAGGGTGCCCACTTCCCCAAACCTCCAAACTGGAAACTCACCATCAGATAGAGTTTAACGTCATTCCCAGACATGTAGACCCTTCAGGTCACCGCCTTCTAGCCCCATATGATAAAAATGGTTTAAGGCTTGCCATAAGGCAATAGGGTAATTCCTAGGTGAGTCTCTACTGATTGGCTATACACATTAAATATCACCGTTCTTGCTTTTATGCCAAAAAATTATGAAGATTTGAATTTATATTTGAAGATTTAATGTTTTTAATTTTTAAAATCAAAAATACATAGAAATAACATTGAAATTCTACCTTAAATTTCTGAATTTTTTTTAATGAGGCTTTGATAATTTTGGTTCAGAGTGTCGAAGAGAAGGTTTCCCCGAATTCGATAAGAAATACCAGCAAGCACATGAAGCAGAAACATTGACAGATAACATAAAGTGAGGGACAATATCGAGTCCGAATAATCCAAATAATGCTACTTTAAAAATGTTCAGCATTTTGTAATTTGAAAACAATACACCGGGTCCCCCCACACACACACCACACTATCTAGGCAATGCTGGATAGCCGCTTTCTAGTATTTTGTAAAAGAAAATAAGTTGGGTAAAAAAAAGATACAAATCTTCTGGTTTGTTTTCTTATGGAATAAATAAATGACCATTCAAGAAATTCTTGAAAAAATTCTATCTATCAACCTTCATTTATTTTTTCTCTTCACAATCTTTTTTGCCTGAATTTAATACGAGTAGCTTAGTTTACAGTTTGTATTTAAGGATTTTTTCTTCTTATTTGTTTCAAATTTTCTCCTTTTGGGTGGGGAAAACA
Organism: Doryteuthis pealeii; assembly: GCA_023376005.1. NCBI lineage: Eukaryota > Metazoa > Mollusca > Cephalopoda > Myopsida > Loliginidae > Doryteuthis > Doryteuthis pealeii. The sequence goes on from CM042164.1 coordinate 65,097,370, forward strand.
ATATTATCAAATTTTATTACATCGTTAAATTATATCAGATGAATCAAATTTGTATAATCATTTTGTAAATAATTTTCTGTGGTTACATTTTAAGAATTTTATCTTAAAATGTTCATTTAGACCAATCTTATGTATTACCAACCCCTCACAGGGTGTGACACAAGATCTATTTTTAAGCCAGATATTAACAGATATTGAATTCTAACTTTTTCCTTTTCCTAACCAGTTTTCATTACCAAGTTAAGAGTCACAGTCTGCTATACTTTATTACCCATGCTGGAGGGAGAATGTTGGATAATAATTTTTCCTGTGTCCAGATTTTTGAACATGTCCAGTTCCTAAATATAACCATTACACACGAATGCCTCTTTATCTTCATGTTTAAGGCATAAACTTTTTAATAGGCAACTAAATCTTCAAAATATGATAAATCCACAAAATGTTCGAGGTTTAATTCAAAAGAATTTCAGATTTTTTAAATTGGCTGATACAGCCTTCTTTTTTTTTTTGGTAATTTATGAGGAAGTGCATCCCGGTCTCTGCCTCAAAAATTGCTACCCGGTTGACTATACAAAATAAAACCCTAGCTCGTCGAATTCTTGTTTATTTATCGTAAATTTGTCCTAATTCTTGTTTTATATATAAGATGGATATATAGTTTTGGAATAGACTGAGATAGCATAGATAACAAACAAAATAATATAGATAGATACGAACAAATGGAGATAGATATTTTACAAGTGAAATGTATTTTGTAGGGGGGGTCTTTTTTCTAATTCTTGTTTATTTAAACTAAAAACAAAGACATTAAACAAACGTAGGAATAAAAAAAATCTTAGTATTTAAAGTAATATAGATAAAATATGAACAAATTGAGATAGATTAGATATGAAGAAATGGATAGTTTTGGGAATAGACTGAGCTGGTGTCGTTTATTAATAGTCACCGGGTAGCAATTTCTGACAGGAGACCAGGACGCACTTCTTCATAAATTAGCTTTTTTTTTTTTCACCAGCACATCAACCCTTTTGAAGTTATTTAATGCTGAATTTAAAGTCCTGTCACCTTGAGGGCTTTAGAGTACACCGACATGCACCTCTGTAGAGAGGTTAAGACACTCCCAATGTGGACCACCTGTTGGCCTGGATGGTGATTACTAAGATGGAACCATGGTGACTGAGCAGTCCATAACATTGCAATACTCCACTTTGGCCCCTTAGGCTAGACGGGCAGTCAGAGAAGCCCCCAACAACTGGTCATGTCAAGCCCTAGCACCTATATGATTGTCCCGACCTATTGGCCTTATGGTAAGCCTCAACCCTTTTTTTATCATACGTGCTAGAAGGCAGTGGCTGAGGACTTTAATGTCCTGGGTATGACAAACTAAGTGATGTTCCAATTTGGAGCTCTGGGAATGTGGAGTACCCCTTGATCATCATTTACTCCCAGGTCCACTCTGACCCGGAGGGTTGATACCTGTTAAGGTCCCATCTATGGGTTAAATAGAAGAAAATGAGTTTTAAAAAAAGAAAAAAAAAGAAAAATACCCATCAAGAATGAATAAAACAAAACATCTTTGGCATAAAATAACCCAACAAGGGTTGACATGATACAAAATTCAAGCATCAATGCTGAATCAAAGGCTAATCACTGCTCAACTCCTGTAGCGCAAGGAATCTGTTTCAATCAAACCATAATGAAAAGATGAAAAGGAAAGGAAAGAAAAAAGTGGAGAGTTAAATCAAGATTATTATACTTTTTATATATGAACTCTCGTGCATTAGTCTCAAGTAAAACATATCAATAATGTCGTAATAATTAAATTCATTATACCGTGGTATATCCACAGGTCCTGGCTAGTAACTATAAATACTTAAATTCTTTCAGAGTTTGGTTCATCAAGAAGTCATACTGGTTGGTATTTGGACTTTTTTTTCCTTTTTTTTTTTTACAGACATCTAAGTAAACAACTTATCAGGTAACATCTATAGTTACACATGAATCTCAGATTAATGAATAGGTGATTGTATTTTTATCTCTATTCTTATGACATTAGTGTATTGTTTTGTGAAGAGAAACAATCTATTTATTGTCAGCTAACATTGTAAAACCTGTTGATATCAATAAAGAAAGTATCTTTGCTATTTTAAAAACATTCAAAGTGAACAGATATTTTCAAATTTTCAATTGTCTCCTACAAGCTGATTACATATGGAACCAGAGTTGTGGAGTCTGTAGCAATTAAGGTGTCACTGAGTTGGAAAACTATTCAGTTGAATTTTACACTTTATATGGCCCTAGTTTGTCTGTTTAAAGTTATACAGTGCACACTCCTTAATGAACAGATTATACAAAACATGGATTTTATATTTATTTGTAGACCATGATTACTTAATTAACATAAAGAGAAGTCAGGTTGCCAAAAATAGAGGAGTCGGAGTCAAAAGGTTTTGTGTTCAGACTCCCCATCCCTGTTATTTCAGACCTATCATAGAAGCTTGGAATCAAGGAAGACCTTTTATATTTTTTTGTATTATTCTTCAATAATTACTAAACATATTTATAATAAATTATATGTTAGATGTCCATTGTAACTTTAATTTTTCATTCTAGTCTCTTTCAAAGGCATTTTTATTTTTTATTTTATTACATATCTACTTTAGATTTTTTTATATCAAAACTAAGAGTCAAAATTTTGTTGTTCCAACTCCACAGCCCAGATGGTCACAGCTTTCTTCTCCAATAACTACAATTATTTACAATAAAAATTTATTGTAAATAAATGACAAAAATGGGCAATGGTATTCATGTTTAGTGCAAAGTCAATGATGCTGATAGCTTTTTGACTTCGTGCGTCCTGGGATGCATATATTTACTTTGAACGAGTCCCCAGGAAAATTTATGAGTCCCAACTAAAGCCATCTAACTCCTACCTTGTAACCTATCCTGTGTAATTCATTTTAAAGAAACTATTGAAATAGAAAAAACACTGGGACGCATTGATATAATTTTACTGCATCCTTTTAGATTTTTGTGCAGCAGGGACGCAGGATGCGTACCTATCAGCATCTCTGCAAAGTTATATTCATAAAACATTCAACAAAATCACTATTAAAGGGTTGCAAGATCAGCACACTTAATTATCACATAAGAGCAGGATCTCTCTATCCGCAATGAAAAACAGATTGCTCCTGGTAGATAGCAACCAAGGGATATAACTTACTGGTTAAACTAGTCAAAGTATGTATTTACCAAACCCATCCAAAAGGTAGAATGTCATTTTTTTTTAAGCCATATCGCAGCTAGCTTGAATTCAGAGTTTTTATTTCTCCTAGACTGGTAGTCTAACCAAGGCTAAAATACCCTCCTCTTTTATTCACAGTTATGGATAATAGTAATTTACTCATAACTGGGAATAGAAGAGGTGGATTTATACCTTTCCCAAAAGACATTAGTGCAAAATGAAACAGACTGTCCGACCAGGATTTGAACTCTGGTCACCAATTCTATTTCCTATGACTAGGTCTGCTGTATTTACATTAAATGAAACTACCATTGTATCATTGATAATTTGAAATACCTTATTTGTTTTCTAATATTATGTCATGCAAAGGATGTAAAATAAGATCATCTGGTGAGTAAGGCGAGTAAAAAAAGAGTCAAACACTAAGTTTGCTCAAATTTAAGTCATATCAGAAATTCATTTATCCTCCAAAAATTATCACATTGATGATAATTAAAAGCTGTAGGGATCCAGATTTTTTTTATTATTTTGCAATGGTTTACACTTAAATGAACTTCAGAGGCAGAATATTTTTGACTATTGGATCACTGTCATTGTGAAAATGTATTATCAATTTCTTTTTTTTATTTATGCTCTAGTCACTGGAAAATACATCATTGATCTAAGTTTGTGACCAGTAGGATTCTAAAAGATATATATATATATATATATATATATATATAGTCGGATTTCGCTCCTGATCAGAGGTAGTTGTTGTGTCTAGCCACACTGAAGAGGCATGAAACACTGAAACAAGTGTCTGGATGACTTTTTATATATATATATATATATATATATATATATATGTGTGTGTATGTATGTCGTTGGGGCAGCCTAAAGTCGTATCAGCCAGGGAGTCTATCCCCTTTTCACTAGCGCTAGACCAAGGAGATTGTTTTTGGCATCTGAGTTGAGCGCCACACCTACCATCAGTTCTTTACCGCACAGATCCCTGTGCTACTCATACGCTGATGTTGGCGAGGACCGGAATCGAACTAGGAACCATGTGGTTTCTAGCCGAACGCTCTACCAACTGAGCTAACCCGGTATGTATATATATATAATGTGTGTGTGTAAACAAAATTTAACGGTAAAAAAAAATTTAATCCATAAAATCTTTAGTATGCCGAAAAATGCAAAGAAACATCACAATATTTTCTTATTTGATACTATTTTATTATATAATATATATATATATATATATACACACACACACACACACACTTCACAAAATAAAGGGTACACTCCAATGTGTCTTCATTGTTTATATATATTTACTAGCCACTTTTTAGCTCGATTCAAAATATCATTTTTATATAGAGAAGGAATAAGCTTTAATATCTATAATTCTAATGCTAAACAAAAAGTTGAATTGTACATCAAACATTAAATAAAATAGAAAGTTAATTACAATAGAAATAGACACATTGTTTTTTTACATTTTCATAGAGTCCACTATTCTGGCTCACAAAGAAATAAATTTTTTTTTTTTTTTTTTTTGTTAACATAGTTGATTTTCCAATGGACACATATGTGGCTCATTTCACAAAGCTTTTCTTTGTTCTTTTCTTGTGATTGCTTCGAGTGGACTTGAAGTTACATATAAAAAGGAGACTAAATACCAAACGTATAGTCTGTTAAATGAAAAATACATTACACAAATTCTTAAATTCATTCAAAAGATTTGGAAATTAATATAAAATGTTTCTTTTTAATGCAAAACAAATCAAAATATAATAAATGAACTTTGCCTGAAAGGAAGGCTTAAGGGATCTTACAAAAAATGGATAAAGTTAAGGTAGATAAAGAATGTCTATAATTTTTTTATGACAGTCAAAATTAAATAGACTTTGCTACCTCAATTTGAATAGCAAATTTAAAAAAAACAAAAAAAAAAAAAAAAAATAGGGTCATATGACTAACCAGGTAGATTGGCCTTATTACCTACAAACTTAGAACTTTTTTTTTTTAGTGGTAAAGAAAGGGCAAAGTTTACTCAAAGAATTCAACAAATGTATATACATGTTTAGAAATTGTGGAGAGAGGGGATAGGAAAATAAAGAGACTTGTTTATGAGAGAGAGAGAGAGAGAGAGAGAGAGAGAGAGAGAGAGAGAGAATTAAAGAAGCATACAAAAGGGAGAGAGAGAGAAAGAGTGAGACTAAAAGAGTATAAAGCACATAAAACAGTGTATTTTAATTTAAATGGAATAGAAGAGACAGAAAAGAAAAATCAGTACTTGTGCAGGGAGGCTGATAGCTTTTTGATTTAGTGCGTCCTGGACACACAGATTTGCTTTGAATGAGTCCCAGGAAAATTTATGGGTCCCAACTAAAATTCTTTAATAGATTGTAGGGTTTTTATATGATCTGGGGAAACAACTAAAGCCATCTAACTCCTACCTTGTACCTATCCTGTGTAATTCATTTCTAAGAAACTGTTGAAATGTATTTACAGTTAGCTTGAAATGGTGGGGAAGAAAAAGAGAAAAAATACTGGGAGACATGGATATGATTTTACTGTATTCTTTTAGATTTGTGTGCATCAGGGATGCAGGACATGTACCTATCAGTATCTCTGACTTTAGTTATTGAAATCTGAAGAAATTTGGGAAGTGACCTAAATAAAATTGTTTAGATCCTAGAAATAAGTTTTGATCTAAAAAGCATTTGATCTAAGCTTCTCTATTTCATAGGTCTACTGAGAGGAGGTATCGAACCCAAAACGAGATGTTGATTACTTTAATTTTGCTACTTTTCTTGGACCATTTTCATTAAACTTGTTAATGCACTCGGAGGGAATTTTATCATCGGCTGGGGCATTAGAATACACCGACTGTAACATTCTAATAGCGATATATGTTGTATAGCAGGTCTTGTCAATGTGCCTCCAAATTCACGACACTAAAAAGGTAATTGGTACGCGGCAGTCATCTTGTCGATAAAAAGGTACAACGCAAGAAATATATCGTCACAATCTACTTAGCTTTTATTTTCGGGCTCGTCTCGTGGGTTGTTTCGGGAGGGAGGAAAAGGCAGAGAGAGAGAGAGAGAGAGAACATTGTTAAATTACTGTAATCCCACACTAGGGACCAGAGGCCCGTCCGTACCCTACGCCTCGGAAAGGAAAACGAGAGCGATCTTCTTCGTCGTTCCTCGTCACCATGTGACTTCCATTTCCGGTCAACACCCGAAACTTCCGGTTGGCTTTTAATTCTCCATTCGGGGGTCATGCTCCAGTCAAATTCCCGACAAACCGTTTTGTGTTCATCACTTTTTTTAAAACCTTTACTCTCTCTTATTTCTTCTTCCTCTCTTTTCTATAGTAGTCCTTCCAAAACTCAGGACCTTCATCTCGTTACACCAACTGCATCTCTGAAAATGGACGATAGATGCCGATAGGTACGCAGGACATATACCTATCAGCATCTCTGAATAAGCATTTAAATTACCTCCCGAGTTTTAATAACTTTACAACTAGGGAATAATATAAGAGAAAATATTTTTTTCATATTAGTAACTTCAGTGCTATTCGCAGAATTTTGTCCTGCCCTCCTGCCTTAAAAAACGCTAGGTGGTGATAGCTAAAAAAAACAACCCACTCTACGAATGAAGTCCCTATCTGAAGCGGTGCATGCTGAAAAAAAAATATCCTTTTTTTTTCTTCGATATTTTCATTTTTTAACGGATTGAAGGCGTATTTATTGACAAATTATTTTTTTTAGTGGTTTCGAGGTGTTAAAAGTAAGCCATATTTTTATCGACAAGTAAATGTAAATATTTAGCCCACCCTTAAAATATTTTAAAGAAGGGGAGGGTTAAAATATTTACATTTACTTGTCAAAAAAAGACTGGAGGGGGTAAAATATCGCATTAACTTTTTGGGAAAAACACCTTAAGCGCTTGTTGTTTTTTTCAGCAGGCACTGCTTCATCTAAGGACTTCATTTGTAGAGCGGGTTATTTTTTTCAGCTATCACCGCCTAGCATTTTTTAAGGCAGGAGGCTAGGACGCAATTCTGCGAATAGTACCGTAACTTCCTAGTCAGTAAATATTAAACAGTTTTGTGGTAGTATATTTAAGTTGTTTGAACAAGGAATAAACATGTTTATATACTAGTAAGCAGTAGATAAACAATGTGTTAAGATGAAGGTTGGTTGTTGTGATCTTGCCAAATTGTGAATGGAAAAAAGATCTGGGGGTGGTTTGAGAATATATCAATTCAGGGTTAAGCTGAGTAAGTCATTGAAAAAGTCAATTTGACCAGCATCCAATTTCACTGCACAGATCAGCAGATCATTGATAGCTTTTTAATTCAGTGCATCCTGGGATACATGTATTTGATTTGAAGGAGTCCTGGGAAATTAGATGAGTCCCAACTAAAGTTGCTTAATAAATTGCAGACGCATAAAAATCTAAAAAGATGCAGAAAAATAGTATCCATGCATCCCAGTGTTGTTTTTTGTTTTTTTCTTCCCCTACCATTTCAAGCTATACATTTCAATATTTTCTTGGAAACGAATTACACTGTATGGGGTACAAGGTAGGGGTTAGATGGCTTTAGTAGTTCATAAATAAAAACTCTACAATTTATTAAGAAACTTTAGTTGGGACACATCAAATTTCCCGGGGACTCATTCAAAGCAAATATGTGCATTCCAGGATGCACTAAATTTTAAAGCTATCAGCATCACTGGTGTGTGTGTGTGGGTGTGAAAATGTACAATATTTTTCGAGTATAAAAATAACAGGATAAAAATTCAAGATTCAGAGTTTTACATTGTCGATTCTCAGGATAGCTGCATGTGACAAGACATGTTGAATACGAGTTGAGGTGGAGGGAGGGTCCTGTTTTATTATTATTTTATACTTTAAAAAATATTGTAACATTACCCTTCATTTTTACGCATTGAGTAAACATTTCATTGCGGATTAAAAATGCTTTTAGTGTTCTAATCATATATTTTATATTAAAAAAATTATACTTACTACCCCACCCCCGTGTTTTACCCACTGTTCTTACATTGAACACTTTTATACTTATACAATGAAATTCTATTGATTTTATTCTTTTATTCATATCGTATTCCATCTATATCTAAGGGAGGTAACTCTTTCACTTTAATAAAACAAGCATGGATGTGGTGAGAAGTTGCCACAATAAAATTAGTGTCTGGCTGACTATTCAATAGAAATGCAGAAAATTGGAGCATCGATCCAATTCACTTTACTTTTTCTTTCTTTTTTTTTTTTAATTCTTCAACTTCTAATACAATACGTACGTGTCTGTCTGTATGTCTCTCCATATCTGTCTGTATATTCTCTTCATCTTGTTAAAGTGTGTACCATTAAGACATTTTAAAGTGAAATAGGAAAATTACAACACACAAAGAAATACTTATTTAGAGGAGGTACCAATTGGCAGAGCAGTAAAATTATTTATTACAAAGTCAAAACTCGTCTTTTATTAAAAATAAAGAAACGGAATAAAATAGAATAGATAAAAATAAAATTAAGGAAAAAAAATTTACGTAATATTATTAGACATAAATATCAAAGAAGAGTAATTTAGGCAACCAGTCTAGAAGGAAAACTGTTATTTCCTATAAGTCTAACATAAACAAAGGGAAACCACTCTTGACTGATATATTTATTGATCTACTAGGAAAAAAGACGGGGTTAGGGTTGGTTTAATGGGAAATAACCGAAAACTCTGCTTAAAAATTGACCTTATGTCCTGGCGGTGATATTGGTGATATAACATACATATCAAAGAAAGGGAAGTAACTCCATTCTTGAACTTTGGTACAAAGATAATACTTTGTTGTCAATAAGAATGTAACAGACAAAATTTATCACCTGTCTTGTAATTACGAGCTCTTTTAACAATCTCCCAGAATAGGGTCAACACAATATTCGTTTTTGATATCCCATACATATTTAGAAATTATATTTGTATTTGGCATACACAAAGATGGTTTTATGATAGTAAAATCTTTTATTGAATGTAGTTGTTGGCACCTTTCTGTCAATGGCTTAGTGTCCAAAATAATTTTTAAAAATAAATAAATAAATAAAAAAAAAAAAAAAAAAAAAAAAGGATGATGGCTTAGTGTCCAAAATAAAAAATGAAAATAAATATATAAATAAATAAAAATTATCTGCATCTGTGCAAGCCTATCCCTGACACTGACTACACACAAACTGATGTTTTCTGGGGCTGCTATTTTTTTCTCCCTCTTTCTGGCTCTCTTTGCTGTCGAGGCAACTAGACTCTCCACCTCACTCCTCTTTGTGACTTAACGTTAAGGCGTCAGGCCGCTCAATTTTCTGCATCTACCTCCCACGTGTTGATGTTAATGTGGCATATGCTCATGTCTTTCCCGCAGACATCTTTAAAGCTTTATTGAAAGTTCCATTAATTAGAACCCAAGTATGTTTTCCCCCTACCATCAATTTATATACTAACCTTGTATACAAAACAGTCACTTTTTGATTTTTAATTAATTTACCCATGTTAATTAATGTTGATGTTATTAGCAACATTTAGCATATCGTCGGGGTGGCCTATAAGTCGTTATCAGCCAATCGGTGAGGGAGACTATCCCCTTTTCACTAGCACTAGACCAAGAAGATTGTTTTTGCGTCTGAGGTGGAGCGCCACATCTACCATCAGCTCCTTACTTTACCACACAGATCCCTGTGCTACGCATACGCTGAGTTGGCAAGGGCTGGTATCGAACTAGGAACCTTGTGGTTTCTAGTCGAATGCTCTACCGACTGAGCTAAGCTGTAACTCAATGAGTTTGTTAAATATTTTTATACAAATCATTAGTGGGTGGAAAATGCTTCTTTAATATTTGAAAAAGCCACTAACTAGCATAGCGGACATAATTATTGGTAATTTGAACATTAGCTACTTAAATGAGAGTAACCTCCCCTTGTTTTTTTTTGTTTTTTCACTTTGAAGAAGCCGTGTGTTTTATAAAAACACAGATTTTTCGACAAATGGTATACCTATACTTTTCTAACATACAGGTACTCTCATAGAAATATTAACATTTTTTTTTTAATTCACTTGTGGGAGATTCTAAGCATATGTTGACAGGTATGAAAGAAAGAGGTGCTGTTATACCTATATTAATACAAAAAACCCAAAAACAAATATCTGGGTTGTTTTTTTTTGTATTAATATAGGTATGACAGCACCTCTTTCTTTAAACGTTTATAAAAAAAAATTTTAAATAGTCTTCTTTTCCCCATAACAGATTCTAAACTTACATATATTTCTTTTTTTCCCTATGAATTTCTTAATCATAACAATGAAATAAATCACGTTAAAAAAAGCACAACTTCAAAAGATAAAAAACACCAAAATGCGCCATTTTGACAGAATTAAGTTTATAAAATTTTCCCATTTCAAAGATTGTACAACAAATAATCTTTACATGTGATTTTTTTTTAATTCTTCCTCTTCATAATACAGAAAAAATTACATTAAGTTTCATTTTTTCTAAGTTTTGTTGAATCTTATTTCACAAGGAGGAGAAAAAAAAAAACATGAAATTTTAGCCATGCCTAATCTTTTTTCGAAATTCTATCGATTTTATTGCATTATGAGAAATTCACTTCAAGTAAAATAAGGACTAAAAAAATTTCTAATCACACTGCCATGACACCAGGTTGGGTGAGATTATATAATCATTTACTATACATAAACAGATACACATCAAAAATATAAATCCAATTTTGCAATTAAGTTTGTTTTTTTTTTTTTTAGTTTTTTATATACATTTTTAATTAAATCTTTTTTTTTTAAATATATAAAATTCAATCTTTTTAAAAGGATTCTAAAATATTACAAGCATTTTTAATGAAAAAAATAACTCGAGTAAATGGAAAGGCTTCTTTTGCTTTTAAAAAATGTGAATAATTTTTTTAATCATAAATATATAGAAAGGATTACATATTGATAAATGTAACGGTGGTATTATATTTCTATAAAAGTATAATTGCGTGTGTGTATATACTATAGTAAGTAAACGTACAAATTTAGAGTTATTCCCCTTAGATAGTGTCATCTACTTGACGGAAAAATATTAATCTTAAATAAAAACTTGTTCAATCTTGCTCATTTTTTCTTCAAATGTTTTTATAATTCATCATATCTGGCAGATATATCTTTAATGAAATGAAATTACATCAATGTAAGATACATTCTTATATGACATGTAATAAAAACACTGAATATTTTTGTTTATTTTAGGTATAAAAACAAAAATATGCAATCTCTCATCCTTGTAATCTTATTAAGCTGTAAAGGGTTAAAATGTCAAATAATGATGTTCATTAACCAGAAATGCTGATAGGTACGCATCCTGCGTCCATGACGCTCAAAAATCTAAAAGGACGCAGTAAAATCGTATCCATGCGTCCCAGTGTTTTCTTCCCTCACCATTTCAAGCTAACTGTAAATACATTTCAATAATTTCTTCGAAATGAATTACACAGGATAGGTTACAAGGTAAGAGTTAGATGGCTTTAGTTGGGACCCATAAATTTTCCCGGGGACTCATTCAAAGCAAATAGTGTCCCAGGACACACTAAATCAAAAAGCTATCAGTATCACCGATTAACTACAAACATTTTCCAAGTATATGACAGTAAATTCAGATAAACACACTTGCAACAATACAGTAGAAATTTGTTGGTTAATATAGTGTCACCAGATAGATAAAAGACATTTTTTAAATAAAAATGATGTACCCTATTGAGAATAACACCCCTCATACACATACACACTACTCTCCACTTACCAAATACATTTTTGGGTGAATTATTGCTCGTTATCATCAATGAAAAAGTTCATGAATATATTTTAATTTCAAAGATTTTTTGTTGAACCTTTAAAAAAATTATATAACTGATGTATTTGTATTTTTATGATTTTTCTATTAAATTCATTTTTTTTTTTTTTTTTTATTTTTAAAAAAAATGTAGTTGTCTTCTGGGAAAAATTGTTAGCTTCTTTTGAGTTGTAGTGAAATTAGCATAATACCATCTGAAGTGATGTTTTTATGATAACAGAAAAATCACACACATACACACAAAGCTCTGGATGCTGTGAGGTGGTCCACCTCACAGCATCCAGAGCACCAGGTGCGATGATAAAGGGATGAATGACAAAATAGTCATGGAAATCTGAACTGTCAAAAATCATATATATATATATATAAGCGCGTGGTGAAATGGTTAAAGTAGTGGGAAATAGAATCATCAGCCACAAGTTCAAATCCTGGATGTGGTAATTGCAATACACTTAACGCTAATACCCTTGGGAAAGGTAGGAATCCTACTCTCCCTCCAGCTATGGATAAATAGTAGGGTAGACTGGGCTCTTTAACCTTGGTTAGGCAACCGGTCTAGGAGAAGGAAAACTCTGAATTCAAACCTGTTGAACTCTGCTTAAGAAATTGACCTTGTGTCACACCCTACTTGTGCGGAGGGTTGGTAAATATATATATATATATATATATATATATATAAAGAAAAATGTTTTTAGTCTAATCTGATTGGGGATAAAAATGAAGTTAATGTATATTTCTAACTATACACCTATAAAACAATAACAATTATATAATCTACAAACTTGAATACTCATTTCTAAAAGATGATGGTCAATGATTTTTTTTAAACCTGAAATGCAGTTAGTGATAGGGTGGCTATCCTCTGTTCCATTCTTCTAAAATGATTACCCATTTGCAAACACACAGCTTAGTCAAACCTATACATTTAATTATATCAAGGACAATGGATTGTTTGACAGTCAAACAGACAGACAGATATCCATACCTGACAGTAAGGTTGAGGCTAAACAAAAAGTATTCATAACTTCAATCAAAACAATGGAAGGACAAAAAAAAAGAATAAGAAAAAGGTATGAGGAGAAAGACAAAGAAACAACCCAAGCAGAGAAAATTGAATATTGTTTCTTTTTTTTTTTTTTTCAAATCTAAAACAAAACAAACATATTCGTATATAATATATACCATGCTTGACAGCTTACAAAACAAAAAATATTCGTATAAGATACACCATGCTTGACAGCTTACAAAACATACCTTAATTTGAGCAGGCATTAAAAAGGGGGGGGGGTAACTATGAATGTCAGGGGAGGATTGGTTGGTTGAATTTTATGGCATGTCAACACTTGTTGGGTTATTTTATGCTAAAGTGTTTTTGTTTTATTCAATCTTCATGGGTATTAAAAAAAAATTTTAAACTCAATTTTTTAAAACTGATTTTTTCTATTTAAACCATAGACGGGACCCTAACAGTTACAACCACCCTGGGTCAGGGTGAACCTAGGACAGAGAAGCTGATAGGTACGTGTCCTGCGTCCTTGAAACACAAAAATCTAAAAGGACACAGTAAAATCATATCCATGCATCCCAGTGTTTTTCTTCACCATTTCAAGCTAACTAAATACATTTCAATAGTTTCTTGGAAACGAATTACACAGGATAAGTTACAAGGTAACAGTTAAACAGCTTTAGTTGGGACCCATACATTTTCCCAAGGATTCATTGAAAGCAAATATGTGCTTCCCAGGATGCACTAAATCAAAAAGGTATCAGCATCACTGCTAGAAGTAACAGCAATGAAGAGGTAGTCTACACTCCCTAGAGCTCCAGAACTGAAACTTCAGTCAGGTGAAGAGATTTTTCACTGACATTCATAGCCCTCACCACTACCAGCTCAATTTTCATATATATATATATATATATATATAATATATATATATATATATATATTATATATATTCAGATCCTTAATAAATCCCAATATTTTACATTGGGAAAGCTTAATGGGTTTGTTTAGGTAAATTGCTTGGTTAAGTGCCATCACTAAATTTTCTTCCAGACTATATTTATGAAAAAAAAAAAAAAAAAAAAATAATGCTTATTTTTTTAAAAATAAGCTTATTTATTGAATGACCCTCATACATTTTGATCTCAATCTCAAGAAAAGTGCAGGGATGTTGATAGTGATGCAGGGCGCATACCTGACACAAGAATTTGAAAGGACGCAGTAAAATCATATCCATGTGTCCCAGTGTTTTTTTTTTGTTTTTTTTTCTTCCCACCATTCCCAACTAACTGTAAATACATTTCAATATTTTCTTGGAAGCAAATTACACTGTATGGGGTGCAAGGTAAGGTTTAGATGGCTTTAGTTGTTCATAGATAAAAATTCTACAATTTATCAAGAAACTTTAGTTGGGACCCATCAAATTTCCCGGGACTCATTCAAATCAAATTCATGCGTCCCAGGACACGTGAAATTAAAAAAGCTATCAGCATTACTGAAGGCGTAAACAAAAAAAAGGGCATGTAGACGAGTCAAAATTTCAACGTCTTTTTCTAATTTTATCTTAGTTCCTTCTATGTTAGATAAATGCTAAAACATAGATGCTTAAAAAAAAAAACTAGCCAAGAAAATTTACTAATGATCTTGTTTTAACCCAAAATACACCAACTTCCTCCTGGTTCATTGTATGAGTTAATTATACATAGCTTTTTGCTTCTTCAGAAAAATGTTTAAAACATCAGCTCAGAAAAAAAAAAAAAATAAAAGCCAGATTTTTTTTTTTTTTTTTTTTTTTTTTTTAATCAATTGCGGTAAATGCTTTCTCCGGGTAAAACTCTTCACCATTTATTTGATTGAATCCAGAAATAAACATAAGATCAGAAGAATCTAATGAACACTTGCATTTTTCTTTTTGGCAATCTTTCATCAAAAATACATCTTAAGAATATATACATGATGTATAAGGGAAAAATCAAGACAATTTATAGAAATTTATTTTAAATAACATAGCTGGTTCATTAGATATTTTATTTCCTTCTCATTGACTATTCATGTTTTAAGATATAAAAAAAGTAATGTTTTTAATACACAAGTTTATTAAGCCCATGTATTTCCACTATAACTGGTAGCACATGGCTTTGTGGCCCCTATACAGATCTGGGGCTTGGTAGCACGTGGCTTTGTGGCCCTATACAGATCTGGGGCTTGGTAGCACGTGGCTTTGTGGCCCCTATACAGACCTGGGGCTTGGTAGCACGTGGCTTTGTGGCCCCTATACAGACCTGGGGCTTGGTAGCACGTGGCTTTGTGGCCCTATACAGATCTGGGGCTTGGTAGCACGTGGCTTTGTGGCCCCTATACAGATCTGGGGTGGTAGCACGTGGCTTTGTGGCCCCTATACAGATCTGGGGCTTGGTAGCACGTGGCTTTGTGGCCCTATACAGATCTGGGGCTTGGTAGCACGTGGCTTTGTGGCCCCTAACAGATCTGGGGCTTGGTAGCACGTGGCTTGTGGCCCTATACAGATCTGGGGCATACAGATCTGGGGCTTGGTAGCACGTGGCTTTGTGGCCCTATACAGATCTGGGGCTTGGTAGCACGTGGCTTTGTGGCCCTATACAGATCTGGGGCTTGGTAGCACGTGGCTTTGTGGCCTCTATACAGATCAGGGGCTTGGTAGCACGTGGCTTTGTGGCCCCTATACAGATCTGGGGCTTGGTAGCACGTGGCTTTGTGGCCCTATACAGATCTGGGGCTTGGTAGCAGTGGCTTTGTGGCCCCTAAGATCTGGGGCTTGTAGCACGTGCTTTGTGGCCCTATACAGATCTGGGGCTTGGTAGCACGTGGCTTTGTGGCCCTATACAGTCTGGGGCTTGTAGGTGGCTTTGTGGCCCACCTATACAGATCTGTAGCCTGGTGATTGCTGATCAAGTGAATAAGAAGAGGATGAAATAGTTTAAATTGGCATATATATGAAAAACATTTAACTTACAGAAGATATCTATCCTTATAATATAAGCTCTGCATCCATATACAGATGTACATATACACAAAACTGGATGCACCCAGATTGAAAAGATGAATTTGTGTTCAAACCTGGTAAACAATTGTATGATTATTAATTTAATATAGCACCTGCTATATAATATAAGATGTCTGCAAGAAGGACATGAAGACATGCCACATCGACACCAACACATGGGAGGCTTATGCAGAAGACCATACTACCTGGCGCCTCCTCGTCAAACAAGGAGTGAAAAAGAGGGAAAAGAAGCCGCCACAGAAAAGAGAGCCATAAGGAAGGAGAGACAACAGCATCTCCAGCAAGCATCAGTTTGTTTGCAATCACTGCACCAGAGATTGCCATTCAAAAAGTCTGTTCAGCCACTTGCACAGTTGCAATTAAAAAAATTAAAAAGTGGACAATACGCCATCATCTTTAGTAGATGGAAGGATGCCAACACCAAAACAATTTAATATAGCAGGATTGATTGGTTGATTTTAATGACATATCAACCAGTTCAGGGTTATTTATGCCAAAAGGTTTAGGTAATCTCTTTCATATTTTACATTTTTTATGTTGTTTCTTAAGTGTATGTTTTTTTCTTTTTTGTACATGGTTCTATGAAGTATGAATAATTTTTAAACATATCTAATTGACTCATATATAGGACCCTAACAGGTTAGTGTGGACATGAAAGTAATGGAAATGAAGGAGTACTCCACACTCTTTAGAACTGGAGTCTCACCATCAAATGTAGTTTAGCGTCATACCCAGGAAACCCGGGGTGGGGGGTAGGGAGACTAAACCCTCTGCAGAGGATACAGTCAACATATTTTAAGCCTTGCTGACTGAAATCATTGATAGAATTTTTCTTCAGAGAACATATGGGTGTCTCCATCATCAAGAAAAAAACGGGTTTTGGCATACTTGTCACTATGTCTGTGAAAAATTTGCAGCAAACAAGGGCATCCCATTCCCCTGACCAGGATATGCAGTTTGGGAAGCACTTGGGAATTTCCTATTCCCTTGTTACTCCTTTCATGAATTCACTATCTCGTTCATTCAAGATGCAATGAATTCATTGGATGGAGCCAGCTCAACCAACCCATGGTGAATGCTATCACAACAACATTATATATACTAGCAAAATAAAAAAACACCCTCCAGGCAATGTAAAAATACATTTTTGAAAGATATTGCTTGAGGAGGTGGAAGTTAAAAATTAAATGTCGGAGAGTTTGAACCATAAATTATGAAATCAAATTTATTATTTTAATACACAAGTTTATTAAGCCCATGTATTTCCACTATAACTGGTAGCACATGGCTTTGTGGCCCCTATACAGATCTGGGGCTTGGTAGCACGTGGCTTTGTGGCCCCTATACAGATCTGGGGCTTGGTAGCACGTGGCTTTGTGGCCCCTATACAGATCTGGGGCTTGGTAGCACGTGGCTTTGTAAAAAATATAAAATAATTTGAAATCGAAACTAAGTTCTATTAACTTTGAATATCTATTAAAATAAAAAAAACTATATATAAATATATGATACTGGGATGTATCTATTAAAACTTGTTTTAAAAAACAATGAGGACTGTCTAATGTTGCATGCTCAAATTTTGAGTGTGTTTATTCTATGTTATGACGATTTATGATGGGTATAGTGACGTAGTCTTTGTTACAGACAAAAACCGGAAGCGAATCTCCATTATTAATATAATAGTACAAAATAAAAAACACCCTCCGGGCGATGTAAAAATAGGTTTTTGAAACATATTGCCTGAGGAGTGGAAGTAAAAAGTTCAATGTCAGCGAGTTTGTACCCTAAGTAAGTAAAAATCATCAAATTCATTAAAGGATTAAAAAATAAAACAATTTGAAATGTAAACTTTAAATATGTATTAAAATAAAACAAACTATATATAGATATATAATACCAGTCATGTATTAATTAAAACTTGTCTTAAAAAAAACCGATGAGGACTGTCTAATGTTGCATGTTCAAATTTTGAGTGTATTTTATTCTATGTTATGACGATTTTGGGTAATGCGACGTAGTTTTTGTTACAGACAAAAAACGGAAGCGAATCTCCACTATTAATAGATATATATATATATATAAAATAATAAAATTCGAAGGCAATACAATGCGTAAAAAAATAAAGACAAAAAGATGTTTTATATGTCTAATCGATTTCAAAGCAAAGCTTTATCATCAGAGTGTAATTTCAGAAATGACGTGCTTATGTTTTTTTTTTGTTTTTTTTTTTTTATTTGTGTGGTTATAATTTCTCTTATTTCCTTTTCCTATATATATATATATATTATATATATATATATATATATATATATATAATATATATATGAAAAAAAGGAGAGGAAAAGGAATAAGAGATATCATTATATATATATATTATATATATATATATATATATATATATATAATATATATATATCCTTTTGGCTTAGTTCACTAAATTTATAAAGTCAACCATATATTTTCAATATTTCTTCCAACACATTGTTGCTCTAAAAAAATTACAGACTATTTTTGTGATACTAGGGACCATTCATAGGTAAACATTTCCCTATTTCTAAGAGAGAGGCTTATGTATATGGTCTTGTGTATTAAAATGATTGAGATACCTTCAACATAAAATCACTGATTTTTTTTTTTTGTAGTACAGCCCAGCTGATGAGCCATGTCTCATGTGGCCCACTTCTCAAAAAAAAAAAAAAAAGGTTGCCCATGACTGCTATAAACACGCACACTAAAATATAGACTATAATTAGAGATAATAACGAGGATGAATAAAAATAATACATTACAAATCTTTTACACTATTTTTAAATAGATTGAGCCAAATTTCAAGCCAGTTCAACTACATGTGACTGAGGTTATTTAGGTCAAAGGTCACAACAGGTGGGTTACTCTTCACCTTCAACTGACTGCTTTAATTAGCCACTTTTTGTTTTGCTTCCTTGCTCATTTTAGACAGGTATTGGATTTGCCTTCCCCCCCCCTCCTCCTCCTTCCTAGTTGATCTTTTAAATTGATCTCACATTAACACCCAGGGGATATATTTACAGAACACATTTTTGTCAAAATGACCAATGACACAACATTCCTTATGGGGAGGGGGTGATTTTTTTTTTTTTTTTTTTTTAAAAAGGCAATAAATTAAAAAAAGTGGTCAGTAAAAACAACAAGCTGGAAATGTGAGAGAGAAGGATAGAGAGGGGGAGAAGGATAGAGAGGGGAGAAGGATAGAGAAGGATAAGAGAAGGGAGAGGGGAGAGAAGGATAGAGAGGGGGAGGGAGAGAATGATAGAGAGGGGGAGGGGAGAGAATGATAGAGAGAGGGGGAGGGGAGAGAATGATAGAGAGGGGGAGGGGAGAGAAGAGAGATGATAGAGAGGGGGAGGGGAGAGAATGATAGAGAGGGGAGGGGAGAGATAGAGAGGGGGAGGGAGATTTTACAAGCATGTAGGTGGAATGACAGATCATGATAATAGTTAACTAGAATAATTAAATCATTACTATATAAAGAGTTAAAAGGAAATATATATAAACCATAAAGTATATTGTTTTAAATTAGATTTTAATGGCATGTCAACTTATTTCATACCTAGAGGTTAGGGAATTGCATACCTTGTATGTTTATTTTTATATTTACATTTTTTGTGTAGTTTAAGTTTTTTTTTGTATAGTTATGATATCAAGTATTCTTATCTAATACAAGTAATTTGCATACAGATTTATTTGACCTGTAGATGAAAACCTAAGCGGTACTACCACTCCAGATCAGAGTAGGCCTGAGAGTAATCAAAATGATGGAGTATACTCCACAATCCCCAGAGCTCAAAAACTGGAGCATCACCACCAGATACAGTTTAGTGTCATACCCAGGACTTCCCTACTTATGGCTGGGGATCTTACCCCCACTGCAGGGATACAATCAAC
Source organism: Doryteuthis pealeii (assembly GCA_023376005.1). Taxonomy (NCBI): domain Eukaryota; kingdom Metazoa; phylum Mollusca; class Cephalopoda; order Myopsida; family Loliginidae; genus Doryteuthis; species Doryteuthis pealeii. The sequence continues at coordinate 65,117,489 of CM042164.1, forward strand.
GTATTCTCAGCCCTATATAAATGTACCATACAATTTATTAATACATTTAGATATGAGAAATTCTTTAGTAATTGTCATTAAGTTTACACATGAATCATTTCTTCTAACATTAATACTCAACAGCCGGTCGATTTTCACCATCCACCTGCTGGTAACATTGAGGTTGTATAACCTCATTAATATTAATCTTAGTTAATTATTTCAAGTTCAATCCAGCTCAATATCTGGTAAAAATGAGACATTAAAAAAAAAGCTTAACACATAGGGCAAATCTTATTAAAATCTCTTAATGGGGAGGGGGAAGATTTTATGAAGGTCATTCAATAAATAAAGTGAATTTTGCCGAAGGAGTTAGCAATAGCAGAGATGCTGATAAATACACGTCCTGTGTCACTGATGCAGAAAACTCTAAAAGGACGCAGAAAAATCATATCCATGCGCCCCAGTGTTTTTTCTTCCCCTACCATTTCCAGATAAATGTCCCATCTATGGGTTAAATAGAAAAATGTATTTATAAAAAAATTGTATTATCCATTAAGAATTGATTTATTTCAAAACTTTATCGGCATTAAATGACCCACTGAGGTTGATATGACGTAAAACCAAACAAACCAATCCAGCTAAATGTAAATACATTTCAATAATTTCTTGGAAATGAATTAAACTGTATGGGGTACAAGGTAGATAAAAACTCTACAATTTATTAAACTTTAGTTGGGACCCATCAAATTTCCCAGGGACTCATTCAAATCAAATACATGCATCCCAGGATGCACTAAATTAAAAAGCTATCAGTATCACTAAATAGGAAGCACTATTTTCAGTTGGACATTTTTCAAGGAAATCAATAGTGAGAACAAGTCTTTTCATTTCCCAGGACACTGTCAGCATGACCTTATTTAACTACTGTGCATGGAATGCTTTCTTTACTGGAGAGATAGAGTGTTTCCATTGAATGTCGTTTTGACACTCCAGGTCAGAGTGTACCTGAAAGTAATGTCAATCAAGGGATACTCCATACTCCCCCAGAACTGGAGATTCACCATCAGATATAGTTTAGTGTCATACAAGGATACCATTTTTTTTCCTCTAACTCCTCTGCAGGGGATAGAGTCAGCGTATTCTAAGCCCCAGGGTCATACAAAATAACATTTTGGTCAATTTAGTTTTTGTTTGTTTTTGTTTTTTTTTTATCAAAAAGAAGAAAAAATAGAAAATGCTGCAATTTTTTAAACCAAATTTTCACTTGTATTATTCAGATTTTTCAGACTGTTGTCCTCATCTTTGTTATATACACACACACAAAGTCTCAGGAGCCTTCACAGGACTGAAAACCAATGGATTAAATAAAAGGTTTTGATTCAAAGTTCCATGAAGTCTTCCGAATTCGACAAGAAATACCTGAAGAAGGCCAGAAGGCACATCATATGAAACAGTGTATACAACAATAAAGATGATGACAACAGTCAAAAAAAATCTAATTTGTTTGAATTTTTGAGATGAGGCTTGATAACTTAGCCTCATCTCAAAAATTCAAACAAATTTTCATTTTGGAAATGTGATAAAAAGATGTATTTCTCCCAATTACACTAGAGGCTCAATTGCAAGAAAGTTCCCAAGTAAGAAACACCTGAAGAAGGCTGGAGGGAAGATCAGCTGAAACATTGAGTATATAACAATAAAGAGGAGGACAACAGTCAAAAAAAATCTAAATGATACAAATTATCAAGCTTCATCTCAAAAATTCAAACAAATTTTTATTTTTGAAACCTGTTAAAACATGTAATTCTCCCAATTACACAAGAGGCTTTGATTTATGAGAGATACACCTGATAAATTGCAGGTGTTATTCCTTAATCAGACAGAGATTACCTTATATCACAATTATCAGTTAAGAAAAGGTCCTTAAAATATAGTAAATGGCGGAAAACTTGGATTATATAAAAAATTGTGGATATTCATTACCAAGTTTCTAGTTATGCAAACCTAGTTTTTTATTATTATTCAAACACTTGCACATCAACTAGTGAGATTCCTTTTCTTGGGGTTTTTCTACACAAAATAATTCTAAAACAATCGTTAACCCTTTTTGTGTGGTGCATTTGGCAAAAGATTTAAAATGGCTGGAATGCACTTTTTACCTTAAAATAAAAAGCTTGCAAATAAAGAAAAAATTCATTAGAGTTTTACAATTACAATACATACTAGCGTTGAGAGTGTGTACATATGATATATATATAAGTGCAGTGATGCTGATAGCTTTTTGATTTAGTGCATCCTGGGACGCACTTATTTGCTTTGAATGAGTCCCTGGGAAAATTTATGGGTCCCAACTAAAGCCGTCTAACTCCTACCTTGTAACTTATCCTGTGTAATTCATTTAAAAAACTATTGAAATGTATTTACAGTTAGCTTGAAATGGTGAAGGTAGAAAAAAAGAAAAACACTGCGACACATGAATATGATTTTACTGCGTCCTTTTAGAATTGTGTGTGTCAGCTAAATAATTTTATGGAATTTGCATTATTGGTAAATATCACTTTTTCAATCCCTCAAATTCTAAAATATGAGTGATAATTAAATGCTAATTAGAATCATTTATTCCTAAATAGAAGCACCAATATCATCATGGATTACAGTTACAACCAATATGACCACATATTCGTCTCATTCTTTAAAATAATTCTTCAAAAATAAATACAAGTGCCAATAATTATTTCTTAGTATCAACATTTTTTTAAAATAGTACAGTTTAAAAAAAGTGATCCATTTTTATGAATACTTGAAAACTGACCCATATTTTTACAACTATTTATAAACAGACAACCACTACTTACCCAAACAGCCCAAATTACATCTAGTATATAAAAACTACATAGTTACCAAGCACTCAAATTAGTTGAATATGTGTCAGCATAAAATTTTTTAAAAATTCAAAATATACCATAAAGTAGGTTTGAAAAACCACTTTAAATTTTCTGAGATAACTCTTCAGATTTTGATATGTATGTGTGTGTGAGATATATCTATATATATATATATATATATATATATATATATATATATATATATATACACGCATATACACACACATAAGGTGTACTTAATTTTGAACTGCTACATACAAGTATTTTTGTTCGGAATTTTAATATTGTAGTGTTTAGTAATAAATAACATCTAATAATATCCGTTTTGATTGTATAATGTTCCACTAGAACAAATGAAATTGTATCTTTACTTTAGAAAAAAAAAAACCCTCCACCATGAGTAGGATGCAATATAAGATCAATTTTTAAACGGGTTTGAATTCAGAGTTTTCACTTTCAGAGACCAGTTACCATACCAAGGTATGGAAAGCCCAGTCTGTCCTATTTACCCATTAGAGTTTTAGTAGTAATGTTCACATTTGCCTTTTTAGCGAGTTCCATCTGAAAAATGCTTTGAAAAATGCTATAAAAGTTGGCGGAGTCGACTATTATCGGTATCAGCCAGAGAGCTAGACTAGGGGGACTGTTTTTGCTGAGTTGGAGTGCCACACATACTGTCAGCTCCCCACTTTACCACACAAATCAGACTGGATAATCTGTGCTACTCATGTACAGAGTTGGTGGGGGACAGCTATTGAACTAGGAACTTTGCAATTCCTAGGCGGGTACTCTACCGTTTGAGCTAAACCGTCTCTTCAAAAAATTGCTATAAAGCCATAAAATTCTATCAAACCTTACATTTCTTTATAAAATGTAAATGATTATAAATATTTGTTATTTTACCCACAAAAAAAAACAATTTATTCAAGTTGGAAAAGAATTTATGATTTTATGCTATAAAAATTCTTTCCCCAATCAGATTTTTGGTTGCTGCAATTAAAAACAAATTACAAATACTAGCAAATATATGAACCTTCCTCCGGGTGCAAGTATCTAAGTTCTGATGTAATAAAATATATTAAATCAGAAAGACAAATAAAACTAAATAAGAATGCAGATAAAAAAATTTTAGATAAAACCAAACAATTAAAAATCAATAATTCTAAGCACATATTTATTAAAATCAAATTTTTAATATCAATATTCAAATTAGCTTTCCTGTTCACACTGTAAACCACTATTTTGTTGTATATATAAATATAATTGCATTTTATTAATATGTAGATATGATCAACAGTATTAATAATGTAAAACAATTTTTATTAATAATTGAGGTTTAAATAAAAATAAACATGGAGAATGTGACGTAAATAACTAAGGGAATTGTGACTAGAGTAGTAATATGCTTTCAGTTACAGACGGACAAACACACAATCTCCATAAGATATTGATAATTACAGCAAGTGTCTTAGAACAATAGCCATTGTTTTAAAACGCAAACATCCCAGGGCAATTTTCAATGAAGAACAGTGATAACTAATTAAATAATTAAGTGCACCTGTTTTAAACAATTCAATTTTAAACATTTTTGATAACTAATACCATTTAGCAAATTTCATGCTGCAACTACAACAACTACTACTACTACTACTACTACTACTACTACAACCTGGTTAACATTCTATGATCTAAGAGATTAATGCACAAGTAAGATGTGACAGTCAATTTCTTAAGTGGAGTTTAACAGATTTGAATTCAGAGTTTTCCTTCTTCTAGACTGGTTGCCTAATCAAGGCTAACGAGCCTAGTCTACCCTATTATTTACCCATAGCCAGAGGGAGAATAGTTGGATGCATACCTTTCTCCAAGGGTATTATTGCTATGTGAAATGCCAACAGCCTTGTCCAAGATGTATATTTTATTGCAAAAATTTGTGTGTGACATTAAGTGTGTTTCAGGGATTTTTCATCTGAAAACTATTACTACAGAAATAATGTAAAACATACAAATAAGCTCTACTATCTACAGTGCATGTGTAGGATTATATTAGATTTGACAAAATTTTTCATTTTCATTTTAAAAACGAATTAAAATTAAATCAATTATTTAAGGTCAAATTTTTGTATAAGTTGAAAAGCAATAACATAATGAGCATTAGTAAAAAAAAAAGCAAAATATTTTTACCAGAATAGCTCCTTAAAAAAATGTTTCTTCTATCACACCTTTAGTCTTTTGTCTTTATTTATACTGTAATTAGTTTCAAAAGTATATAACCCCACCAATATTTTGTGCCCTAAAAAGGGGGGGGGCAAAGTTAAGTGAGCTGAAAAAAAATCAGAAAGTTTTGAAATAAAATAATTGATGCATTATAAAATTCATTCATTGATAAATCAACACTGAAAATTGCATTAAAATCAGATAATTCCCTGATTTTTGGTAAATTTTTTTGAAACAGGGGAGGGTTAAATTTATTTTGTAAAATACGGATTATACGTCATCTTTGGCAGTGCCTATTACATACTGTAAATACTGAAAATATCTGTTTAGTTGTACAGATATCATTTTCATATTTGCTGTGAGTTTGCAATATTTAATCACAATGATCAAACAGATGAAAGTCATTAATATTTTCTTTGCAATTTAATCCTAAAGAAAATCTTATGACATTTCAAACTCAAAAGAAATCCGATATGCATATTCAAAAGGGGAAAAAAAAATGTTCTTTTTAGTTGTTTTTTGTTTTGTTTCCAAAAATTTTTAAAAAAACCTGGTTTAAAAAATATGACCCAAAAACATTCATTTTGACCCAACAAAGTAACATAAGCGCAAGATGGCAGAAGATTGAAAATAAACTAAATCAAAATGGAACATGGAAGTGACTGTGGTGCCAATCATAGATGGGACACTTGGAAGAATCTCCAAGAACTTGGAAAAGAGACTGGGTAAACTGGGGGGATTAGAGGAAGAATCAAGACCATCAAGATTACACCATTGCTAAAACCATCTAGGATACTGAGAAGAGTTCTGGAGACTTGCTGTCACTCAGTCGTCAATTAAAACTGGTATGAAAAACTCTTTAAGAGTAAAATAATAAATGATAAATAATGAATATAAATAATAATATCATAGCACTACTAAATTTAGCTAGGATAGTTGGAGAACTGAGGAGACTTGTCATTCAGACTCCAGAGAAAAACATCAGAGTTGAGTTAAAATAGCCTTTCTTGGAAGTCTCCAAGAATCTGGAAAAGAGATTGGATAAAGTGGAATTTAGATGGAGAATTAAAACCATACAGACCACAACACTACTAAAATCAGCTAGTATACTTTATAAGAATCCTGGAGAACTGAGGAGACTTGCTGTCACTCAGGCTCCAACAAAGAAAGAAGAAAAAACACAAGTTAGTGCTGCTGTGAAAAACTAATAATAATAATAATCCTTGATTAAAATCAAAATCAGCCTGATCGACGTCTCTAAGTAAAATGTTTAATTTGGAAGTACAATCTAGAGTAGAACCAATGGTTACCAATTCTCTTGAACGGTATTGGCTGGCATGTGCCACGGCAGCAATGGGTGTGGGGGGAAAGAGGAGAGACAATACACGTGTGTCAGTAGAAACAAGAAAACTAAACAGTCAGCAGTGATACAAAAACTAGGGCTTTAATTTTAAGACCAAAAATAGAGGAAGTAGTGAAAAGCATAAACATTATTTAATGTAATATCTGCTTTTTCTTCTTTTTTTTTATCCACTTAAAAATCAATCCATTGTCTTAGCCAAGTATTAAACGTTAAATCTAAAAGTAAATATTTTTAATGGGTTGTTATTGCAGTTGAGTAAGTGGTTGTGAACAGAAACAAAAAAAACATTTGTTTAATCATTCAACAAAATTCAATTACCTTTCCACAGAACCAAAACTATTCTTATACAAATTGTTGTTTAATAATCATAATTTTCTACGTAATTTTAATTTTGGCAGATTTTTATATTTTCCGCTTAAAAAAAAATCGGTCAGTTGTTTGTTTTTTTTTTTGTTTTTTTTTTTTGTTTGTTTTTTTTTGGGGGGGTTACACCTATTTTTTTGTTTGTTTTTTTAACAAATGTTCTTAGCAATCTTATGAGACTAAATATAGCATTTTTTTATGAATACAGTAAAAATATTGCATATGTTTTCAAATCAAGCACTATAGTTTCTATTTACTAGGTATACCCAATTTGTCAAAAAATCCGTGTTTTTACTAAACAAATTTACCCCCCAACCCACACACAGTTTTTTTTTTAAATCACCAAAAATCAGGGAATTATCCGATTTTAATGAAATTTTCAGTGTTGATTTATCAACGTATGAATTTTATAATGCATCAGTTATTTTATTTATAATTTGATATTTATTATATTATTCTATTAACGTAAATACTATTTACGTTAATAGAATAATATAATAAATATCAAATTTATTTTATAGTTATCTCCCTTGTTAATTTCATGTGGATGGGGAAACTGCTTAAAAAAAACATTTTTTTCTTTTTCTTTTTCTTTGGGGACAATAACAATAGTAGCAGAATTAAACTTGTAAAACCAGCTGTTTGTGGGCAATAAAAGACAAAAGGCTAATATACAATTGGAAATCTAAAAAACAATAATCGAAATCTTTTATATTTACAATATATACCGTTGTTATCCAACAAACATTTCCACTTACTGAGTTTTCTATTTCGTTAGTTGTAATGTACAAAATAAATATAAACAATATCATAATTTCAGTGTGCTGGGATGTACGTAAATAAGTGAATAAAATAACTAAAAAATATAGAATATAGATCTAAACAGTAGTGAATAAGTTTAAAAATAAAATAAAAAAGTAAACATAAAATAACCCTCTCACTTTATCAAATAAAAATAAAGGAAAAAATAAGGTATAAAATAAAAACAAACGATAAAAAGTATAAAGGCATTTATACAGAGATTCAAAAAATTATTTTTAAACTAAACTAAAAAATAAAATTAAAAAATAGAGAAGGTAGAAAGAGAAGAAAAAGAAAAAAGAAAAAGAAAAGAGTGAGGACAAATTTAGGAAGAAGAAAAAAAAAACTATAATAACCGTCTTCAGTGATGTCGAAGTGGGTAGAGTAATCAGATATTCCAATGGTTTCTGCCATCATGGTTGAGCAAAAAGAGACAGAAGTAAATCACTTTTACTTTACAGGAAGCTCAAAAGACATAAAAAGAAAAAAAAACTAAAAAAAACGTGATGGACTCAGCTGTCGAAAATGTCAGGAACAACAACTGATCATCAGCCGAGACAACAACAACAGTCGTAGTAGTCCCTTACTTTTTCATAGCAGTAGTAGTTGTAATAACAAAATTCCACTTCTAGTAGTAGTAGTAGTAGTAGTCGTATCCTTTTTAAGTATCTATCAGTAATCTTTACGTGTAGTAGTAGTCGTAGTGGCAATTATCCGTATTGGGATGTAAAAATCAGCTGCTGTATGAGAACTCACCATCTCACTCGTTAAAGGTCACTTGAAACATCTTTCTTTGCAAGTGTGTTTCGACGACACTTAGGACACGACCGTCTTTATTAGAAAATGAAAATAAAAGAAAGCATTTTCTTTTCTGCCATGCTCTTTTTCAGAGATCAAACAAAGTATAGCCAAGGTATACCCAATTTGTCAAAAAATCCGTGTTTTTATAAAAACATAACCCACCCACCCCCACGTTAAAAAAATACCAAAAATCAGAGAATTATCCGATTTTAATGAAATTCTCAGTGTTGATTTATCAATGAATGAATTTTATAATGCATCAGTTATTTTATTTCAAAAATTTGATTTTTTTTAGGGTTTTAACCTTAAGCTAAGACCTAATTTCTAGACATTGGGGGGGGGGGTCCATTTGCACTTAAGAAAAAGTTAACTTCCTGTTGGGAGGGAGTGAAAAATAAACATTTATGCACGGTAGAAAATGAACATTATTTATAAGCAGAAAAGGTGTAATTTTTAAATACATTTTAAACATTATTTATGATAAATAATGTTTAAAATAATGTTATTAATAACGAGGCCCCCTTTTCTAATAGAAAAGGGGGGCTCGATTTTTCAAACAATGAGTACTAAGTTTATCACGCATGAAACACGTTTTTACCTTAAGTTGAATTTATTAAGATAAAAAAAAGTCTTTGGTTCAAATATTAACAGAATAAATACAACAAAATATTAGAATCAGTGTAACTGGTAGTAACATTTTGTTTGTTTACAATTCTAAAATTGGAACATACGTGGCATAGATTTTATTCTCATCTACTCGAGGTGTAGTAAAGAAAAATGAGCTTTTTTAACTTCTTAGTTATAGTAGTAATATAGTTTTATTTTTTTTTTAAGAAATTGGGTAACTTTACCTGAAATACTCAAATTATCAGCTATTTGATGTTCTTATCAAAGAAAAAAAAGTTGCTTGGGTTTTACTGATAGGAATTTTAATTTACGTTGCATTAGAATTATGAGTGCCCCAACATACGAGTTTTCAGAGTTACGAGTTGTCACTCGCTCAATTTTATTGCGAGCTAAAATTTGAGGTACGAACGAGCTTCAGATACGCTTATGTCAATAAGTTCACTACAAACATTTAAGTTTCCAAATTTATTACGCCAAAGAAAAATATTTATAAAAAAAATAAATAAAAACATTACAGCACATAATTCATTACATTCTATTTTATTATGTTACTTTATAAAATACAGTGCTATTTTTTTCTAATTTAAAAACGTACCAAAAAAGAAAGTTTAAAAAATAGGGTGTTTGGGGACGAGGACTGGAACGGATTAATGATATTTCAGTTTATTTTAATGGAGAAAATTGATTTGATATACGAGGAAATTGAGTTAAGTGTGGAACGAATTAAACTCGTAAGTTAAGGTACCACAGCATATGTTATTATATAAGAGAAAATTAAATTAATTACGAAAGTCTATGAAGGTGGATCAATAAATCCATAACCTAACACTTTAATCCAAATTTCACTCAGTAACATTATGTAATGAATTAATTTACTTTTAAAGAATATATAAAAGTAGTAAATTACAAAAATCAATATCTTGGTCGGCCATAAACATTTTTTAAAATAAATAAAAAATTAAAAAATTTCTGGAAAAATTAAACATTTAAATATGTTGTGTATTTACTGCGTACCCCACATGTGCGGGTCAGGCACACGGCCCTATTAATGTGGGACCAACCACGAACAGAAGCTCATGGGAGGCGGGTGCAAAAAATACATTGATCCCATCAGCATTCCCCCCTCAAAGGGGGCGCCTCATGTACCGGGCAATAAACCCAGCCCTGACACTTTAAATCAAGGGGGCAGGTGTTGCTTGGGGAGACAGCCGCCTGGGATCAACGTTGTTAACTTCTGTGGCCCAGGGCCAAAGCCACTGGACCCCCGCCCGAGGGTAAATATGTTGAGTTATACTTAAACTGAAGTTTTTTTTCTAATTGGAGACAATGCTCCCATTATATCTTTTAAAAATTATTACTTTGTACTCAAACAGGAGTAAAGACTTGCTTCAATTTACCCCCCCAGCCAAGTCAGAGTTGTATCATTAAATATTTTTTTTAACCTTGCTAAGGAAACCAGTCTAGGAGAAGAAAAACGCTGAAGTCAAACCAGCTGTACTCCACTTAAAAATTGATTATATTATATTCTACTCATGACAATATTATAGGAAAGTATTAAGAAAAATTCAACTAAAAATCATTTTTGCTTTGAGAAAATAAAATCTCAAAATTATAAATCCTAAGTTAAATGCTAAAATCAGAAAGAAGATTTTTTAAATATAGATAATTCCATTCTAGTCATTAAAACTGAATAACATTCTGATTGAAAAAAAAAAAAAAAAAAAAAATTAAATTAAATTAATGTTTATCATATATGTATATATGTGTATGTATGTATATGTATGTATGTATGCATAGTTGAAAAGAAAAGAAAATGTACTGCTCAACACAGGGATTGAACTCACAACCTTCCGATTATGAGTAATCTTTTTTTAAACAAATCTATTATCTCTGTTAATTAGAATGGTTCTACCAGTGGAGAAATATAAAAGCCAAAGCAGTTTCTCTCCAGGAACAACTTTTTTCTGTCACCCCACCCAAGAAACTACTACTTAGCTTTTAACCCCACCACACACACACCCACCAGGATTTTTGGCAAGTTACTAAGAAAGTCAAGCAGATTGCAGTTGAGAGGGAAAAAAATAAAACTAGGAAGTCAAAGTGAACTGAGATTGAAATAGACAAAGATTATTCCTTAATTTAAACTACAAGGTGAAAACACAACCAGATACAGGGGGGAGGAAAAAATAAGAGGGTTAATAATATTTTGTATTAACTGCCTTGTTACTTTTGCCTCACTTCTATAGAATGAAAGAAATTAGAAAAATTATTAAAATATACAATCATTTTGGTTTTAAAATTTAAAACCTGAAAGTAAATTATGTAAATAGCTTCTTTTTTTCCCTCTAATTTCTCATTATCAAAATTTTGAGTAACATTCAAAATTTATTTTAATAAAAAAAAAAAAAAAAAAAAATTAAAAAATTAAAAGACCAGTTCACATAACTAGGTAGTAAATATTTACTGATATCCCACCATGTCAGTCGAATACAAGGATCATTATAATAGGGAACCATGCACAAACCGAAGCTCATGCGTGGCCAGCGTTTAAAAATTTCATGAATCCCGTTGGCATTCCATTTTTGAGGCACCTCATGCACTGGACAATAAAACCAGTCCTGCCCCTTTTAAACGAAGGGGCAGGTGTTGCCTGGGGGGATAGCCCCCTAGGATCATGCTGATATTAAATATCTTACCAGTCCAAACCACTGGAAACAGATCTCATCTACAGAAAGCAATGTAAATATATGCATAAGGGAGCCATGACTGCTATATGCAGATTATCGATCATATGAAAATCAGTTCTCTCTAAGACAAAGTGAGAATTCTTCCAAGCTGTAGCAGAGTCAGTGCTATTGTTTAGCTGCACCACTTGTACTGAGAAAAAGCTAGATGGAAACTACACAGGAATGTTTAATACTGTCTTGAATAAATCTTGAAAGCACAAAAAAGCAGCTGTATGGACACCTGCCTCCTATCACACAAACCAATCAAGTAAGATGAACAAGACATGCTGGACACTGCTAGAGAAGCAAGGATGAACTCATAAGTGATATTTTCCAGTGGATACATACACATGGACACACCAGTGTAGGCCGACCAGCAAAAACCTATATCAATCAACTGTATTGATTCTGGATGCTGTGCAGAAGACCTGCTAGAGACAATAACCAATAGGGACGGGTGGCAAAAGAGTCATGGAAATCCATGCTGTCAGCATGACCTAATGATGAATATCAAAATGGATTTTTTTTCATAGCTTACTTACCCATAACCTTGTTAGGTTGTGGGGGTGCTACTTAGTAGTGTGGTAATGCCCATCCCTCTCCAGGTCTGATTTGAATTCAGAATCATACCAAGATAAAAAAAATCCAGTCCACCCTACTGTTTACCTATAGTTGAAAGGAGAATAGTTGGATTCATACCTTTCCCATTGGTATTAGTGCTATGTTAAATGCAAACAGCTTCATCTAGGATTTGAACTTGTTTTGTCACTGAGTCCATTTCTTATGAAGATAACCATTACACCAAGAGCACATTCCAGCTATTCAGTCTAAAAACTATAAACCCCACTTCTCCCCCCCCCTCCCTTTTTTTTCAGTGTCTATCAGGGGAAAAATTAAGGAAGCCTAGCCTTTCTTAATAGGAAATAACAATTATGTTATTTACTAAGCTGTTGCTTAGGTTGCTTACATTACCTGCTGTTGCTCAGTGATCCCCATCCGAGTACTGAATAGACTCACAACTGCTTAACTTTAGTCATCTGACAGGAACTGGTATTACGAGCATGAATTAAGCATAAGTCATACAAAATTATATAGTTGATTTTTTACAAGAACAGTTTTTAATAGGAAGGAATAAATAAAAGAAAAAAAAGTTTGAGTTTTGTTTAACAGCATATCAACCTCTGTGGGTCATTTAATGCCAGAAAGGGTCATCTAGAATGTTTTTACATAAGGTTTTCAGGATTAAATCCTACTTAACTTTGAACCACATATGTTTGTGAATCTGAAGTTATACCTCAAAGATATGTGGTTCAAAGTTAACTGACCTGAAAAAATGTAAAAGTTTTCAAATAAAATAACTGGTGCATTATATTGTTTATTCATTAATATATCAACACTGAAAATTTCATTAAATTCAGTTAATTCCTTTATTTTTAGTATTTTTTTTTCTTTTTGGAGGGGTGACATACAATGGTGGAATTTATGTCCGTTAAATAGAATTTAACCGATTTCAGTCTTTTTAAAGTAGCGGTTTTATGGAGGTATGGTTATGTTTTGTTAGATCTTATTGAAAAGGTTGCTTTTTTTTTTATTTTTTTTATTTTTTATTTTTAAAAAGAAAATTTAAAATGTTTTCTGGGTTTTTATTTTTAAAAAGATCTTTTAGGTTTTATGTCTGATGTTATTGGTGCGGGTTTATCTAAGGCTGTCACAATTTAGGAGGATGTGTTTGATTGAGCTGTATTTTGCATATTGGGCATCCTGGAGTGGCCTCCCTTTTTAAAAAGGTAAGAATGGGTAATGTGGGTGTGCCCCAATATGCAGTCTGGAGAGTAAAAAAAAAAAAGAATTGATAAAAGACAAATATGAATAGTATATGTTTAATCAATTTTATAATGAGCACTTATGCTGTTAAGCTATTTGTAGTAGCTTAGTCAAACTTAACCCCCCCCCCCTTTTTTTATTTACAGAAACACCTAATTTGATCTACAACTTTTCTAGTGTTTCTACCAATGTCTAGTACTTTCAAGTGGGTACCTATTATAAGCAATGGGTGGAGATGGAAGACATTTGTCACTGATGACGGATTTGGGTTTTCCTTTTTTGTTAATGTATAGTTACAAAAATAATGAAAATTATCCAAATAGACAAAAAAAAGATATTCATGGGAGAAAAGGGGGCTGGTTTTTTAGCTCAGTTAGTAGAACATCCACTTAGGAATTGCAAGGTTCTGGGTACTGGTCTTAGACCCTTACTTAGGCTAGACGGTCGGTCAGAGTGGCTCCTTCCGATCAATCGGCTAGTCATGTCAAGCCCTAGCATCTATATGAGTGCCCCAACCCTTTTTATCATATATGTGCTAGAAGGCAGTGGCTGAGGGTCTTCATGTCCTGGGAATGACATTAAACTATCTGATGGTAAGGTTCCAGTTCTGGAGGTAATGTGGAGCATCCCTTCATCACCATTGCTCTCTGATCCACTCTGACCCAGAGTGGTAGTACCTGTTAGGGTCCCATCTATGGGTTAAATAGAAAAACATGAGTTCATAAAAAAATTGAGTATCCATTATGATACGAGTTTATTTCAAAACTTTGTCGGCATTAGATGACCACTGAAGTTGATATGCCATAAAACAAACCAAACCATCCAATCCTTAAAAAATAAAAATTCAGCTTACATATTTTCAGTTACTTTATTTTGGTTGAGCAATTTTAGTCTATTTTTAACTAATGAACCCCCGCCCCCCCAAAAAAAATCCCTGCTTTTTTGAGTCGCATCTATTTATTTTAACATAATTAATACAAATTTGTATTGGCCTTCCTTCATAAAAGCAGCCAAGAAACTCAAATATGATTGGCTAAATATGATCACATGATTATTCAAATGAAAAATGTGAGATATGACAAAAATCTCATAAGGACATGAAATCCAGTCAGGCACACTTAAATGTTTCTTCAATTACCTTGCAGACACATTTAGTTTTATGAATAATTTTCTTTTTTAAAGGCAACATATCCAATATACAAAAATTTATTAAACTTATCAACAAGGTTGAAGTATGACAAGAGCTGACTAAAAAAAATGAAAAAAAAAGTTTATGGTATATAAACAGTGATGCTGATAGCTTTTTGATTTAGTGCATCCTGGGACACACATATTTGCTTTGAATGAGTCCCCGGAAAATTTATGGGTCCCAAGTAAAGCCATCTAACTCCTACCTTGTAACCTATCCTGTGTAATTAATTTCTAAGAAACTATTAAAATGTATTTACAGTTAGCTTGAAATGGTGAGGGAAGAAAAAAGAAAAACAGGGATGCATGGATATGATTTTACTGCGTCCTTTTAGATTTTTGTGCATCAGGGACACAGGATGCGTACCTATCAGCATCTCTCTCTCTCTGTATGTATGTATGTGTGTATGTATGTATATATATATATATATATATATATACCAACCCATCCACATGAGCAGGATGAGACACAAGGTCAATTTCTTAACCAGAGTTTAATTTTAATTCAGTTTTCCTTCTCCTATACTGGTTGCCTAACCAAGGTTAAAGAGCCCAGTCTGCCTAACTATAGCTGGAGGGAAAGTAGTTGGATCCATACCTTTCCAAGGGCATTAGCGCTATGTGAACTGTAGATTCGTCCAGGATTTGAACTCAGTTTGACGAGTCCATTTCCTATGACTAACCATTACACCATAGCCTCCAATATGTTTCTATTTGTAAGAACTTGTCGACAAGAAGGTTCCCGAGTCCGACAAGAAATACCTGAAGAAAGCCAGAGGGCACATCAGCCAAAATGTTGTACAGATAACAATGAAGATGGGGACAATAGTCCGAATAACACAGATAATACTAATCATCAAGCCTCATCTCAAACATTCAGAGAAATTTTACTATTTAACCCATAGATGGGATCCTAACAGATACTACCACTCCTCTTCGTATTTGGAGAATATTTTGCTTTTATTCTTAGACACTTATATGGAAGATATACAACAACTTCATGTCATTCTGTTTAATTAACAAAAAAAAAAAAAAAAGCCTGCCGCTATAATGAGGGGTGGAGCCCCAGATCAAAGCTTACACCACTCAGCAATGCTCTCAAAACAGAAATATTAAGCCAATTCATCAGCTTAGAAAATCCCGTCTGATGTACAAGAAAAACACTGTTATTTGTCCATCTCATTATATAGCAAAGTTAAAGCAGATATCAGGAACGATGAGGCCAGTTCGTGGGCTGCTATTTATAATATCATGAATCAATACTTCCATTTGTGTGTGAGTGGGTGAGAGAGAGAGAGAGAGGGAGAGGGAAAGTGAGAGAGAGAAAAGAGAACACGTGCCACAGATTATTGATCCAGGCTTTTGTTGATTTGAAGCTACAGGCTTAACAGGTAGAAAAAGAAAAAAAGAAAAAAAAATGACCTCATATTTTTACTTTTACAAGAAAAAAATTTACTATGAGTCTTTCAAAGTTGGAAAATAATGAAAAAAAAAAAAAATGCCAAGAGTAATTTTGATAGAAAATGTAAAGAATGATTTTTATGCAATCCCAAGGTAAACAATTAAATATGCATAATAGATGTACATTTCTGATTATTCACGAAGGAGAGAAGGTAAGCAAGGTCATATGACCAGGTTTTATGAGTCATGCTCAAAAAAGGTTCTTTGGTTTCTTCCAGGAAATTTTCAGCATGGATTTCTCAGTTTTATAGGATTTGCTCAGGTCATCTTGTGATCCTTGAAGAGGTGAATTCTGCCAAAGAGCAGATCCAAAATATGAGATTAGGTAAAAAAGAAAAAGAAATGAATCTCCAGTTAGCTAAAAGGTTTAACTATCATTTTATGTCAAGGTCTTGACATACTATTCTTTTTATATATATATATATATATATATATAAGAGCTTTATTGTTTGCTTAAAGCATTGTGTGTATATTTGGTTTGTAGATTGATTTTGAAGGCTTATCCCAATGCGAAGGAAAAAAAAAAAAGGTAACGAGTATGTTGTTCATTATTTTTATTTTTTAAAGCTTCCTTAATATTTTGGGATTAATATCCCATTTTTAGAAGATGTGATAAGTAAAAGTCGTCAGGGTGGCCTAAAGTTAGTATCAGCCAGACAGCAAGGGAACCTATCCTCTTTTCACTAGCGCTAGACCAAGGAGATTGTTTTGGAATCTGAGGTGGAGCGCCACACCTACTATCAGCTCCTGACTTTATTGCACAGATCCCTATGCTACTCATATGCCGAGTTGGCAAGAGCCTGTATCGAAACCAAAACCTTGTGGTTCCTAGTCGGACGCTCTACCATGATATTAATCTCGAAATATTAAGGAAACATCAAAAAAATAAAAATACAGGTAAATGAACAACATGCTCGTTACCTTTTTTCCTTTGCACTGTCATAATCCTTCAAAATCAAACTACAAACCTGTTATGTTTTTAACATACAGATAAAATACAGAAGACTGAAATGATAATGCAAGACCAGGTTGTTGGAAAATTAACAAGAAAATACTTCTACCCTTAAAGTGACCTAAGTAGCCCAACCGTGCTGAGCACATGGTTAGCTGCATCCGCACAGTCCAAACCCTAGTCCAAAGTAACATGGCTGAATTCCCATATCCGTGTTCATGTCAGTCCCCTACTCATCAAAGGGGAGCAACTCTATTTTTGTTAGGTCTTCCTAATAAAACCAAATACTATTTTTTAATTTGTATGCAATCATTACACCATTAAACCACATGGGGTGCCCCCCCCGATTGAGAACCACTGATTTAACCCTAGCTGGTGAGGGGGGGGTAATAAGGAGGTTCATAACTTTCCTAAGGATATTAGTCTGAAAGTGAACATAATAGTGAGTTCTGGGATTCGAACTCACTAGGATGTCACAGTCAAGCACATTAGCCACTATGCCATGAGGACTCACTGCTACCAAATATTTTGGTTTAGGTTTGTTGAACTCTGACAATTGTCTGACAAGTTTGTTTTTTTTCAATCCTTTCTAATTGTCTGGTCATTTTTTTTATATCATGGTGGAAACAAGATCAACTTCAAAACCAGCCAACATATTCTCAAATACCTATAATTTCCCGCCAATTCTCCTCCCACCATTCCCCATAACATTTTTATAAATGTGTGAGGCCCTCCTTATTCCTATTGCTACTGTTTGTTTAAAAAAAAACAATGGAAAACATCTAAACAGTGCACACCTGATGATGGCACTAAGTAGCGCAGAAAGTACTTGTGTTAGAACCTTTGGTGGATTCATACACCAATTTCACCCGGATATAAAAAAGATGGCCAGACAATTAGAAAGGATTGAAAAGAAAAAAAAAAAATTGTCAGACAAGAAATGTCTGTTGAGTCCATAAAAGAAAAAATGCTGCCAAAATATACTTATTTTATGTTTGTATATACAATACTTTTCTTCTATAGATTTAAGCAAACTTTTGCAGTAGAACAAACCATTATCTCCACTTCATTTTTTTCTTCCTGATAATTAAGAGGTAAGAAAAAGGTGAAATTTTCACTTTTTTTTTCCTCTTTAAATGAAAAGAATAAATAATGACATGTGAAGGGTTAATTGCTCAGAATTGAAAAAATTAGGTCAATACAATTCCTATTTTCTGGGTTTTTTTTTTTAATGAACATCTGTGGTCGTTATTTACAAACTGTTTTCAAGTAAACTGATCTCTATATTTTGGCTGGTTTCATTTGTCTACAATCGACAATCACTATTTATTTTTTCCTTGTATTATATTGAATATAATTTTCCTTTTGCTCCTTTAATAGTCCCCTAAATGCTAATATCTGACCCAATTCCTTTTCTATACAACTTGTTACCAATCTACTGGGTCATTTGGGCAAGTGTGCAATTTTATGAATATAAAAAGAAACCGTCACCAAAATTAGTTGGTTAATTATAGTTTAGCTAAACATTTAACATAGCAGATAATGAAGTGAGAGCAACTACCATAGAGTAGGGTTTTTAACATGCTAGTCTTAAAAGCCATTGCCAGTGAGTTTGAAACTCATTTAATGCACTCAAAATTGTGCAAGAGTTAAGATTATCTAATACCTCACAGAAACTAGATAGTTTGTATTATTAGTTTTTTTCTGACTGTTGTCCTCATTTTTATTGCTATATACACAACATTTCAGCTGATGTGCCCTCCAGCCTTTTTCAAGCATTCAGACAAACAGAAAAATATGAGAGAGAGAACAAACTTGAATGCTATTTTCATTATCTCTCTCTCATTATATATATATATATATATATATATATATATATATATATATATATAGGGGGGGTGACTTAACAGAGAAGATAAAATATAGACTTAGTTGCAGCTTTGACTGTCAATAAGATAATTAACCAAATAAATCAGGGTTACAATGAATATGAGAGTGCTCAATATGTTTGTAGAACAGATATATATATATATATATATGAGGCATACCAAGTTTAAATGGCCCACTCTGCCCTACTAATTACCCATAGCTGGAGGGAGAACAGTTGAGTCATACCTTTCCCATGGGTATTAGCACTGTGAAATCCAAGTCTATTGGTTTGAAAATCACATAGGTGAGAAACTATCAATTACCAAGTGGTATTGACTTTACATCTTGACTAGCCTAACAAACAATATATACATATATATATACATACATATACATACACATATATATGACTTTATATTGCGAGAGATGTGGCAAATAAAAATCCAATAAGATTTGTGCAAGTGAATTAAACTGAACAAATGTTTTAGCAACATGATGAAAGTAGATAGAATTACGAAAAATCTTACCAAATAAAAACCAAAACAAATACTTACATGAAGGATAAGAGGATTAGAAATTTATAAACTATAGACTTAATTAACAAGTGATTTAAATTAGGGAGGGGAGAAGGGGGATGAGCAGAGACAAAGCTTAACAAAGCCCACGGTGGCAAGTGACCCAGCAAGAGAATTGAAAATTTCCACTTAAAATGTGGAGCCAAGGGTTAAAATAATCAAATAAAAACTTCCTTTAAAAAAATGTTTTTTAAATTGAAGGGAATGTCGAAAAAAATTTTTTAAATGTCTTGTTTTGTAGAGGGTTTTATTTTCATTTGTTGATAAATTGTTTTGTAATAATTTTAATTCTAAAATGTTTTTTTTAATAAAGTTATTTAAAAGATAACTGTTACTAGAAAAGACACACCTAATGACAGACTATTTTTTTTTTTGACAAAACTAGGTTTTAAATTGAATATATAGTCATATCTCTTATTATAATGGAGATATGTGTATTTTTCTGTCTGTATCCAAAACTATATTACTACTCAAGTCACAATCTACTTAGTTATTTACATCACATTCTTCATGATTTTATTTTTATTTAAACCTCATTTATTAATAAAATTGTTTTGCATTATTAATAATACTATTAACCATATCTACATGGTATTTACCACATACCCCCCCCCCGCCGTGTACAGGTTAGACACAAGGCCCTATTAATGTGGGACCACCCACAAGCCATGACTCATGGGTGGCAGTGCAAAAAATGCATAGATCCCTGCGGCATTCTGCCCGGTGGGGGGGGGGGGGCTCAGGTACAGGGCAATAAACCCAACCCTGCCCCTTTAAATCGAGGAGGCAGGTGTTGCCTGGGGGGATGGCCCACTGGGATCAACACTATTAGCTTGTAAGGCCCAGGGCCAAAGCCACTGGACCCCCCCCCCGAAGGGTATCTACATACTAATTGTATTTATATATACAACAATAGCAGTTTACAGTATGAACAGGAGGTTAATTTGCATATTGATATTAGAAATTTAATTTTAATAAATATATGCTTGGTATTATTAATTTTTCATTGTTTGCTTTCATCTTAATGAATATGAGCAAAAATCTCGAGAATAATTACTTCCTAATTTAACTAAATAGTTAAATTATAAAAATTTAGCAATGAAAAACGTGAGTGATGGAAGAGTAAGTTTCAGTTGTTCTATTTTTCAATTATACTCCCCTCTTTTCAAATATTTTATCAGCATTCTTATTTAGTTTCATTAGCCTTTCTAATTTAATATTTTTATTACATTAAAACTTAAATACTTGCACTAGGGTGCATATATTTGCTAGTAAATTTAAAGTCAATTTACAAATCTGATCAACTTAATTTTATTTGAATCATGGCATTGTTCTTTCAAAATTGCCAAGAGTAAAAATATAAAGTTACAGATGGATAAAGTGTGTCCAAAAAGAAAACAAACTAAAAAAAAAAAAAAAAAAAAAAAACATTGTTTTATCTATAATGAAACTGGTTTGCTTTTAAATAGAATGATCTCGGTGCTTTGGCATTAACCCTTCCAGCTGGGAAAATTTGGCTCAGGACCGCCCTTGGTGGCAGCAGGCTCTCCGTAGCCAACTGTTCATGTCTGAAGTCATCCTGGCGCAGCACCATGACGGCAACAAAGCACTGGCACATCAACATCCTCAGGGACAGCCTTTACATGCAACGTCTGTGGTCGAGAATGTTTTTTGAACATTGGACTTCATTCACAGGAGGCACTCTAACTTCAGGGTCACAAGAACTATATAGTCTTCCAAGACTGCAATGCCGATGAGTGAAACTGGTTTGCTTTTAAATAGTTCATATCTCCGCATACAATGTTCCCAGCATTTTTTCATCCACTTCTGAGATGCAATGAAGGAGTTGTTTTGTGGAATAGTCTCTTCTGTCTGTTCTTTCAGCTGAAATTGATGACTTTTGAAGATGGTTGGTTGGGCTTTATGGCATGTCAACCCATTGGGTCATTTTATGCCAAAGACATTTTTACTTTATTCATTCTTGATGGGTACTCAGTCTTTTTTTAAACACATTTTTAAAAATACATTTTTTTCTATTTAACCCTTAGATGGGATCCTAACAGGTACGAAATGGTACTCCACATTCCCAGAGCTCCAGAATTGGAACTTCACCAGCAGATAGAGTTTAACGTCATACCAAGGACATTAAGACCCTCAGCCACTGCCTTCAAGCACCCATATGATAAAAAGGTTTTTGAGGATGAATTTCAGCTTTGGGAACAAAATATATCCACAGGGCCAAACCCAGAGAACAAGACAATTGGAGGACAAGTTATCTTGTATTTGCCTAAAATTCTTAATATAACGCATAGGTCATTTGGAATTCTCTTTAGTGAGTGATCTTTCTGAATTTTGATGCTGATAGCTTTTTGATTTAGTGCATCCTGGGACACACATATTTGTTTTGAATAAGTCCCCAGGAAAATTTATGTGGACCAACTGAAGTTTCTTACTAAATTGCAGTTTTTTTTTTTGATCTGGGGAAACAACTAAAGCCATCTAACTCCTACCTTGTAACCTATCCTGTGTAATTAATTTCTAAGGAACTATTGAAATGTATTTACAATTAGCTTGAAATGGTGAGGGAAGAAAAAAAAAAAAAAAAAAAAAAAAAAAAACACTGGGACACATGGATATGATTTTACTGCGTCCTTTTAAATTTTTGTGTGTCAGCATCGCAGGACGTGTACCTATCAGCATCAGGATATTCTTTAGTGGAAACAATCATCTCTATAAGCCTGTTGCAATATTGGAAAAGTTTTTAGTAATTTGAAATGGAATTCCACACAATTATTCAAACTTGGAATGGGTAAAAAAAAAAAATAAATAAATAAAAAAAAAAAAAAAAACAAGCAAATTATATCCAAGTTCACTCTTGCATATTATGTGGCAATTAAAAGGTCAGTTTTGGTATTTTGGAGGAAAAAAAGTCTACAACATTTGTTCTACTAATTCACTAGTGATAATTGTTCTAACAATAATTGTTGCACTATTGGTATCACAAATTACAAGTAAATTGACAGCTGGAATAAAATCAGAAGAAACAAATGTGGTAATAGTGTATTTATAGAAAGGACAAAGTCAAATTCAGATTTATATCCAATATTACTGATGATACCAAAACGATTTATAATTGGGAATGCTAAAAAAATAAATAAATAATAAAACAGTCCTTAACAATCCACAGCAAAGTATCAACGTTTGATTTGTGTAAAATTTTTAAATCTTCAAGTAGTTTTAATCAGGACAGAAAAAAGATTTTGGGGTTGGTTTGTTTGTTTGGATTTTATGGCATGTCAACCTTGTTGGGTTATTTTATGCCGAATACGCTTTGTTTTATTCATTCTTGATGAGTATTCAATTTTTTTAACACATTTTTTTTCTATTTAACCCACAGATGGGACCCTAACAGGTACTACCACTATGGATCAGAGTGAAACTGAGAGTAATGGTGATCAGATGTACTCCACATTCCCCAGAGCTCCAAAATTGGAACTTTACTATCAGATAAAGTTTAATGTCATACCCAAGATATTAAGACCCCAGCCACTGCCTTCTAGCACATATTTTTGGGCATACCATAAGGACAATAGTTGGGACAATCATAAGAACGAAGATGACAACACCTGACTTACCAAAAGGTGGGATCTTAAAGACCGTACACAGTTTGGAAAATAATTCAAGGAGTGCTCTCTTTTTTGGATCTTGCCAACTTCATATTGGATCTTGTCCATTTTGGGGGGGTCAGGTAACTAAAGCTGCTTTTCTCATAAACATCAGCAGAATTATATTTTAGTGTATACTCACTTTCTGAACCAACATTATAATAATCACAAACACATTTGTTATCTATTAACCCAATTCCTATCTATTTATATATCTCAGCTGGATACAATTATCTCATCTTCTATCTCATGAACTGGAAATGATTTTAATGTTAGTATACTCTGAAGTATATATTACACTGGCCAAAAAGTTTGTTCTATCTTTGTTAGATGGCATTAGGAGGGTTTAGTTTTATATAAGTTCACTAAAAAATATATGATATATGTTAAAAATCTGAAAAACTGATAAATTCACCAATCTCTAACTTTGCAGCCTCAACAATACGATAAATAACGAGGGTTGGTTAGCTTAGAGCATTCACCCAGGAATCACAAGGTTCTGGGTTCAATACTTGTCCTCACCAACTTGATGCACAAGTAGCACAGTTTGGGTAATCTGATCTGTGCAATAAAACATCTGGAAGATGACAGTAGGTGTTGCACTACACCTAAAAAAAAAAAAAAAAAAAAAAAAAAAAAAATCTCCCTGGTCTAGCGATAGCAAAAAGGGATTAGACTCCCTCACTATTCGATTAATACCGACAATAGGCCACTCTGCCAACTTTTACTTATATCTAATGCTATCAAATTACACCCAAAATCAATAACACAAGAAATTATTGTTAATTTGCTTTGATTATAGAAATAAGTTAATGAAACATAAAATAAAATAAAAGCAGGTCATAAAACTTAGCTTGATGTCAAATACGAAAAAGTGTTAAATAGTTCTTAAACCGAATAAGGAAGAGAATTTTCTGGAAGGCTTAAAAGAGACTTGGGGAAACAACGTTCCAGGCCACGACACTAACTTTTTCATGACTGTCCCGAACAAAAATTATCAACCGTCCCGAATGGGGTTTGGACCGTCCCAAAATGGGTTTTGGACCATCCCGAAATCAAAATATTTTTGTTTAATTCATTAGCATCATCTATACTTGTCAGTCATCAGTAGCATAATAACATGTAATAAAACATTAAGAAAAGCTAAAGCAGTGATAACTCTGGATATTTGGACAAAAAATCCATTTCCTAGTGTGTTTTGTGCTAAAAAAAAAAAAAATACTTTTTTACTTTAAGTTACCCTGAGAAGGGTTAGTAGTACATAATTCAGTCCTTTTAAACTATCTCCCTCCACCATTATTCATTACATGGCTTTAGAATAGACCTGTGGTGCCGTAGCCTCATTTTGAGGTCAGCATTCGGGCAATCACTGGACGGTCAATATTGGAATGTAGTACTAACTTTTAGGAAAAATCTTTACCGTCCCCGGCAAATTGTCCCAGATGACGTATTGATCGTCCCAGATGTAATTTTTATCGTCCACGGGACGACGTTACTGTCAAGCCCTGCAATGTACCAAGTGCGGTTGTGGTTGGTTGGATTTTATGGCATGTCAACCCTTTGGGTTATTTTATGCCAAAGATGTTTCATTTTATTCGTTCTTGTTGGATATTCAATTTTTTTCTTCAAACTCAATTTTTCTTCACATTTTTTGTATCTATTTAACCCATAGATGGGAACAGACAAGTACTACCACTCCTGGTTAGAGTGGACTTTAGAGTAATGGTGATAAAGGGGTACTCCATACTCTCCAGGCAAGCATTTAAACTAAACTTTAGATATAAAACTTGAGATTTTTTTTAACTTTTTTTTTTCAGGAAAAAATGTCCTATGTCAAATATGTTAACTTATGTATATAACAATGGTGTAAAGGTTAGCAAGATAGATTAGAAAACCATTTTGAGTTCGATTCTCACTGGGTGCCCATACTTCTGGCCTTGTACCGCATCTAAGCTATGCTTATTAAATAACTATATGTATGTAACAAAAATATATAAACATACAATTGTTAATATGTCAAAATTTGAATATGCTAGTTAAAAAAATATTTACTATAGAAAAAAGACATTCTAAATTGAGTATAAGTCGTTTTATAGTGAATATTTTTATAAAAATGGCAGAGAAAACATAAGGACATGTGGGGGGAGGGGATAAATTATCTATAAAAAATGTGTTTTGCTTCAAAGCGATAAAAGAAAATAAAAAAAAAAGAAATATTTGTGTGTAGAGAGATAGGGATTCAGCACATGGCATTCTACAGGGTGTCCACAAAGTCTGGGTACATGGAGATTTCCCTATTGTATTTATTTGTTATTTTTCCGAGAAGGCAGATATGGTAATTTAGCAGTAAATAAAACCATAACAAACAATTAAATATAAGAAATAATAATTTTCCTTTTGTTTAAATTAAATAAAAAATACGTTACTTTTCTAAATTTATTTATGTTATTTTTTTCTACCCAGATCGAATGATGGCTCTGTCTAAAGAAGAAAAAACTGAGTTAGTACTTTAAGTGGATGAGAGGGATGGTCTTATCGCAAAGTTTATTTTACTGCCGTCGGGAAATTGATCAAGAAGTTTAAAGTAATAAAATTGTTTTGTTTAAAAGTATGTGTTAATCCCCAATGTGCCCAGACTTTGTGGACTATATATATATATATATATATATATAAATGTATATTTTATAATGAAGATTAAAGATTTTATAAAGAATTTAAAGATTTTATACCTGTATACTATAGTTAGTGGGAGTAGAATATGGAAAATATACACACATTCAATATTAATAGGATTTGTACCAAACCTTTTTACATATGATCTGTTTTTCTTTGTTTCCTTTCCTTCTACTTTTCTCCTCTTTTAATTAATGGTGTCTAAGAAATACGTCACATATTTTGGACATATCCACATACACCAATCACATCTTGACTTTCACCATCGCATGTACCAATTATGTCTTGACTTTCAAAATAAACACTTGCCGTAATACAGTTATGGTTTTTTCTCTATATACATTGCTTAACTCCCATCATTACAAAAATATTCATCATTGTTCAGACAATTTCTTCATTTTGTATTGTCCTGATGAAGATTTAATATAAACTGAAATATTTAAATGTTAACTTCACCGAGAATAAATTCATCTTTGTTTTTCTATTTTCTACACTAATAAAGAACGCCATAATTCAACACTAATTCAGCTTATGCTTTGATAAGCTAATTCAACTTTAGACCTAAAAGATTGTTGCAAAAAAATTAATACCATTTTATAATTCTTTATTAATATGTATTAAATGATATAAAAGAAAGCCTATTTACATTTAATATTATAAGTTACACTATGTAAACATACTGGTAGTCTAAGGTGTCATAACATCAGCCAACCAGATACCTCAACATATAATTATAATAATAATGAAATTTATTGTGTACAGTGCTCAGGTGCACCACAACTCATCAAAGTCTCATGTCAAGTACACAGAATAATGTATTAGTGTCAGGAACATGAACAGTTTACAGTAGTAATATGCATGTATGTGTGCGCGTGTGTGCATATGTATGTGGAGAGTGGCATCAGGTATAGTGTCGGCGGACTACAGGAAGCATGGAGGCTTTGATAGATGCAGTGCTTCGGCAGCCTACAACAGATGCGGGCAGTTTATTCCATGTCTCCGCAATTCTGAGCATGAAAAGATTTTCCGAAAGTCACGTGAGCAGTGCCGTTTTCTGACTTTGTAGGCATGCCCACGTGTGTTAGAAAGATGGAGATCAAAAAGGTGTTCAAGGTTGCTTTTGTTAAGAGGATTAATGACCTTATGAGTGTTTAACAGGTCAGTTGCCAAACACCGAAGTTTCACATATATAAGATCCAGGATTAATTTTTTTAGCCAATTTTATGATTTTAAAAAATGGGGGGAGGGGGCATATGCCATAAAATATGGTACCAGTGATGCTGATAGCTTTTTGATTTAGTCTGTCCTGGGACGCATATATTTGCTTTGAGCGAGTCCCCAGGAAAATTTATGGGTCTCAACTAAAACCATCTAACTCCTACCTTGTAATCCATCTTGTGTATTTCGTTTCTAAAAAACTATTGAAATGTATTTACAGTTAGCTTGAAATGGTGAGGGAAGAAAAAAAAACAAAAAACACTGGGATGTATGGATACAATTTTACTGCGTCCTTTTAGATTTTTGTGCATTAGGGATGCAGGACGCGTACCTATCAGCATTTCTGCGGTATATGTTTTATATACAACAGGGTCCTCAACCTTTTCAGCTCATGGGCCACAAAGCATAATTCTAAAGGATCCGGAACTGCAATCTTAAAATGATAGAAAAAGACAACAAAAACAACAAAATAGCTAAATTCACAAGATAGCAATCATAATTTATTAATGAGACATCTGATACTGTTTGTAATCACAAAAAATCTAATACCAGGGTTAAATGAAAAGGTTGGACGTGTTTCTTCTGTCAACAAGTGATGATTTGACACTTACAAATGCAGTTTACTCTTGGCACATTTTCATTTTGAAGAAACAATGTTCATAATGGTATGTAGTCTCAAACATGCTCACTACTTGCTGTGTGTGAGGGATAAGGTTGGGGAATCATTCAAATAAAAGCATATGGTTCTTATAAAAAGGCGAGAGTTTGGCAAGCAAGAAACTTGGATCTAAATCTCCTGAATACTGAAGATCTAGGAGTTCCATCTGCAGTTGTAATAATAATTCTTCACAATCAACATCAAAAAGGCAAAGAATCCATGGAATTAATATTGGAATCATTCTTTTAGAACAGAATACACAATTTCTCTTCAAAATGGCAGAGGTTCATAGAAAACCAAAGAAAGCATAATTATTCCGTCATGGAAGTACGGGGTGTTTATATCATTAAAAGATTTGACAGAAAAATTCTGGAAACTTTTGCATCAACTTGATATAGATTGATTTTAATGGCATTGTCAACTGTCTGGGGTTATTTTATGTCTACGAGGTTAGGGAATCATGCCCATCTATAAAGAGCAGTTGTATGTGTGTATGTATGGGTGTAAATACTTGGTGTTATTGATCTCTAATATTATTGTTTTATTCTCCAATGTATTAATATCGATCCTATTAATGATTTTATATAGAAACCAATTAAAATATTAAAATAAGTGTATTCCTTATATATGAATTCTTATTTAATTTTGTTAGTCTTTCTAATTTCATATATTTCATTACATTAGCGCTAATATCCTTGGGAAAGGTATGAATCCTACTCTCCCTCCAGCTATGGGTAAATAGTAGGGCAGACTGGGCTCTTTAACCTTGGTTAGGCAACCAGTCTAGGAGAAGGAAAACTCTGAATTCAAACCTGCTGAACTCCACTTAAGAAATTGACCTTGTGTCGTATCCTGCTCATGTGGAGGGGTTGGTGTATATATATATATATATATCATTACATTAAAAATTAAATACTTATACCCTGTGGAGGGCACATATTCTTGCTAGTATAAATAAAATACCAGAGCAATAAATTTTAGCATAGAGAAATACATATCAAGTCAAACGAGGCCATTTATTATAAAATATAGGGACTAATGCCCTTTGCTTGCATTTTAAAGTTCAAATACAAGATTTAGTTTTTAATAAAAATGTTTATACACACACACACACACACACACACACACACACACACACGTGGGTATATAAACAAGAGAAATAGATAATGTGCACATAAACAGATATATGCATGTATAATAGCAAAGGGACATAATACACACACACGTGTTCTAGGCTGTGTAATATTATAACTGGATTAAAATAAAAGGTTATACTTACTATACAATAATATCTACTCCATCTGTTACACACTCAATTTAAATTTTGATTATTTGAACATAATCTATATTAGTGAGTTTTTAGAAAAATCAATAAATGATATTTGCCAGATACGACCCACGTTTACTAATAACCTACAGACAAATAATCCATAGGAATATTGCAAGGTTGTTAGAAATGGAACAATTCAAATTGAATATTAGAAATTATCAGATTTCTACAATGAGATAAAATAATAATGAAATTTATTGTGTACAGTGCTCAGGTGCATCCCAACTCAAAGTCTCATGTCTAGTACATAGAATAATGTATTAGTGTCAGCCGACTCCGACACTAACTTTTTTCATGACCGTCCCGAACAAAAATTATCAACCGTCCCAAATGGGGTTTGGACCTTCCGAAATCAAAATATTTTTGTTTAATTCATTAGCATCATCTATACTTGTCAGTCATCAGTAGCATAATAACATGTAATAAAACATTAAGAAAAGCTGAAGCAGTGATAATTCTGATATTTGGACAAAAAATCCATTTCCTAGTGTGTTTTGAGCTTAAAAAAAAAAAAAAAAAAAACTTTTTTTACTTTAAGTTACCAAATTTCCATGTAATCATTGGTTTCCTTTTTCGGGAAGGACATACTGAACCTTTTTTAATTTTTACTGTCTCCGGCAAACTGTCCCGGATGATGTATTGATAGTCTCGGATGTAATTTTTATAGTCCCAGGACGGCGTTAATGAGTGTCAGGAACATGAACAGCATACAGTAATAATATACATGTATGTGTGCACGTGCTTGCATATGTGTGTGGATGGGGTATCAGGTATAGTGTTGGCGGACTACAGGAAGCATGGAGGCTTTGAAAGATGCGGTGTTTTGGCAGCCCACAACGGACGCGGCAACTCCGAGCGTGAAAAAATGTTTCGAAAGTCATGTGAGCTATGCTGTGTTCTGACTTTGTAGGCATGCCCACATGTGTTAGAAACATGGAGATCAAAAGGTGCTCAATGTTGCTGTTGTTAAGATGATTAATGACCTAATGAACGTTTATCAGGTCAGTTGCCAGACACCAATGAATCCATTCCAGGGCAGCAAGACATTCAGAATATGGCAGATGCTTGATGGAGGGTATTCGTTTGGTTGCACGCCTGAGTTAATCAACTTTTGCTTCCTAAAGGCTTTTTTACTGTTTAATTTAATGACACGAAAATTATACTAAATTATTCCTTACTTTTAGGATTGAATTATGTTAGAAAAAAATTCTATTTTAATTGGTTCTAATTAGTTGTAATTAAGTCAAAAACCAACCAATCTCTTACTTCCCCTTCATTATATAATGTTAGTTTCTAGAGAGAGAGAGAGGAGAGGAGAGAGAATTTGAAATGTATTTCTATGTTAAATGGGTCACATTTTGTCTAGTAATATATATATATATATATATATATATATATATACAATCCCCTCCACACGAGTAGGATGCAACACAAGGTCAATTTCTTAAGCGAAGTTTAATAGGTTTGAATTCAGAGTTTTCATTCTCCTAGACTGGTTACCTAGCTATGATTAAAGAGCCAAGCTGGAGAGAGAGAATTGGATTCATACCTTTCCCAAGGATATTAGCGCCATGTGAAATGCAAACAGCTTCGTCCAGGAATTGAACTCGGGTCAACAAGTCCATTTCCCACAACTAACCATTAGACCACACGCCTCCATCTTGTAATATAAGCTTACTTTCCATATTTTTTCTGGGATTAAATTGTAGCACCAGTCCTAATTAATGAAACTACCAAGAATATGCGCCCTTCTGTATTTAAGTTTTAATGTAATGAAATATTAAATTAGAAAGGCTAATGAAATCTAATAAGAATGCATATAAAAAAGATTACACTTATTTTAATTATATTTTGATTGGTTTCTATATAAAATCATTCATAGATTGATTTTAATACATTGGAGAATAAAATAATATTAGAGATCAATAACACCAAGTAATTATTTATTAAACTCTGTTTTCTTAAAACCAGTATGCAAATTAAGCACCTTATATTATGTAAACCTTCATTTCTTAGTGATATATAAAACATTGCAGGATTTTAAATGCACTAATAACATGGGCTGCTTTGAGGCAAATCTAACTCAGATTTTCATAGAGACATAAGCAATTTTATTTCACAAAAGCTAAAAATTGTCTTTTTTTTTTTTAAATAAAAACCAAAATGAATGTTCATTTTCTAAATGTTTGGATAGTGTTTTTATCAGGATTGGTATGGTTTGGTTTGGTTTATGGCATATCAACCTCAGTGGGTCATTTAATGCCAATAAAGTTTTGAAATAAATTAATTCTTAATAGATATTCAATTTCTTTTATAAACAAATTTTTCTATTTAACCCATAGATGGGACCTTAACAGGTACTACCACTCCAGGTCAGAGTGGACCAGGGAGCAATGGTGATGAAGGGGTGCTCCACATTCCCCAAACTTCCAGAACTGGAACCTCATCATCAGATAGAGTTTAACGTCATTCCCAGGACACGAAGACCCTCAGCCACTGCCTTTTAGCAACCATATGATAAAAAAGGGTGGGGTTTGCCATAAAGGCAATATAGGTGCTAGGACTTGACATGGTCAGGCGACTTATTGGAGGGTGTCTGTCCAACCGTCTAGCCTAAGTAGGGGTCTAAGTGGAGTGTTGCATGTCATAGACTGCTCATCCACTAGGATTCCGTCCTTAAGCATCACGGGTTGCCACCCACAGCCAACAAGTGGTCCCACTGGGGGGAGGGGGTCTTACCCTCTGCAGAGGTGCAGTCGGTGTATTCTAAAGCCCAGCAGACAGGGCTGTTTTCATCAGGATACAAAAAACTCTAGATGATAAAATAAATAAAACATGGAAACCAATTTCAATACTAAATAGAGCAAAATATTTATTTTTATTCATTTCATTTTTGTTTATTATCATCTATAACTATTTGTATCATAATGAAAACACCATCAAAACATTTAGAAAATAAAATCATTTATTTCCTAAATGATTTAATTGTGTTTGTACGACGTTACTAAAAACTATAGATGATAAAGTAAAAAAAAAAAAATTTAAAAAAAAAAACATTTTGATTTCGGGACAGTTTAAAATTATTTTTCTGGGAGTATTGAAAAAAAAATTTAGTCTGAAAACCTAGCAGTTAAGATATTCAGAATAGCTGGAGACTTTCCAGAGAATTCATGGAACATCCATATTTTCTAATTCTCTATCAACTGCCAATTTCCTTTGCAGCCGTTGTTCAATATTTTCTTATTGTTGAAGACTTTCCAGAATGGCGATTGCTTTCAATGGATTTGGAGTAAAGTTTGAAGCATTGATACCAAAATTTTACCTTGGCTTTGCACACTAAATCATCAGTCTCAATCATTCAAAATTTTCAGACAAGACCAAATTTTAAGCCAAACTTTGAACATGTCTGCTATGAATATGATGATCACATAATACACAAGGTTACTCAATAGATTGTCCAATGAGTGGTAAGGTCCATTCTGATTGGTTGTAAAATTACATCAAAGCAATGAAACTGGTTAACATATTCAAAATGACTGTATATATTCTGGGCAAACTTTCTATAGTAAATCATTATTATTAATCTATGTCAAATGAGTTTGCCAAACATAAGTTTTAATATGATATATGAAAATCATTTAATAAATAAGGGGATTTCTTTTTGAGGAAAAAAAAACAAAAACATTTTTTTCTTCAAATTTTTTATTTTTCGATTTGATGCAAACTCTGCATTGTGTAAAATTGGTTTATAGCAAAAATTATTTTAATTTCACAAAAATATCTGTTTTAAGGCTATTCAAAATGGCAGCAAATCAAACAGTGCTCCAGGCTATAACTGAGGCTGGTCATCAAATTTACAGAAGAGGGTGAAATGTGTATGAAAAACCATGTTTTAGTCAAAGAAATCTTTTACAAATAGACTAAACATGGGTTTGCCATTATGAATTGAAAAGACAGTTCATGGAGTGGAAGCACTGACTCTTCTGGGCAGAAGTCAGTAAAGAAGGCCATGCTGACAGTCTTTGCGATCTGAGGTGGATGCTCTACCAACTGAGCTAAAGGAACAACAAGGTTCTGGGTTCAATACATATTCAAAATTTGATACTTATACGCCGAGTTGCCAACTCAGTGTATGAGTAGCAAAATTTAAATACTGTGCAGTAAAGTGGAGAACTGATGGTAGGTGTGGCGCTCCACCTCAGATGCAAAAACAATCTCCCTGGTCTAGTACTAGTGGAAAGAGAATAGACTCCCTCGCTGTCTGGCTGATACTGCCTAGAGGCCCCTCCGCTGACTTTACTAGACAATCAATCTATGAGGAAAACTGAATTCAAAATTACTCCACTTAAAAATTGACCTTGTGTCACATACTGCCTGTGGCAGAGGGGTTGGTAGATAAATACTTGTATCAAAACCAAGTTTAGTAAATCACTACAGGTAAATGAATAAGTAGTAAGAGAAAGCCAGATTTAATGTTAGACATATTCTTTAATATATAATCTTTAAAAATGGCCTCGTACCAGACTTGACAATGTCAAGAGAACATAAGATTTATATGGCTAGTTTTAGTGTTAAAGTCAGTTGGGAGTAATGGCTATGAAAGGGTACTCCACACTCAGTGATGCTGATAGGTATAAGTCTTGCATCCTTGACGCATAAAAATCTAAAAGGACGAAATAAAATCGTATATCTTCATCCCAGTATTTTTTTTCTTCCTCCACCATTTCCAGCAAACTGTAAATATATTTCAATATTTTCTTGGAAACGAATTACATTGTATGGGGGTACAAGGTAGGGGTTAGACGGCTTTAGTTGTTCATAGATAAAATCTCTACAATTTATTAAGAAACTTTATCAAATTTCCCGGGGACTCATTCAAATCAAATTCATGAGTTCCAGGATGCACTAAATTAAAATGCTATCAGCATCATTGCCACACTCCCCAGAGCTCCAGAATTGGAACCTCGCCACCAGATATAGTTTAACAAATAAAGTCAGTGACTAAATAACTACAAGTGTCAGTTCTGTATGAGTGGGTGTATTCACAACAAGATGGTGGACATAACAAGAGACATGTGATACCAGTTCATGTTAAAGAGGCGGAGAGAGAAGAAAAGAGTAGATTTCGTTTACGCTTGCTAAAACCACCTCAAATAACAGGCCTCTTGGCTATTTGATACAATAATGGCAGTGCAATTATTAAGTAGCAAAATTAACCTATTAATCTTCAATCTTGATTCAACACCCACCACCCACCCCGTTCTTTAAGAGACAAGGGCAATTTATTTGCTTATCTAATTAGCTGTCAGCTTAAAGCAATGAAACATGAAATAAACTACATTGTAAACACAATGAAAAAATCATATCTATTAATTATGTATCAAGTAAACTGTAATTGTTGATTTTGATGACCATAATGTAATATCTTTATACCAAATTGAATTAAAGAAAAATATAAAACCAGCTGTACAATATAACAGCTGAGGTGTTTAAAGTCTCCTATTGTGTCTATGGAAGGCTACTTGTGATAAAAAAAAAAATTATTTCTCTCCATTTCAATCTCAAAAGTATATAAAAAATGATACTTGGAGCTGTTATTTTTATGATATTAGTTGGAGGTTGTGATGTAATGGTTAGAGTCGTAGGAAATGAACCCATCGACCAGAGTTCAAATCCTGGACGACGCTACAGTTCACTAATACTCTAAAGATATGAATCCAACTACTCTTCCTCCAGGTATGGGTAAATAGTAGGACAGACTGGGTTCTTTAACCTTGGTTAGGCAACCAGTCTAGAAGGAAAACTGAATTCAAACCTGTTAAACTCTGCTTGGGGTGGTCACTACTAGAATAGGCTCAGTCCTAATTAGTGATCTATTAAAAAAAAAATGTAAAAATTAAAAATTAAAAATTGCTATTTCTTTTTTTAATTCTATGATAGATTGGGGAGGAAATGATTCCCTCCTTCCACCATGAAAAGATCATTCCAATCCCAAGTGCTAATAAGCATTAATAAGATTAGTTTTCAAGTTAAAAACTCAGCTCTACAAAAGATGCAAATAAATCAATTGAGATTTGTGGAGTCATTAATTAAGCCACCGTGGAATTTCCAGATATCAATCTATTATATACATATATATTGTTTTTGGTCCAAGGGGAGTAACTCCTGTATTTACTATGTAAAGATAAAAAAATAATCTGTTAAAAAGTTGTTTTTCTTCACAAAGTATCTGATATGACAAGTCCTGTCAGCAGCTTAATACTTTCAAATAAAATTGTTTTGAGTAGATTATAACACTAGGTCAATTTTTAAGTCGTTTAGCTCAGTTGGTAGAGTGTCCGGCTGAGAACCACAAAATTCCTGGTTCAATACCAGGCCTTGCCAACTCAGCGTATGAGTAGCACAGATCTTTGTAGTAAAGTGAGGAGCTGATGGTAGGTGTGGCGCTCCGCCTCAGACGCTAAAAACAATCTCCTTGGTCTAGCACTAGTGAAAAGGGGATAGACTCGCTCGCTGTTTGGCTGATACCGAGTCTAGGCCACCCCGACTTTATAGCTGGTTTGAATTCAGAGTTTTACTTCTCCTAGACTGGTTGCCAAACTAATGCTAAAGAACTCAGTCTATGCTACTATTTATGCAGAACTGGCGGAAAAAGATTGATACATGCCTTTACCAAAGGAATAAGAGTGAAATGAAAATAGAACGGCTTCATCCAGAATTTTAATTTAGGTCGCCAATTCCAATGATAACCATTACACTACGAGTGCCTCCTGATGCCACAGAACTAAGAGTTTTGGACGACTAAGGTTATTGAATTGCTTCCATGTATATGAACCAATGGAGATTTTTTTGAAAACCATAACTGGTAAACAATTATTGTGCGTGTGTGTGTGTGTGTGTGTGTGTATTCCAAAGAATATATTATACAGACAATTACCAAATGCTAAGTGTTCTATTGGACATCCACTCTTATGCTATAAAGACAAATTGAAAGACAATTTGAAATGCCTCATTATTAACCTGAGTGCTTGGGAAAATCTAGCATCAAATCGGAAAGAATGGCTTAAGACATGTTTCGCTAGATTAAAGAGTTTAGAAGAAAATAGACTGAAACATCGAGATCAGCTCCGTCTAACTTTAAAACATAAACATCTGAGTCCCACTTTAGGAAATTCCATCTGTCAGTGTGGCTTCATAGCTTGCAGCAAGACAGGGCTGCTATCACAATCGAGGAAACACAAAATGTTTTTTGATAGCATACACAACATGGGAGGAAACAAATCACTCACTGCTGATCCTCATCTATCATTCACAATAGGAGAGTCCAGCATATATATATATATATATATATATATATATATATATATATATATATATACACATACATACATACACACACACACCACCCTCTTGCATGAACAGGATGTGACACAAGGTCAATTTCATAAGCAGAAATTAACAGGTTTGAATTCAATCATTCAATTAATTTAATACTTCCTTCAATAAATAAATATGAAATTTATTAAATCTCTAAGAAAATGAATTAAGAGCATAAACAACATATTACATTCATTCATTGTACAAACATTATTTAAATAAATTTTATTTATCAAGAAAAATTTTAAAGTATTTATTTTTCTACAGAATTGAACTGAATAAAATTTAGTTTATTGGCATTGAATTTTTAACTCCTACCCATCTCAGGCAATATTTTTCAAAACTTCATTTTTACATCGTCCGGAGAGTTTTTTTATTTTGCTAATACTAATAAAAGAAAAGTTGGTGGAATGGCCTATTGTTGGTATCAGCCAGACAGCGAGGGAGTCTATCCCCTTTTTGCTAGTGCTAGATTAGGGAGATTGTTTTTTTGCTGAGGTGGAGTATCACACCTACCATCAGCTGCCCCACTTTACTGCAAAGATCAGATTACCCAAGTTGTGCTACTCATGTGCTGAGTTGGTAATGGCCTGTATCGAACCTCGTAATTCCTAGGTGGATGATCTACTAACCAAGCTAAATTGAATTGATACATGATTATACGATACCAAGTAACTATTTCTATTCAATATATAATCATTTGTTTGTAAACAGTTATAAGTATTCTTATTAAACATGTCCTGTTGAACTCAACGGACAATTCTTGTCTGACAAATTTTTGTTCAATCCTTTCAATTTGTCTGGACATCTTTTTAATATCTGGGTGGAATTGGTGTATGAATCCAAAGGTACTTCCGCACTACTAAGTGCCATCATCAGGTGTGGAACTGGTAAGAAGTTTTCATTGCCTCTTTTTAAACAAACAGTAGGAATAAGTAAGAGGAGGGCTCCCACCAGTTCTACACCTGACAATGGCAGGGTTAGTGCAGAAAGTACTAGTGTTAAAACTTTTGGTGGATTCATACACCAATACCACCCGGATATTAAAAAGATCGCCAGACAAATAGAAAAGGATTGAACAAAAATTTGTCAGACAAGAATTGTCCGTTGTGTTCAACAGATGTTTAAAAGAAAAAAAAATTCTGCCAAAATATACTTATCTAAAGTATTCTTATTTAATACTATTAATTTTTGAAAGATCTATTTGACCTATAGATGGCCCGCTAACAGGTAAGACTACTCTATGTAAGAGTGGACCTGGGAGTAATGGCAATGAAGGGCTAATCCACACTGCCCAGAACTAGAGACTCACCACCAGATGCACTTTAATGTCATATCCAATACAGGCCCTTTTTTGGGAGGGGGGGTAGTCTTATCCCTCAGCAGAAGATACAGTCAGTGTATTCTAGGCCACAATAACAAATTAAGGAAATCTGGGATCGAAAGGTGAGGAATATGACCTGGGACTTAAAAACAGATTTATATAATAATAATTATGAAATTGTTAAAGCGCTCAGGTGCACTACAACTCATCAAAAGGTGCCTGTATAGTACTGTTACGTCACCTATCATTTAGAAGTTATACAACGTTTTTCCATCAGAGATACCAAAGAAAAATGAGAGGGTACATGCAAGGCTTGGCAATGAATAAGACAACATATATATATTTATAACATAACATTTAATTCAAAATTGTAAGCTGGGAGGATCATGATACGGACGCCGACGGGCTAGGATTTATAATGTCATTTGGCGGAATTTCTTCATATCAATTAAATTTTCACAACTAAAGAAGTTTGTACTTATCTTTTACGGTTGATTCATCTTCTGTATGAATGACTACTCCAGGTATCATTTCTTTTATATTGCGTTCTTGATAATGGTCAAATGCTTCTTGGGAAAAATTTTTCTCCCCTCCCCCACGAAGATGTTCGCTGAATGGGTCCAGAGTACTGACTGAAACTGATGATAGGGATCTCCTTCCTTCCCCAAATCGTGACGTCACCTGTCTCCCGGTAGCTTGGCGTACGTGAGTCAAGTAACAAGTGTAGTATCAGTTGTTCGTTTCTCTACCTTCCTCTTCTCCGCTAGGTGCCATGACAAAGCAGAATTATTCTTGTTCCGGTAAACTTTGGGGTCACTTTCTAGGACTCCTCCCCTCTCCTGGCGTCAGCCAGTCTCTAAGAATATTCTAAAAGTTTCTAAATTGTTGAGCATTTGATTATACGTAACAGTACATAAATGTACAAATATCAGGAAAATGAACAGTATACGATTCGTGATATATACGTGTATATGTGCAGTGATGCTGATAGCTTCTTGATTTAGTGCGTCCTGGGACACACATATTTGCTTTGAATGAGTGCCTGGAAAATTTATGGGTCCCAACTAAAGCCATCTAACTCCTACGTTGTAATGTAATTAATTTCTAAGAAAATATTTAAATGTATTTACAGTTAGCTTGAAATGGTGAGGGAAGAAAAAAGAAAAACACTTGGACACGATTTTACTGTATCCTTTTAGATTTTTGTGCATCATGGATGCGTACCTATAAGCATATGTGTATAGAGACAGGATATCACGTATAGTGTTGGCAAATTTCAGGAAGCATGGAGCTTTTGAAGGATGCAGTGTTTTGGTACGTAGCAACTGATGCAGGTAGTTTGCTCCATGCTTCAGCAATTCTGAGTGTGAAAAAATGTTTACGAAAGTCTTGGGAGCTGTGCAGTTTTCCGCCTTTGTAAACATGCCCACATGTGTTAGACACATGGAAATCAAAAAGGGGCTCAGGGTTGTTGTTGTTGGCAAGATGTTTAATAATTAAACCTTTTAAACTACATATTAAAATTCACTATTGAAAAGTTTCCCAACTATATAATGTTAGTGCTTTTGTTAAAGATTTTAATTAAACAGAAAATGCATTTGAATGACATTTACTTTTACTTTGCTGGTGTACACATGTAAAGGAATTTTAGGTTTGTTGGATTTTATGGCATGTCAACCCTGTAGAAGGGTAGGGGAGATGTAGAATAATCATACTAAGTCCAATTACCGTCGAATTGGCAAGACAAGACAGCAAGCAGTCGTAACCCAAAACGATTCTGGTATGCTGTAAAGACCACTGCAAAGTGGCAGGATTTATGGAGCCTCAGAGGATCCTACAAACCAAGCAGCCAATCAGGACTCAGGGAATGGAATCACCCAAATGCATGAGTGGACTGTTCTGAATTCCCATAAGTACCAGTAGTTATCTTGACACTGGTTCAGTTGTGCTTGGCCAGTCACGTTGTTCAAACTAATTGTTGACTGACTGACTGACTAACTTCAATAAACCCTTGTTGGATTATTTTATGCCGAAGACGTTTTGTTTTATTCATTCTTGAAGGTTACTCAATTTTCTTTTTAAATTCATTTTTTTTCCAATTTAACTCATAGAAAGGACCCTAACAGATAGTACCACCCTAGGTCAGAGTGGACCTGGGAGTAATTTGTTTGTTTAACAGCATATCAACCATGGTGGGTCATTTAATGCTGGAAAAGTTTGGAAAGATTCTTAGCGATAGTTTGGAAGAAAATTTTTTAAATTCAATTTTTTTTTTGTAAACAAATTTTCTATTTAACCAATAGATGGGACCCCAACAGACACCACTACTCTGGGAGCAATGGTGATGAAGGGCGCTTCACACTCCCAAAACCTCCAGAACTGGAACCTCACCATCAGTTAGAGTTTAACGTCATACCCAGAACATGAAGACCCTCAGCGACCGCCTTCTAGCATATATATATATATATGATAAAAACAGTTGGGAATTTGCCATAAGGTCAAAATGGTTGGGACAATCATATTAGGTATTACGGCTTGATGTGACCAGCCAATTGATCAGAGAGGAGGAATTTTAGGGCTTATGCCTTCATCAAAGTATTTGCCCTAAATGAGTGACAAAGTCAGATGTTAGAATAATCAACTTAAAGCAGGTTATCGTAACAAAGTCATTCAGTCGTTCTTTGATAGGAACATTAAAACTACAATGTGCTTCACTTGTCGTACAGTTACAGACATGATGGTTGTTAATAGAAATCATGTCTGCTTATCTTGGGCAATGTACAAGTACCAAGCCCTAACCCTAACCCCAGCCCCAGCAGAAATAACACTTCTGCGGTCCCTAACACCAGAGATGAAAAGAAAAAAAAAAAAAATCTATTGAAATAAAACAGAATACTTTAGGTGAAGCAGACACAAAGAAATAAACCTGTAGAGCAAAGAGAATGTCATTCCTAATTTACATGTGCCAATTCAAGTGTTTACTCTACTTTAACAAACCCTGTCAGTTGGGGTAGAAGAATACAATGACTGCACCTCTGCAGAGGAGTAAAAAACCCCTCCGTTAATGAGGCCGCCTGTTGGCCATGGGTAGTGATCCGTAATGTTTAAGGATGAAACCCTGGTGGCTGAGAAGTTCATGACGTGCAACACTCCTCTTTGGCCCTTACTGTGGTGCTGAGGGGTTAGGTAAATACATACTTTAGCATTAGGAATATAATTCATATACAAATCATTAAAAAAAAAATTTTTAAGTGCAATTTTTCATAATAGAAAAAATTAAAAGCATATATCATATGACAACTGAAGGATTACACAAACAAAGTGTGTAACATGAAATTCAATTCAGCAGCTCTTGATCCTTTTGCCAAATGTTACATAATAATAGGTAGCTTATTAATTATGTATAGTATGTGTAGCTTAGATTTAAAACTAATTATTTAGAGGAAAAATACAGGAAAAGTGATTGACACTTTTAACCCTGTATTGAGCTCTCTTCCAATTTGCCAGAGCGAGCTGTGTGAAAGTAGCTAGGAAAGTCAGTTGTTGGCTGGTTGATTAGAGATGCCTGGCTAGGGTGACTCATCCCAGTACATTAAAGAAAAAAAAAAAAAAAAAAAAAAAGCGAGTCTTTTGTTGTTAATTAAAATAAAGTAACAACAGAGGACATCCCAGATCCATAAGAAACCAGCTTAGAACCAGCCAAGATCCAAGATGACATAGAAGCAGCAACTCCGAGACAATAGAAGATGAGTATACAACCACAGGTGTACTAACCACAATCAACAATATACAAAGATATAGGTATGGATATACAACACAAGGTCGTGAAGGTGACTAACCACACTGGACTGTAAGATGACTGGCTCAACCTAGCATTAGCAGCATTTTTGTGAAATTGGTGGACACTGACAAATTTGCACCTGATTTGGTTCAAATTGCAATATCTTGTATTTCTAATCCAATTTTTAAAATATTTATATGGTTGGAAAGAAAAGAAAATAATCTTTCTAAATATGTAATTTGTAGGTGTTTTTATCCAATGAATTATTTTTTACAGCAAGTTAAAATGGTATTTTGCTTCAAACAGCCAAAAATGCATTATACAATTTTTTTTTTCCATGGCCGAATTTTACGCGTTACATTTTTTTGTAAAATCAAAGTGGCTAATCTTTATCAATATTCTTGAAATTTTACACTTAACCTAAAAAACTTTTTAAAATAAAAAATAACTGGAAATGCTACTCAACCAGATACTTTTGAAGAATAATTAAAGTTCCAATTACCGTCGAACTGGGAAGACAAGGCAACAAACGATTGTAACTCAAATACAAACTCGAATGCTACAAGATGACAAAGTATATATAAGACTCCACAATGTCATTCAAATCAAGCAGCCCAATCAGAACTCAAGGAGTGGAATCACCCAGATTCATGAATGGATCATTCTTGATTCCTATT
Source organism: Doryteuthis pealeii (assembly GCA_023376005.1). Taxonomy (NCBI): domain Eukaryota; kingdom Metazoa; phylum Mollusca; class Cephalopoda; order Myopsida; family Loliginidae; genus Doryteuthis; species Doryteuthis pealeii. The sequence continues at coordinate 65,159,826 of CM042164.1, forward strand.
TATACCAGCTGTCTTGGACACTGCTTGAGTTGGACTTAGTAAGCTGTTGTTATTAAAACCAACAGTAGACTAACTGACTTCAATACTTTTTGAGTGCTACTTGCCAGGTTAGAGCATGGCTTTAGAATCCAGTTTTAGGCCTACCTGAGCGTGCCTGATTGCTGAGGTTCTTGCAACCAAGCCAAACTTCTTGAACAAATTTACTGTACTGTGATCACTGCACCTTCACCTTTTGCATAAAAGTTTTTTGTTGTTTCCACAACATTATGGCACAGTTTGGATTTGTAAAGCATAAGTTCCCAAATTAGACTAAGTTGCATATTCATCTATGCAGCTTTCACACACACAGAATGAAGCAATGCATGTGTCAGCACACCAACTACCACAATACTACCAACCAGTGAGTACCTTCCATGCTTTGATTACATGATATATGCAGAGATGCTGATCAGGAACGCAGGACACGACGCATAAAAATCGGACGCATAAAAATCATATCCATGCATGCTGGGGTTTCCCCCACCACCACCATTTCCACCTAACTGTAAACACATTTCATTATTTTCTTGGAAACGAATTACACTGTGTACAAGGTAGGGGTTAGATGGCTTTAGTTATTCTTACATAAAACTCTGCAATTTATTAAGAAACTTTAGTTTGTGACCCATCAAATTTCTCCAGGGCTAATTCAAATCCTTGCGTCCCAGGATGCACTAAATTAAAAAGCTATCAGCATCACTGTATATGGGATCATAAACTAGCATATACCAAAATATTGCATAACTTTTGACTCACCTTAGTAATTACTAAAATGAAAAACTAACTTTTTAATGACTTTTTTTAGATTGCTTTTTTCAAGAAAGTATTGGTATATCAGGTTCTTAATAAATCTTTTTATGGGGTCGTAAGAAACAGCAGGTTCCTCACCCTTGTTCTAAGTAGACATTCTTTTAATATTTTTCCTCAAACTGGAAATTTACTGTCAAGGCCGAAAATTGCATTTTTTACTAATAGAGGAATAGATTTTATTAAGGTATTTATCAAACTATTTCTCCCTTCAGCTATGGGTAGACAGGGCTTTTTAACCTTGGTATGGCAACCAGTCTAAAAGGAAAACTGAATTCAAAACAGTTGTAACCTGGAGAGGGATGGGTTCCGCTAGGCTACTTCTTTCAAAGACAGGATATCCGAGTAACTGCGAGACCAAATCTGGTTAGAGGACCAGTGAGTATTAAATTTACTAGTCTGCTAGACTAGCTTGTTAACTATTACACCAAACAAGATGCCCAACAAATTATTTAAGTGAGTTAACTGTACAATGCTATTGTATGGCTGCACTATTGGAACCTAACAAAGTGCTTACAGAAAAGGCTAGACAGGAGCTACACAATGATGCTGCGTACTGTTTTTAACAAATCTTGGAAGTAACTCCTCACTTGTCCCCTATTACACAAACCATTAGAGTAAGACAAACAAGATATGATGGACACAGTTGGAGAAATCATAAGTGTAGGCTGACTAACAAAAAGCTTCATCAATCAGTTCCATGCACAGAGGACCTCTAGGGATGAGAGTGAGAGAGAGAGAGTCATGGACATCCATTCTGTCAGCACTGTTACGTATAATCAATGGTCAGTAATTGGAAACTTCTAGAATGTTCTTAGGGACTCTCTGACGCCAGTGTGGAGGGGGGTAGTCCCAGGAATTGATCCCAAAATGAACAACTGATACTACACTTGTTGCTTTCGTCACGTACGCCAAGCTTACCGAGAGACAGTTGACGTCACGATTTGGGGGAAGGAAAGAGATCCCTATCATCAGTCTCATTTGGCACTCGGGACCCAGTCAGGCAACACAGCAGAATTCTTCACCTTTCTTGGGGGCGGAAAAAAATCGTTTCCATGAAGAAAGTTACTACTATTAAGAACGCAACATAAAAGAAATGATACCCGGAGTAGTCATCCATACAGATATGGACCGAAACAAGAATAAAAGAAAATCACCGGATATAACCCCACAGAGATAAAAGAATGAACCTGCTAAAACAAAGTTAAGTGTTATATTCCGCCATGGAATTTTTATACAACTTGCTCTCATTACCTTTTGTCCAAAACTATATATGTGTATATCTTTGAATTGACTATGACCTACGGGCCGAAACTATAACAAAACCTATCTTACTATCTCATTCAAACCCTAACAGACAGGGTAACGATGAATATCTTCCCTAATGCATCTACATATACCCCAGCCTGGGGATTTCAATTTTTATCCTCATCTCAACTCTCGACTTTCTGAATAAAATGTCTTAAAAATAATATTATGTCTTATTGTTCTTTGCCAATTGTTGCATGTGCACCTTTCATTTTTCTTTGGTATCTCTGATGGAAAAGCGTTGTAAAACGTGGAAAGCGATAGGCAAACGTAACATGGGGCACAACCTGATGATGATAATGTTCCATATCATATCTGACAAAGGCAGAAATATAATTATTTACTAAGCTTAGCTTAGCTGTGGCACAAGGCCAGAAGTATAGGGTGCCTAATGAGAATCAAACTCACTAACAATGGTCTGCAAATCTAGCTTGCTAACCATTACACTATGAGGTGCTCATATAGTTATTTACTAAGCTTAGATGTGGCACAAGGCAAGAAGTATAGGGACCCAATGAGAAACTCACAAGCAATTGGCTGCAAATTTAGCTTGCTAACCTTTACACCACATGAGGTACCCAAAGGCAGGAATATAGGGTACCTAGTAAGAATTAAACTTACTAGTAATTGTCTCCTAACCTTGCTTACTATTACACAATATAAAGCACTCATGCATCAAGTGAGGTAAGTAAGTATATAAATCTTAATATTATAAAGTGAAGCAAGAGTCCTAAATTTTAGCTGATAGTCATGAGGCTTATTTTACAGTTGAAGAACTTACATACCTTTGTCCAGGTCAGACATTTCCTTTTCTAGTCATCAAGTGATATTAAATTCTGATAAGAGATTTTCACAATACAAAGTGTGATAAATTAGAACTGTAAAATTATTGGTTCTTTTTTTTTTTTTAAAGTTAGGTTGTAAAAATTATCAAATTATTATAGACTGAAGTGTAGGGACAAAAGGTTCAACTGATAAGAACTGTTTAATGAATAATGATAAAGATTTAAGTTCATGGGGTGAACATTTAAGACAAAATATTATATCTGACTGCTTAACTAATCTGAAGAAAGATAAATAGAGAAAAATGAAATTTTTAAAGTTTTGTCTTTTGAAGATGAATAATAAATGTTGTCTTTGTCACACAGGCTGATTTATATTTTTTATATAAACTAGCAGGAACTGTGGATATACCAGTATATGATAATTTAATTATTACGTTTGATAGGTTTACTTAAGAGCTATTGCAAATAGTTCAATATGTAAAAGTATAATAATCTTGATTTAACTCTCTTTCCCTCAGAACTAAGTTTCCATTTCAAATTGGGTTTTTTTTACTCCTTTAATAAATTTGATGGTTTTACTTATGATACAAACCCTCCGACATTGAATTTTTAGCTCCCACCCACCTAAGACAATATCTTTTAAAAATTAATTTTTACACTGCCCGGAGGGCATTTTTTTTTTTTTTTTTTTTTGCTAGTAAGAGATGTTTTTTCTTTCTTTGCTTACATTGCTTGATCTATCTTGACTGTTTTAATCTGATTGTCATGAAAAGAAAAAAATGCTTTTAACAATTGAAAATCTTGGCATATTTTTTAAATCCCAATTATCAAACGAGGATTGGTCACGTCACATGATCTCGTTTTAAATGTCACTTTTTAATAGTTTGGGCAGCAGTCAAAAATAAGTAGTGTCGCGTATGGGGGTCATTTCACATAATGATTGTTATGAATTTCAATAAAAGCTAAGAAGTACAATAAAAAAGAAATACAATGGTTGGATTTTACGGCATGTCAACCCTTGGGTTATTTTATGCTGAAGACGTTTAGTTTAATTCATTCTTGCTAAGTATTCAAATTTTTTTCTAGATTCAATGTTTTTTTAACCTATTTAAAAAAAAAAAAAAAACCTTTATCTATTTAACTCATCTATAGGTTAAATAGGAAAAACAGGTACTACCACTCTGGGACAGTATGGACTTGGGAGTAATGCTGATGAAGTGTTACTCCACATCCCCCAGAGGTCCAGAATTGGAACCTCACCGTTAGATGCAGTTTGATGCCATACACAGGACACAAAATATGATTTTAAAGTCCAGAATCATTTCAATATAGTAATATCTTGGGTTTTTTTTTATCACTAGATATATAACTGAAAAAAAAATTTGTTTAAATAAATAAATATATATATACACACACACACACACACACACACACACACACACACACACACATATATATATATATACCAACCCCTCCATCACCAGGATATGACGCACGGTCAATTTCTTAAGTGGAGATTAACAAGTTTGAATTCAGAGTTTTCCTTCTCCTAGACTGGTTACCTAGCCATGGTTAAAGAGCCCAATCTGCCCTCCTATTTACCCATAGCTGGAGGGAGAGTAGTTGGATTTATACCTTTCCCTAAAGGTATTAGCACTATGTGATATGCAAACAGCTTCATCCAGGATTTGAACACTGGTCGATGAGTCCATTTCCTACGACTAACCATTACACCACACACCAACATAGCATATAGATATGCTAGTAGATAATTTGTAGATATCAATATTAATTGATTTCGGTAGATAATTAGCAGATGCTTAATTTTAACATTTTAACTGAAAGCAGCTGTGTGGCCACTTGCCACCTATCACACAAACCATCTGAGTAAGACAAACAAGACATGCCGGACACTGCTGGAGAAGTAAGGATGAACTTATAAGTGACATCCTTCTGTGGAAACCAGCACATGGACATGCTAGTGCAGGTCGTCCAGCAAAGACCTAAATAGACCAGTTCTGTGTGAATACTGCATGCTGTGTGGAGGACTTCCTGGGATCAATGAATTATAAGGATGGTTGGCGAGAGATTGTCATGGATATCCGTGCTGCTGGCACAACATCATGATGATGATACCTATAGAATAGTAACCCCCCCCCCCAAAGAAAGAGGTGTCATGGGTCGGACACTTAACTGTATCCGATAGCGAAACTCCAATTCTGGAAATTGGAAAAGTATGGAGTTAGGGCAGAAATTACCTACTTGTGGGCCCTAGGCCAAATTCCTCAGGAAACTCCATGGCCCACCAGTCGATGGTTGGATTTTATGGCATGTCAACCCATTGGGTTATTTTATGCCGAAGACATTTTTGTTTTATTCATTTTTGATGAGCACTCAATTTAAAAAAAAAAAACTCAATCTAAGCTTAAATATCAAAAATGGTTATATACCAGACAAATTAGTTGTAATATAAAAAAGCTAATGCAATCTTGTAATAAAAAATGCCTTGAAAGAGATTAAAATGAAAAATTAAGTTACAATGAACATCTAACAATTTATAAAAAATATGTTTAATAAGAATTGAAGATAATACAAAAAAATAAAATAAATAAAGATCTTCCTCGATTCCAGCTCTATGATAGGTCTTAAATACAGGGATGGGGAGTCGGAACACAAAACCTTTGACTCCGACTCCTATTTTTGGCACCTCTGATTCTGACTCCTCTTTATGTAATTAAGTGATTATAGCCTACAAATAAATATAAAACAATTATTTTTTTTATGATCTATTCATAAAGAGTGTGCACTGTATAACTTTACAGACAAGACTAGGGCCATATAAAGTGTAAATTCAACTAGAGTTTGGAGTTGGTATAGTTTTACCGACTACAAACTCTACAGCCCTGTTTAAATACATGCAAACACCACAGTACTGGCTATTCCCAGAGACTAAAGCTTTTGTTTTAACTAACATTTTCCTCAATATGATATATTCAAATATTAACTATAATTACCAGGTGCTACAACACTCTGTTTTATTCCACTGACCTTAGTCAACTATTATTATTCATTCTATTATTTCTGTCAGATGTGGAATGTAAAAAAAAAAGTGGAACAACAGTCTGTGGCCACGTTTTCGGCTGAAAGATCCAGCCAAACCACTTGATACAACAACAAAATAAGCCTACAAATTTCTATTGTAATAAAACACAAATATATTATTATCAGTAGTAGTAGTAGTAAGCTTTATAAGCTTTTTTGATAACACAGGACATACAAAATTTGCCTAAATTTATAGAGAAATTACCAGAGACTAATTTTTTTTTTTTTTTATATAACAAGAGGGATTTTTTTTTTTAAATAAATAAATAAAAAAAAAATTAAAAAATGACTCGTGGTCACCAGACCATTAAATTATCCTGTTTTTTTTTAAACTTTTGATGCTTTATTTAATCTACTTTGCCAATCTCATATTTTTTTCAAGCTTTTAAAAATGTCAATATCTATAATGTAAGAGTAGATTCAGCTTAGAGTGACTGGATAATTAGACTGGCTGCAACGTTGAGAGAGAAAAAAAAAAAAAAAAAAAAAAAAAAGATGAGGATAATTGAAAATAAATATTTTACCAGATCCAGACATAATCCTAAAAAAAAAAAAATCTTGTTAATTAAAGAGTTTTGGGGAGAGAAAAAAAAAAAAAAAAGATACAGCATCCTAAACTGTAACAATGCTAAACCTGTTGTTTTAACCTCGTTCAGCTTTGTGAAGAAAAGTTAATTAAATTTAGGATTATTAGAGATACCATGTGTCCTGTGTATGACACTAGACTGCATCTTGTAGTGAGGCTCCAATTCTGGAGCTCTAGGCAGTGTAGAGTACTTCTTTATAGTCACTATACCAAAGTCCACTCTGATCTGAAGAAGTTAGAGTCCCATCTATCAATCTGTTTTAAAAATTATTAGTATTGAATAATACAAACAAATCATTATTAGTTAGAACTAGTTACTATATAATTGTATATAGATTATTAGTATTAGATAGGAATATTTGATATAACTATATATATATATTATATATATATAAATAAATAAAACTATAGACAAGTGTAATTGTAAAAAAAAAAAAAAAATTTTTTAATTAAAAAAATAAAATAAAAATTTTTAAAAAAAGATGAAAATAAAAATTTAATAAAATTAATGAAACATTGAAAATATAGTTATGATTATAATCAAACATTTAAAAATCAAATTTTGACATTCAATAATCCATATATCTAGAATTATTAATATTGGATAGTAGAAAAAAATTATCATCATTAGATAGAACTAGTTACTTGATATCGTATAAGTAAAAAAGTAAGTAAAGTCATCAGGGTAAAGTCGGTATCAGCCAGACTGTGAGGGAGTTTATCCCTTTTCACTAGTGCTAAACCAGAGGTGCAAGCATCATTCCAGAGGGTGCGAGAAGCACCCATTCAAATTTAGATTAATTTTTTTTTCTTTTGTAATTAATATTATTATATTATCATTTCTTTATTTCAGATTATTATCATTACCCTTCATCATGTCAAGAGTGTTTAAAGAGTGAAATATATAAGATTTTTGATAAAACTGTAGTATGGATTCACATTTTATATTTTTGAACAAAAGTATAAATTGTAGGGGTGTGAGGTCAGAGCAAAACTTTTATGGGTGAAGGGATAGAAAAAGTTTGGGAACCACTGTGCTAGACCAAGGAGATTGTTTGGGCATCTGAGGTGGAGCGCCGCACCTACTATCAACTCCTCACTTTACTGCACAGATTCCTGTACTACTCATACGCCGAGGGCCTGTATCGAACCCGGAATCTTGTGGTTCCTAGTCGAATGCTCTACTGACTGAGCTATCATATAATTGTGTATAAATTATTAGTATTATTAGATAGGAATACTTGATATCATAAGTGTGTGTGTGTGTGTAAATAAATAGATCAATAGAATTTTGGCATTCAATAACCCATATATGTATTTACCTAACCCCTCTACATGAGCAGGATGCAACACAAGGTCAGTTTTTAAGCAGACTTTAACTGGTTTAAATTTAGAGTTTTTTTCCTAGACCGATTACATACCAAGGTTACAGGGCCCAGTCTGCCCTGCCCATAGCTGGAGGGGGAATAATTGGATTCCTACCTTTCCCAAGGGTATTAACACTGAAATGCAAACAGCTTAGTCCCAGACTTGAACTCAGGTCACCATATCCATTTCCTACGATGATAACCATTACACGACAACTCCAATAACCCATATAGAGTTGATATGCCATTAAACAAATAAACCAATTAGACACATGGCGCAATGACTATAGACATTGAGTTAATACAGTTCTAAGTGGCAGTTATCTCTGGGATGCAGGTTCAATCCTGGCCAAGGGTGATAGTAACAATAGATAACACACCTGAACACTGGTACCCAATCATGGTTAATAGAATAAGAACAATCTACCCCCACAGATTGAATAAAGGGTTTGGTTCAAAGTTCAACAAGAAGGTTCCTGAAGAAGGCCAGAGGGCACATCAGCTGAAACATTGTGTAGATAATAATGAAGATGCGAACAATAGTCCGAATGATACAATACACTACACAGTTACTGTTGGTTAATAAAAGCCATGTGGCTTTTATTATGAAAAGCCACATGATGAAGTTTTGGTTTAAGGTTAAGTTTATTTCTCTATAGTTAAGTCTCTTCACTAAAAGATTTGATAAGATATGATATAGTGTGTTTATTTCTTAGATGGGACCTTCTTGTGTATGGGTAGGTGGTGCTAAAAATAGCTGAGCTCTATTGGAATTCTTCTTTATGGAGAGCTTTAGGCACCGACCCTGACAGAGACCAAACGTTTTATGATGGTGATGCCTTGACCTATCACCTTAGTCCTAGGGAATATTTTATGGGAACGCAGTGATGCTGATAGCTTTTTGATTTAGTGCGTCCTGGGATGCACATATTTGCTTTGACTAAGTTCCGGGGGGGGGTATGGGTCACAACTAAAGCCATCTAATTCCTACATTGTAACCTATCCTGTGTAATTCATTTCTAAGAAACTATTGAAATGTATTTACAGTTAGCTTGAAATGGTGACTGAAGAAAAAGAAAAACACTGGGACGCATGGATACAATTTTACTGCGTCCTTTTAGATTTGTGTGCGTCAGGGACGCAGGACGCGTACCTATCAGCATCTCTGGGAATGGTCGCCTGAAGTATATTACCAGATAATTTCATGGTAAACTTTGAAAGGATAACATTCTAATAATGCTTCTTGAAATTCTATAAAATAAAATAAAAATTTTAAATTTAAAATTTTTTTTAAAAGGAAATAGACGATAATAGGTTTGCTTCTTGCGGAGCACCCCACATTAAAGCGACCTTGTGGTCACATTCTGGCCTCGTGAATCTGATAAAAAGATTCTTAAATTCTTTAAAAAATTAAATAAAGATTAACGAATGGTAATATGCTGCCAACTAAAAAGGGAGTTTAGTACGTAATTATTTCACCAAGCTTTTTAAGTGGAAATATTTTAATTTTATTTATTACCTTAGTTAAAAAAGATGAGGGGGTCTATCATTTATTTTACAAATTGACCATAGAAAGTACACGAATTTCGATTTGAAAAATCAAAGTATTTATTTATTTTTTTAAAGTTGATATTTTAAACATTTACTTAGAAAATGTCAATTTGATTTTTATGATTGTATATTTAAATAAAGACTGTGACAGCGTAAAATCTTTTTAAATATTTCTTTATTTGGAGTATATTCTAAAATAACGATACTAATAAATTATATTAAGCTTGCAGCTAGAGTTGCAATATGGTGTGAGGGGTTTAAGTATTAACCCTCATTACATTTTGTTCCGATAGATTAAAAAAAAAAAAATAGGTTACTACAGCGTTTGAATAATTTTCTAAAAACAAACAAAAAAATGTCTTCAAAGTTTATTACAAGCTTTTTGATGTGAATAAAAAGAATGGACAACTATTGTCCCATATAAAAAAAACAATTTTTCTCATCCACAGCTGTTACTGATGTTATTGAAAATAAATTCAAAAGGAAAGAATTAAGAACATATTTAGTTTTTTTGTTTTAAATAAAAAATAAAAAAGTAAAAAAACTGGTCTCATACTATTTTTTTTTTTCTATTTCGATAATTTGACATTGTTATTCAATATATATTTTCGCTTCTTATTATAAACAAAATTATTTTGGTAGTTGAATCACACACACACTGCATCACAATCTGGTGTGAACCAAAAAAAAAAAAAAAAAAGAAAAAAAAAAAGTTAAAGTGGAAATGGCCTTGCAAATAGACATTAGCCTTTTTATTTCCCCCCAGTAATAGTCTCAATTATTATTTGTACCAAATCTAGCAGTGATAAAATAATCTAAGTCACAAATGAACACGAGTTTTTGTGCTTTATAGTAGAGACCGGTTTTACTGTATAAAACTTTATAGTGTTAGTAGAGAGAGTAGATTGTGTTTTTTTAGGTCTTTTGAAAAGACCTAAAAAATACCATTTTTTGAAATAAAATAACTGATGCATTATAAAATTCATTCATTGATAAATCAACACTGAAAATTTCATTAAAATCGTATAATTCCCTGATTTCTTGGTTTTTTTTCTCTCTCTCTCTCAAACGAGGAGGGTTAAATTTGTTTTGTAAAAACACGGATTTTTCGACAAATTGGGTATGCCTAGTTTTTTTTTCAATGAAAATATAAAGCAAAGATAGCAATCTTTTTTAGTTATAGAAATAAACAAATATTCTCGAAAAAGCATAAATTAAAAACAAAATTTAAATTTTTTTGATATTTCCTTTCCCATTATAATCATCATCATTATTATAATCCATTTGACCTGGGACAATGAGTTTATTTAGCCCCTACGAGTAAAAAATATGACACAAGGTCAGGTTAAGTGTAGGAGTACCCCACAGGAATCGAAACTCCCGCGGGACGGTGAGGCACACGATTTATACAACTTGTTAATTTTTAGCATTTTAATTTAGCTGAATCTGCTAAAAATAAAATAAATCAAAAAAAAAAAAAAACCTGGGTCCGAGGTTCTTTTATTAAAAAATCTTTTTTGCCTTGTTATTTATTTGTGTGTCCCAATGTTTTATTTATTAAATCATTTAATACTAATTTCAAGCGTTTTAGGAAAAAATATAACCGTGAAGTTTCTGTTTCTATTTAATATCGTTTAAGAAAGAAAGAAAAATCTTCACATACAGAATATGAGACCTGGTAAAAAAAATGACAAGACAAAAACATACACAATCGCATGCATTTTACTACATCAATACACAGTAAATATTTATTTTTATTATTTTCTCTACAAGTCGACGAAAGAAAAAAAAAGGTGAAAGAGAAAACTGTTCTTGAGTCATCTGGCTGGACAAAAGCAACACATGCCAAGCAATTAAAATTCTCTCATCCACGACTAACAGTGCAACGTTTTAGCATACATAGAAAGAAAAAAAAGGTTATAATAAATTATCAAAAACATAAGATTCTCTTCTTCAGTGATTCATTTCTCCCCCTCCCCCACAATAAATAAATAAATAAATACTCATTTGTTGCATGTTCCAAGCAAAAAAGAAATCATGAGTCAGAGTAATATCAGTCATAGATTAAGGGGGGTGGTATGTTTATACAATACACACACTTGCTGCTTTTTATTATTATTATTATTATTTTTTTTTTTTTACTGATGCTCATTATGCTACTACTTTTCGACTTAGACAAAAATTAGACCATAAATAATCGATTTAATTAATTTTAATTAGTTTTTAAAATGAAAAGCAGACGAAAATTTGGGTATACCTAACACACGCATTAAATTGGCGCCTGCTGTAGAGCAATGGTTAGAAAATTCTTGCACATGTACAATTAGAACACTTTTAAAGAGTTCGATATTCACTGGGCGCTCTTAATATAATGGCCTTGTGGCAGTCTAAGCTCATCGACACACAAAACGCAAGACTTGAATCGTATATTTATTTAAAATATGTCTAATACGATACCCACCGGTACAATTTAATTATCCTTATTTCTTTCTAACTACTAATTCAAACAGTGGGCAGCTCACGTGGGGTAATCGTTAGCAAGCTAGACTAGCTAATTACGAGTGAATTGTGGAGTCTCACTTGGTGCTCTATACATCTGGCCTTGTGCCACAATTAAGCAATGCTTGGTAAATAATATTAATAACTAATTCAAACAGAACAGCAAATTCTGGACAGATTTTTTTCGGATTAAATTGATATTTCTCCTAGATTTTTTTTTCTTTCTTCGATTTTTATTCATTACAAAATTGCATCGGAAATTCAGGGTTAATTTATTTATTTATTGGCAAAAGCTAGTGACTTAGTGTTATTTGCAATTCTTTTGTAAAACACTGAATACCTGAGGAGCTATTTAAAAATATTTTTTCCAGGAGTGGGATGGCCCACGCCCACTGATTACAGGACGTGTTTAACAATCTCCAACAAGTAACAATTTTGACTGATCATTTAAAAAAAAAAAAAATCGCTCTCGGGTGTGGTGTACTTTTAGGGGTGAAATTAAAAATGTTTCACAAAAACGGAGGGTATTCCCAGTGAACTAATTCTGTAAAAAAAATAAAACAATAATCGAACTATGTAATAGACAGGTTGATATTTTCAAAATTACACCTGATGATTGATCGTTTTACATTTTTATCAATTGATTGATTTTAACGACATGTCCACCCACCTAGGGGTTATTCTTTGCCTAGAGGTTAGGGAATCGCGTTCATTGTACGCTTATATTTACATTTGTGAATTTTAAAATTTTTAAAAAATATTTTATTATGCACACGACCCGATCGAATACGAATAATTTTAAACAGGTCTATTTGTCCCATCGATGAGACCCTAACAGGTACTACTACTCCAGGTCAGAGTGAACCTGTAGGTAATGGCAATGAAGGGGTACTACACAATTTTCAGATTTCCAGAACTGGAGCCTCACCATCAGATGCAATTTAGTGTCCTACCCAAGACACGCATTTGAGGGTGGGTAATGGGTCAGTGTATTCTAAGCCCCGTCAACATAATTTCCTATTCATGTCGGTAGTGTCACTAATATTACCTTAGGCAAACCTCATAAATGGAGACTAGGATTCGTGTCGATGACTCGACCAAGGCTAAAAAAAAATGGAGTGCTAGGGACTTGCAATACTGTGGGTTCATTATTAATTAATTGATTATTTGGAGAATTAAAAAAGAATGGACACAGTTAAAATACTTGGGGGGGGGGGGTACTACGATAGTGAATGCCACCATAGTGAGTGAATACGTTCAATTTTATGTTACCAAGAGATCAATAAATTTGTTTGGACATGTTTTATTTTGTGAGTTTTTTTTATAGGTTCATCATATTTATTAGAAATAATTTCTATAAACTTGTTTTTAATATCCCCCCCCCAAAAAAGGGGGTTATATAGTTATTTAATTTAGAAATCCCCAAATAGAGAGAACGCCCAGTGAGGTCCAATTTCATGCATCTTCTCACAAATTCCTTTAAAGTCGATCAACCCAGCGAATGTTTCTGTAAATTAAAAATCCTAAAATCTATTTTATTTGATTATTCAATATGGTCCAAATTTTATTAGTTTCAAAAGCGAGTCAGAAGATTATTTTTGCTTAAATGATAAAACCCTATTAGAAAAATTAAATTTTCACTTTACACTTTAAATAAACAAAACAGTCACAGCAAAATAAGTAACACCTATACACCTGTAAATTAAAAAAAAAAGAGAAAAAAAAAGTAATTACATTAATTATGTTAGGACTTTGAAAGTTTTATCAGTCAGTTAAGTAAGACAAAAAAAAAACGTTTTATTTTTTTCTAACCTAAAGATTTCTGCCGGACTTTTTATAAGTTTTTTTTTTATTTTTTCAAATAACTCAATTAAATCAGGTTTTAAATGAATAAAGTTTTGTTTTTAAAAAGCTTTTAAATTCATAACTCGATTACGTTTTCAATAAAAGTTTTGTTTTAAATTTTAATTTTTTTTTTTTTTTACATTTATCTTTCCTCCGCCCCCAGGCTATTAATTTTATTATTATTATTATTATCTATGGTCAATTCATTTTTACGGCCTTCTTCAGGTGTCCGAGCGGTGGGGAAAGAAATGGACTGTTAATGACTAAATATATCTAAACTAAAGTTTAAACTTTTTTTTTCCTCAACAAGATGTTATGTATCTGAATGACTTGTCCCGAGATTAAAACATAAAAAAAAAAAAAACCTGGGATCTAAATCTTATTTTTCTACTTTAATTTTTTCTACTTTTAATACAATTAATTAAATCTATTAATTATTAATAATATTATTTTGTTAAAACTGAAAAAAAGTTACCCGTTTCCCAAGGATTGTTTTTGTTTTTCTCAAAGAAAACAAACAAACCAGAGAAAGAAAACTTTATGTACAACGCATTTTATTTCTTTTTAAAATTATTTATCGTTTACTACAACTATTTATTAGGAATAACATTTTTAATTAAAAAAAAAAAAAATAATAATAATAATAATATTCAACTATTCTTAAAAAACTTTCAGAAAATGTTTTAGTGTTGAAAAAGAGGAAGTTGCTTTCTTTTACGAACTTAGTATAATTTGTTTACAAACAAAAATAAAAACTTTTCTTCTGCTGATTGATCGTTGGATTCTCCGATCATCTTTAAGTGACACAACACGTGTACACGTTTTCCACCCTGATGATCATACAGGTTTTATTTTTAATATATATTTTTTTAAAGTTTGTATGAATCTTTTTTTTTCAATCTGTCACCAATAATAAACATTTTCTACTTTAACTAAAACATCTCCAATAAAAGAAAGGCTAAAAAAAAAAAAGAAAAGAAAAAAAAGGTGAGAAAGAACGTTAAAAAAAAACAAAAAAACATAAGACTTTATCTTTTAATTTTTTTCTTTTCCAACAACAACAACAATAAATAAATAATATTTTTAAAATATTTCTCTTTTTACTTCGNACTGGGTTTCACGATCCGGACTAAAAAGTTCGTCGTCTTTGTTTGTTACCGACATGACTTTTTTTTTCTTCTAAAAAAACTTTTGAACTCGAATAACCCTTTTTTCTTTTTGTACTAATACAGGTAAAAACAGATGATATGTATATGGCGTGTCTTTGTGTTTGTTTCCTTTCATAAAGGTTGCTCCACGTAGGCAGCCCCCCAGAAAAGGAGAAAAAACAAGAGAGGTTGTTGTGTAAACGATGGCGCTTGTCAAGAACAAACACGCACGCTGCTGACGCTGGAGATAAACTATTAACACCGGAACGAGACTTTAAAAAATCAAAATCAAAACTTAATTTATTTTTATTTTGAAATACTTTAAAGTATATAAACCATTGCGAAATTAATCATTCTAATTACTATAAAAGTTTTCTTCGTTTTTATAATTTTATTACTTTCTCAAAATTAACAATTATTATTAGTTTTATTTTCTAATACTCGTCGATGCGTGGACGAGAATACGCGAGATCTGCCATTAGTATTGTGAACAGTTAACATATAAACAGGCAACATGGCGATGGGAAGAAAAGGAAACGTAAGTTTTATGTTATAATATTTCTATAAGTTTATTATCGATGCAATAATTGGGTTATTTTGTTGCAGCTAAACTCAAGAATGTACTGAGCTAAGTAACTTTTGTCAATGGACCCTCTATATTGAAGTTATCTTCATCTTGTTGAGTCTAGTTCCGAAGCACGTTGTCGATTTTGATGTTAAATAATAAAATATTTACTAATCAAATTTTCCAGGAGGTTTTATGTTGTTAAAGTTCGTTACTATGAATATAAATAGGTATTTATTTAGAATATTACACTAGGTAAATGTTTGTAATGTTAAAAAATAATAATTATATGAAATATACTTATATTCTACAGAGTGGTCCGAAAGTCCTGTCACTCCTTAAATGTAAAATTATTACATACAAAGCAACTCGAAATTCTTTTAAAATAATTTGTTTTTTTAGGAGTAGAATAATGGCATAACTTTTTATATATTAAAACAAGAAATAATGAAAGTTAAGACAATATGTAGGGGGTGACAAGACTTTCGGGCCAACCGGTAGCTCTTCAAATGAATACCAAATATATTTGAGTGCAAATAAACCATATATTACTTCCTAACCGCTAGGCATGACATAACCCCAGACGAGTCGATATGCCGTTAAAATCAACTAACCAACCGTCTTTCCTTTATGCATCTCTCTAGATGTCGGAGGGGAGTCGTAGTATAATCGCTGATGGACTTAGTGGGGTCGAAGCAGTCTGTGCGGTGTTCTGCATGGCGAGCCATCCTTTGCGGGATTTACTTGTCAGGTTTGTTTTCTGTAGTTGTCGAGTTTTGTGCGATATATGCATTTATAATTGCCTTCAAGCAAAAATATAAATAATAATTTATTCAACATTGCTTCTAAAAAAAACAAACATCCAAAAAATCTTATATATATATATATATATATATATATATATATAAAATGCTTAGATATCAATCTCAAGATTTCTTGTTGATAAAGCAGACTGAAGAAGCTGTTACTCTTGAAGACAAGATATTGGTTGAAATAAATTTATAACTGTTAATATGACTGACATTTAAGCCTTTTCTTTATTATATGTTGCTTTGTATATAATTCCATAATTATTATACATTGAGCCCTCCAAATGGACTCTACCAATTTTGATATTAAAAAAAAGCACTGTTTAGAATCATTCCCATCAACAACTTACCTGGTGATGCTGATAGCTTTTTGATTTAGTCCTGGGGTGCGCACATTTGCTTTGAATGAGTCCCCAGGAAAATGTATGGGTTCCAACTAAAAGCATCTAACTCCTACTTTGTAACCTACCCTGTGTAATTCATTTCTAAGAAACTATTGAAATGTATTTACAGTTAGTTTGAAATGGTGTGGGAAGAAAAAAAGAAAAACACTGGGATGCATGGATACTATTTTACTGCATCCTTTTAGATTTTTGTGCGTCAGGTACGCGTCCTGCATCCCTATCAGTATATATATGAGAGAGAGAGATTAGTATTTTCTTTTTAAATCTTGTCAACCATTTGAAAAAGAGTTATCTCCCCTTAACAACAAAATTCTTGTCTATTAATTAAAATACTAGGACCAAGACACCATTAAGCACCTCAGGTGAGACATAGATTCAAAAGGACACATTTTTCTTTTCACCGTTAAAATCCGGTTGTTTGTTAACAGACGATTTTTATGCGCACTTTTTAAAAAATTATAAACTATAAACGAAAGGCATGTTTTTATATTAAAGACACTTTTTTTTTCTTTTTTTTTTTTTTTTTTTTTTACTTATTTCATGTTGTTGTTAATTCAATAGCAATTCTTTTTTAATTATAAAATTTTTAACATTAGACATGTTTAACACGGGAATAATTAAAGCTATAAAAAGTACATTATAAGGTTATAATAATAATCGCTAGCAAAATCTTTTTAAATAAATACTTGTTAATATTAACTATCCGTAGAGGCACATGGAAAATAAATAAACACGTCGTTTGTTTTATTTAAAAATAAATACCAATATTAGTTTATCTTTAGTGCAAAATTAATTTTTTTCACATATGCTAACGACAACAACATGAAATAATTTTTTTTTATTAAAATCAAAAAGTATTTTAGTATAAAAATGTTACTGGTTTTTATCGGCCGGCTGTTTTGTTTACTAACAACCGGTGAAAAGCAAAAATTCAATTCCTTTCAAAACGGATTTGGACTGGGGTGCCTATTAGTGTCAAGGTCCAAATACCATATTGTGTATAACTTTAAAATTTGTAGCAGCTAAGATTAAATTTTATCGATTCATACTGACTAAAAATAAGAATTTATATAGTTTACATTATGTCTTAAAACACAAAATTTACACAGTATTTAGAGTAAATACACGGACATGTTCATGCAACAATGTGATGTAACACACGTTACTACTACCTCCACACTAACATGAAGTAATACGGACAGTCATAAACATCCCTTTATGGGTTCTAAGGTCTTCTGAAGATGGGATATTAATCCCAAAATATTAAGGAAATATTAGAAAAAATACAGGTAAATGAACAACATACTCGTTACCTTTTCTTCTTTTGCATTGTGATAAGATTTTAAAATCAATCTACAAACCAAATATACGCACAATGCTTCAAACAAACTATAAAACTCTTATGTCTCAAACGTAATAGGCAGTTTCAAGCATTTTAAAAAAATATGTATATTGTTACAATGGAGATTTGTTGTCTTTCTGTCTGTAACCAAAACTATGTCACAATACCCTCAGGAATTGTGTAAATTTATCAATGAGTATTTAATCTCTAATTGAAATAATAAATAAATAAATCTTATTTATTAACGATGTGTCTATGAAAATCTGAGTTAGATTTGCCTCAAAATAGCAACATCGGCAGTTTCATTGATTGTGGTAGACAATGACAAATTCCAACCTTAATCGGTTTAAATCGCAATTACTCACGTATTACTGGCCCAAACTTAAAAATACTCATATAGTTGGAAAGAAAAGAAAATAATCTTTCTAAATATGTAATTTTTATGTGTTTTTATCCATTGCAATATTTTTTACAGTGAGTTAAAACAGTATTTTGCTTTGAACAGAACAAAATTCGTAATATGTTTTTTTTCCCCCAAACTAAAATTCACACGGTGGTTTCTTTCATAAAATCAAAGTGGCTAATCTTTATCAACAGTTTTGAAATTTTACATTTAATTAGCACACACTTTAAAATACAAGCAGGAACTTGTTTTTTTTTTTCCAATCTTTGGAAGCAAAAATATGATAGACAAAAGTTGACGGAGATAAGCAAAAGAAAAGCACTATATCACTAATAGTATATCACTAATAGTCTCAGAATTATTTTCATATATAACATGTGACATATGGATGTTGCTTAACCATCAGGGTTTCTTCATCAAACTTTCAATTTTTGAAAAAAACAACTTAAAATTACGAGAAATGTAAACAAAACTCAGCAAACACTGGACTGGCTTTATGTAAAATAGGTAATCTATTTCTTGTATGTAATTCAACATAAGCATTTACTAATGTTTTTAAGTTCAAAGTGATATTATATATCTAAATTAATACTATATATGTGTATACATGCAGTATTAAAATGAATAATCTTGTGGTAAACTTTTAAAAAAACCCTGATATCCGTATCTCTTATTCTCTAAATAATAGGTTAAAGCATAGAGATACATACAATCTGAGTGCACAATCAGGAAGAACATAAAATTTTACATAAGAATGCCAAGTTTTATCAAAATTGCTCCAAAAATGAAGAAATGGTGAAGAAATTACTGGGATTGGCTCAACAGTCTTGTGTGTGGGGCGCAGACGCCCGGATGTTAAGGGGAAACAGTAGTATATATATATTTACCAACTGCTCCACACGAGCAAGATTTCTTAAGCAGACTTTAACAGGTTTTGAATTCAGATGTTACATAATTATTGGATCCCTAATACATTTATAAGGTATTGTAGAAATCATAATGGCGACTAGTATAGCTGATGGCCTTGAGGGTGAGTGACAGCGCTTGACCTCGATCTCACCTTGCGTTCTGGGGAGAATCGTGAGAACCGGAACCCCATAGTAAGCCCTCTTCCGGTTTAAGGATACTAAGTAAGTAAGAGTCAGTTAGAACTTAGAAGCCGAGCTAGCAACATGTAAGCCTCATCTGCGCAGATTGTCTGGGTGGGGATTTGGAATAAAGTAACATCAACATAAATCGAAGTCTTGTGTTTATTACTAAAAACTAACAATGACACAAGGCTTCTGATAACGAGAAACTCCAACAGAAACCAGACCTGGAATCCTCAATAGAAAGACCAGACCTGTAGAAGATATACCAGACCAAGATAGATGATAGACGATCAGAAGCAAAGCCGGCCGGAAGAATAGACGACAGAGTAAGAAGTAAGAAAGGTATATAACGTTATAGAGATTTGGTATCGTGAAAAGACCAGTATATAACATATACCTATTTAGTGCCGGTAAAGAAGGTGCTATGCTATACAGAGTTTTCCTTCTCCTAGACTGATTACCTAGCCATGGTTAAAGAGCCCAGTCCGCCCTGCTATTTACCTATAGCTGGAGGGAGAATTGGATTCATACCTTTCCCAAGGATATTAGCGCTATGTGAAATGCAAACAGCTTCGTCCAGGAATTGAACTCGGGTTGACGAGTCCATTTCCTATGACTCTAACCATTAGACCACGCGCCTCCATAAACAATAGTATAAGTAGAAGTGGGGTGACAGCAGGAGGGGAGTTGCGATTTTCAGCTGCTAAAACTTTTGACGACGACGACAGATTTTCAGCTGCTAAAAACTTTCAACGACAACATTGTTGTAGACAAAATTGTTAGAAGGCGTTTGACTTGCTTCTTTTTGCCCCCCCCTTAACAAGGACCTGTTGAGTCGAATATTTATTTTTTCCCCTCTATTTTTTTTCCTTCTAGACTAACACCCTTGTTAACTTGGTTTTGATCCATGGCTATTGGATCCTGTGTTTGCTGATGTTGCATAATCCATGGGCAGCATGGATTATTGGCAACACCCTGTAATTCTGCGGGGATAGTTTGTTCATATCACGGGCGGCAGTTTCCATGGAAAAATACAAGAGATTGGTAAAACCCGGAAATCTCGCACATGTGATTTTGAGTTAAGTCAGTTGCAGCCAGGATGTGAAGTAAGGGAGACGTCTCTTTGCTTTGGCTGAACTCCGCACATGATGTTAGTAAGAAAAGTTAGTTAAACAAATAAAAGCTTTAAAAAAGGCAACAGGCATTGTTAAATAATTAAGCATGCCTTAGCTAGAAGACCGACCAAGCAAGGAGATGAAGAACCAACAAGAATGCAGACTAGAAGAGAAGAAATAGAATCCAACATGGTGAGAAAGAATAGAAGACGACTAGAGATCACAAATGGACAAAGAAGTAGAAGTAACAAGTAAGTAAGTAAATATCTATCTGTCTCTCTCTATTAAAAAAACTCAATGATTATATGCCCGCAACATGAGTATAGTCAGGGCTTGACATTAATGCCCTCCCATCGTCCTGGGGACAATAAAAATTACATCTGGGACGATCAATACATCCACCGGGACAATTTGCCGGGGACAGTAAAAATTTTTCACAAAAGTTAGTACTACATTCCAATATTGGCCGTCCAGTGATTGCCTGAATGCGGACCTCAAAAAACAGTCTAGTTCTTGACTTGAAATTACTAATAACAACAACACTGAAGAAATAGACACAGTCACACAGTATAATATTTTTATGATTGGAAAATGTCCGCATAAAGATGGAAATAGAACAAATTTTACTTTATAAAATTTTTATTTCATTATTCTTGATTATAAATAAATGTTTCTGTCAAGAAACTTATTTTTTTCTAGTTAGTAACCTTTTTTTCTCGTTGCATACGTGTGTGACAATGATGCAAAATATGAGTTATTTGAAATGAAGTTTAGTTACCTTTTCATTCAAAGAAGTTAATTCGTTTCTTGTTAGTTGTATAAATCATATTTTCAAAGACGTTCATTGTTGTAGCTTCCTTTAATTATCAAATGCTGATCCATTGATAAATTTATTTTCTTCGTGCTTTCCATTCCATCTATCAACCTCAAAATAGGCGCCACTGAGACTCTAGCAAATTCGTTACTCTTGGCAATTTTCTAGCTATTTATGGCAGTTGGGGACAATTTGTGGCTATATTTGTACATACTGAAGTCTTCGAGTGTTTTTTAGCCATTTAGGGATTATTTTTCAATAAATGTAGCACTTTGAGTCACAAAACTTGTGGACATATTTTGATACAAATCTCGACCCAAACTAAAAGAAAAGTATCAACCGTGGTCTATTTATTTATGTTTTTATTGGACAGGTTTGCAACTTGACTTGAACAAGTTTTCTTCTTTTACCAGAATGCATTTTAGGAGGCGTCAAAATTAGTTATAATAATTTGTATTAAATGCTAGCAGATTTGAATAAAATAATTTATATTTGGACAAAAAATCCATTTCCTAGTTACTAGGAAATGGATTTTTTGTCCAAATATCCAGAATTATCACTGCTTCAGCTTTTCTTAATGTTTTATTACATGTTATTAGGCTACTGATGACTGACAAGTATAGATGATGCTAATGAATTAAACAAAAATATTTTGATTTCGGGACGGTCCAAACCACATTTGGGACAGTCCAAACCCTATATGGGACGGTTGATAATTTTTGTTCAGGACGGTCATGAAAAAAGTTAGTGTCGGGGTCTGGGTATAGTATATAACACTGACACACAAGGCTTTTTTGGTCTGACAACATTCAATTCGGCTTGACACAAAGTTGTGCTTCCTCTAAAAACTAAGAGACCCAGTAGGAGAGTAAGTGGGTTGCATGATACCAGTGATTAGCTGTGAAGCCCACTAAATTTCACAACTATTTTTTTCTATCTAGCCGGGTGGTCCTACTCACTATACTCATTACTGGCCCCTTCCATGCCTGCATTGGAACAGCGTTAACTTTTCCCGACAGTAGAAACAGATTTGAATTCAGAGTTGTTGAAATTCAAATCTGAGTCTCAGGTGATTGATGTCCGATAACCTTGAGCTGACCAGACACCTTCCTGTTACAAAGACTGTGGGAACAGAAGGTTCAGTTAGCTGAGAGTCAGTTAAGCTGTGAGACGTCCGGTTATGTAGACTGTGGGAACGGAAGGTTCAGTTAGCTGAGAGTCAGTTAAGCTGTGAGACGTCTGGTTATGTAGATTGTGGGAACGGAAGGTTCAGTTAAGCTGTGAGATGTCCGATTATGTAGACTGGGGGAATGGAAGGTTCAGTTAGCTGAGAGTCAATTAAGCTGTGAGACATCCAGTTATGAAGACTGGGAGACCGGAAGGTTCAGTTAGCTGAGAGTCAGTTAAGCTGTGAGACATCCGGTTATATAGACTGTAGGAAGGGAAGGATCAGTTAGCTGAGAGTCAGTTAAGCTGTGAGACATCCTAATGTAAGCATGTTCTAGTTAGAAAGTTCTGGTTCTGAAGTTTATAAAAGTGTGATTACAACAAAAATATATGCCTTGCGTTGTTTCTGAGAGCTAATGACAACCTTGGTGTAATCTGACCAGCATCTTGAAGAACCAGACCAGTCAACTAAAGACCAGTTAGAAGAAATAGAATGATCCATGAAGATAATTACAGACTACAAGAAACAGAATAGAATAAGAAATAACAGCCAGGTATGTATAAAGTAAGTAAAGATTAAATATGAGGGCATAACCACGGATGCCTCTCATAAGAAGAATAGAAATGAACTCTCACCATATATATACCAGAGACAGTGGGTATATAACACACTTACCCTAAATGGCTTTAACATCAAGATGAATAATTAGCTTTGAAATAGGATTGACAGATTTGGGGTGATACATGAAGACCTAAATAAACAAACTAAGTATTCATGGCTATTTTGGAACATACACTGCCAAATGGAGAGTTCAGTGCCAGGTGTCCATGATAGCAAAGATTGTGTAATGGTCTGTTGAAGAAACTTGGATACCAGAAATCTTTATTTTATTCAACAAATTGTTATTTTGTTACGATTTTTGTGGCTATTTTTAGGCTGCAGGTGAGAGCACTTTACAGTGGAGATCCCTTGTGTTCCTTAGTGTTAGGTAGAATCCTTGTGTTCCTTAGTGTTAGGTAGAATCCTTGTGTTCTTTAGTGAAGAATCCTTGGTTGTTGATCCATTCATCTGTGTTAACTATGAGCAACTGAATGCCTCTGAAGATTGGCGATTAAATAGTTAACCAACCACGTATTCGAGCGTGTTGATTGGCTGATTAAATCCACGCTACACACAGAGTCTTTAAGTTTAAGTGGTGGGTTCCAGCACACATTATATTAAAGAATATTCGGACCAAGTAACCAATAAGCACCCCAAATCATCAACTTAATGAAAGGTTCATATTTTAACCCATCACTGGTAAGTTTCGCTTTCAAATATTTTAAAATAAATGAACAGATGATTTTTGCAATTATATTGTATCTGACAAAAACAAATTTTACAAATTTTGTCATACTATTTCTGAACAGCATCCTTTTATTCAAATAAACATAAAAAATATTTTGTAAATAAAAACTGTATTTTTATTTAAATAAAAATAAATGCCTTTCTCTTCTGATTAAGTAAAAACTATTTTAGTATAAAAACGTCTTTCGTCTTTTTTTTAAAATTTATTGTAAGTGTTGAAAAATATTCATAAATTTCTGATTAAAAAGTATCTATTTAAAAAAAAGATTTTACTATTGTATTTTAATTTGATTACGTGTACCAACCATCTATTTATTTAATTTATTGTGAGTTAAACATCTCCATAAACTTCTGATTAGAATCATTTGTTTACAAAAATTTGGAAGCAGAAGTTACTGGTAATGAGTTAAAATATGAACCTTTCATTAAGTTGATGATTTGGGGTGCTTATTGGTTACTTGGTCCAAATATTCCAACAGTTACATCACCAGTTTTATTTTTTTTATTGCTTCTTTTAAAAAATATTTTTAAAGACATTTTACATGAATCAGCAACAGAAATTATCTACCCAGGTTTCACAAAAAGGATCTTTCATGGCAGCATGTAGCATCCTTGTGTAATTCTTATATTTTTCTCTAAGTCCAAGTGGTGTACTGATATATATATATATATATATATATATATATATAGTATTATAATGTGTACAGAAATAACCTACTCGAGTTTCACCATAAGGATCGTCAGGGTTAAATCCACTGAATCAATCAAGATATTGGTTAATTGCGGGAGTTCATGTTGTAATTACGACCGTTGAAAACAGTTTTGCAGTTAATGAATGCTGTTGCGGTATTTTAAAAGTTGAATGACAAACGCAATGTTGACATGTTGTAACTATCATTGTTAATATGGAATATTTAAGAATCTTTTTTTTTAAAAATCAAACTTAAACATTTTCAAAAATCCTCTTTTTATTTAGTGTATATTATATTACACTATATTACACGATATATATATTACATATATAATGTATTTATTCCTATAATATATATTTATATATATTATATATATATAAATGTCAAATATATAAATATTTTTAATATTTATTTATTTTATATATTAATGATTATTATTTATTTTAAATATATAAATGCCAAATAAAGTAAATTTTTATTATATATTTATAATATATTAATATATTAATATTTAATATTCATTAAATATATTAATATTCATTATAAATATATTAATATTCATCTATAAATATATTAATATACTAAATTTTATTATTTATTTTAAATATATAAATGCCAAATATATATCATTAAGTAAATTTTTATTATATATTCATCAATATATTAATTTTAATATTCATTATATATATTAATATTCATTTATATAAATATATTAATATTCATCTATTAATATATTCAATTTTTATTATTTATTTTAAATATATAAATGCCAAATATATATCATTAAGTAAATTATATATTCAATAATATATATTTATTACACGATATATAAAATTCATGAAGAATTTTTTTAACAACATTTTATATTAATATCTTGGTTATGTATATATAAGCTTTAAAAATTCTTTTTTTTTTCATAATTTCCATTTCCAATTGAGACCAACCCAATATTTTTTTACCAGTAAGTCATTCACTTTATATATATATATATACATATACATATATATAGGTATATGTAAAAACAAATTTTTTTGTGATGAAACAAAGAAAATACAGTGCTCAATCACAAATTGTAAGAGCTAATATTTATTTATTTTACAATGTTTTCACAGATCAATGTTCATTATTAACAGCGACCCAGGTTTCATGCTAAATAGCAATCATCAGGTTGTTGAGCAAGATCCTATGGTGTTTGTTGGAGTTCTTTACTCAATGTCACATTTTGGATTGTCCAAAATGTGACATTGAGTAAAGAACTCCAACAAACACCATAGGATCTTGCTCAACAGCCTGATGATTGCTATTTAGCATGAAACCTGGGTCGCTGTTAATAATAAACATTGATCTGTGAAAACATTGTAAAATAAATAAATATACATATATATATATATATAGTATCCAATTGAATCTTTAACCTTTCTGTTACAGTGTCATCAGTATATAATCCAAAAGTGCTCAATATATTAAAAACATAGAGCAGTGATAAGAATTTAACTAGGGAATTACATCGATTTAGTTAAGCATAGGGTTGGGTCCTAATGAAATCATTTGGATTGAAACCATGGTAGACCCTTAACTCTTTTCCTCTACTAATATTATTACACACACACACATATATATATATTCTCTAGGCATGTGTTATTAAACAACATGGAGTGTTCCTTCTTCATTTTTGGATTAATATTTTTTCCAGTCTTCTAGCAATCTTTTTTGAGTCTGGATCCAATTGATTTATGATATTTCCCATACTTATATCCCGAGTATGGGAAATATCATAAATCAATTGGATCCAGACTCAAAAAAGATCACCAGAAGACTGGAAAAAATATTAATCCAAAAAATGAAGAAGGAACACTCCATGTTGTTTAATAACACATGCCTAGAGAATATATATATATATATATATATATAGTTCAATGAAGTAACAAATAAAAGTTTTAGCTTTTATTTATTTATTTCAGAACGATATTACAACCAATGGTTTTTTGCTGAAAGCATTCATCAGGTAAACAAAACGGTTTCTTTGAAAATGACAGAAATGGTGTAAATGGTCAAATGTTCAACAGGTTTGAATTCAGAGTTTTCCTTCTCCTAGACCGGTTGCCTAACCAAGGTGAAAGAGCTCGGTCTGCCCTGCTATTTACCCATAGCTGGAGGGAGAATTGGATTCATACCTTTCCCAAGGGTATTAGCGCTAAGTGAAAATGCAGTTACCGTGTCCAGGATTTGAACTCGTGGCGACGAGTCCATTTCCCATGACTTTAACCATTACACCACGCGCTATATGGAGATAGGAGGATAGGATTAAATCCGACAGAATGTAGTAAAGATTAGAGGGAGAAATATGAACAAAGGAACAAAACTCAGACACGTATATGTAGGAGATATATTTCACCGTGCATTGAGCTATGTTAACCCATTTTCTCCCCTATCTTGTTTCTCTCCCTCTGCACTTAACCACCTTACTCTGCATATCCTTTCCAACTCTCTCCTCACTTTTGATCTTCTCTCCCTCCCCATCCACCAAAGATTTCCTTCTAACCAATCAAATCCTCACAAACACTATCCCATCCACCCAACTTCATCCCCAAATCCACCCCTCTCCCGTTCACTTTCTCTTCTATAAAACACATGTATGATGCTTTAATGATCAAATAAACGACTGATGAACCCGAGCTCAATGCACAGCGAAATATATCTCCTACATATACATGTCTGAGTTTTGTTCCTTTGTCCATATTTCTCCCTCTAATCTTTACTACACATACACACACACACACACATATATATACGCACACAGGAATCAGCAACAGAAATTAATTACCCAGGTTTCACAAAAGGATCTTCAGGAATATTCTAACAGAATTATCCTAAAGATCCTTTGGGTGAAATCTGGGTAGTTAATTTCTGTCACTGATTTGGTTCCAGAAACCAGCTCTACAAGCACATATTGAGCACTTTCCAATGTCTATCATCCTGACTCATTCATTTTTTTTCCTTTTTCCAACAGTCAAAATTGTAACTTCTTTGCCTCTTTTTTTTTTTTGTTCCGTTTTTTTTTTAAATTTTATTTTCGGGGGTGCTACTTCCAGGATTTGTTCAAAGCAGTACCCAGCATCCTTGTGTATTTCACATTTAGTTTTTTCTCTAAACATTTCATTAAAGTCCGAATGGTGCGGATATATAGTAGCACTGACATGGGTACAGCCAGGAAGGAAGAATTCTCACTTTATCTTATCA
This sequence comes from Doryteuthis pealeii, assembly GCA_023376005.1. NCBI lineage: Eukaryota > Metazoa > Mollusca > Cephalopoda > Myopsida > Loliginidae > Doryteuthis > Doryteuthis pealeii. The sequence goes on from CM042164.1 coordinate 65,187,853, forward strand.
GAGATCAGATTTTGGTAATCTGAACATTAGCAACATAAATGAGAGTAACCTCCCCTTGTTTATTTCACTTTGAGGAAGCCCAATGTTTTGGTCGGCCATTTTCATTTCACCGTAATCAATACAACTGCATGTTTCATAATGCACAAAAATATTGCATAAAGATATCATATAATGTGTTCTTAATAACAATTAAGTTCATTTCAAATAATGTGCAAGCACAATTAAGAACACATTTTATGATATTTTCATGTTAAAACATGCAGTTGTATTGATTCGAACAAATTCGTATTTTCAGTGTAGATTTATGGTGAAATGAAAATGGCCGACCAAAACATATGGCTTCCTCAAAGTGAATTAAACAAGGGGAGGTTACTCTCATTTATGTAGCTAATGTTCAGATTACCCAGATTTCTATATGATCGATTATCTGTCAATAGTGTTATATACTCGTTCAACATTGGGTATATAAACGGGGAGAGAGAGACAGGTAGGTATATTAGATAGAGTAGATATGATGATAGATAAGAGACAGGTAGGTTGATTAGATAGTAGATATGATGATAGATAAGAGACAGGTGGGTATATTAGATAGAATAGATATGATGATAGATAAGAGACAGGTAGGTTGATTAGATAGAATAGATATGATGATAGATAAGAGACAGGTAGGTTGATTAGATAGAGTAGATATGATGATAGATAAGAGACAGGTAGGTTGATTAGATAGAATAGATATGATGATAGATAAGAGACAGGTAGGTTGATTAGATAGAGTAGATATGATGATAGATAAGAGACAAGTAGGTAGATTAGATAGAATAGATATGATGATAGATAAGAGACAGGTAGGTTGATTAGATAGAATAGATATGATGATAGATAAGAGACAAGTAGGTAGATTAGATAGAATAGATATGATGATAGATAGAGACAGGTAGGTTGATTAGATAGAATAGATATGATGATAGATAAAGACAGGTAGGTTGATTAGATAGAGTAGATATGATGATAGATAAGAGACAGGTAGGTAGATTAGATAGAGTAGATATAGAGATAGATAGATGATGATAGATAAGAGACAGGTAGGTGATTAGATAGTAGATATGATGATAGAGAGATATGATGATAGATAAGAGACAAGTAGGTAGATTAGATAGAATAGATATGATGATAGATAAGAGACAGGTAGGTTGATTAGATAGAGTAGATATGATGATAGATAAGAGACAGGTAGGTAGATTAGATAGAGTAGATATGATGATAGATAAGAGACAGGTAGGTTGATTAGATAGAATAGATATGATGATAGATAAGAGACAGGTAGGTTGATTAGATAGAATAGATATGATGATAGATAAGAGACAGGTAGGTTGATTAGATAGAATAGATATGATGATAGATAAGAGACAAGTAGGTAGATTAGATAGAATAGATATGATGATAGATAAGAGACAGGTAGGTTGATTAGATAGATAGAGATATGATGATAGATAAGAGACAGGTAGGTTGATTAGATAGAGAGATATGATGATAGAGATAGGTAGATTAGATAGAGTAGATATGATGATAGATAAGAGACAGGTAGGTAGATTAGATAGAGTAGATATGATGATAGATAAGAGACAGGTAGGTAGATTAGATAGAGCAGATATGATGATAGATAAGAGACAGGTAGGTTGATTAGATAGAGTAGATATGATGATAGATAAGAGACAGGTAGGTAGATTAGATAGAGTAGATATGATGATAGATAAGAGACAGGTAGGTTGATTAGATAGAGTAGATATGATGATAGATAAGACAGACAGTAGGTTGATTAGATAGAGTAGATATGATGATAGATAAGAGACAGGTAGGTTGATTAGATAGAGTGATGATGATAGATAAGATAACTGTTACACTTCTGCTTACCGCATCTATCTGCCCTGTTGGCTGGGCACTAGAATGCACCGACTGCACCTCTGCAGAGGGGTAAGACTCACCCAATGGGGTCTCCTGTTGGCTGTGGGTGGCAACCCATGATGCCTAAAGATAGAAACCAGGTGGTTAAGCAGTCAATGACTTGTAATACTCCACTTTGGCCCTTTCTTGGGCTAGATGGGCGGTCGGAGTGGCCCCCTTCGATCAATCGGCTGGTCACGTCAAGCCCTAGCACCTATATGATTGCCCCAACTCTATTGCTCTTATGGCAACCCCCAACCCTTTTTATCATACGGGTGCTAGAATGTGGTGGCTGAGGGTCTACATGTCCTGGGAATGATGTTAAACTATCTGATGGTGAGGTTCCAGTTTTGGAGGTTTGGGGAATGTGGAGCACCCCTTCATCACCATTGTTCCCTGGTCCACTCTGACCCAGAGTGGTAGTACCTGTTAGGGTTCAATCTATGAGTTAAATAGAAAAATGTATTATAAAAAAAAATTGTGTATCCATTAAGAACTAATTTATTCAAAACTTTATCGGCATAAAAATAACCCAATGGGTTGACATGCCGTAAAACCCAAACCAACCAAAGCAAACCAAACCAAACTGCATCTACTGGTTCTAACTCATTGCCATTTTCTGTCAATCTAAGTGAAATTAAAAGTAAAGTCGTCGGGGTGGCCTAAAGTCGGTATCAGCCAATCAGCGAGGGAGTCTATCCCCTTTTCACTAGCGCTAGACCAAGGAGACTGTTTTTGCGTCTGAGGTGGAACACCACATCTACCACCAGATCCTTACTTTACCGCACAGATCCCTGTGCTACTCATACGCTGAGTTGGCGATGGCTTGTATTGAACTAGGAACCTTGTGGTTTATAGCCGAATGCTCTACTGACTGAGCTAACCTGGCCCTAGTGGGCTTTAAGGGCTGGTTTTCTCTTCAGAGCATCTGCTGGGGGTTGATTTTTCTTTTTGCTGGGCTGGGCATTGCTTGTTTTGATATTCAATTAACAAACAAGACGGTTGTTTCTTCTTGTTGGTCTTACTTCTCTTCAGGGCTTCTGCTGGGGGTTGATTCTTCTTTGTGCTGGGCTGGGCATTGCTTGTTTTGATTTCAATTAACAAACAAGACTTGGTTGTCTCTTCTTGTTGGGCTTGCTTCTCTTCAGGGCTTCTGCTGGGGGTTGATTCTTCTTTGTGCTGGGCTGGACATTGCTTGTTTTGATATTCAATTAACAAACAAGACTTGGTTGTCTCTTCTTGTTGGGCTTACTTCTTTTCAGGGCTTCTGCTGGGGGTTGATTCTTCTTTGTGCTGGGCTGGACATTGCTTATTTTGATATTCAATTAACAAACAAGACTTGGTTGTTTCTTCTTGTTGGACTTACTTCTCTTAGGGTTTCTGTTGGAGGTTGATTCTTCTTTGTGCTGGGCTGGACATTGCTTGTTTTAATATTCAATTAACAAACAAGACTAGTTGTTTTCTTGATCAAGCTTTATTTCCCGAACACAGCCCATGATCATCTGCCGTGGTGAGAAACGATGTCAGAGCATTGACACATAGGTCCATCCGCTCTGAAATCTGCGTTGCATCTAAACGAAAACTTATTCTTACAGCGCTCAATCACGCACCTTCAAGGGGGTAAAAAGGTTATTACCTATCAACAACTGTCGGGTAACTTTCCATGGAAAATCTACATGGACACCTAATTCAAGAATATCTCTAACTACAGTATTAAATGTCAAACACATACATAAGGTAATGCCGCTCCTCGAGATGTAAGGTATGTACAGGTGTGTTGTAATAGTAAGTATAATATGTTGAAAAATAAATAGGGCGAGTACTAATAAAATTTTGGTAAATCCAGGTTAGAGGGTTTGGGGATGTTTATAAAAGTAGGCTAGGTAGAAAAGATAGAAGGCTAACAAAGGAAAGAAGAAAGGCAACGAAGGATAAAGAAGTATAGAAAGAAAGAAGGGAACAATAAGAATAAAAGAAAGAAAGGAGAAAGGGGCACGAAAACATAAAAAAAGAAGTAAAGAAAGGAAGAAGGCTACGAAACAATAAAGAAGATAAGGAAGAAGGCAACCGAACAAAAAAGAAAGAAGGGAAAGAGGCAACGAAAACATAAAAAGATATAGAAAAAGGGAAGAAGGAGGGCAAACGAAGCAAAAAAAAAGAAAGTGAAGAAAGGCAAGCAACGATAAGCAAGGCAAATCGAAAAAATAATAAAAAGGGGAAAGAAAGAGGAAGAAAAAAGGTGGCGTCACGACAAAAATGGAAGAAGGAAGAAAGGGCAACACTAACAAAAAAAAAGCAAAGGCAAAATACTAAAGAAAGAAGGGAAAGGGGAATTAAGATGATAGTAAAGAAAGAAAGGAAAGAAAGTGGCACACAAAACGAACGATAAAGATAGAAAAAAGAAAAGAAGGGAAGAGAATAATGATGAGATGTAGTGAATAAGTGCTTAGAAGGAATGAAAGAAAGTTAAAGAGTTCAAAGAAAATGAGGTGGAGAGATAGAGGGTGATAAAAGAAAAAGGCCAAGGTGGGGGAAGAATGAGGAAACATAAGTATTGTGTAAAGAAAGGTGAGAGAATAGAGGCTGACAAAGAAAAAAAGGATTGGTAGTGGTGGTGGTGGTGGGGTTATAATGAAAATGAAAAAGAAAAAAAGGGAAAAAGAAAAAGGGAAAAAGAAAAAAAAGGAATGAGTGAAAGACAGAGTTGATGAAGAAAAAAAAAGAAAAAGAAGAAGAAGAAGAAAGTAGAGACCAGGGGTATAAACATTTGGTGGCTGAAGGGGGAGGGGAATAAAAAATGAAAAGAAAGAAAAAAGAAAAGAACAGGGGAAATCAAAAAGAATGAAGTGAGAGAGGGGGTGGATGAAAAAAGTGTGTGTCGGGGAGTTAAATGAAAAAAAGAAGAAAGAAAGAAAAAAGAATGAGGTAAGAGGTAGTGAGACAGGACATGAGAGAGGGGGGGGCAAAAACAAAAACGAATAAAATTTTTTAATAAAAAAATAAAGGGAAGAAAAAAGGGTGTGAGGTGAGAGATAGAGGGTGATGAAAAAAAAAAAAAAAAAAAAAAAAAAAAGGAAGGGAGAGGTCAAAAAGAAAGGAAAAGGAATGGAGAGCAAAAAGAAAAAAGGGAGGAATGGAAGAGGCAACAAAGAAGAAAAAGGAAAGGAATGGAGAGGCCAAAAAAGAAAAAAGAAAGAGAAGAAGAAGAGAATGAAAAAAGGAAAGAAAACCTAAGCAACAAGATAAAGCAAAAGAAAAGAGAAAAGATTATAAGATTATCTAGGCAAAAAACAATTCCAAAATATAAGATCGATAGAAAGAAAGGAAAGAGATAAGATAAAAAATAGAAGAGAAAGAAAGTAAAAGAAAGAAAAGAAAGTTTAGAAAGATAGATAGATAGATAGGAAAGAAACATAGAAAGATAGATAGAAAGAACAAGAAAAGAAAGAAAGGAAAGATAGAAAAGATAGATAGACAAGAAAACATTAGAGAAAAAGAAAGAAGAAAGAAAGAAAGAAAAACTAGAAAGAAAGATAGAAAGAAGTGGGAGATAGAGGGTGAGGAAAAATAAGAAAATTGGATGAAAAAAAGCTAATGGTAAAATAAAGAAACATTATAAGTTTTTTAAAGAAGGGAAAAGAAAAGAAAAAGGCAAAAAAAAAAGGGGAAAAAGAGAGAAAAAATTCCCATAGATTATTGACCAAGTAAAAGAGGGAAAATGAAAAATTATAATGAGAAGGGTTGATGAGAAAGAAAGTATGTCAAAAGAAAAGAAGAGGTGGGTGAACAAAAAGCGACATGGGAAGGAAAAAAAAACTAACAATTGTAAATAAAGAATAAAACTAAGAGAAAAGGAGAGAGTGTGGGTGGACAAGAAAAGAAAGAGGGGGAAACGAAAAAAGAAAGAGAAGTGGAGAAGGAGAAGAGAAAAAAAATGTTTAGGGGGGGCAAAAAGAGAAAATATATAACAAGAAAGAAAAAAAAAGGAACATAGGAGAAACAAAAAGGGACCAAAATTAAAAACCAATTATAATAAAGAAAGGGAAGAAAAGTGAACAAGGGGAGAAAAAAGAAAGGGAAACAGGGACGGGAGAAGAAAAGAAAAAGGGAAAAAGGGACAGGGAGAAAAGAAAGGGGATAAGCAAAGGGACAAGGAGAAAGAAAGGGAAGAAAAGGGACAAGGGAGAAGAAAGGGAAGAAAGGCCAAGGGAGAAAGAAAGTGAAGAAAAGGACAGGGGAGAAAGAACGGGAAAGAAAAAAAAGGGAGAAAGAAAGGAAGAAAAATGACAAGGTAGAAAGAAAGGGAAGAAAAGGAACAAAGGGAGAAAGAAAGGAGAAAAAAGACAAGTGGAGAAAAGAAAAAAGTGAAGAGAAAAAAGGAAGCGGGGAGAGAAAGTGAAGAAAAAGGACCGGGGAGAAAGAAAAAGTGAAGAAAAAGGACGGGGAGAAGAAAGTGAATGAAAAAGGACAGGGGAGAAAGAAAGTGAAGAAAAGGAACAGGGGAGAAAGAAAAAGAAAGCTAGGCAAAAAGTATTGAAGGAGAAAGAAATAAGCAATATCTAAACGAAAAGTAAACAATAGAGCAAAATTGAAAGGGAAATAAGATGAGAAAGAGATGAAAAAAGGAAGGGAAAATTAACAATGTAGTCAAGAGTGAGGAGGACCAAAAGTGAAGAAAACATCTTAGGCAAACTCCTTAAAAAGAAGGAAAGTAAAAAGAAAAAAGAAGAGAGAGAGAGAGAGAGAGAGAAGAGAGAGGGGAAGAGAGAAAAAGAAGAGAGAAAGGAAGGGACAGCTCAGTCGGTAGAGCGGTTTCAGTACCTCACTCATCACAAGTTTTTTCTAGTTCATACCAGCCCTCTGGCACATTCAACTATGATTTCAAGGGATTCTGTGCGGTTAAGTAAGGGCCTGGATGGTAGGTGTGGGGTCATTCCCCTCAGACCGCTAAATACCCGTCGCATAGGTCTATGCCGCTACAGTGAAAGGATAGACTCTCAACTGGTTGATTGGTGATA
>CM042164.1:65194911-65209911 GCA_023376005.1 Doryteuthis pealeii
TTTACACACACACACATATAATAAATTCTCTAGGCATGTGTTATAAACAACATGGAGTGTCCTTCTTCATTTTTGGATTAATATTTTTTCCAGTCTTCTAGCAATCTTTTTGAGTCTGATCCAATTGATTATGATATTCCATACTTATATCCCGATATGGGAAATATCATAAATCAATTGATCCAGACTCAAAAAGATCCCAGAAGACTGGAAAAATATTAATCCAAAAAATGAGAAGGAACACTCCATGTATTAATAACACATGTAGAGAATATTATAATATATATTATAATATAGTTCAATGAAGTCAAACAAATAAAAGTTTTAGCTTTTATTTATTTTTCAGAACGATATTTACAACCAATGGTTTTTTGCTGAAAGCATTCATCAGGTAAACAAAACGTTTCTTTGAAAATGACAGAAATGGTGTAAAATGGTCAAATGTTCAACAGGTTTGGAATTCAGAGTTTTCCTTCTCCTAGACCGGTTGCCTAACCAAAGGTGAAAGAGCTGGTCTCCTGCTTTTTTACCCATAGCTGGAGGGAGAATTGGATTCATACCTTTCCAAGGGTATTAGCGCTTAAGGAAATGCAGTTACCGTGTCCAGATTTGAACCGTGGCGACGAGTCCATTTCCATGACTTTAACCATTACACCACGCGCTATATGGAGATAGGAGGATAGGATTATTAAATCCGACAGAATGTAGTAAAGATTAGAGGAGAAATATGAACAAAGGACAAAACTCAGACACGTAATATGTAGGAGATATATTTCACCGTGCATTGACTATGTTACCCATTTTCTCCCTATTTGTCCTCCCTCTGCACTTACACCTTACTCTGCATATCCTTTCCAACTCTCTCCTCACTTTTGATCTTCTCTCCCTCCCCATCCACCAAAGATTCCTTCTAACCAATAAATTCACAAAACACTATCCATCCACCAACTTCATCCCCAAATCACCCCTCTCCCGTTCACTTTTTTCTATAAAACACATGATGATGCTTTAATGATCAAATAAACGACTGATGAACCCGAGCTCAATGCACAGCGAATTATCTCCTACATATACATGTCTGAGTTTGTTCCTTTGTCCATATTTCTCCCTCTAATTTTACTACACATACACACACACACACACATATATAACGCACACAGGAATCAGCAACAGAAAATTAATTACCCAGGTTTCACAAAAGGATCTTCAGGAATATTTAACAGAATTATCCTAAAGATCCTTTGGTGAAATCTGGTAGTTAATTCTGTCACTGATTTTGGTTCCAGAAACCAGCTCTTCAAGCACATATTGAGCACTTTCCAATGTCTATCATCCTGACTCATTCATTTTTTTTCCTTTTTCCAACAGTCAAATTGTAACTTCTTGCCTCTTTTTTTTTGTTCCGTTTTTTTTTAAATTTTATTTTCGGGGTGCTACTTCCAGGATTTGTTCAAAAGCAGTACCCAGCATCCTTGTGTTATTTCACATTTAGTTTTTCTCTAAACCATTTCATAAAGTCCGAATGTGCGGATATATAGAGCACTGACATGGGTACAGCCAGGAAGGAAGAATTCTCACTTTATCTTATCAGAGATCAGATTTTGGTAATCTGAACATTAGCAAACATAAAATGAGAGTAACCTCCCTTGTTTATTTCACTTTGAGGAAGCCAATGTTTTGTCGCCATTTCATTCACCGTAATCAATACAACTGCATGTTTCATAATGCACAAAAAATATTGCATAAAGATATCATATAATGTGTTCTTAATGAACAATTAAGTTCATTTTCAAAAAAAATGTGCAAGCACAATTAAGAAACTTTATGATATTTTCATGTTAAAAACATGCAGTGTATTGATTCGAACAAATTCGTATTTCAGGTGTAGATTTATGTGAAATGAAAATGGCCGACAAAAAACATATGGCTTCCTCAAAGTGAATTAAACAAGGAGGTTACCTCATTTATGTAGCTAATGTTCAGATTACCCAGATTTCTATAATGAATCGATTATCTGTCAATAGTGTTTATTACTCGTTCAACATTGGGTATAAAACGGGGAGAGAGAGACAGGTAGGTATATTAGATAGAGTAGATATTGATGATAAGATAAGAGACAGTAGGTTGATTAGATAGAAGTAGATATGATGATAGATAAGAGACAGGTGATTAGATAGATAGATATGATGATAGATAAGAGACGGATTGATTAGATAGAGTAGATAGATATATGATAGATAAGAGACAGGTAGGTTGATTAGATAGAGTAGATATGATGATAGATAAGAGACAGGTAGGTTGATTAGATAGAGTAGATATGATGATAGATAAGAGACAGTAGTGATTAGATAGAATAGATATGATGATAGATAAGAGACAGGTAGGTTGATTAGATAGAATAGATATGATGATAGATAAGAGACAGTAGGTAGATTAGATAGTAGATATGATGATAGATAAGAGACAGGTAGGTGATTAGATAGAATAGATATGATGATAGATAAGAGACAGGTAGGTTGATTAGATAGAGTAGATATGATGATAGATAAGAGACAGGTAGGTTGATTAGATAGAGTAGATATGATGATAGATAAGAGACAGGTAGGTAGATTAGATAGAGTAGATATGATGATAGATAAGAGACAGGTAGTGATTAGATAGAATAGATATGATGATAGATAAGAGACAGGTAGGTTGATTAGATAGATAGATAGATGATAGATAAGAGACAGGTAGGTTGATTAGATAGAGTAGATATGATGATAGATAAGAGACAGGTAGGTAGATTAGATAGATAGATATGATGATAGATAAGAGACAGGTAGGTTGATTAGATAGAATAGATATGATGATAGATAAGAGACAGGTAGGTTGATTAGATTAGATATGATGATAGATAAGAGACAGGTTGATTAGATAGAATAGATATGATGATAGATAAGAGACAAGTAGGTAGATAGATAGATAAGAGACAGGTAGGTTGATTAGATAGATGATGATAGATAAGAGACAGGTAGGTTGATTAGATAGAGTAGATATGATGATAGATAAGAGACAGGTAGGTAGATTAGATAGAGTAGATATGATGATAGATAAGAGACAGGTAGTAGATTAGATAGAGTAGATATGATGATAGATAAGATTAGATAGAGTTAGGTTGATTAGATAGAGTAGATATGATGATAGATAAGAGAAGGTAGGTGATTAGATAGAGTAGATATGATGATAGATAAGAGACGATTAGATAGAGTAGATATGATGATAGATAAGAGACAGGTAGTGATAGAGATAGATATGATGATAGATAAGAGACATGATAGATAGTAGATATGATGATAGATAAGAGACAGGTAGGTTGATAGATAGAGTAGATATGATGATATAGATAAGAGACAGGTAGGTAGATTAGATAGAGTAGATATGATGATAGATGATAATTTACTTGTTACACTTCTGCTTACCGCATCTATCTGCCCTGTTGGCTGGGGCACTAGAATGCACCGACTGCACCTCTGCAGAGGGGTAAGACTCCCCAATGGGGTCACCTGTTAGCCGTGGGTGGCAACCCATGATGCTAAGATAGAAACCAGGTAGTTAAGCAGTCAATGACTTGTAATACTCCGCTTTGGCCCTTTCTTGGGCTAGATGGGCGGTCGGAGTGGCCCCTTCGATCAATCGCTGGTCACGTCAAGCCCTAGCACCTATATGATTGCCCCAACCTATTGCCTTATGGCAACCCCCAACCCTTTTTATCATACGGGTGCTAGAATGTGGTGGCTGAGGGTCTACATGTCCTGGGAATGATGTTAAACAATCTGATGGTGAGGTTCCAGTTTTGGAGGTTTGGGGAATGTGGAGCACCCCTTCATCACCATTGTTCCTGGTCCACTCTGACCCAGAGTGGTAGTACCTGTTAGGGTTCAATCTATGAGTTAAATAGAAAAATGTATTTATAAAAAAAAATTGTGTATCCATTAAGAACTAATTTATTTCAAAACTTTATCGGCATAAAATAACCCAATGGGTTGACATGCCGTAAAACCCAACCAACCAAAAGCAAACCAAACCAAACTGCATCTACTGGTTCTAACTCATTGCCATTTTCTGTCAATCTAAGTGAAATTAAAAGTAAAGTCGTCGGGGTGGCCTAAAGTCGGTATCAGCCAATCAGCGAGGGAGTCTATCCCCTTTTCACTAGCGCTAGACCAAGGAGACTGTTTTTGCGTCTGAGGTGGAACACCACATCTACCACCAGATCCTTACTTTACCGCACAGATCCCTGTGCTACTCATACGCTGAGTTGGCGATGGCTTGTATCAACTAGGAACCTTGTGGTTTCTAGCCGAATGCTCTACTGACTGAGCTAACCTGGCCCTAGTGGGCTTTAAGGGCTGGTTTTCTCTTCAGAGCATCTGCTGGGGTTGATTTTCTTTTTGCTGGGCTGGCATTGCTTGTTTTGATATTCAATTAACAAACAGACGGTTGTTTCTTCTTGTTGGTCTTACTTCTCTTCAGGGCTTCTGCTGGGGGTTGATTCTTCTTTGTGCTGGGCTGGGCATTGCTTGTTTTGATATTCAATTAACAAACAAGACTTGGATTTCTCAATTAACAAGACTTGGTTGTCTCTTCTTGTTGGGCTTACTTCTTTTCAGGGCTTGCTGGGGTTGATTCTTCTTTGTGCTGGGCTGGACATTGCTTATTTTGATATTCAATTAACAAACAAGACTTGGTTGTTTCTTCTTGTTGGACTTACTTCTCTTCAGGGTTTCTGTTGGAGGTTGATTCTTCTTTGTGCTGGGCTGGACATTGCTTGTTTTAATATTCAATTAACAAACAAGACTTAGTTGTTTTCTTGATCAAGCTTTATTTCCCGAACCAGCCCATGATCATATGCCGTGGTGAGAAACGATGTCAGAGCATTGACCATAGGTCCATCCGCTCTGAAATCTGCGTTGCATCTAAACGAAAACTTATTCTTAGAGCGCTCAATCACGCACCTTCAAGGGGGTAAAGGTTATTACCTATCAACAACTGTCGGGTAACTTTCCATGGAAATCTAATGGACCCTAATTCAAAATATTCTAACTACAGGTATGTTCATAATTTATAAGCTGCTTATAAATTATGTAAAATTGGCGATCCATGCCTTTGCGTATATTGACATTGCTTTCTATAGATATTGCTACCTAGGTATGTGAACATACTAACTTCAGAAGCTTGCCATTCAGTTTGGAGATATCTCCATCTTGTTTAATGCACATGAACTATATTTTATCTGAGTTCACATAGTGGCCAATGCCCCCTTGCTGCCTTCTCAAGGCCATGCAGCAGTCATTCGGCTTAGGTAGGCATATTTGTGAGAAGCATTAGATCATCTGCATAGGCTGCATCTGTAATAGTTTCTGTATATACTGTGTGGTCTCCTCAAAGAAACTACTCCAGCTATGAGTAAAATAGTAGGGTAGACTGGGCTCTTTAACCATGGCTAGGTAACCAGTCAGGAGAAAGGAAACTCTGAATCAGTGATTCAGCTTGGGTAGGCATATTTGAGAGAAGGGTTAGATCATCTGCATAGGCTGAATCTGTAACAGTTTCTGTATATACTATGTGGTCTCCTCAACGAAACTACTACTCTCTCTCTCCAGCAATGGGTAAAATAGTAGGGTAGACTGGGCTCTTTAACCTTGGCTAGGTAACCAGTCTAGGAGAAGGAAAACTCTGAATCAGTGACTCGGCTTGGGTAGGCATATTTGAGAGAAGCATTAGATCATCTGTATAGTCTGCATCTGTAATAGTTTCTGTATATACTGTGTGGTCTCCCCAAAGAAAGGTCATCACTATAATAATGTTCTACCTTTGTAGAACATCATTAGAGTGATAAATGTTTCACAGACCTAGGTAGCAATATCGCATCTATAGAAAGCAATGTCAATATACGTATAGGAAAGGCATGGACTGCTATTGTTACATAATTTATAAGCAGCTTATAAATAATGAACGTACCTGTAGTTAGAATATTTTGAATCAGGGTCTGTTAAATTTAGAATGATGGGGTCCATGAAAACTATGGTTCGTTCACTTGATGGTGACACAGATTTTATTGCCATTGTTGCTGGAGTCCTACAAGGAGATACATAACACCATTTCTATTCTATACATATATGTAGACATGGAGGTGCATGGTGTGATGGTTTGAGTCGTAGGAAATAAACTTATCAACCCGAGTTCAAATCCTGGACGAGGCTGTTTGCATTTTATGGAAAAAAGGGGAAATATAGGGGGGAATAGATGTTCGTATCAACAAGCCTCCCACACAATGAGAAGATGGCCCGGCGCGTCATGACTGGTAGAGAGTCTGGAGTAGCTGCCCCCCCCGTGTCCATCGTAGTCTACCGCCATCATTTTGCACGTGAAGTCCCAGCACTCGTGCTCCTTCTTGAAGCCGCTCAGGAGTCTTGCAGGCCAGCCCAAATCTTGCCAAGTGCTCCTTCACCTTATCTGGGGGCGCAAGACGTGTATTGATGAAGACGTCAACAATGTATGACGACGTGGCTTGTTGTATTTTCGGATCCTGGGAGATGACAGAGATAATGGCTCGCATGATCACATTTTACATAGTGCTATGGCTATGAGTAAATAGTAGGGCAGACTGGGTTCTTTAACCGTGGCTAAGTAACCAGTCTAGGAGAAGGAAAACTCTAAATTCAATCCTGTTAAACTCCGCTTAAAAAATTGAACTTGTGTCACATCCTACTCGTGCGGAGGGGTTTATTATATATATATATATATATATATATATATAAATGTGTCTATGTATATATTTATATGTGTATGCATATAAGTGTATATATACATATATGTATATATATCTGCGTATATATAAATATGCATGTATATATAGACATGTGTGTATTTATATGTATGTATATACATGTGTGTGTATATATACATGTATTATATATATATATACACATACATATGCATATATATACACACATGTATATATATATATATATATATATGTGGGAGATTATGTGCTTAATTAAAGTCATACCTAATTTGTTAATTAATTATAATTAAATGAATTAGGTGTGCATATCGGTTTAAATGTAAAGCGTAAACAAATCGAGAAAAAGTCGATCTCTGTATATGTACATTTCAGCCTATTAGGCCTCATCGGCAGAGCTATAGACAGGGCAGTGCTTTGTGCATGATTTGAACCCTACCTGTCAGGCTGACAGGCTGACATTCCAACCACTACACAAGCTGGCTTCCCCAGAATTTCTCGTTTATTTTAAACTGATATGTATATCACACTTTTTGGGTGACTTATGGCACTGCCCTGTCTATAGCTCTGCCGATGAGGCCTAATAGGCTGAAATGTACATACAGAGATCGACTTTTTCTCAATTTGTTTATGCTTTACATTTAAACCGATATGCACGCCTAATTCATTTAATTATAATTAATTAATTAACAAATTAGGTATGACTTTAATTAAGCACATAATCTCCCTAAAAATTGTCGGCCTTCGCCATTTCAAACACATTGTTTGATCACTTCATATATATATATATATAAATACACACATCTATATATATTTTTTCCCTGTCTTTAATCACACACACACACACATATAATATATATATATACATACACACACACACAGATATATATATATACATATATTTACCAACCACTGTGCATGAGCAGATGCAACACAAGGTCAATTTCTTAATCGGAATTTAACAGGTTTAAATTCAGCGTTTTTCTTTTCCTCAGATAGTTGCCATACAAAGGTTAAAGAGCCCAATCTACCCTACTATTTACCCATAGCTGGAGGGAGAATAGTTTGGATGCATACCTTTCCCAAGGGTATTAGCGCTATGTGAAATGTGAATAGCCTCATCCAGGATTTGAACTGTGGTCACCGAATCCATTTCCATGATGATAAACACTACACCATGCACCTCAATATATATGTGTATATATATATACACACGTGCATATATATAGACATGTATGCATATATATATATATACACATGTGTACATATATTTAAATATATATATGTATATATATATATATATAGAGAGAGAGATACACATGTATATATATATGTGTATATATATATATAGACTAGTATATATATATATATATATATATAATATATAATATATATATACAGATACATGTATATATATATGTGTGTGTATATATATATTATATATATATAAAGTTTAATGGTTAGATCACAGGATGGATAACTTAGAATTGGATGTTATTCTTCATCTGCTGGGTCAGTGATGCTCATTATTCCTACAATCTAGCTTGGAAGCAAAATCATTGATTTTAATTAATTCGGGACCCTTTCTGCCAAGCGGTCAGTCTCGTACTAATAACAGAGACACCATTCTAAATTATCTCCAAAGGAAGCTACACAGCCTCCCATCAAGTATAGCAATTATTAATTGAATCAAAAGTTTCATTCCATTCACAAATCATCTGCTAGGGCAGGGTTGGGGGGAGACAACCTAGGAATTATAACACTTCAGCTTCCACTTAAAGAGAGAAATACGTCCATTTTTTTTTCACTAGTGCTTCGTAGAAACGAAGCCGAGTTGAATATGTACATTAAAAATATAATAAAAAAAACTGCGTGGGATTTTCTTCTTTTTTTTTAATTTCAGGAGATGCTGCGCGTGTTTTTCGATATCGTTAGGCTTTTTGAAAAAAGGGAGCAAAAAAGGAAACGGTTAGCGAAAAATTTTATATATATATAAAAAAAAGTGTTGAAAAAAAAAATCACGAAAACCCGAGCTAGATGAGTCGAAACCTTGGCACGATGATGATGAAGGCGAGGGGTAAAAAGAAGCAATGCGTTGTAAATGCAAAAAAGTATAATGAAAAAATGTTGATGTGAGAGTGAAGTGGGTGAATACTGAATAGAGTACGAAGCAAGTAGCAGAGAGAAGTGAAAAAAAAAAACTTGTGCTCGTACAAGTTTGAGTGCAAGGTCAGGCTGTCAGTTGGGAACGGTGTGTTTAAAATGTCGGCACTTCGATTCTCTCTTCTTGTAGGACGGACACCAAACCAACAAACATCAACTTAAAGAAGAGAGAGATACAATTAATAATGGCTGCGCTCGGGTAAGTTATAATATATAAACCGCCTTTTTTTTATTTGTTGTTTTTTTTTGTTATGATTAGTAGTAGTGGTATTATTATTTTATCTAATAAAAACCAGGGCGGGAATGTTTTTGTTTTTCTTTCTTTCTTTCTTTCCTTTCGTTTCGGGTTGGCTATTATATACAATTTGTTTTCTTCTTTTTTTTTTTCTCTCTCTCTCTCTTTTTTATTATCCTTCCCTTCCCACTTTTTTTTTCTTTTTTTAAATAAATCGTTTTTATTTAATTTGCCACCCAGCCGAATAAGAAGAAAAAACAACAACAGGGAAAAGACTTTTGAAAAATCCCACAGCTTCTTCCATTTTTTCCCGCCGTCACTAGTCTCAACGCGGGAAAATCTTTTTTAGTGAACGAGACTAAAAAGAAACCAAAAAAAACAAAACTTATATATATACATACACATATATATATAAACATATGTACATCTATATCTATTTATAGATATGGATATGTATTTGTCTGTCGTTGAGGAAAAACTGTGGGTGAGTGGTGTGCGCCGGCGACGAACAGACAGAAAACGACCAACAACAATTTTAGTAACTTCTCTCTTTTTCCACACACTCTCTTCAATATGGCTGACAATTACTGCTTGGCTTTTTCTCGCACTTAAAAGAGCTGCTCTGCAAACGTGTTCCTGTTATCATCTTTGAAGCAAACTTCCAGAATTGTTTACCTATTAGAATTCAATCCCACTGTCCGATACATATATCTTCACTTCGAGAGATTATTTTTCTTAGACTTACTTCTTCTTACCTACCTTCAGCTCTCTCCTTTTTTCCCCTCTCTTCTCTTAGAGATTGGCCTAATTCTTAATTTTGTGTAATAATTATTAAAGTAATTTTTCTTACTGTTATCGAAATCAAAAGGAAATAATAATGATCGTTTGTATTAAAAAAAAAAAAAGATAATTTTTTAAATTATTTTTAGAGTTACTTTAAAATTTCATGTATAGGCCAAAATATTACATTATTTAAGTCCTCTCTTATTTCTTTTCCTCTCTTTCATTTCTACACATACTCATATACACACATATACGCTATATATATATATATATATATATATATATATATATATATATATATATATATAATATATATATAATGTGTGTGTATATAATTTGTATTTTGTGAATGACAATTTTTTGTTTTAGATCTTAATAATTTAAATCCTCAAAATATTTTAGCTGATCAGTCGAAAGAGCAGGTTGCTTTTATGTAGGCAAATAAATTCACAAATCACTTTAAAAATATATTTCTCCAAATTCTTAAATAAATAAAATATTTATTTATTTTACAATGTGTAAGAAAAAGTAATTTCATCTTTTTTTAAAAAAAAAGTCCATGATGTTTTTGTTTTTAAAACATTTTTATTGCATAATCTTTCTATATGGAAGCGAAAATAATGTGATTCTCAAATTTAAAAAAAAAAAAGTGTTTTTTGAAAAATACTTTAAGAATTAAATATGCTGACAAAAATATTTAAAAAAATAAATAGTTATTCAATTTTTATGTAATCTATTTTATAAATAAAGTTACATAAAAAAAGTATATCCCCCAACAATAAATATATAACCGCATATGATGTAAAAATCTATGAGTTAATGATGGTCTATATAAGTAAATAAATAAAAACATATAACAAGTATAAGAGGTTTAGTAGTAGTCACTTGGTATCACGACCACTTTGTACTTTTAATAATAAAATCTTATTTTTCGAATGGAAATAAATTTTTCTTTTTGATTTTTTTTTTCATTTTACATTCATTTATACAAGATAAAAGTATATTAATCCTCCAAAAAAAAAAAAAAATAAGGAATGTCCGTATTTGAAAATTACAATTCACAGAAAGATAGCGAATTATTTAGAAAGTTAAAAAATGATTTCTTCCTTGTTGGCTAAATCATTTACTTACTTAGATATATATTCATTTCATCATAAATCATTGTCTTTTGAGTTTAAAAGCTTTAGTTTTATTTATTTTCAACAATAAAACATCTCTTTTTAAATTTCAAATGTTGACTTTCAAATTTATTCATTGTTTTGTTTTTTTGGTGTTTTAAAAATAAAATTCTTAAAATATAATTTCTTAACCATTGAATTTTTATTACAAAAATTTATACAATTTAAAAAAAATTATAATAAAATAAAAAGACGATTTTAACCTTCGTTTTTGTCGGAAAGGATATATTTTTTTTATTATACTCCTACTTAAATACTATTTAAGTATATTTTATTTTTATTTAATAAATCAAATTAAATATACAATCGCTTTTCCCCATGGTCTATCAGTGGAATGTTTGTTGGGGGGTGGGGGTGTAGTATAATGGCCGAGTTCTAGCCTTTTATATCTAAATAACCTATTTTGTATAACTTTCTATATATAAGTTTTTATAATTGCCTTAAATAAATAATTTTCAAATGAAAAGCCAAAAAACAACCCTAAAAAATATTTAAAAAAATCAGCTGTTTATTTTAAATTAAATTAATTAATTAATTGTAGGAATATAACCCCCTCCCCAGTCCTCTACATACATTACACAATGTACAATGTGTGTGTGGAGACATAAAGTGCTATTGCGTATGTATCTATCTCCTCACCCCCCACGTCTGCCAGTCTAAGCGTTTTTCCAACAAAAGAGAAGTCCAGGGGGAAAGAGAGGGGTGGTAGGGCTAGCTGATGGTAGGAATGTGCCGAGTTGAAAGGGTGCTGTACTTCAGAAAGCCGACTTGAGCTACCTATTCATTTTAATGTTATTTAAATGCATCCACAAAATGTTCTATGTGATTTTAGGAACTAATACAGATTCCTAAACACCCCCCCTCTCTCTCTCTGACATCCCCTCTCTTTCTCCTGGGTGGGGCAGAAATATAAGGAAGTCAATATCACCATGCTCTCTTTCTATCTTTCTCTCTCATATATGTATAGTCTGTGTGTATGTGTGTGTATATATGTGTGTGTATAACATAGTGTGTATATTTTTTCTGTGTATATATATATATATATATATATACACACACGTGTGTGTGTGTATATACCCCCCCCCCCGATATAAAGAAACTAGCACAACAGTTAGAGAGAAAAAAAACCCAAAAAGATCATCAAAAAGAAATGTTCTTTTAAACAATAACTTGCTGTCAACACACACACACACACACACACACACACACACACACACACACATATATATATATATAATATATATATATATATATATATATATACACACACACCTACAAATCTGTCTCTCTCTTATATATTAATCTTGGTCACTTATACAATGTGTGTAAATATAATAATAATAATAATGAAATTTATTGTGTACAGTGCTCAGGTGCACCACAACTCATCAAAGTCTCATCTCAAGTACACAGAATAATGTATTAGTGTCAGGAACATGAACAGCGTACAGTAATAATATACATGTATGTGTACAGTGCTCAGGTGCACCACAACTCGTCAAAGTCTCATGTCCAGTACACAGAATAATGTATAAGTGTCAGGAACATGAACAGCGTACAGTAATAATATACATGTATGTGTACAGTGCTCAGGTGCACCACAACTCATCAAAGTCTCATGTCCAGTACACAGAATAATGTATAAGTGTCAGGAACATGAACAGTTTACAGTAGTAATATGCATGTATGTGTGCGCGTGTGTGCATATGTATGTGGAGAGTGGCATCAGGTATAGTGTCGGCGGACTACAGGAAGCATGGAGGCTTTGAAAGACTCAGTGCTTCGGCAGCCCACAACAGACGCGGGGAGTTTATTCCATGTCTCCGCAACTCTGAGCGTGAATATGTATTCAAAATTCCTAACGAGTGTTCTATCTGTTCTCAGTGTTTGTGTCGAATCAAAGATGTGCCTAATATGAACGTGCAACTTATGTTTTGCCTGACCAATTAAGATCAGATATTCTTTTATTTTCTAACAAAAAAGAAAAGAATTATGTCTGAATCTTCATTATTTAATCATTTAATTTCTATTATTCCAAATTAACATTAAAGGAAATCATTTGTATGAAGAGAAGGAAAACTTTAAACTCTCTTAAAAATCAATGTTAAACTGCATCTAATAGTGAATTTTCAATTTTGGAACTCTGGGGAATGTGGAGTACCCCTTCATCACCATTACTCCCAGGTCCACTCTGAACCAGAGTCGTAGTACCTTTAGAGTCCCATCTATGGGTTGAGTAGATAAGTGAAGAGTAAAGATGTTGGGGTGGCCTAAAGTCAGTATCAGCCAATCAGCGAGGGAGTCTATCCTCTTTTCACTAGTGCTAGACCAAAGAGATTGTTTTTGCATCTGAGGTGGTACGCCACACCTACTATCAGCTCTTTACTATCAAATCCCTGTGCTACTCATACGCTGAGTTGGTGAGGGCCAGTATCGAACTAGGAACCTTGTGGTACCTAGGTGCACGCTCTACCGACTGAGAAAAAATGAGTTTAAAAAATCAACAATGAATAAAACAATGTCTCCGGCATAAAATAACCCAACAAGGGTTGATGTGCCATAAAATCTAAACAAACAAACAAACAATCTATTGTGTTTTCTATCTGTACAAGTTATCATTTTGCTCCTTGTCAAGGTTGATTATGGAAGTAACAGCTTTTGGTTGCTATTGACTGGGCAAGTAAGGTGATTTTGGAAGAGTACTTTACCCAAATACTCACAAGCCCTGTCAGCTGGGGTTGTAGAATATGCCAATTGAATACCCATCAAGAATGAATAAAACAAAAACGTCTTTGGCATAAAATAACCCAACAAGGGTTGACATGCCAGATAACCCAACCCAACACACATACATACACACACACACACACACACACACACACAGACACACTATATATATATATATATATATATATCATTTGCGTGGTGTCATGGGAAATGGACTCGTCGCCCCGAGTTCAAATCCTGGAGGTGGTAATTGCCTTTCACTTAGTGCTAATACCCTCGGGAAAGGTATGAATCCTACTCTCCTTCCAGCTATGGGTAAATAGTAGGGCAGACTGGGCTCTTTAACCTTAATTAGGCAACCGGTCTAGGAGAAGGAAAACTCTGAATTCAAACCTGTTGAACTCCACTAAAGAAATTAACCTTATGTCGCTTCCAGCTCATGCTGGTAAATATATATATGTATATAATTAATATATATATATATATATATATAATAAATAAGTAATCCACAGACACGTGTTTCGAGGTTTCACCTCTCATCAGTGTGGTTATACCTTAACAGCTACCCCTGGCTGGGTTTGAGACCCGAATGAACTGTGTGTGTATGATAATCCAAATGACTGGTAAGTAAGGGTTGATTCTTTTTGGGATCATCGAAATCTCACAGTACAACCATACTGTATGTTCTTGTAGGTGCAAACATATATATTCATACAAGGATTTTTATAAATCCCTAAGAGTTCAATATATAATAACCAATAAACGAATTATATACAGCGCAATATTTAACTTTCAAAGAAAAAAAAAGAAAAACAAACGGTTTGTTAAGTTTTTCTTTCTTTGAAAGTTATTTATATGTATATAAACACTATATACAAATAATATTGCATTATACTCAATATATGAAAGATCTGTGCTCATATTTACACATGAACGTACACTAAATTAACTTTTTCAGGGTTGGTTGGTTAAAACACACACACTATATATATATATTAATAATAGAGATTTGGTCTCTATTTGTCTGTAACCGAAACTATGTCACTGCTTATGCCACAGTCATTTCAGGAATTAAGTTTATCAATGAGTATTTAATTTATAGTCAGTATCATTACTAGATAAATATA
>CM042164.1:65217411-65297411 GCA_023376005.1 Doryteuthis pealeii
TTTCTGGTCGTTTGAGATCTGAACACAACGTGGGCATTCGGCCAGACCTTCGGCATAGAAACCCTGCGACCCATGGTTGATGCAAAAGACCTGATCTTGATGGCCATCTTCGGAAATTCAATGAACCCTTTAGCTCAGTAGCGGCCGACGGGTTATGTTAGTGCTATGTGAAATGCAATCAGACTCGTCCAGGATTTAAATTCTACTTCCAACTATTTCTTTTCAGTTCTTTTATTGTTCCCCTTTTTCTTTTCAGTTCTATTTCCAGATTATATATTCATTTTCCTTTCATTTCTTCTTTCCCCTTTGGTTCTTTTTTCATTTCAATTGTATTTCTTCTGGTTCTTTTTTCATTGATTTCAATTGTATTTCTTTTGGTTCTTTTTTCTTTCATTTCAATTGTATTTCTTTTGGTTCTTTTTTCATTCATTTCAATTGTATTTCTTTCGGTTCTTTTTTCATTCATTTCAATTGTATTTCTTTCGGTTCTTGTTTTCCCTTCATTTCTTTCACTTCCCTTTATTTAGTAATAATTATGTGAACCCCTTTAAAAAAAATTTTTTGATAAAATTCTATGAACCCTAACTGTTAAAAAGTCCAAAGTTAATATATTTTTATAAAATATATTTTTTATTAAAGTTATATATATTATATGACTAAATGAAGGAAAAACACTTTTAATTTGCTCCATGTAATAATTTATTTCAACTGCAACAGGCTTAGCTTGTAACCACTCCTTAACTATTCAATTTTTTCTTTTCATCTCACACCATAAAAAAAATTCTTTTCTTTTTATTTCTTCTATTTTTTCTTCACTTTTTTTCTTATTATATATATTTCTTTTAATTTCTAAGACAAATTGGGAGATTTTTTTTTTTTTTTTGATATAGAACCAAAGATATTTGGATTGATAGAAAAAAATGGAACATTGAATTTTTTGCACAAGAATTTCCAGCATCCTATAATAAACAAATTAAAAAAAATCTTTAGAAATTAGAGAATTATCGGATCTGAGTATGTGGCAGGAACAGGATGAATCACTCGAGATTCTAATCCAGAAAGTATTAAAAGAATTGCCAA
Organism: Doryteuthis pealeii; assembly: GCA_023376005.1. Classification (NCBI taxonomy): domain Eukaryota; kingdom Metazoa; phylum Mollusca; class Cephalopoda; order Myopsida; family Loliginidae; genus Doryteuthis; species Doryteuthis pealeii. The sequence goes on from CM042164.1 coordinate 65,218,492, forward strand.
GGAAATTACCATTATTATACGAGATTTAAAGGAAAATATGTTGAATAATCTAACGGTAAACTTCTTTTTAGGTTTTTTAAATTGATGGATTTTTTTTTTGTTTGTCTTAATCCAACGATGCTGATAGCTTTTTGATTTAGTGAGTCCTGGGACGTACATATTTGCTTTTAATGAGTCACCGAGAAAATTAATGGGTCCCAACTAAAGTTTCTTAATAAATTGTAGGGTTTTTATTTATGATCTGGGGAAATAACTAAAGCCGGGTAACTCCTACCATGTAACCTATCCTGTGTAATTCGTTTCTAAAAAAAAAACAATTGAAATGTATTTACAGTTAGCTTGAAATGGTAAGGGATTTTTATGCAGGGGCGCACGATGTGTACCTATCAGCATCTCGGCCTTAACCTATATATTAATACTTGTATTCCTTAAAAGTACAATCATTATCATCTTACAACCCCCTCTGGTTAAAAATGAGACCATCCAAGATGTAAATCCGATTATCTGGTGTTGGTTATCTGCTGATTTCTTATGAGTGTCATCAGCTCAGCTAAATAATGGACCAATCAGTTTTATTATAAAGAAAGAAAGGGAAGAAAAAGGACATGCTATACAGAAAAATATAAGAAAGAAAGAGTAGGGAAAAGATGTTACGTACTGGCGTTTTCATGGTACCAAATCGATATAATGTTGTATACCCTTTTCTTACTTCTTACTTCTAGTTGTCTTCTCTTCTGGCCGGCTTTGCTATTCTGATCGTCTATCATCTTGGTCTGGTCTAGCGTCTGGTGTTGACTTGGGGATTCCGGTCTGGTCTTCTATGGGGATTTCTCGTTATCAGAAGCCCTGTGTCATTGTTAGTTTTTAGGTAATAAACACAAGACTTCGATTTTCTTTGAATGTTACTTTATTCGGTAAATCCCCAACCAGACAATCTATGCAGATGAGGGACTGCGTGTATAACACGATTTACCCTTTCGAGCTCGCTGCTACCTTCTAACTGACTGCAACTTACTATTACTTAAACTGGAAGACAGGGTCTTCTATGCCTTCCGGTTCTCACGATTTATCCCCGGAAGGCAAGGTGAGAGTGAGGTCAAGCGTTGTCACTCATCCTTCAAGCCGTGGGCTGCACTAATCACCATTATGTTTCTACAATACCTTATATAAGTATTAGGGATCCAATAATTATGTAACAGATATTGTGGTGAGCGTGTGGAAGCAGTAACACTAATTTCACACTGTTTCTATTGAAGATAAAAAAAAGAAGGTAAGAAAGAAAAAAAATAAGTGAGAGAGTTAACTCTTAACATCCTATTTATAATTTTCTAAGTCCAGAGTCCCCTTCCTATAAGGATTTATCAAAAATACCTAAAAATGGCCTTTTCCTTTCAAATTACCTGTTATTTCCCTTTAATATAAGACTTGTAAATATGTTTAATATTACATTTAAACAAAGGCTATTATTTAGGATAGATTAGGAAAACGAATGTGACTTCCAGCCGGTGGAATGAGGCGGTATAGGATGTTAAGAGTTAAATAAAGATTATCATAATTTTTACATATTGAAGTAATAGCAATAGCTCTTAAATAAAATATCAAACATCATAATAATTAAATTATCATTCTATGGTATATCTACAGGTTACGCTCATTTCTAAATAATGGCTTACAGAATGGAGCTACTTACAATCTGAGTGTATAATCAGAAAGAACAAAAATGATTGTTTTTTATTTAAAAAAAAAATTTTTGGGATACTGTATGTTTTTTTTTTAATTTAAAAAAGATTTTTTTTTTTTAAAACAGAAACTGGAACAAATGGCACGTAAAAGTCCATTGCTGAGTGGATGATGACTGCCGAGGTGTGCATATGATGGCAGCATGTAGGAAAAGAGAGGTGACCAATGCGAGACATGCGGGGACCTTTCTGCCATCCCTGTTTGCCAATGAGAACAGCCAGCAGACCAGCACCAAAGACTATCCAACCAACATCACCAACAAACCCCCTAACTCCTACCAGTCAATCATCATGCCACCAGCCTTCACCGAGTGCCATATCAATCTTGGCCATGATGCGGCTCGAGCGGATGATGAAAAAACAGACCAATCTCTCCAAGAGTCACAAACGTCTCACAACAACGCTCAGGTCCATGAGTCGAGTCTGTTAGAAGTGGTCCCCGACAGGGTCTCATCTTCTTCATCTTCTTCCTCTGGGGCCCTGCTGTACGCTTCCTCTCAGCCAACACTGGACACATCCCCCTCTTCATCATCCTCATCTACTCATGCTATTATGGGGATGGATCCATTGACCAGTCAGGAGGTGACCGGTGGTCTGCTACAGACAGAAAGTGAGTTGGATGTAGGAAACATTTCCGACAGAGATTATTCTGATGGCAAAGGTTATTTTCAACATTTTTAAAAAATTATCTTTAATTTATTATTAATAATGATTTAATTTAATGAATTTTTAATAATAAATTTAATTTAATTAATTTAACCAATCAAATGAATTTTTAATAATAAATTTAAATAAATTTAATTTAATTTTTAAATGAATTTTAATAATAAATTTAAATAAATTTATTCAATTAATTTCCAACAGCTTATTCTGATGGCCAAAGTTATTAAAAAAAAAATTAAAATTATTTTGAATTTAATATTTCTTGTTAATAATGATTTATTTAAATGAATTTTAAATAATAAATTAAATGAATTTAATTTAAATGAATTTGATTAAATTAATTTCCTACAGAGATTATTCTGATGGAAAAGGTTACTTTTTAAATATTTTAAAATTATTTTTAATCTATTTATTAATAATAATGATTTAATTAAGGGAATTTTGAATAATTAATTTGAATAAATTTAATTGATTTTGAATGATAAATTAAATCAAATGAAATATTATATTAGATATTATTATATATTTTTCTAGATAATTAATGATATTTGTCAAATGAAATATTAAATAATGAATTAATTTTAAGTAATAAATTAAATAAGTTTAATTAAATTAATTAATGATTTAATTTAATGTTATTTATCTCTTTTAAGCATAAAAAATTAACAACTCTGCTTTTATAATCTAAATATTAATACTCGTGTTCCTTATTTGTATGACTGCTATCATCTTGCAACACCCTCTGGTTAAAAATGAGATCGTCCAAATCATTCAAGATGAAATACAAAATCTTTAATTTATTATTTGACATATTGAAAAAATAAAAATTTAATTTATTATTTGACATATTGAAAAAATAAAAATTTAATTTATCATTTGACATATTGAAAAAATAAAAATCTAATTTATTATTTGACATATTGAAAAAATAAAATTTAATCTATTTGACATATTGAAAATAAAATTTAATTTATTATTTGACATATGGAAAAAATAAAAATCTAATTTATTATTGACATATTGAAAAAAAAAATCTAATTTATTATTTGACATATTGAAAAAATAAAATTTAATTTGACATATTGAAAAATAAAAATTTAATCTATTTGACATATTGAAAATAAATCTAATTTATTATTTGACATATGGAAAAATAAAAATCTAATTTATTATTTGACATATTGAAAAAATAAAATCTAATTTATTATTTGACATATTGAAAAAATAAAATTTAATTGTTTGACATATTGAAAAAATAAAAATTTAATTGTTTGACATATTGAAAAAATAAAATTTAATTTATTATTTGACATTGAAAAATAAAAATCTAATTTATTATTTGACATATTGAAAAAATAAAAATTTAATCTATTTGACATATTGAAAAAATAAAATTTAATTTATTATTTGACATATGAATTTATATTGACATATTAAAATCTAATTTATTAAAAAATTCTATTATTATTTGACATATTGAAAAAATAAAAATCTAATTTATTATTTGACATATGAAAAAATAAAATTTAATTTATTATTGACATATTGAACATATTGAAAAATAAAATTAATTTATTATTTACATATTGAAAAATATATTTGACATATTGAAAAAATAAAATTTATTATTTGACATATTGAAAAAATAAAAATTTAATTTATTATTTATTTTGAAAAAATAAAAATTTAATTTATTATTTGACATATTGATAAAAATTTAATTTATTATTTGACATTGAAAAATAAAAATTTAATTTATTATTTGACATATTGAAAAAATAAAAATTTAATTTATTATTTGACATATTGAAAAATAAAAATTTAATTTATTATTTGACATATTGAAAAAGAAAAAGAATTTTGATTTATTATTTGACATTTTTTTTTTGTTTTTTGTTATTCAGTTTGTGTACCTGAAACCCTTGGCGCTGAAACAGTTGTAGAAACCAGTTCCTTAGATGGGAAATATTTAAATGCCTCGCTGTCAACCAAGCGGGTTTCTCAGGCTGTTTTGGCATCAAAAGGGAACATAGACACCAATTATCTGATGCTGGAAGAGGACGGCAAACCAGGTGGCAAGGTCATCCAGGCGGAAGATTTAGTTGAAATCTTTGAGACACAAACATTGCAAGCATTCTTAGCTCAAAGAGATTCGGCAATTTCTTCTCACTCCAACTCGACTGACAAGTAAGATTTCAATTTTACATATATATATTTACGGCTTAATTCATATGGTTATTTCCTATAAGTCTAACATGATCAAGGGGGAACCACTCTTGACTAATAAATTATTTATTTATTTTCCCATTAAACTTACCCTAACCCCGTCTTCTTTTTTCCTAGTAGATCAATAAATGAATAAATAATTTATCAGTCAAGAGTGGTTCCCCTTTGTTTATGTTGGCGTTATAAGAAATAACCATTTATATGGGCCGGGTTAGCTCAGTCGGTAGAGCGTTCGGCTAGAAACCACAAGGTTCCTAGTTCGATACCGGTCCTGTGTATGAGTAGCACAGGGATCTGTGCGGTAAAGTAAGGAGCTGATGGTAGGTGTGGCGCTCCACCTCAGACGCAAAAACAATCTCCTTGGTCTAGCGCTATTGAAAAGGGGATAGACTCCCTTGCTGACTGGCTGATACCGACTTTAGGTCGCCCCGACGACTTTACTTTATATCGGCTTATTGTCTATTCAGAGAGAACTATGTAAAGATCTTTTGATATATATATTGGTTGCTTTGGTGAAAACAATTTGATACCCCCACCCCCACCCCCCGAATAAAACTCCTAATTGCAATTTCTTATTTTGTTTTTTGTTGTCCTTATCAGAAACAATCTGAACTGCGTTGGTAGCGAAACCCCAATGACCAAAGGTATGTCTATAGTTTACGTTGGAGATGAAGGTATGCAACTTGTACCAACAGATACAATTGAAGAAGAAGAAGAATGCAATTTACCTTCAAAGGATGTGATGAAACGGGAACGAGATAGAATTAAAAAAAGAGAACAGAGGGCCAATCCTATGTACAGGTACTTACACTTTTCTTTTTCTTTTTAATATAGTTTAATATACAGTTTATATATTATATTCTGTAATTTTTTGTGTATACATATTTACCAACCCTTCTGCACGAATAGGATGTGACACTTGTTCAATTTCTTAAGCTGAATTTAAGAGGTTTGAATTCAGAGTACAGATAGTTACACATTTGTTTTGTTTTTGTTTTTGTTTTCTTTCCATTTCTTTCCAATACCATTTGATATACAGTTTATATATCATATTCTGAGAAGAAAAAATAGATATAAAATCCGACTGTAATAAAGTATAAAGTTTTGAAAAAACAACAATATTAAATCAAAGATTGACTTACTACACTAAAGTGTTTTGGTTTTAATAAAACCATCAACGGGGCTTAACATAGTTGGTAATTGTAAATCATACAAAAAGAAATTTAGTTGGGGATGTTGGAAGGCTCAACATGCAAGAAAAATGTTGAACCTTCCACCATTACAAACTAAGGCTCACAAGATTTTGCTTGTTTTTATACAAATTTCTCTGAACTCCCAAAATTGGATTAGCTCATATCGCATTCACCTAACTTTACTTGGTCTTGCTTCCTTCCGGCTGAATGCCTACGCCTACACGACCATTCCTTCTTCCGGTCAGACCACCTACACACATTCTTTATTGTTGGTTACCTGCATTGTTATCCTGCCGTTTCCAAATCTGCTAAAAATTCCTAGGTCTAATCTTAATCCTGACAATCTTTGGTCAACTTCAGATGAGACGAAGGGAGGTCACTCACACTGTATCCATTTATTTATATATATATATGTAAAACCTTTATATATTTATTTTATTATATCATATAACAGGTCTATTTTTATATTGAGCACTCTTCCAATAATACTGCATTTTGGCACACCATTCCGGTAAAAGCTGAAACAGTGACAATCCCACACACTATATATATGTATATATATATATATATATATACACACACACATAAACCCCTCCGCAAGAACAAGATTTGACACTAGGTCAATTTCTTAAGCGGAGCTCAACAGGTTTAAATTCAGAGTTTTCCTTCTCCTAGACTGGTTGCCTAACCAAGGTTAAAGAGCCCAGTCTGCCCTACTATTTATCCATATCCTGAGGGAGATTAGGATTCATACCTTTCACAAGCGCTAAGTGAAATGCAATTACTCGGCGATGAGTCCATTTCCCATGACTTTAACCATTACACCACGCGCTTCCATATATATCTCTCTCTCTCTTCTCATATATATATTATATATTATAATTATATATATATATATATATATTATAATAATGAATTAGGCGGGAATACCTATTAAATGTATGGCTAAACAAATCGAGAAAATCAATCTCTGTATGTACATTTCGGCCTATTAGGCCTCATCAGCAGAGCTATAGATCGGAAGACCGCCTGTGCGTGATTGAAACCGGACTGCCAAGCTGACAGGCCGATCCATACCCAACACCAAACGAACTTCTTAGATTTTATGATTTGTTTAGAGTAGGTTACATTTCCTCTTCTAGTGACTTTTATTACACGACGATGTGGTAAGTTGTAAACAAGGTTTGTTTAGAATGGCTTTTTGCCGATAATTTTTTGGAGAATAAGTGTTTACTTGGAGTCGTCCTAATTTTGAAAATTAATTAATTAATAATGAATTAGGCGGGAATACCTATTAAATGTATGGCTAACAAATCGAGAAAAATCAATCTCTGTATGTACATTTCGGCCTATTAGGCCTCATCAGCAGAGCTATAGATCGGAAGACCGCCCTGTGCGTGATTTGAAACCGGACTGCCAAGCTGACAGGCCGATCCCATAACCCCAACACCAAACGAACTTCTTAGATTTTATGATTTGTTTAGAGTAGGTTGTTTAGCCATACATTTAGGTATTCCCGCCTAATTCATTATTAATTAATTAATTTTCAAAATTAAGTACGACTCCAAGTAAACACTTATTCTCCAAAAAATTATCGGCAAAAAGCCATTCTAAACAAACCTTATATATATATATATATATAACTTTCCTTATTTCCTTAGATATTATGCAACAATTGTTATTATTATTATTATTAGTATTATTATTAGTAGTAGTTTTCATGTACATTTCCCCCCCAGTTTCTGTTGCCACTATGTTTAATTCTAATTAAAATATGGATTTTTATATTCATTATATTTATTATTTAAAAATATAAACTTTTCATATTTATTTTTATTCTATTTTTATTATTTTTATATATATCATTATTATTATTACCGTGTTTCCCTGAAAATAAGACCTTTTTGCAAAATAAGAATGAGTGTGATTTTTAAAGATGATTTTAATATAAACTTTCCCTTAAAATAACCCTAGTTGAGAGCAGAAAACAGATGAAAGAAATAAGCATTCTGCACAATTGCATCATGTGACACAAACATTCAACATCCCCTGAAAATAAGCCTAGTGTTATATTTCTGAGTAAAAATTAATATAAATGTATATGTGTGTGTGTGTGTATGTTGCTGCACAGTCCATCATATCAAAAATATTTGTAAATATAATGCTAAAACAACACTGAAACAGGCAGACATACATACACACATACACACAGATGCACACACACACCCACCACACACACACACGCCCCACACACACACACACACATATACATATGTAAAAATCGAAATTGGAAATGAATCCGACAATATGAGGAAGAATGAATAAAGAAAAGAAAGAATAGAATGATAATAAAAGAAGAATTTAATCAATATCACTTACACATGTGTTTCGGTCAGTTCATCTGTGTGAAAATATTTCGTACACAGAAGATTCGACCTTCATCAGAGTGAGATTTTATTTTGAATGAAAAAATACACATATATATATATATTGGTGAATATTGTAACATCTTTCATTCTTTTTTGCAGTATTAAGGTTTTTTGTTTTGTAAACTGATTTGACTTTCCTCTCCGACCCAAACAACTACGGGAGTGAATGAGCTCTGATGATGATTTTTGTAAAATCGAAATATTGATCAGTATCAGCTATGATTATATTATAAATTGTTTTCTTCTTTAACAGCATTGTGTGATGTTTTTCTTACTTACTCATATATATATATATATATATATCTTTGAGGCGACAAACCTCAACCCATCTTTAGAGTACACATTCAATTGAATCTATACTTATTCAAATATTCAGTTGTTACTTAACTTTTTACAAGGTTGATTTATATACAAGTGTCATTCAATAGATGAGAGATATTTTTTTGCAAAATCAATTATTTTTTCAATTTTTTTCAAGAAATGTAAAGCCTGTATTGTTTGGAATTGCCTTATAACAAATATCCTTTTAATCTCCAGAATTATTTGTTTTGAGTCTCTTCTTAATGTTGGCAATTCAAACAGAATGTCCCAACGCTTGAACATATGTCTGTCAACAAATGTTTGGCAGCTGAGCAGTGCAAAATATGAAACTTACAGAAGAATTTGTGATTATTGAAGTCAGTTAGTCTACTGTTGGTTTTAATAACAGCAGCTAAGTCCAACTCAAGCAGTGTCCAAGACAGCTCGTATAAATAGGAATCAAGAATGATCCATCCATGAATCTGGGTGATTTCATTCCTTGAGTTCTGATTGGCTGCTTGATTTGAATGACATTGTGGAGTCTTATATATACTTTGTCATTTTGCAGTGGACTTTGTAGCATTCGAGTTGCCCAGTGCCTGAGGCGCCCCCCTTGAGGGGGAATGCCGACGGGATCAACGCAATTTTTCACCTGCCACCCATGAGCTTCGGTTTGTGGGTGGTCCCACGTTAATAGGGCCTTGTGCCTGACCCGTACAAGTGGGGTACGTGGAAAATATCTTGTAGCATTCGGGTTTGTATTTAAGTTACAATTGTTTGTTGCCTTGTCTTCCCAGTTCGACGGTAATTGGAACTTTAATTATTCTTCAGTGATATATTTCCGAGTAAAGATTAATGTAAACCCTGTCTTATTTTTGGTGAAACCTGGTATATTATGCCACCACTAGTTTTTGTTTGTTGCCCCCCCCTATGTTTAATGCTAAAGACTAATAAAGGTTTTTCTTTTCTTTTCTTCCGTTCCTGTTTCCAGAGAAAAAGAAAAGGAGAAAGCTAAAGCCCGTATGCGGATGATGCGCGCCGACCCAAACTATCGAGAACGGGAGAGGCGACGTGACCGTATCCGCCGCAAAATATCCCGCCAGCAAAACAACGAGCTGCGTCAGAAGGAAAAAGACCGTGACAAGGAATATAAGAGGCTGCATCGAAATCTCCCTTTGAACAGTGTGATGACCGAAGTGGAGATCGGTACAAACGACGACAGCGGGATGGGGACCAGCGCCAATATTGGCACGAGCATTGGATCCGGTGGCACGAAGACTGTTCTGGAGCTTCACCCGCAGCACTTTGCCTTACGACACTCCGTGCTGGCGTCGGATGTTTCACAGCTCGGTGGCGTCGACGACGGGGGCAAGGTGGTCGGTCACGTTTCGGACGGTGGTGTTGTCGGCGGCATCGGTCCGACCGATCTAAACTGCATGACTCTTAGTGATACTAGGGCGGAGGCGGTACTCACTTGCCCGGTCACATTACAATACACATTGACCACAGATGGACATCGGATCATGACGTGAATAATCCATGATCCGCAACACTGACCAGCTGCATAACTGCAATCATTGCTAATACCACCCACCAACACCAACACCACCACCACCAAACCCCCACCCCTGCCAATGCTGCTGCTGCTACTACTACTACTGCGATAATAATTACTAGAAAGAAAAAAAAAATGCCACTACCCCCCACTTCACTTTCTCTGGTATTTCTGAATGAATTGGTTGTGTTCAAAAGAGATTTTTTATTTTTGGTTTAGTAGTTTTTAATTTATTGTGCTATGATTTAAAAAAAAAAAAAAAAAGAACAAAAAAAAAAAGAGAAAAAAAAATTTGTCCATATCTTTGTTGTTATTTTTCATAGTGTTTTAGCCAGCACATCCTTCAACCTTTCTCAAATTCAATGTGACATCTAATATGTAGCATTCTGTGGTTAAATAACTTAGAATAATTGGTACCCTTATTAAGAGTTTATGTAGTTTAGTATTCCCTAGAGAGTTCTCCAAAGGGGAGGTAATAATAATGAAATTTATTGTGTACAGTGCTCAGGTGCACCACAACTCATCAAAGTCTCATGTCAAGATCACAGAATAATGTATTAGTGTCAGGAATATGAACAGTTTACGGTAGTAATATGGATGCATGTATGTGTGTGCGCGTGTGCATATGTATGTGGAGAGTGGCATCAGGTATAGTGTCGGCGGACTACAGGAAGCATGGAGGCTTTGAAAGATTCAGTGTTTCGGCAGCCTACAACAGACGCTGGCAGTTTATTCCATGTCTCTGCAACTCTGAGCGTGAAAAAATGTTTCCGAAAGTCACGTGAGCAGTGCTGTTTTCTGACTTTGTAGGCATGCCCACGTGTGTTAGAAAAATGGAGATCAAAAAGGTGCTCAAGGTTGCTGTCGTTAAGATGATTAATGACCTTATGAGCGTTTACCAGGTCAGTAATCATAAAGCAGGGGAGGTAACTCTCAATTACAAGAGGGTATATTAAAACAAATCAAACCTTACACTTCTGCAGGTATAGTAGGCATAATAGTTTAGAGGGAACACTAATTACCAGTGTACTTTTCACCTTTTTTTTTTTTTTATGGTATTATAAATCTGCTAGGCCCGAGTTAGCTCCAATTGGTAGAGCATTTGACTAGAAACCACAAGGTTCCTAGTTCGATACCGACCCTCTAAAACTCAGCGTATGTGTAGCACGGGGATCTGTGCGGTCAAGTAAAGAGCTGATGGTAGGTGTGGCGCTCCACCTCAAACGCAAAAAAAACAATCTCCTTGGTCTGGCACTAGTGAAAAAGGGATAGACTCCCTCGCCGATTGGCTGATACTGACTTTAGGCCACACCAACGACTTTACTTTACTTTATATCGGCTTATTGTCTATTCAGAGAGAACTATGTAAAGATCTTTTGATATATATATTGGTTGCTTTGGTGCAAACAATTTGATCTCCAACCCCCCTCGCTTTCTGGCTGATACCGGCTTTAGGCCTCCCCGACGACTTTATAAATCTGATGGTAAAAGCATTTAGCTTCTAAAAAGTAATCAATTGTCATTATTAGATTAACTTTTAATATCATGTTGAGAATTTTTTTAAGTCCAGAGCCCCATTCCTATAAGGATTTATTTAAAAAAATGGCTAAAAATGGCCTTTTTATTTCAAGTTACCTGAGTTATTTCCCTTTAACTAAAGACTTTTAAATATATTTAATATTACATTAAAAAAAAAGGCAATCGTTTGGAGTAGATTAGGAAAACGAATGTAACTTCTGGGTGGGCGGAACGAGGTAGTATAGAATGTTAAGAGTTAAACTATTCAAAACTAGTTGATGTCACATTCGTCTGAGGAAGACTGAAAAATGGACTGGCTAATTTTAAAAAAAAATTTTTGTGGGGTTTGGGGACAACAAAGGATGATGGTAAAAAAAAAGATAAAAACAATATCATTAAATGATGTCAATTCATCTCAATTTCAAACAAAATTTGATTGAGTTTATTTTTTCACATCTTCACAATGAAGATTTTAAAAAAATGGTTGAAAGTTTTTTTTAAGAAAAGTCATTTGTGATTCCCTTAATGAATTAATTTTGTTTTTTTCCTTCATATAGAAATATATTTAATAATAATAATAATGAATTTCATGGTTTCCTCTGGACCTACATACATACACACACAACTGCCCTTTATATATGTATAGATAAAAAAAAAAAAAAAAGAAAAGTTAAATTAATCAGATTATTTCCTATAAGTCTAACATGATCAAAGGGGAACCACTCTTGACTGATAAATTATTTATTGATCTAAAAAAAAAAAAAAAAAGACGGGTTAGGGTTAGTTTAATAGGAAAATCATTAATATAATAATAATAATGAAATTTATTGCGTATACTGCTCAAGTGCACCACAACTCATCAAAGTCTCATGTCTAGTACATAGAATAATGTATTAGTGTCAAGAACGTGAATAGTGTACAGTTATAATATACATATATGTGTACGCGTGCGTGCATATGTGTGTGGTGGGGGGTATCAGGTATAGTATTGAGGGATTACAGGAAGCATGGAGGCTTTGAAAGATGCAGTGTTTCGGCAGCCTACAACGGATGCAGGTAGTTTATTCCATACCTCAGCAACTCTGAGCGTGAAAAAATGTTTCCAAAAGTCATGTGAGCTATGCTGTTTTCTGACTTTGTAGGCATGACCACGTGTATATTTATTTATATTTTTTGTTAAGGTTTAAATTATTTTTAATGTATTACCTTGTTTAAGTGGAATAAGTATAGTTGAACCCCCAAAACCAAAGAGAAAAATATAATTTCTTAAATTTAAAAATAATTTTTATTGACGTTATTAAGCTTAACTAGTTGGGAGTAATAATATGTATAAGGTAAATATGAACAAAGTGTGACACAAGGTCAACTTTTAAGCAGAGTAAAGAGGGTTTCAATTCAGAATTTTCTTTCTAGACTGGTTGATAAAAAAGGCTAAAGAACCCATATCTTCTATACTAGTTTGGTTTGTTTTTTTGTTTAATGGCATATCAACCCTTGTGTGTTATTTAATGCCAAACCACCCTTGTAGGAGAACAAGAATTTTTAATTAAAGTAAAGGTGGTTTGAATTCAGTTTTCTTTTTAGATTGATTGTTTAACCAAGGCTAAAGAACCCAGTCTGCCCTACTAGTTCCCTTAGCTGGGGAAACTGAGTCTTTTTTTTAATGTTTTTTGTTTTTGTTTAATGGCTTATCAACCTTTGAGGGTTATTTAATGCCAAAGCCACCCTTATAGAAGAACAGTAGTGATAATATTTAGTCCATTTAACTGGGCTTTTAATGATTAAGACAAAAGAATTTACATTATTTTTATTAGTTTTTTATTTATTTATTTATTTTTTTTTTTTATTTAAAAAAAAAATTATTCTTAAAAGATATTTATTATTTTTCTTTCTATTTAAAAAAAATTTTTTTTTTGCTATGTACTTTTTCGTGCAGAGCTTTGAAAAATTGTTTTTAGATGGTCCTATTTTAAGCTATAAAACATGCCCCCCCCCCCGAATTTTAATTTAAAATGATGAAAAAAATGATGGCCAAAAAGTATTTTCTATAATTCCATGGAGAAACCAAAAAAAAAACAAAAACAAACATAATTATTTAAAACCACAAAAAGAAAAATAAACAAGATTTTTTCTCTGAGAAAATGCATGTTTGCATTGAGTGCTCCTCCCTCCTCATTAACCCTTCCTGTGCCAAGGGCAGTTATTTTTATTTATTTATTTATTTTTTTCAGTGATAAATTCTATTTTTAAACAGTTTTATTTGCCATGAAATATCTTTAAATTCTCTCTCTCTCTCTCTCTCTCTCTCGGTGTGATTTTCCTGTTTCTTATATATGTATATATGTGTGGTAAAATATGGAAATCAATTATCTACACACACACAGACACACATATATATAGCACAAGTTTGTAGTCAGCCAGAGCTCAAATGGTGTCATAAGGGCACTAAATCTCTTATAGAAACCAGCAGAATTATTGGAATCTAGACTAGCAAAAAAAAAAAAAAAGAACTTATTGCAGCCAGAAACCCCCAAAAATCGCAAAAGAGAAATGTATGTCCAGATGAAACTATGAAAATAAAACAATAACAAAGTAAATATATATACACATTAAATATCTACAGAGCTTATGTTTTTTGCAAAAATAAGATTTTATTTATATTTGTGGATATATTTAAAAACTTAGAATTTGAATAGTAAGAGATGGGAAAGTCATTGGTGGCATTCGTAATTAAAACATGAATCAATTATGGAAGACCAAAACAATCAATGGATCTGTGAGACTAACTTTTTTTTATCCTCCCCCCTCTACCCAGGCAACGCCGGGTAGCTGCTTCTAGTACATACATGGCAGTTGGTGTATATGTATGTCTGGATGAAACTATGAAAATACAACAATAAACAACAAAGTAGATATATATACACATTAAATATCACCGGTTCTTGCTATTTGTGCGAAAATTACAAAGATTTGATTTGTATTCAAAGATATTTAAAAATTAAAATATACATAGAAATAGCATTGAAATTCTACTTTTAAAATGTCCATCGTTTGTAAATGTCAAAAGTAAACAAATCAATAGACCCGAGTCCTCCCTCTACCTAGGTAATGCTGGGTAGCTGCTTCTAGTTTGACATAAAGCCAAATAATGAGCAAATTACAATAGGAAGACTGTATTGCTCCAAACTCTCAAGCGAGAAGAGCCTGCCTCAGTATTTTTTCCATTTGGGTCTCAAATCTGACCACTCGTGTTGATAGAGGAAATATTCAACCCTTCAGTTTATGTGGTTGATCATGAAGACATTTTAGTGAAGTTGCAAAAGAAATAGGAATTATTTAGCTGTAACTTGCTTCAAATTATATATATATATATATATTATATACAGGGTGGGCCAAAAGTAGGGTTACAGTTAACACTTAAACTTAATGAAGTAACTGTAACCTTACTTTTGGCCCACTCTGTATGTGTGTATATATGTATGTGTGTGTGTGTGTATATATATATATATATATATATATATATAAGGTCTGCAAAATGGATTTTTTTTTTTTTCAATTTAAAAAGAATTAATCACATTCTGAATGTGGTTAATTAACGCCTGAAGAAGATATCATAAGATCTGAAACACGTGTTGCTAATGTAAAATAATAATTAAACAATTCTTTTTAAAGAACAATAATCCATTTTGCGGACCCTTTTTTTTTAATAAAATATTTACTTTTCTCCTCTCAGACCTATAACAACTTATATATATATATATATATATATATATATATATATATATATATAAAGAAACCCTTTGGCAATGTCAAAGAATCGGCTATATTATTAGATTAAGAAATAATGTCAGATTTTTTGGGATAAGTATATTTAAGAAATGTTAATAGGAAAGATTTTTTTTTCTAATTAAAATGTCATTTACTGAATTATCTCCCTTTGGTTTTAAATTCTTTCTGTTCAGTTCTGCATATTAAAAAAAAAAATTAAATAAACTGTTGGGTTTATGACTAATTTATCAAATAAAATGAAACTTAAAAGAAATTATCCATAAATTCTGCATAACAATTGAAATTATTCATATATTTTGTCAACAATCTATAATATGGATATTTATTAAAAAAATATCAAATTAAAATTAATAAATATTAAAATTAATAAATATTGATATTAAAAAAATAATTAAATTAATATTAAAAATTGATAAAATCAATAAATATTAATATTAAAAAAATAATTAAATTAATATTAAAATCAATAAATATTTTAAAAAATAATTAAATTAAAATTAATAAATATTAAAATTAAATATTAATATTAAAAAATAATTAAATTAATATTAAAATCAATTAATATTAAAAACATAATTAAATTAAGATTAATAAATATTGAAATTAATAAATATTATTAATATTAGAATTAATAAATATTAATATTAAAAAAATAATATTAAATTAAAAAAAAATGTTTATACTACAACAACTTATTTCTGTGTAATTATTTGTGAGTTATTTTGAGTGATTTGTACAGATGAATTACTACTGAGTTGTGAGTGTGATCCTCACAAGGTGCCCTATACTTGTGGCCTTATGCCAACACTAGGCTAAACTTTTTAATTTTTTATATAATATATATATAATCCACTTGACTGGTAAGTAAGGGATGATTCTATTTGGGATCATCGAAATCTCACTGTATAACCATACTGTATGTTCTTGTAGGTGCAAACATATAGATTCATACAAGGATTTTTATAAATCCTTAAAAGAGCTCAATGTATAATCAATAAATTAGATTAAATACAGAGCAATATTTAACTTTCAAAGAAAGAAAAACTTAACAAACTATCATCCTGCAAAATCTGTCTGATGAGGTTAGACTCATTTTGAGTTTCTGGTTGAAATTAAATTATAACAGGATGATGCTTTAAGTTTTTCTTTGAAAGTTTTATATATATATATATATTATATAAGAGAGAGAGAGAGAGAGAAGTAGACAAATACGAGATGTAGTACTGGATGGATGTTTATTATAGGTACATCCTGTGTTTGTCTACTTTTCTCCACATACTGTTGAATTGATATATAAAAATAATTTGTTTAAATTTTGTATTAGAAGAAGAAAGGTGGAATTTCCTCGATTTTTCGTATTTTATTCATTCATAATTCATGGTTAGGGTTACTAATATATATATATATAATGTTTACTTATATGGTTAACTACTTAGGAATCTGAGGTCTGTGATAAGGGTAAAATGATTTTATTAGAATGGAGATTTGGTGTCTGTAACCGGAACTGTCACTGCTTACATCACAATACCCTCAGGAAATGCATAAGTTTATCAAGGAGTATTTAAGTCAAAATCATTAATAGATAGAATAAATCTTATTTATTAACATCTGAAAATCTGCGTTAGATTTGCCTAAAAACAGCCTATGTTATTAATGCATTTAAAAGATCCTTCAATGTGTCTTATACACCATTAAGACATAAAGGTCTACATAATATATAAAGTGGTTAATTTGCATACTGGTTTTAACAAAAGCGGATTTAATAAATAATTACTTGGTGTTATTGATATCTAATATTGTTTTATTATCCAACATATTAAAATCAATCCTATGAGTGATTTTATATAGAAACCAATTAAGATATAATTAAAAATAAGTAATCTTTTTATATGCGTTCTTATTTAATTTTGTTAGTCTTTTTAATATAT
Organism: Doryteuthis pealeii; assembly: GCA_023376005.1. Lineage (NCBI taxonomy): Eukaryota > Metazoa > Mollusca > Cephalopoda > Myopsida > Loliginidae > Doryteuthis > Doryteuthis pealeii. Next base: position 65,235,832 of record CM042164.1, read on the forward strand.
TTCATCACCAGAATGGACAGATCCTAGCAGCAAGCTAATAGCACCAGACTTAGCTTCCAGAAATCTTCTGACAAAGAGATCTTTATCTCGAAATATTAAGAATAAATCAAAGGTAAATGAACAACATCATAGTTACCTCATTTTTCTTTACACTTGCATTGCGATAGCCTTCAAAACCAAACAACAAACCAATATAAACACAATGCTTCAAGCAAATTATAAAACTCTTTTATATTTCATTACATTAAAACTTAAATACTCACGCCCGGAGGGTGTATATTCTTGCTAGTTTTCATAATTTGAAGGATTTCAAATGAGGACCGGCTTAGCTCAGTCGGTAGAGTGTCCGGCTGGGAACCTTGAGGTTCCTGGTGCGATTCCAGCCCTTGCCAATTCAGCGTATGACTAGCACATGGATATGTGCGGTAAAGTGAGGAGCTGATGGTAGGAGTGGTGCTCTGCCTCATATGCCTAAACAATCTCCTTGGTCTAGCACTAGTGAAAAGGGGATAGACTCCCTTGCTGTCTGGCTGATACCGACTCTAGGCCACCCCGACGACTTTTTATTACATTTTTATAGATAAAATGATTTCACATTTTTAAGGATAAAATAATTTCAGGAAATGTTTTAATTGGTGAAGAACAGGTGACTTTTCTTAAAGGCCAAATTAGAATTTTTTTTTTTTTTCAAATTTTAAGAGAAAAAAAAAAAATTTTTTTTAAATTTTAAAAGAGAAAAAGATCCATTAACGGATAAATTGGATGATGTCATTTTTTTTTTTTTTTTTTCTTTTCTGGTCTGAATTAATAAATGTCCAACTCGATCCAATGGATGTTTTTGTAAAATGTCCAAAGGAAGGGGAATGGTGGTGTAAAACTTGGGACTACCATCAGAATTATTACTTACAAAAAAAACAAAAACAAAAACTGCCTTTTCCCAAGTACGACTTTTTAAAAAAAGATAAAAATTTTAAATTAACAAAAAACAACAAAAAAACAGAACAAAGACAAGAGTGTCATACTTGATGAAGAAAAAAAAAAAGAAACAAAGAAATTCCTTTGTGTTAATCTGATGTTTGGTTGGCAAAAAAAAAAATGATTGTAGTGAGGCAGATGGATGAATTTTGAACAAAAAGAAAACAAAAAAACTCAATTATGTGTTTGTATATTTGCCTTTTGTCTATAAAGATGAAAAAAAAAAAAAAAGATTGTGCATCATTTTGATTATTATGTGGAATACAAAATCAGCTTAAAAAGAAGAAAAAAAAACAAAACTGAACAGTTAAAAAAAAAAAAAATCAAAACAAAGGAAGAAAGATAATCCCATAACAAATTTTTTAATTTGCACACATATACACATACACATAATGAAATCTCATATATAATATATATATATATATATATATATATATATATATATAAATGTCATGCATACATACGATGAAATCTTCATATATATATATATATATATTTATGATAAAATCTAATATGCATATACATGATGAAATCATATATATATATATATATATATATATATATATATTATATATCAATCGCAAAAAATGTTTCATTATTGTATTTGTAATTTATATTTATATATATATATATTCGTGTGTGTGTGTATATGTATGTAAATTAAAAATTTGATAATGGAACTTTTTTCTTTTCAGATTCATATATATATATATATATATATATATATATATGTATATATGATGATATCTCACATGGTCACACATATACACATAATGAAATCTTATATGGAATCTCAAAGGAAAATGTCTCATTACAGAATTTTAGATTTGCAAACATATAATACATCCATACAGACACACATTATATATATATGTGTATGTATGTATATATATATGTGTATATATCTATATACGTGTGTGTGTGTGTATATATATATATATATATATATATGTGTATGTATTTATATATATATATATATATATGTGCGTGTGTGTGTATATATATGTGTATGTATATATGTGCGTGTATATATCTATATATATAATGTGATTGTGGATAAAAAATCTCAAAAGATAAAGTCCCACAACAAAATTAATATATATGTGAGCATGAATGTACACACACACACACACTGAGTATTTATGCATATATAATGACCCCCCCTCCCTGTTGCCCACTGCGGTCAGTACATTTTGTGCTTGTAAAATCCGTGATACTTAAAAATGGTGTAAAAAGAAACAAAAAAAAAAAAATCTGCATCCTTTTTTTTTTGAACTTGGAACTTGTTTTGCAATTGTGTACATAATGATGATAATAATAATAATGACGATGACGACGATCCGTTTGTGTAATTGAATGTAAGGCTGTATTTTTGCAAATACAATATAAACTTGTCTTTTTTTATTTAGTCATTTATTTATGCGGTTGAAAATGCGGATAAAACAACACAACTAAATTCAAATGATATTTTGCCTCAGTCTTTTGCGAAGCCTTTTTCGAATTTATTCTAAAGACAATCCACTTTTATGCTGAAAAGGTAATTATTTATTTATTTTATTAATAAGTAATCCTGCAGCGTTGCAGCTCTGATTTTTGAAAGGAGGGATGAGGTGTTAATTGTAATCGTAAAATACTTATTTGCATCTCAAGGCTTGGAATCTGGTTGTTGGGCTGATGTTGGGTTGGCTGGATCTCTGGGTTGTTGGCTGATGTTGGGTTGGCTGGATCTTTTGAGGCTGGAATCTGGTTGTTGGGCTGATGTTGGGTTGGCTGGATCTTTTGAGGCTGGAATCTGGTTGTTGGGCTGATGTTGGGTTGGCTGGATCTTTCTGGAATCTGGTTGTTGGGCTGATGTTGGGTTGGCTGGATCTTTTGAGGCTGGAATCTGGTTGTTGGGCTGATGTTGGTTGGCTGGATCTTTTGAGGCTGGAATCTGGTTGTTGGGCTGATGTTGGGTTGGCTGGATCTTTTGAGTCTGGAACAACTTGGGATTCACTTGAGGATATCTTGCCTTGTGCCATTTATAGTTCTTAAGAATAACACAAGACGTTCTTGTTTTTTCTCACAAGCTATTTCACTTTATCCCCAAGTCAAAATGCCTTGGGGGAGAGATAGGCATTTTGTGTCTGACCCTACCACTACTTTGTTCCAAACTGATCTTTCCTCCCTCTCTCTTCACTGCCTTGTCTTAACCAATCAGAATTCGACAAATGGCCTAGTGATTTGTCATCAAATTCTTTCCATGTTAACTACACGTAATCTGTTGGATTCCTGCCTTTTTCCATCCTGTTATGTTACAATCCTCTGCCCACAGAAGAATAAGAAAAAGGAGGAAGAGGTGAAGAAGAAAAAGGAGGATGAGAAGAAAGAAAAGGGGGAGGAACTGAAGAAGGGGGTGAAAAAGAAGAAGGGGGAGGAGGAGAAAAAGAAGAAAAAAAAAAGCAAAGAAGTCCCTAAAGTGAAATTAGAAGATTAGTTTTATTCTTGATTTTGATTTCAGTCCTATTAATGAAATGTATGTTGGTTAGATTTAATGGCACGTCAACCCTTGTTGGGTTATTTTAATCTGAAGACATTTTGTTTTATTCATCAGTATTCAACATTTTAAAAAAATATTTTTTTTAAAAACTCATTTAATCATATATTTAATGCATAGATCATACCCTAACAGGTACTACAACTCTGGGTCAAAGTGGACCTGGGAGTAATGAGCTCCAGAATTGGAACTTCACCACTAGATGCATTTTAGCATCATACCCATGACATTAAGACCCTCAGCCAATTTCGGTCTTTTTATTTATTCATTTATTTTTTTAATAAGTAATTCTCTGCTTACAGAAGAATGAACAAAAGAAGGAAGGGATATAAAGAAGTTCCTAAAGTGAAACTAGAAAGGTTCGTTTCATTCTTGATTTGTTCGTTTTGTTTTACGGCATATCAACCTCAGTGGGTCATTTAATGCGATAAAGTTTTGAAATAAATCAATTCTTAATGGATAATAAATTTTTTTATAAATACATTTTTCTATTTAACCCATAGATGGGACCCTAACAGGTACTACCACTCCGGGTCAGAGTGGACCAGGGAGCAATGGTGATGAAGGGGTGCTCCACATTCCCCAAACCTGGAACCTCCTCATCAGATAGAGTTTAACGTCATTCCCAGGACATGTAGACCCTCAGTCACCACCTTCTAGCACCCATATGATAAAAAGGGGTTGGGGCTTGCCATAAGGGCAATAGGGTTGGGAAAATCATATAGGTGCTAGGGCTTGATGTGACCAGCTGATTGATCGGAAGGGGCCTCTCCAAGCGCCCGTCTAGCCCAAGATAGGGCCAAAGTGGAGTATTGCAGGTCATGAACTGCTCACCCACTCTTGATTTGTAGACTTTGACAAATAACGAGGGACACATATGCGGGTTAGTCAAAAAGTAATGCTACTTTCATTTCATGTGAAGTTTTTTTTTTTTTTTTTATATAAAACTAAGACCTACACTGAGACCCCAATGAAGCTCAGAGCAAGAATCTGTCAAGTAAGACCCAACTTGCAAATCGACAATGTCCTCCTTCTGCATGACAATGTTCGACCACACACAAGCATCAGGACAAGGGAGAAAAATCGCCTCATTCAGGTGGACAACTTTACTACATCCTCAATACTCATCAGATTTAGCGCCTTCAGACTATTTTACAGGGCAGGGATACATGCTCTCATTCGAAGGTGGAATATTGCTATTGAAAGAAATGGCGACTATGTGGAGAAGTCGGGATGTGATCCACAGAAGACCAGCTTCGTTTTGATGTATGTTCCCGTGTTGGTAATTATACCTGTCCTAAACAAAATGGCATTATTTTTTGACTCACCCTCGTAAAAATATATTTTTAATTCTTCAATGACGACGCTTGTGTCGAGCAGGAGAGTTGTCAGGTGTTTGAACAACAAGCGATCACTGAACTTCAGTCAAAATTCTAGACTAAATGAGGTTTATTTTTTAACAGAGACTCATTATTGTACACACACTACTTCCATTGGTGTTGCAGTGTTTGGATCCCCCATGGACTTTTCAGCTCAACCCTTGTATATCCTATATATGCAACAAAAAAAAAACCTTCCTAATTTGATTGTTACGGGCTCCAAATTGAAAGATAAAATTGTCAGGAATTATCTCCCTTGATTAGACATTCAAACAAATCAGATTCGAGTAAGGCTAAATGTTAATTGGGCAAGAAGGGTTAAGTTGCAAATTGATTGGAATTTATTTTGAGAGAAAAAAATTTGCTCAGCTGCTTGCTTTAATTTTTTTACAGAATCCTTTTTTCTGGATTTTCAACTGCCCTGTCGGCTGGGGTAATCAAATACGCCAACTGCACCTCTACAGACAAATCCCAATTTGTTGTTTATTATTTTCATGTTTCCTCTGGACATACACACAACTGCCCTTTATATATGTATAGATAAAAGAAAGAAAGTTAAATTAATCAGGCTATTTCCTATAAATCTAACATGATCAAAGGGAACCACTCTTGACTGATAAATTATTTATTGATCTCTAGGAAAAAAAAAAAGAAGTTAGGGTTAGTTTAATGGGAAAATAAATAATTTATCATGTTAGACTTATAGGAAATAACCATTAATCAGAATTACAAGAAAGAGTTAAATTTTTTATATTCCAAATTTATTTAATATAAATGAACAAGTACATAGCACTTGGTTATGGAAGAGCAGCCATTAAGGTGGCTGCTCTTCCATTTTGAAGGAGAAAAAACAAAACAAAAAAAAAAAAAAAAAAAAAAAAAAAAAAAAAAAAAAAACAATGAATTTAAATTGATGGATGTAGGAGTGAGGGGGGGGGGAACAGAAGTGGATAGTTGTTTTTAATCAGATTAAAAACTGTCTTTGCAAATTGACTCCCTCACCCCCAAGACAAATGTGCATAACTGGATGTTGATTGAGTTTACAAAAGTTTCATAGAAAACATTTTAGTCAAATTCCATAGAGTTAGAGTTTAATTTAAAAAAAGATTCTTAAAAAAATGTGAATTAAATTTAATTAGAATTTCCTAAAAAGCTGGCAGTTAAGTTTTTGTAACCAAATAAAATTAGCAATAAAATAACAAATGATCAGTCTTATTTGTCTGTAATAGTTGAGGCTTCATGGGAATAATTTTGATATTTCTGACTGTTGTCCTCATCTTTATTGTAGTATGTATAAACACAATATTCAGGTCACTGTAACCTTGGGTAATGTTTCTTAATTAAAATAGTTAAGAGACAACCTTGAGTTCAAATATTTTAAAGTAATTAACGAACACCTAACAAAGGTCGAGGTTACAGTGGCCTGAACGCTGTTTATACTACAATAAAGATCAGGACAAGATTCCGAAGAATCAAAATTATTCAGGATCAGTCTTGTTTATTAAAAAAAAAAATCATTTTAATTGCACAAAACTTCAGAGACAAAAGCAAGATTTTATTTTTTATTTTTAAATTTTAAAGAAAAATCATTCTTTACATCCAGTTAAAAAAAAAAAAAAAAAAAAAAAAAAAAAATTTACCATCATACCATGCACCCACTTCTATTTATTTTTTCTTTCTTTCACCCACCCTCTTTATAGCTTAAAGTTTCATTTGTAAATGAGCATGAAATTTCAGATTCCCTTTTTGGTTGACTTTTTCATTCATTTTTTTTTTTTTAGTTATTTTTTGGAGAAAAAAGGAAAATGAAAGTTATTTTTCAATTTTCTTAAAAAGAATCCTTATTGTTCTAATGATACCATATTGCCCCCCCCCGATTGCTTTTTAGACTGTTTTGTTGTTTCTTTAAACAATCAAATGTAGCAAGAAATTGCCAATTGTTTTGATAAGTAGACACATCTAGAAGTGAAGTTATTTATAAAGTTTAGCCATGACACAAGGCCAGAAGTATTTGGCATTTAGTGAGAATCAAACTCACTTCTACTGGCCTGTTAGACTAGCTTGATAATCTAACAAGTATAACCAAAAGATGCACAAGGCCAGAATAATGAACCACCCAAACCCTTGCACTAGGGAAAGTAGAATTTATTTGGTGTAAAGCTGCACCTTATTTAATGTCGCAAACATTTTTGGTAGGAAAGTATTTTTTATTATTATTTTTATTAAAAAAAAAACCAAAAAAAAAAACAAAAAAAACACAATCATTTTCCCTTAAATCCCCGCAAGAAACAATGGATTTATAGAAAAAACAAAAACATTTCAAGTTTATTTCATGTGGAGTGTTTTGGTAGATATTCCGACATTAAACAAAGGGCAACTGTACAGTATTTTGGGCTGGAGTCAGCAGGTTGGTATTTTTAGAAACCTAACTTGATGTGAAAGGTGTGAGTGTGTGCATTTGGCAATATGTTAACATTGGAACAACTGAATGTTATGAGGTAAGATTAACCATGGTCCTTGAAAATTTCTTGTAGAATTTCAGTCCAAATTGAACAACTTAAAATTCCTACAAGGAACAAATTAATGAAGGGGAGGAGAAAAAAAAAATTGCACGATAAATATAAAATGAGAATAAAGTGTCCACTTTTTCTTTTTTTTTTAATAATTGTAGTGGTTCTCTAAAAAGCAGTAGATCACAATTCTGTTTTCACATTGTCAAGATCTTCCAACTCCACATCACTGAGATCAATATCTTCTTCCACTGGCAACTGGAAAACAAGAAAGGAAGATTGGTCAAATATATTAAAAATTTACATATGGAATGTGTATCTTATAATAGGGGGATATCTTATAATAGAGATTCATTGTAATTGAAACTACATCACCGCTTATGTCACAATACCTTCAGGAATTGCGTAAGTTTATGAGTATTTAATTTACTAGCAAAGATATTAACAAAAAAACTAGCTAAAGTGCCAAGTAATGGAAACTTGCTTTCTGGTGAGTTTCTGTTACTTGTCAAGTAACTTCTTTCAACAGAGGAAAGAAAAGGAGGGAGGGTTAATCTTACTTAACAGACCTAAATTCCACCATTGTATATCATCCTGCCTAAAGAAGAAAAAAAAAAAAAAAAAAAAAAAAAAAAAAAAACAAACTAAAAATCAAGGAATTAGCCAAATTTAATGAAATTTTGAGTGTTGATATATTAATGAATAAACAATATAATGCACCAGTTATTTTATTTGAAAACTTACATTTTTTCAGGTCAGTTTACTTTGAACCACATATCTTTGAGACGTAACACAGATTCTCAAAGATATGTGGTTCAAAGTTAATTGACCTGAAAAAAATGTAAAAGTTTTGAAAGAAAATGACGGGTGCATTATATCTTTTATTTATTAATATATCAACACTGAAAATTTCATTAAATTTGGTTTAAATTCCCAATTTTTGGTATTTTTTTTCTTTGGGCAGGGTGACATACAATGGTGGAATTTATGTCAGTTAAGTAGGAATTAACCGGAAGGAGATCATGAGTAACACTTACCTCTTTGTCTTTTCCATCCCAGGCTGCTAGTTCGTTTATTGGAGGTAATTTAGCATTTTTCAGAGGAACAGTTGAAGATTTACCATAAAGCAATTCTCTGCAAGTGACAAATAGAATAAAAAGGTTAATATCCATCATCATCATCAACCCAGCACATTGACAACTTCATGAACCAATGAAACACCATCTATCTAGACATAGTATTAAGGTGTATCTAGAAATAACCTACTCAAGTTTCACTATGAAGGTTCTTCAGGCTTAATTGCAGTAAATTAAAGATATTGATTAATTACAGGCAATTAATCAATATCTTTGGTAAATTCATTGCAATTATGCCTGAAGATCCTTTATGGTAAAACTTGAGGTTAATTCTAGACTCTACTAATGTATTTAGCACTTTATATTCGTTATAACATGGACTTATTCGATTAATACTTGTATCGAGTGTCAATATTGCGATTAACTCGATATTTTATTCCTCAGTAAGTCATCTTTATCATATCTATACATATATAAAGGGCAGTTGGTATGTATATATGTCTGGATGAAACTACGAAAATAAAACAATTGATGACAAAGTAAATATACACATTAAATATCACCGGTTCTTGCTTTTTGTGCAAAAATTATGAAGATTTGATTTATATTCAAAGATATTTAAAAATTAAAATATACATAGAAATAGCATTAAAATTCTACTTTAAAATGTCCATCATTTGTAAATATCAAAAATAAATAAATCAATCAATAGACCAGCACCCGCCCCCCACACACTTTTAGTACATATATAAAAGGGCAATTGGTGTACATGTATGCATGCATGACTGTCAGTCTGGAGGAAACTATGAAAATAAAAATATTAATGACTAAATAAATGAATAATTGTCATATTTCAGACTGTTGTCTTTGTCTGTGTATAAACACAATGTAACTGTAACCTCAGGATCTGTTTTAAGTGCCTTTTATTTATTATTTTAATTACTTTAAAATAAGTCATCTTCAGACAATTAACGTTGAGACTTATTTTTTTTTTAGATAATAAACAAAAACAAATACCTAAAACAGAGCCCGAGGTTACAGTGGCCTGAACGTTTTTTATACACAAAGATGAGGACAACAGTTTACAATATATTTATATTAAGCCTCATCTTATAAATACACAAAAAATTATATTATACAATATACATGCACCACACTACCACCAGACTGTATTAACACAAGGTCTTATTACGTGGTGGTTTTTAGGGATTTGCAAGAGAAAAAAAGACCCCTTCCACTCGATGCTGGGTTTGGTTTGGTTTACGGCATATCAACCTCGGTGGGTCATTTAATGCCGACAAAGTTGTGAAATAAATTCATTCTTAATGCATAATACAATTTTGTTTATAAACTCATGTTTTTCTATTCAACCCATAGATGGGACCCTAATAGGTACTACCACTCCGGGTCAGAGGGGACCAGGGAGCAATGGTGATGAAGGGGTGCTCCACATTCTCCAAACCTCCAGAACTGGAACCTCACCATCAGATAGAGAAGAACGTCATTCCCAGGATATGTGGACCCTCAGTCACTGCCTTCTAGCACCCGTATGATAAGAAGGATTGGGGCTTGCCATAAGGGAAATAGAGTTAGGGCAATCATATAGATACTAGGGCTTGACGTGGCAGCCTATTGATCGGAGGGGGCCTCTCCGACCGCCCGTCTAGCCCAAGAAAAGCCTAAAGTGGAATATTGCAAGCCATGGACTGCTCAGCCACCTAGGTTCTATCTTTAAGCATCACAGGTGGCCCAATTGGGGGGAGTCTTACCCCTCTGCAGAGGTGCATTCTAACGCCCCAGCCGACAGGGAGGCTCGATGCTGGGTAATCGTTTTCTAGTTTAAAAGAAGAAATAATTTGAGAGATGTTTTGGTTACCTGAAGAAATCTGCTAATCCTTGTTCACTGAAAGAACCTTTGAGTGGAGAATATTTCATACTACGATAATTCAAAGCTGCCATTGCCTAAAAAAAGAAATAAAAACAGTAAAAAGATTTTGTTATGTTTGACAAATGCTACAAAGAAACAGATTATTTTGCCTTATTTCTACAAAGATGTCAAGTAGTCAACCAGATGGATAGAAAAATAACAAAACAATGACAGTAAAAAGTTTAGTGTCTTTTGTGGTTAAACTCTGATAATCATAGAATCTTTCACTAAAGGAAAAAAAAAAAAAAAATTTTACATGTTTCCTAAGATTTTTCCTAAGAAAGTGGAGATTTTATATGTTTCCCAGTTGAAGAGATGGAATGAACTGAAGAATTCCAAAATGAGTGGGAAATGTGTTATTCCTCAATTTTAGTTAATGATTACTACTACTACTACTACTACTACTCCCCCCCAAAAAAAACAAAAAAAAACAAAAAAAACTTAAACTTCATAAATACAGGCACCTCATTTATAAAGAATTTTCAGATATTTAAAAAAAAAAAAAAAAATTAAAATTTGATTATCAAAAATTAAAATTTGATTATAAATTAAAAAAAAAATTTCTCTCAATTGACCACTGAAACTTTACAAATACAGGCACCTCATTTTAGAGAATTTTTTTATAGATATTTTGAATATAAAAAAAAAATTGAATATTAAGAATACTCACAGGATAACCAAAGCCACCAATTCCAAATGCATCTTCTAATTCTGGTTGAGTACCAGCTTCAGCCCAAACCCAACTGGAAAACAATATGAAAGAATTAAGATTAATTCTTTATCTACTGTTACAACATGATTGAAAATGAAGTACTAACTGGGAGATACAAACCATAGAGGATTAAGAATATTGAAATATTGACAATTAAAAACCTGTATGAAAATTACCCACACCTTTATTTTTTTTTTGTGATATAGAACTGACTTTGCTGAATTCTAAACTAGTTAATTACATGGGCTGTTTTTAACAAGACTTTAATAGAGACATTGTTAATAGTAGGTACTGGCAAAATGAGCCTCTGCTACGAGTTTTAAAAGCGAATTAAAAATAATTAAACTTATTATTTAAGGTCAAACTTTGTCTAAATCGATAAGTAGTAACATAATGACCATTAAAAAAAAAGAAAAATATCATTACATTAGCAATTTATTTTTAATATTTAAAACGATTTGTTTTGGTCAATTTTGTTCGCCGACGCCATTTTTGGTTCTTTTATTGGCTTGTTTACAATTTCTATGTAACATTCACAATTGCAAAATTTTTTTTTACCAAAAATCAGGTAATTATCCGATTTTAATGAAATTTTCAGTATTGATTTATCAATTAATGAATTTTATAATGCATCAGTTATTTTATTTCAAAATTTAATTTAGTATTTTTGCTATGAAAAATTAATATATAAAATTCATTTAAAATGTGAAAAGCCTGATGTTAATTTTAAAATGTAATATTTTTAGATTCTAGAAATAAAAAATTATTTAATGCAAACCTTATTTTAGATACATAAAGTAATAAGTTTTGAAGAAAAACTATTGAAAATGTACCCGCCACCCCTTTTTAAGCAGAAAAAATATCAATGTATAATTTTTTCTTTTATAAGATAATAGCCAATTAAATAATTATCGAAATGAGTAAAAAAGAAAATCTCTAAAAAAGAAATCTCCCAAAAATTATTTTTTTTACAGATATTAAATAGATATTTTTTCAATTTTCGGTACTTATTTTCTCATAGAAAAGCCACCTTAAAAATTTTGTTTTTGTTTCTATTCATAACTTTGGTCTTTTATCATTATTTATACTGTAATTAGAAAACTATAAGACCAACTTTTTAAAAAAGTTACACCCCAAAATAGGGGGGGGGGTCAAAATTAAGTGACCTGAAAGAAAGAAAAAAAAAAAAAAAAAGAGAAAGTTTTGAAATAAAATAAACAATGCATTATAAAGAACATTCATTCATAAATAAACACTGAAAATTTCATTAAAATCCGATAATTCCCTGATTTTTGGTAAATTATTTTCTGTAGGGAGGCTAAAGTAATTGTCAAAAACGCACTTTAGGCTCATTTTGCCAGTACCTAGTTAATAGAGAAGGTGTTAATTAAAATTACATAATGACTAATTGAGAATATAATTTAAATATCTAAACAAATTGTGATGTTTCAGCTACAGACATATACATAATCTCCATTATAATAAGATAATACTAAAAAGTTAAGAGACAAGGGGGGGTTGGGGGTTAAAAATCTGTTTCATAAAACTTGTTGGATTCTAAACAAATCTTTAACAGAAATATTACACAAGCTTTTTGGCTTTCTACCCGTTACTGGCCAAACTTCCTTAAGGAAGTAATTTGCAGCACAGGGAAAATTAATTCATGCCTTTGTAGCGATTGTCTGCCCCTGCTTGGATGGACTTGTGTCTAAAAGGGTTATCTTCCCTTGCTGCTGGGGTTTCACCACTATGTGACACTACTAACTAGGAATTTAAACTGGGAAGCCCTCTGCCTATTTTCTCTTGGTCTAGCATCCACAAAAGATGGACTAGATGTGTGGTGTCTAGTCCATTAAGTGGGGGGGGGGGATTTGCCCTCCAACTAGAAGTGACTGTCATATTCTTTATGAACTCTTACTTCCAAAGGACTGTTCCATGTGCTCAGACAATAAAGTCTGTATTGTTATGTTGATTTTTTTGTTCATATTTATGTATACTAGCAAATATATGCACCCTCCGGGTGCAAGTATTTAAGTTTTAATGTAATAATATATTATATTAAATTAGAAAGACTAATGAAACTAAATAAGAATGCAGATAAAAAGATTTGAAACAGAGGGGGGTATAATCGAAAAATAGAACAACTGAAACTTACTCTTCCATCACTCTCGTCTTTCATTGTTATTTTTTCTAATTTAAGTATTTAGTTATAAGAGGCAGTAAAGAATGAAATGACAGTTATTTTATCTTGTTAATGGATTTCATTTAAGATTCATTGAAGAGATTTTTGCTTATATTCATTAAAATAAAACCAAACAGTTAGAAATCAATAATACTAAGCACATATTTATTAAATTCGATTTTTTAATATTAATATGCAAATTAGCCTTCCCGTTCACATTGTAAAGCGCTATTTTGTTGTATATATAAATATAATTGCATGTTGTTAGTATGTAGATATGGTTAACAGTATTAATAATGTAAGACAATTTTATTAATAATTGAGGTTTAGATAAAAATAAAATCATGGAGAATGTGATGTCAATAACTAAGAGAATTGTGACTTGAGTAGGAATATAGTTTCGGTTACAGACAGGAAAACACACAATCTCCATTATAATAAGATATTCACCTACGTTGGAAGTTTTCTAAGCCTTCTAACATAAGAACTACACATACAATTCTTATACCTTTCAATGAACATGATGGTTGGTTGGATTTTACGGCATGTCAACCCTTGTTGGGTTATTTTATATTGAAGATGTTTTATTCATCCTTGATGGGTATTCAAATTTTTTTTTTAAAGTCTTTTTTTTTTAATGCCAGGCACAAAACTGTTGGGTCTTTCAGCTAATCCAAATACAATCTACTATTATCAGAAAGTTGCATCGTAACCTCCGTTCTCGTATTCAAAATGGATCAGAGTTTGTGTCGAACCAGACACCGCCTACATATGCAGCACGCGACTCCCTGTCTCTTTGAATAACGAAGACAAGCCGACTCCTAGATGCTAGCTGGCTGTTCGCCATGCCGGTAATTTCTGCTACATTTTTTAAAGTCAATTTTTTTTTTTTTTAACTCATTTTTTCTATTTAACCCATAAATATGTACTACCACTTTAAGTCAGAATTACTCCCAACATCTATGTTTGGAGCTTGTCAATTGTCAAACCACGTTGACATGCCCTTAAAATTAAACAATTAATCAATAAATAATAATCATTGAAGGTGCATGGTTTAATGGAAATGGACACTCGAGGGACTCGAGTTCAAATTCTGAACAAGGCTCTTTGCATTTCACATAGCGCTAATTCTTTAAGCACATGTATGCATATACCTAATCACCATCCCGCTATGAGTAAATAGTAGGGCAATCTAGGAACACACTGAATTCAAACCTGCGTTTAAAAGTATTATTTGGATTATTCGGACTATTGTCTTCATCTTTGTCATCTGTATAACGTTTCGGACGATTTACCCTCCGGAAATTTTCAGGTGATAAAAGGGCACATTCCTCAGAGTTCAAGAATTGGCAGTTTAACGATAGTGGCAGGTTTGTTGTTAAAACATTTTCAGTTGGCATTCTCCTCATGGGTCACCCCAGGCAATAAGCCTAGCCGTTACCTCGCTTTTAGGTGAAGGGGGTTACTGGTAGAAGAATGAAAAAAGGTACTTACCCCCACATTCTGCGTTTGTACTTATCTCCCATCGACTGGATCAGAGAAATGAATTTATTTCTACATTCAGATTGACAATCGTAGATAACAGGTAAAATGGAAATCACACACAATTGGCTTCCTTCACAGGCTTCTTTTAAGACATTTTCATTTGTAATCTGAAAATAAAAACAGTGACAACAAATAGAGATTTGTTTATTTTGTTTTATGGCATATCAACCTATTAACTAGATGAAAAATATTCAGACTGGCTATACCGAACTGACCCTCTTTATTTGTTCTGTGTTTGTATGTATCCGTTTAGCACAACATGCAAATGAACAGTAACGATAGTTTGGTAGAAAACAAAAAGTGCGAGTTGGAGGTGCAAGGGTTAGGTTGTAGGAAATGAACTCGTTGACCAGAGTTCAAATCCTGGACGAAGCTGTTTGCATTTCACATAGTGCTAATACCCTTGGGAAAGGTATGCATCCAACTACTTCCTCCAGCTATGGGTAAATAGTAGGGCAGACAGGACCCTTTAACCATGGCTAGGTAACCAGTCTAAGAGAAGGAAGACTGAATTCAAACCTGTTAAACTGCTTAAGAAAATGGACCTTGTGTCGCATCCAGCTCGTGGAGGGGTTTGTGTGTATATATATATATATATATATTTTTTTTGGAGAATAGGGGCTTAATTGAAGTCGTACCTAATTTTGAAAATTAATTAATTCATTAATTAGGCGGGCATAATTAATTATTAATTTTCAAAATTAGGTACGACTTCAATTAAGCACATATTCTCCCAAAAATTGTCGGCTAAAAAAGCCATATTAAAACACATCGTATGTTTATTTACTTCTCATATATACGCACACACATCATACATGTGTGTGTGTGTGTGTGGAGGGGGTATAACAGGTATAGTGTTGTCAATTACAGGAAGCATAGAGGTTTTGTAGGATGCAGTGTCTTGGCAGCTAACAACTGATGCGGGAGAGTGAAAAAAAAAAAAATAATACCAACCTCATTGACAGGAGGAGGGGGAATGTTCTCTGCCACTTTTTCCATCGCCCAATTCACAATATCAGCTGATGTTCGACCACCATCATATTCGTCAGCGCTGCCATCTTTTTTGCCTCCAGGGAAATATTTGATTGTAGGGAAGCCACGAATCTTTAAAACGGAAAGAAGTTTGGACATTTATATATATACACATTTGTTATTTATTTTGTCTTCAAAATAATGGTGAATAAAATACAATGTATACAAGGACATATTCCAATAAATTGTTTTTATCCATACAACATTTTCTTTCCATTTATCTTTCAACATACATTTGTTATAAGTTATAACATTATCTAAGGTGAATTTTTTTTTCAAGTAAAATATAAATTGTAAAAAGATTTCATTTTTATAGTTAAAAGAAAAAAAAAAAAGGAGAAAAGAAAAAAAAAGGAAAAAAAAAAGAAAAGAAAAAAAAAAAGGAAAAAAAAGGAGAAAAGAAAAAAAAAGGAAAAAAAAGGAGAAAAGAAAAAAAAAAAAAGGAAAAAAAAAAAGAAAAGAAAAAAAAAAAAAGAAAAAAAAAGAAAAGAAAAAAAAAAGGAAAAAAAGGAGAAAAGAAAAAAAAAAAAGGAAAAAAAAGAGAAAAGAAAAAAAAAAAGGAAAAAAAAAGGAGAAAAGAAAAAAAAAAAAAAAAAAAGGAGAAAAGAAAAAAAAAAAGGAAAAAAAAGGAGAAAAAAAAAAAAAAAAAAAAAAGGAAAAAAAAAGAAAAGAAAAAAAAAGAAAAAAGAAAAAAAAAGGAAAAAAAGGAAAAAGAAAAAAAAAAGGAAAAAAAGGAGAAAAAAAAAAAAAAGGAAAAAAAGGAGAAAGAAAAAAAAGGAAAAAAAAGGAGAAAAGAAAAAAAAAAGGAAAAAAGGAGAAAGAAAAAAAAAGGAAAAAAAAGGAGAAAGAAAAAAAAAAGGAAAAAAAAGGAGAAAAGAAAAAAAAAAAAAAAAAGGAGAAAAGAAAAAAAAAAAAAAAGAAAAGAAAAAGAAAAAAAAGGAAAAAAAAAAGGAGAAAAGAAAAAAAAGGAAAAATAAAGGAGAAAAGACAAAAAAAAAAAAAAAAAAAAAAAAAAAGGAGAAAAGAAAATAAAGGAAAAAAAAAGAGAAAAGAAAAAAAAAAAAGAAAAAAAAAAAAAAAAGAGAAAAGAAAAAAAAAAAAAAAAAAAAAAGGAGAAAAGAAAAAAAAAAGGAAAAAAAAAAAAAAAGGAGAAAGAAAAAAAAAAAGGAAAAAAAAAGAGAAAAGAAAAAAAAGAAAAAAAAAAAAGAAGAAAAGAAAAAAAAAAAAAGAAAGCAGCACTAAGAACTATTTTGCTTTAAAATCATATTAGTCCCAATCGCACATGTTCCATAGAAAAGCACTTACACCGTATCTATTGGACATGACTTGGTGAATTGTTGCATCAAGAGCTCCAAGTTTGACTTTGCCTTTAAGTTCTGCAGCGGCACTTTGCCAGTGAGGGGCCAGATTTTTACAATGACCACACCAGGGGGCAAAGAATTCCACCAACCACATGTCCTCACTGTTCAAGACAAGTTCTTCAAAGTTGGAATCAGTTAGTTCAACAACATCTTCTGGGCTGCCAGTCTACAAATGAACGATAAATAAGAGTAGAAAAAATATATACATATATAAAGGGCAGTTTCTGCATGTGTGTATGTATATGTAAATATGTGTATATATATGTATACTAGCAAATATATGCACCCTCTGGGTGCAGTATTTAAGTTTTAATGTAATGAAATATCGTATTAAATTAGAAACGCTAATGAAACTAAATAAGAATACAGATAAAAAGATTTGAAACAGGAGGGTATAATCGAAAAATAGAACAACTGAAACTTACTCTTCCATCACTCGTCTTTCATTGTTATTTTTTCTAATTTAAGTATTTAGTTAAAATATGAAGTAAAGAATAAAATGACACTTATCTTTTCTTGTTAATGGATTTCATTTAAGATTCATTGAAGAGATTGTTGCTTATATTCATTAAAATAAAATCAAACAGTTAGAAACCAATAATACTAAGCATATATTTATTAAAATTACATTTCTAATATCAATATGCAAATTAGCCTTCCCGTTCACACTGTAAACCGCTATTTTGTTGTATATATAAATACAATTGCATGTTATTAGTATGTAGATATGGTTAACAGTATAAATAATGTAAAACAATTTTATCAATAATTGAGGTTAAAATAAGGATAAATTCATGGTGAATGTGACGTCAATTACTAAGGGAATTGTGACTTGAGTAGTGATTTAGTTTCGGTTACAGACAGAAAAACACAATCTCCATTATAATAAGATGTGTGGGGGAAACTATGAAAATAAAAATTTATGACAAAAATAAACATATAAAAGGTAAAGGTAAAGTCATCGGGGTGGCCTAAAGTCAGTATCAGCCAATCAGCGAGAGAGTCTATCCCCTTTTCAATAACGCTAGACCAAGGAGATTGTATTGGTGTCTGAGGTGAAGCGCCGCACCTACCATTAGCTCCTTACTTTACCGCATAGATCCCCGTGCTACTCATACACTGAGTTGGCGAGGACCGGTATCGAACTAGGAACCTTGTGGTTTCTAGCTGAACGCTCTACCGACTGAGCTAACCCAGCCCCTAACCTATATACTCATTGAATATCACAGGTTCTTGCTTTTTGAACAAAAATAAAGATCTGATTTATATTCGTGAAGATAATTAAAAAAGTTAAATTTAAATAATAACAGCATTTAAAAAAATTTTATTTGATATTTTAATGGGGCATCCTGCAAGGATCCAACTTACGATTCAATAATAATTGATCTGCAAGACTACCTTTCTTGCCCTCCCTCTAACCAGGCAATGCTGGGTAGCTGCTCCTAGTATTTTTTATAAATCTATGGTGTTATTCTAAGGCCAACAACAATTGATTGAAAGAAAAAAAAAAAAAAAAAAACCTAGTTCAATTCTAAAAGGTTTATTATATAACAAAAACAATTACTAAAAATCTAACTTCCGCATTCTTGACTAAACGTAGACTTTCTTTATCAGACAAGAAATACATAAAAGATCAAAGATAAAGCTCTAATTGCTTCAGCATGAATATGGTAATCCTACAGTAACAACAAACCAACAAAGTCTAGTGATATTGTGAGATACTGCTGGGGCGCTCTGGGTTAGTGGTAATGATGCTTTAGCCCCGATACCATGCCCGAACCAAAAGTCATTGTCTGATGAACGCTTTGTTGGATGCAATATGTCTGTTTAAACACCAGTCATATGAATTTATTAATGTCTTTCCTATCTATAGAGTCAAGTTTGAGAGACCTACCAGTCTGATGAAGAGGGAAATTAAGGATATCTGGTATATTCTAGCCTATCCTGTCAAAGATGAATTCTTTCAAATTTGTTGTGGAGCTGATCCATAGGTGTCAACTGAATATGAACACCAAAACTACTGGGTGTGAAACAATTGCCATGTCCAATTAAAGATTGGCTCTCCCTCTTAATTCCATATATAGAAGCAGACAAAAGACATCTTTGTCTCTCTAGAAAGAGAAATGCCAATACTAGGTATTACTCTATGCCTGTTGTAGAGTGGAGCAGTGCTAATCTGCTCTTAACTACAGGGACTTTTATGTTGTCTGGTTCAGTGCATATAAGAGTAAATTATGGAGGCGCAGGGTCTAAGGGTTAAAGTCGTAGGAAATGGACTTGTCAACCCGAGTTCAATTCCTGGACAAAGCTGTATTTCACATGGCGCTAATACCCTTAGGAAAGGTAGGAATTCAATTCTCCCTCCAGCTATGGGTAAATAGCAAGGCTGATTGGGCTATTTAACCATGGCTAGGTAACCAGTCTAGAAGGAAAAATCTGAATTTAAAACTGTTAGCATCCTGCTTGTACGGAGGGGTTGGTAAATCTTATTATAATGGAGATTGTGGGTTTGTCTGCCTGTAACCGAAACTATATTACTATACAAGTCACAATTCCTTTAGTTATTTACATCATATTCTCCATGATTTTATTTTTTATTTAAACCTCAATTATTAATAAAATTGTTTTACATTACTTACACTGTTAACCATATCTACATACTAATAACAGGCAATTGTATTTATATATACAAGAAAATAGCGGTTTACAGTGTGAATGGGAAGGCTAATTTGCATATTGATCTTAAAAAATTGATTTTGATAAATATATGCTTAGTATTATTGATTTCTAATTGTTTGGTTTTATCCTATTGAATAGGAGCAAAAGTCTCTTCAATAAATCTTAAAAGAAATCCCTTAACAAGAAGAAATAACTGTAATATTATTCTTTACTTCCTATTTTAACTAAACAGTTTAATTATGAAAATTTACCAATGAAAGACGGAAGTAACGGAAAATGATGGAAGAGTTAGTTTCAAAGTTGTTCTATTTTTCAATCATACCCCCTCTGTTCAAAATCTTTTTATCTACATTCTTATTCAGTTTCATTAGCCTTTCTAATTTAATATCATATTTTATTATAAAATTTAACTAAAATACTTGCACCCGGAGGGTGCATATATTTGCTAGTATGAGTAAATTACACACTAATCCTTGTCTCTCCACTTAGATCTATCAATGTGATTATTCTATATTTTTCTGAAGGGTGACATTGTGTTATACTTCTTGCTGTGACAGTACAAAATTATACCTTAACAATGCCACTCATTGAATGTCTCAGGTTACTAGTGAAACCATGTCT
Source organism: Doryteuthis pealeii (assembly GCA_023376005.1). NCBI lineage: Eukaryota > Metazoa > Mollusca > Cephalopoda > Myopsida > Loliginidae > Doryteuthis > Doryteuthis pealeii. The sequence goes on from CM042164.1 coordinate 65,256,367, forward strand.
GTAATACATTGGGGGGGAGGAGGGGGGGTTTGATTGAGTTTGCCTTTACGGCATGTCAACCCTCAAGTTATTTAAGATCAAAGTCAGTGGGTTTTTTTTCTCCAAGCAATATGATTTCAAGTAACTATTTAAAAAAAAATTTTTTTTAAAGATAAAATTACAAGTTTCAAGTAACTATTTTTAATACAAATAATTTGCACACATCTAGTTTCAAGTATTCTTATATAAAGTAATTAAAGTCATTAGGGTGGCCTAAAGTTAGTATCAGCACTAGATCAAGGACATTGTTTTGGTATCTGAGGTGGAGTACCACACCTACCACCAGCTACCCACTTTACTGCACAGATCACTATGCTACTCATATGCCGAGGGCCGGTATCGAACCAGGTACCATTGACTTGAGTGGACATATTCTTATGAATTTTTTATTGTTATAAGCCAAATTAACCATCAGCAGGGGGAGGGGGAAGGAGAGAAATAGTAAGAATAGTTACCTTTTGGCCTCCACCACTGCCGCCACTACTACCACCACTTCCTCTGCTACCACCACCACGTAATCTTTGGTTCAACATATTGGAAAGGAGTTTTTTAGAAGCTTCAACAAGACCCTCTGCTGTTCTGGGACCTGCAATAAATAACAGTTATTGTATAATTTCAGGATTTTTAATGTGAAATGAAAATAAAGAAAATAAATGAAAAAACAAGAGGAAAAAATTAGAAAAATATAATTTCTGGATTTTTATGTGAAATGGAAAAAAAAAAAAAAAAATTTAAAACCCTCAAAATTTTGAAGTGGTATTCAATTAGTTTTAGCATTAATATTTTATTGAGGGAATACAGGTTGAAATTTATTATATTTTTGTGAGGGTCTCTCCTAGCATTGGGATTAACATTTATTTCATATATCAAGAAAATGGATCTAGAATAGCTGTTCTCTATCCATTGTCAAACATGAAAGATATCAACGATTCTAGTCACATTTTTTGCTAGTACATACAAAAATTGACCAAAGGGACTCCCCCCCAGCAAAAAAAAACAAAAAACAAAACAAAACAAAAAAACAAAAAACAAAACAAAAACAAACTAACATACGTGCATCAATTGGATTTTATAAAACAGATTAATTTTCAAAAATTAAATGCATCTTTAATTATAAAAAAGATTTATATATTATTAATACTTGCAGATAAATTGTAACAGGGTAGTTTTTCTGTAGGAGCAGGGACTGCAAATTTACATATTATCTCTTTGACAATTATACATTTTAATGTATGGGTGGCTGTATTCGACAATTGTTTTGTGCATATTCAATAACCTATTATTGTCTTTTTAACGATTTTTGAAAGATTTATTTTTTTGTGGTAGTTTCAGAATAACTCCGGAATATTTTTTTAGTTGAACTTATAGTGTAACTAAAGCAAACAAAAGACAATAAGTATTATAAATATTGTCAGTTTTGCTGTTCCGTATATTATAAGAATCAAACATTACTATTCAACAAATAGAAAACAAATTTAAATAGGACATAAGGGGGGGGGGAAGGGAATGGTTACTTTACCTCATAAAAGCTGCTATCATGTTGGATAAATTACATTATTGAAGATATGAAACTTATTACATACCCATGTATTCATACAACCCTTAGTGTGTGTGTGTGTGTGTGTGTGTGTGTGTGTGTGTGTGTGTGTGTGTAGACATTTTACAGTTTCTGTAGAGGAAATTCTTGGAAGTTTTTATAATTGCAACCCACTTGAATAATTACTGAAAATTAAAGCCATCATCTTTATCTTATTATAATGGAGATTAAGTAACTAACCAAAACTATGTCACCACCGATGTCCCGATTTCTTCAGTTATTTAAGTTATATTCTCTATGATTATGAAAGTCGTTATTTAATCTTAATTAGCATCTTATTAAAAATGTCTAATAAAATATAGCAGAGTTTGATTTGCCACAAAACTGCCCATATTATGAACGCCTTTAAAATCCTGAAATATGTGTTATATATCAGTAAGAAATAAAAGGTTTACATAGTATATGGTGGGAATAATTAGCATTTTGATTTTAACAAAAGTGGGTTTGATTTTGTTTTACGGCATATCAACCTCAGTAGGTCATTTAATGCCGATAAAGTTTTGAAATAAATCAATTCTTAATGGATAATACAATTTTTTTTATAAATACATTTTTCTATTTAACCCATAGATGGGACCCTAACAGGTACTACCACTCCGGGTCAAAGTGGACCAGGGAGCAATGGCGATGAAGGGGTGCTCCACATTCCCCAAACCTCCAAAACTGGAACCTCACCATCAGATAGAGTTTAACGTCATTCCCAGGACATGTAGACCCGCAGCCACCACCTTCTAGCACCCATATGATAAAAAGGGGTTGGGGCTTGCCATAAGGGCAATAGGGTTGGGAAAATCATATAGGTGCTAAGGCTTGACTTGACCAGCTGATTGATCGGAGGGGGCCTCTCCGACTGCCCGTCTAGCCCAAGATAGGGCCAAAGTGGAGTATTGCAAGTCATGAACTGCTCATCCACCTGAGCTCTATCCTTAAGCATCACGGGTCGCCACCCACGGCCAACAGGTGGCCCCATTGGGGGAGTCTTATCCCTCTGCAGAGGTGTATTCGAACGCCCCAGCCGATAGGGTGGAAAACTGGGTTTAATAAATAATTATTTGCTGTTATTGATTTCTAATACTATTATGTTATTCTTAAATGTATTAAAAGCAATCCTATATATAAAATTATATATAGAAATTATAATATTAAAATAAGTATTTTTATAGCTGCTCTTTAGTTTTTTTTAATTTAACATAAAAAATTATTTTTGCTTTCCACCATAATACTAATAGACAATCTATTTTGGAAAATGAAAGCTTTTAAAATGTGCAACTGTGGAAAATGGATATATCTACTCAAAAATGTTATTACAGTTAACTACAGAACGCAGATTTAACTTAAGGTCTTAAACTTACACTACAAAAGACAGATACACCAGTAAATTTGAACCCTCACCAACCCAGTATCAATTTTATTTTGGATGGATAATCAACATTATGGGAATGACTTAGAAGAAATTTAAGTATGTAGTGAAAGGAGCTAAGTAAAATTGTAGATGCTAGAACAGATGTTATGCGAGCCATTAATAGGATAAAGTGGGGCTTGACATTTATTACAGTGTTATATATATCAGGAAAAAATAAAGATTATTTTTTTTTTTTTTATATAATTTTGCTCTGTGACTGACAATAAGAACACACGTTGAGCTCTGCAAATTATGACAATTGAAAAACTACATTGTAAAGAGGATTTCTTCACTCAATCTTTAGATTGAGTGTGTGTGCATATGTATACGTGCATACGTATGTGTGTGTGTGTGTGTGTGTGTGTATGTATGTATGTATGTGTGTGTATATACGTATGCGTGCATACATGTGTGTATATGTGCGTGCATACATGTGTATATATGTGCTAATAAATAAAATACAAACCATTATATTCTTCTGGTTTTTGTTTGTTGCTTGCAAATACTTTTACTGTTGGGAAACCCTGAATACCATATTGACCAGCTAAACTTTTGTGGTTATCAGCATCCAAATAACCAAGGTTTACAATTCCCTGAAATAGAAAAGAAAAACAATTGAATCTATACAATGATATTTTTTTTTACAACAGTGGCCAAACCTTTTTTTTAATACATCAAGTTTCATCCTCACAGAGTGCCACACTTGTTCTACTGTGAACTAGACACATGGGTGTCTCTCCATTCCTTTGGACGAGAGGCGGGGGGATGTTAACTGATCTATTAATTTTGGAGGTTTAAACATCCAATGTGAAGATTAATTCTTTAGGGAGTTTGCCATTAGGTATTAGCCCGAACGTTAATGAGCTAGAGTGACTGGCTCAATTGGTTTAATTGCATATCAACTTTTGTGGGTTACTTAAATGCCAAAGCTGTCCTTGCTGAAGAACAGCAGTGGGAATATTTAAACTATTGCCGAGAGGGAGCGACTAGACTTCAAACTCGTTTACTACCATGTTGCAGTCCAGCATATTAATCACGATACCCCATTCACATGTATGAGATAAAATGAGAAAGAAAAAGAAATAAAGTACTGTAGTTTGTATGACAACGAGAAAGAAAAAAATAGAGCCGGCCATTGTTTAATATTAAGAAGGAAATAAAGTAAAGATGTTTGTATCACAGTGAAAAAGAAAGAAAGAAATACAACCGGGCATTGTATAAAAGAAAGAAAGAAAAAAATAATGATGTTTATATGACAAAGAAATATATCAGAATATATAAGGGCAGTCTTGCAAAAGTAAAATCCTTTTCCTGGATTCTCCAGCCATAAACTAGACACATGCATAGCCGCCCCAGTGAGAGGCAATACGTGTACCTATACATGGGCCTTTTATACTATGGTTTCGTAGCGGCTTGGTACACCTGTTGCACCCTCCTTTATCTGCATACCTGTTACACAAGACTTTCTTCACAGTAAGTCACAACCTTTTCTTTGGGTTACTCAAACTATCTTCAAGGACCCTTTTCTTTAGGACATTTATTCATCCTGTTTGACTTTGCTTAGACAATAAAGTAGTTTATAACTTTGTTGGTATTTATTCAATGTATATGTTCTGTATTGGGTTACTCTAATACAGAGATGCTGATAGGGATGCGTCCTGTGTCTGATACACAAAAATCTAAAAGGACGCAGTAAAATCATATCCATGCATCCCAGTGTTTTTGTTTTTTCTTCCCATCATTTCAAGCTCACTAAATACATTTCAATAGTTTCTTAGAAATGAATTACACAGGATAGGTTACAAAGGTAGGTGTTAGACAGCTTTAGTTGGAAACCATAAATTTTCCTGGGGACTTATTCAAAGCAAATAAGTGTGTCCCAGGATGCACTAAATCAAAAAGCTATCAGCATCACTGCTAATGCATTATGAGAAAAAAAAAAATGTTAGCTACAAGTTAGCCCCTTGCTAATTCTTATAGCTCCATTAACAACCGATTGATATTGTTTTTAAGATTTACTTTCGCTTTTAATTTTTCGTTTATTTTTTTATTTTTTATTTTTTTAAATCCTGAAAGCAAATGTGATTGAAGAAATAAATCAAGTGAAAAGAAAGAATTTTCTTACCTTCATCATTTTGGCTGCTTTGAAATATTCTGGCTTGAATGATTGACAGTGTCCACACCTGGTGAAGAAATAAAAGAAGTTGACATTTAAACTCATGACAATTGGATATCATTTATCAGAGTTTTGGAGATGAGGCTTGTGTTGTAGAGTAGCTAACACCCCTTCAGCACTCTACCAGATGGACTGGCTCTGTTGTAGAGTAGCTACACCCCTTCAGCACTTCTACCAGATGGACTGGCTCTGTTTAGAGTAGCACCCCTTCAGCACTTCTACCAGATGGACTGCTCTGTTGTAGAGTAGCTAGCACCCCTTCAGCACTCTACCAGATGGACTGGCTCTGTTGTAGAGTAGCTAGCACCCCTTCAGCACTTCTACCAGATGGACTGGCTCTGTTGTAGAGTAGCTAGCACTCTACCAGATGGACTGGCTCTGTTGTAGATAGCTAGCACCCCTTCAGCACTTCTACCAGATGGACTGGCTCTGTTGTAGAGTAGCTAGCACCCCTTCAGCACTTCTACCAGATGGACTAGCCCATAGCCATAAAATAGCCTACGATTAAAGTAGATTAACTAGCTGAATAATATTCAGACTGACTTGCTGCATTGGTTATACCGAACTGACCCTCCTCTTTTAGCGTAAGTTTGTCTTGTTAATTGTGTGTACTTATTTATTCTGTTTTTGTATGTATCCATTTGGCACTGGATGCTGGTGCTTAATAAATGTATTAAGCATACCATTCATCTGTGTATCTTTCCATCTCGTGATACAACAGCTTGATACTTTGTACTCTTTAGATTTTTTGGACCGTTGTCCTCATGTCTATTTTTTATAGACACAATGTTTCGGCCGATGTGCTCCGACCTTCAGGTGTTTATTGAAGTCTGGAGCATTCACATAACTATTATGATATTAAAAAATATGAGACCATCCAAATCTAAGATGAAATGCAAAAATATAAATCCAGATTATCCGGTGTTGCTTATCTGCCGAATTTCTTCAGAATATCACCTTAGCTAAATAATGGACCATTCGGAAGAAAAAGGACATGCTACAGAGAAAGAAAAAAGTAGGGAAAGAGGAGGTGACCGTGTGGAAGCGGTAACAAATGTTTCCTAGAATGATAACCATTGCACCATGTGCCTTCATAAAGTAAACCTTGCTTATAAGCAGTAACTGATGGAGGTGTGTAGTGTAATGGTTATAGTTGTAGGAAATGGACTTGTTGACCAGAGTTCAAATCCTGGATGAGGTAGTTTGCATTTCCCATAGCGCTAATACCTTTGGGAAAGGTATGCATCCAACTACACTCCCTCCAGCTATGGGTAAATAGTAGAGAGTACTGAGCTTTAACCTCGGTTAACTCTTAATATCCTATACCGCCTCATTCCGCCCAGCTGGAAGTTACATTCCTTTTTCTAATCTACTCCAAACGATAGCCTTTGTTTAAATGTAATATTAAACATATTTAGAAGTCTTTGATTTAAGGGAAATAACAGGTAACTTTAAATGAAAAGGCCATTTTTGATAGATCCTTATAGGAATGGGACTCTGGACTTAAAAATTCTCAACAGGATGTTAAGAGTTAAGCAACCAGTCTAGGAGAAACTGAATTTAAAACCCCGCTTAAGAAAATGACCTTGTGTCATATCCTACTCGAGTGGAGGGGGGGGGGGTAGTAAATACAAATAAGCAGTAACTAAAGTTGGTTGAAGTGAAACCTCATCACTCTTGCAATTCTAGTGATGATTATAATCAATCATGGAGGTGCGTGGCATAATGGTTAGAGTCATGAGAAATGGACTTGTCAACCCGAGTTCAAATCCTAGACAAGGCTGTTTGCATTTCATATAGTGCTAATACCCTTGGGAAAGGTATGAATCCATATATTCTCCGCCAGCTATGGGTAATAGTAGGGCAGACTGGACTCTTTAACCTTGGATAGGTAACCAGTCTAGGTGAAGGAAAACTCAGAATTTGAAAAATCCTGAGGTCAGTCACTGATTGGGTTTGTGGCATACCTTGTGCACCAATTCTTTCCTATCGACTGTGCTAAAAAGTGCGGAATGGTCCAACACAAAACTTCACCACTATACACAAAAAACTGTGTACTATGACGTAAACAGTGAACTCGTTTATCCCATGTGCAGTCCAGCATATTAATCACGATACCCCATCACATGTATGAGATAAAATGAGAAAGAAAAAGAAATAAGTACTGTAGTTTGTATGACAAAAAGAAAGAAAAAAAATAGAGCCGGCCATTGTTTAATATTAAGAAGGAAATAAAGTAAAGATGTTTGTATGACAGTGAAAAAGAAAGAAAGAAATACAACCGGGCATTGTATAAAAGAAAGAAAGAAAGAAAAAAAATAATGATGTTTATATGACAAAGAAATATATCAGAATATATAAGGGCAGTCTTGCAAAAGTAAAATCCTTTTCCTGGATTCTCCAGCCATAAACTAGACACATGCATAGCTGCCCCAGTGAGAGGCAATACGTGTACCTATACACGGGCCTTTTATACTATGGTTTCGTAGCGGCTTGGTACACCTGTTGCAACCTCCTTTATCCGCATACCTGTTACACAAGGCCTTCTTCACAGTAAGTCACAATCTTTTGTGTTACTCAAACTGTCTTCAAGGACCCTTTTCTTTAGGACATTTATTTATCCCGTTTTGTATTCTTTTTGTTGGACTTTGCTTAGACAATAAGTAGTTTATAACTTTGTTGGTATTTATTCAATGTATATGTTCTGTACTGGGTTACTCTAATACAGAGATGCTGATAGGGATGCATCCTGTGTCTGATACACAAAAATCAGAAAGGACGCAGTAAAATCATATCCATGCATCCCAGTGTTTTTGTTTTTTCCTCCCACCATTTCAAGCTCACTAAATACATTTCAATAGTTTCTTAGAATGGTTTACAATGTAGGAGTTAGACGGCTTTAGTTGGAAACCATAAATTTTCCTGGGGACTTATTCAAAGCAAATATGTGTGTCCCAGGACGCACTAAATCAAAAAGCTATCAGCATCACTACTAATGCATTATGAGAAAAAGTGTTAGCTACAAGTTAGCCCCTTGCTAATTCTTATAGCTCCATTAACAACCGATTGATATTGTTTTTAAGATTTACTTTCGCTTTTTAATTTTTCGTTTTTTAATTTTCTTTAAATCCTGAAAGCAAATATGATTGAAGAAATAAATCAAGTGAAAAGAAAGAATTTTCTTACCTTCATCATTTTGGCTGCTTTGAAATATTCTGGTTTGAATGATTGACAGTGTCCACACCTGGTGAAGAAATAAAAGAAGTTGACATTTAAACTCGTATGACAATTGGATATCATTTATCAGAGTTTTGGAGATGAGGCTTGTGTTGTAGAGTAGCTAACACCCCTTCAGTACTCTACCAGATGGACTGGCTCTGTTGTAGAGTAGCTAACACCTCTTCAGCACTCTACCAGATGGACTGGCTCATAGCTATGAAATAGCCTACGATTAAAGTAGATTAACTAGATGAATAATATTCAGACTGACTTGGCTACGTTGGTTATACCGAACTGACCTTCCTCTTTTAGTGTAAGTTTGTCTTGTTAATTGTGTGTAATTATTTATTCTGTGTTTGTATGTATCCGTTTAACACGGGATGCTGGTGCTTAATAAATGTATTATGCACAACATTCATCTGTGTATTTTTCCATCTCGTGATACAACAGCTTGATACTTTGTACTCTTTAGATTTTTTGGACCGTTGTCCTCATGTCTATTTTTTATAGACACAATGTTTCGGCCGATGTGCTCCGACCTTCAGGTGTTTATTGAAGTCTGGAGCATTCACATAACTATTATGATATTAAAAAAATATGAGACCATCCAAATCTAAGATGAAATGCAAAAATATAAATCCAGATTATCCGGTGTTGCTTATCTGCCGAATTTCTTCAGAATATCACCGTAGCTAAATAATGGACCATTCGGAAGAAAAAGGACATGCTACAGAGAAAGAAAAAAAGTAGGAAAAGGAGGTGACCGTGTGGAAGCGGTAACAAATGTTTCCTAGAATGATAACCATTACACCATGTGCCTTCATAAAGTAAACCTTACTTATAAGCAGTAATTGATGGAGGTGTGTAGTGTAATGGTTATAGTTGTAGGAAATGGACTTGTTGACCAGAGTTCAAATCCTGGATGAGGCAGTTTGCATTTCCCATAGCGCTAATACCTTTGGGAAAGGTATGCATCCAACTACACTCCCTCCAGCTATGGGTAAATAGTAGGAACTGAGCTCTAAACTCGGTTAGGCAACTGGTCTAGGAGAATGAAAACTGAATTTAAAACCCCGCTTAAGAAAATGACCTTGTGTCATATCCTACTCGAGTGGTGGGGGTTAGTAAATACAAGTAAGCAGTAACTGAAGTTGGTTGAAATGAAACCTCATCACTCTTGCAATTCCAGTGATGTGCGTGGCATAATGGTTAGAGTCATGAGAAATGGACTTGTCAACCCGAGTTCAAATCCTAGACAAGGCTGTTTGCATTTCATATAGTGCTAATACCCTTGGGAAAGGTATGAATCCATATATTCTCCTGCCAGCTATGGGTAACAGTAGGGCAGACTGGGCTCTTTAATCTTGGATAGGTAATCAGTCTAGGAGAAGGAAAACTCCGAATTTAAAAACCTGAGGTCAGTCGTTGATTGAGTTTGTGGCATTCCTTGTGCACCAATTCTTTCCTATCGACTGTGCCAAAAAGTGCGGAATGGTCCAACACAAACTTTCACCACTATACACAAAACTGTGTAGGTTGTTCATTTGATTAACACTTATGAGACAGACAGAATAAGGTTTTTATACACTTTCATTTAAATTCCTCTATTAACACCTCAAACAGCAATTAAGTAAAGGTTAGGACAGTTAAAGATAGATATTACTCATCAGATTTTTAAAAAAAACAACAAAACAAACAAAAAACTGCCCCCGCCTCCCATCTTATGTGTCAGACCAGTAGCATATCTATGCAGGATTATTTTTACAGGATTAGTAAGCAGAGATGCTGATAGGTACGCGTCCTACATCCCCGATGCACAGAAATCTAAAAGAATGCATTAAATCATATCAATGTGTCCCAGTGTTTTTCTTTTTTCTTCCCTCACCATTTCAAGCTAACTGTAAATACATTTCAATAGTTTCTTATAAATGAATTACACAGGATAGGTTACAAGGTACGAGTTAGACGGCTTTAGTCCCCCCCCCCGATCATAAATAAAAACCCTACCATCTATTAAGAAACTTTAGTGGGCACCCATAAATTTTCCCAGGGACTCATTCAAAGCAAATATGAGTGTCCCAGGATGCACTAAATTTTAAAACATCTATCAGCATCACTGAGTAAGAATTAATTGAACATTTGTAATATCACAGCTGGTTTTAATACAAACAAGCAAAATACGTTTTCCTGAAAATAAGACAGCTTATATCAATTTTAATTCTGAAATATAACACTACGGCTTATTTTCTGGGGATATCGTGTTTGAATCACATGATTGGATTGTGAAGAATGCTTATTTCTTTCGTCTGTCTGCTGCTCTTAACTTGGACTCAAGGGGAGGGCTTATATTAAAATTCTGAAAAATCATGCTAGCTCTTATTTTGTAGGAAGGTGTTATTTTCAGGGAAACATGGTAACTGCTCAAATATTCAATGCTACATCATCTAGGGATTTTAAGTTAAAATATCAATTAAAAAGACATGTCAAATGTTTTTTCATGGAAATATTTCATAATATAAATCAGTGATGCTGATAGCTTTTTAATTTAGTGCATCCCAGGATGCACAGATTTGATTTAAATGAGTCCCAAAATTTGATGGGTCCCAACTCAAGTTTCTTAATAAATTGTAGAGTTTTTATCTATGAACAACTAAAACTGTTTAACCCCTACATTGTACCCCCATAGCATGTAATTCAATTCCAATATTGAAATGTATCTATAGTTAGCTGGAAACGGTGGGGTAAGAAAAAAAAATCCCCCAAAACACTGGGATGCATGGATACAATTTTACTGCATCCTCTCAGATTTTTATGTGTCAGTGACGCATACCTATCAGCATCTCTGTAAATTAATATTAGATATAAAGAAAAAAACAAAAAACAAAAAAAACACCTTTCAAGTTTAAGAGAAACAAAGTCAGGTCATTTAGTTGGTTAATTTTATAACATGTCAACCCTTAGTGGGTTATTTAATGCTAAAGTTAGTCTTTTTCTTCAAGCAGGTTCCTGGTTTGATACTGGCTCTCGCCAACTTAGCGTATATGAGTAGCAAAGGGATCTGTGCAGTAAAGTGAGGAGCTGATGGTAGGTGTGGCACTCCACCTCAGACACCAAAATCTCCTTGGTCTAGCGCTATTGAAAAGGGGATAGACTCCCTCATGGTCTGGCTGATACCGACTTTAGGCCGCCCCGTCGACTTTACTTTCACATATTATTTAATAATAGATTACAAAACAATTATAGATTCAAGTAATAAGAGTTAATACAAATAATCTGCAGTTATATGATTTTAAGTATTCTTATCTGTGGGTGATCCTGAACAAGACGTGGAAACAACACCCCACGAGAAAGCAGCTGTACGGCCACCTGTCACATATCACCCAAGCCATCCGAGTAAGACGGACAAGACAGGCGGGAAACTGCTGGAGAAGCAAGGATGAACTCATAAGCGACGTCCTCCTGTGGAAGCCAGTATATGGGCACGCCAGTGTGGGCTGACCAGCAAAGGCGTACATTGATCAGTTCTGCGCAGATACAGGATGCTGCACAGAGGACCTCCCGAGAATGATGAGTGATAGGGACAGATGGAGAGAGATTGTCAACAGCGTAACATGCTGATGATCTAATACTAATAGCTTCTACATAATTATATCGTTTCAAATATTTTGAGCAATTATAGTTTTAAATAACTTCCTATTTAATAATTTGCCAACAATAACTTCAAGCGGTGTGGCCTAGTGTCGGTATCAGCCAGACAGCGAGGGAGTCTATCCCCTTTTCGCTAATGCTAGATCAAGGAGATAGTTTTGCTGAGGTGGAGCACCACATCGACCATCAGCTTCATTTTATCGCACAGATTACCCAATATGTGCAACTCATATGCTGAGTTGGCAGGACTGGTATCGAACTCAGAACCTTGTGATTCCAAGGCATGTGCTCTACCAGACCCTAAATGGTTTTAAGCAATCCTAGCAATTTTTCAAATATCTGACTTGTAAATGGGACCCCACCACACCAAATCAGAGTGGACCTCTGAGTATGTAAAGTAGAGTTGTTGGGGTGGCCTAAAGTTGGTATCAGCCGGACAGCGAGGCAGTCTATCCCTTTTCACTAGCGCTAGACCAAGGAGATTGTTTTGGAATCTGAGAGAGCACCACACCTACCATCAGCTACACACTTTACTGCACAGATCCCTGTGTTACCGAGTTGGCAAGGGCCCGAATTGAACCAAGAACCTTATGGTTCTTAGTTAGACGCTCTACCGACCGAGTTATACACGGACCTCCGTGTAATGGCAACAAATGAGTATGCCACTCCCCAGATCTGGAGTCTCACCATTGGATGCAGTTTATCGATATACCCAAGACACCATCTAGCCCAGGAAAGGGTGAAAATGAGTACTGAAGTTCACATACTCTCCAAGATCATATACCACTCCATCCAGGAAGTGCGTGGTGTAATGGTTAAAGTCATGGGAAATGGACCCGTCGCCCCGAGTTCAAATCCCGGACGTGGTAATTGCATTTCACTTAGCGCTAATGCCTTTGGGAAAGGTATAAATCCTACTCTCCCTCCAGCTATGGGTAAATAGTAGGGCACACTGGGCTCTTTAACCTTGGTTAGGCAACTGGTCTAGGAGAAGGAATACTCTGAATTCAAACCTGTTGAACTCCACTTAAGAAATTTACCTTGTGTCACATCCTGCTCGTGCGGTGGGGTTGGTAAATATATATATCTATATCTTCATCCACAACCAGAAGATGCAGTTGATGTATTCCAGGCTGACAGGATGAATATTATTCAGACTCCTGTCTTCAACTTTATTGTTATTGACACAACATTTCAGACGATGTGCCCTACGGCCTTCAAGACTTGGAAACCTTCTCTTTGAACTTAGAAGGTTCCCGAGTCTGACAAGAGTGGAACATGGAACAATGGTAACGAAGGGGTGCTTCACATCCCCTAGACCTCCAAAACTGGAACCTCACCATCAGACAGAGTTTAACAGCATTCCCAGGACATGAAGACCCTCAGCCACTGCCTTCTAGCACATATATGATAAGAAGGGTTGGGGCAATCATATATGTGCTAGGGCAGTGGGGGAGAAATAAAATAAATCTGGCACAAAAATTTAGTCAAGTAATCTTACATTATAAAATAGCATCTCAAAGTACAGAAAAAAAACAAAAAAAAAACAAAACAAAAATAAAACTGGTTAAATTGAACTTAACGGACCTAAATTCCACCATCATATGTCACCCCGCCGAAAGAAAAATCAGGGAATTAACCGAATTTAATGATATATTAATGAAGATATAATGCACCAGTTATTTTATTAGAAAACTTTTACATTTTTCAGGTCAGTTAACTTTAAATCACATATCTTTGAGAATCTGTTACGCCTCAAAAGATATGTGGTTCAAATTAACTGACCTGAAAAAAATGTAAAAGTTTTTAAATAAAATAACTGATGCGTTATATTTTTTATTCATTAATATATCAACACTGAAAATTTCATTAAATTCAGTTAATTCCCAGATTTTTTGGTATTTTCTTTCTTTCAGCAGGGTGACATATGATAGTGGAATTTAGGCCCGTTCGATTTAACCAAAACTTTCATTGTGTCCTTAACATTTCCCTCTTGGAGAGACCAAACAGAAAAAAAAAAAAAAAAAAAAAAAAGAGAAAAAAGAAAAAAGTGGGAGTAGGGAGGTCCACTCACCATGGTGCATAGAACATAACAATCCAGAGTTCATCACTGTCCAAGACTTTAGATTTGAAATTATTGGTGTCAAGATCCACAACCTGGGAATTGGTAAATCCAAAGCCGAACACCACGAGAACTAAAAGTATAAAGATAAAATAAAATAAAAAATAATGTATTATAATACATGTACACAAGTTAAATTGAACTGATAAATTAAAAAAAAAATAAATAAATAAAAAATAAAATAAAAAAATAAATAAATAAAAAAAAATAAATAGAAAAAACCCCAAAAAACTGATTGATGCTGATAGCTTTTTAATTTAGTGTGTCCTGGGACACACAGATTTAATTCTAATGAGTTCCCGGGAAATTTAATGGGTCCCAACTAAAGTTTCTCAATCAATTGTAGAGTTTTTATCAATGAACAACTAAAGCTGTCTAAGCCCTACCTAGTACCCCATATAGTGTAATTAGTTTCCAAGGAAATATTGAAATGTATTTACAGTTAAATAGAAATGGTGGGGAGAAAAAACACTGGACGTATAGATACGATTTTTATGCGTCCTTTTAGATTTTTAAGGGTCAGTGACACAGGACGCGTACCTATCAGCATCTCTGAACATTGATTGATGCTAAATATGGGCATCAATTCTTGAAAATTTTTATGAACAGAAAATTTCTATGGCAAAACCATTGTACATAAAAATCAAATCTACATCTATCTTATCTATAGATATAAAAGCAGCAGTTGATGTGTATGTATATCTAGATGAAACTATGAAAATAAAACAATGCATGTCAAAATATATATATAGGGTATACACATTAACTGTCACCAGATCTTGCTTTTTGAGCAAAAATAATGAATTTATTCATATTTGTGCAGATAATTAAAAAATTAAATTTAAATAGTAACATTTTTTGCATCTAATATTTCCAGCTAACTAAATACATTTCAATATCTTCTTGGAAACAAATTACATGGGATTGGTTAGAAGGTAGGAGTTAGATGGCTTTAGTTGTTTTTACCAAATCATAAATAAAAGCCTTCAATCTATTAAGATACTTTAGTTGGGACCCTTACATTTTCCCGGGGACTCATTCAAAGCTAATAAGTGCATCCTGGGATGCACAACTTAAAAAGCTATTAGCATCACTGAAGTAGAGTTATATTTCTTGACACAGGTGATGGGGATTCCAACCTAAGTCAGAAGGGTTTTAAACCTTATATTGAACCAGATCATATTCAAGTAAAATATTAGAGAGAATAACAGCATACTTTTGTATGCATATTAGGTTGGTTGGATTTTACTGCATATCAACTGCTGCTGGGTTACTTTATGCTGAAAATATTTTGTTTTATTCATTATTGATGGGTATTGAAATTTTTTTTTCTAAACTCTATTTGAAAAAGAAATTTTATTTTTAAAAATATTTAAAACTCATTTTTCCCATTTGACCCATAGATGGAACCCTTACAGGTACTACTTGCCAGGTCAGGGTGGACCTGAGAGTAATGGCAATGAAGAGGTACTCCACATTCCCCAGAGCTCCAAAATGGGAACTCACAATTAGATGAAGTTTAACGTCATACCCAGGACAGTATGCATATTAGATAATTTGAGGTAATTTTAAACTACAATGCATGTGCGTACGTGTGTGAATAGATAAATTAGAGGTGAATGGTATGCCAAAAATGGAGTTCCAGGTATAGGGAACCTTTTCATGGTTGGTTGGATTTTACAGCAGGTCAACCCTTGTTGGGTTATCTTATGCCAAAAGATGTTTTGTTTTATTCTTGAGGAGTATTAAAAACTCAATTTTTTTCCCCTATTTAACGCATAGAGTCCAGGTCAGAGTGGATCTGGGAGTAATGGAGACAAAGAGGTACTCCATTCCCAGAGCTCCACAGTAGAGCGTTCAACTAGGAACTACAAGTCTCCTGGTTTGATACCGGCCCTCACCAACTTAGTGTATGAGTAGCACAGGGATATGGGCGATAAAGTGAAGAGCTGATGGAAGGTGTGGCGCTCCACCTCAGACACTAAAATAATCTTGTCTAGCGCTAGTGAAAAGGGGATAGACTCCCTCGCTGTATGGCCGATACTGACATTAGGCTGTCCCAACAACTTTACTTTATATATATATATAATATTATATATATATGTTTACAACCAAAGTTTAAACTTAATCAGGAAAAAAACAAAAAAACAAAAAAAGCAATACATGAAAATAGTAATAACTGTCCAGAGGGGGTGAGAAAACAACTTATCTTATGATTTATCCTGCTCTAGTGGCCAGTATTTGAGCACTTCCTAGTTCATAAACAAAAACAAACAAACACACCTGAACATATCTACAAATAGATTTGTAGCTTTGTTCTCAAGTGGAGATAGATAATTTTTAATTTTTTAAATTTTTTTGGTTGTTGTAGCTGGGGTAAGAGTTGTGTTAATTATTTTTCTATGTTACTGCCTCTACTCAGGATTGAACCAGAATCCAGAGATAACTGTCACTTAGAACTGTCTTAACCTAACTACCTTATCCACTAGGCCATGTGTCCAATTGGACAAAAAAAAAAATTTATCAACCACCAACCGCCCATTAATTCCTTTATGACACATAGGAAGTGAAACAGTGAAATTAGAGTCAAGAGGAGAGTAACCAGAAGTACTTGAAGATAAGTGACTTAGTACCAAGTGACTATTTCAGCAAAGAGATAAATATAACCAATGATAAAAGGGTTAATTAAAAAAAAAAAAAAAAAAATCCAAAATCAATCTGACCATAGATTGATCATATACAATATATCTACAGTTGGCAGAGTGGTCTTTTGTTGGTATTGGCCATATGGCGAGGGAGTCTATCCCTTTTCGCTAGCACTAGACCAGGGAGATTTATTTTTCACTGAGGTGGAGCACCACACCTGTCAACTTCCCACTTTACCAAACAGATCAGATAACCCAATCTGTGCTACTAATGCGCTAAGTTGGCAGGGATCAGTATTGAACCCGGAACCTTGTGATTTTGAGGTGGGTGCTCTATCAACAGAACTAAACCGGCCCCTACACCATTAAAAAAACATTAAGTGTTGCAGGAAGGGAAGGGACCATCAAGAAGTTATATTATATAAACTAGCAAATATATGCACCCTCTGGGTGCAAGTATTTAGGTTTTAATGTAATGAAATATCGTATTAAATTAGAAAGTCTAATAAGAAGGCAGATAAAAAGATATGTAACAGAGTGGGGGTATAATAGAAAAATAGAAATGAAACTTACTCTTCCATCACTCCCGTCTTTCATTGCTGAATTTTACGTATTTAACAATTTAGTTAAATTAGGAAATAAAGAATAAAATGACAGTTATTTTTTCTTGTTAATGGATTTCATTTAAGATACATTGAAGAGATTTTTGCTTATATTCATTAAAATAAAACCAAACAATTAGAAATCAATAAAACTAAGCACACATTTAATAAAATCACATTTTTAATATCAATATGCAAATTAGCCTTCCCATTCACACTGTAAACCGCTATTTTTTGTATATATAAATACAATTGCATGTTATTTGTATGTAGATATGGTCAACAGTGGCTTCGGCCTCTGGACCATTGCTATAATTAACGGCGTCAATCCCAGGGGGCCATCCCCCCAGGCAACACCTGCCCCCTTGATTTAAAGGGGCAGGGCTGGGTTTATTGCCCAGTGCCTGAGCCCCCCCCCCCGAGGGGAATGCGACGGAATCGACGCAATTTTCATGAGCTTTGGCTTGTGGGTGGTCCCACATAAATAGGGCCTTCGTGCCTGACCCGTACAAGTGGGGTACGTGGAAAATATCATGTAGATATGGACAACACTAATAAAAAGGTGAAGCAATTTTATTAATAATTCAGGTTTAAATATAAATAAAATCATGGAGAATGTGATGTAAATAACTATGTTAATTGTGACTCGATTAGTAATATAGTTTCGGTTACAGACATAAAAACACACAATCTCCATTATAATAAGATATAATCCATCTGTCTAGAAATAGTATTATATTTTGGATAAAAAAAATAGTAAAGCTGTGAAAAACGGATTTGAGAATCATGGAAAAAAGTGTGTGTTGGGGGGGGAGGGAGAGCATTTTAATTTATAAAGATTAAAAAGGGAATTTGTCTAAATTAATTAAGGAACAGTAAATATATCTTGTACTATTCCTCATCCTTACAAACAAGTTTATGAATATTATTAGTGAAATAGATCACTAATTAGGACTATTCTAGTAGTGATCATCCCAAGCGGAGTTTACCTTCTAGATTGGTTGCCTTACCAAGGTTAAAGAGCCTAGTTTGCCCTGCTATTTACCCATAGCTGGAGGGAGAGTAGTTGGATTCATACCTTTCCCAAGGGTATTAGCGCTATGTGAGCTGTAGCTTCATCCAGGATTTGAACTCTGATCGATGAGTCCATTTCCTACGACTAACGATTACACCATGCACCTCCAAGTAGAAATAATTATTGCCATAAAAGCCAAGTTAAGTATTAAGTCACATTCAGAAAATGTAAATAGAAAAATAACTAAAGTTCAAGAAAATTAAAAAATAAAAAAAAAAATAAAAATAAGTCACGTACATATACACGTACCCACCCAACCCCTTCACCACAAGCAGGAATATGTGATAGTCAATTTTCAAGTGGGAGACAGCTGGTTTGAATTCAGAGTTTTCCTTAGACTGGTTGCCTTACCAAGGCTAAATAACCTAGTCTGCCCTACTATTTACCCATAGCTGGGGGAGAAGAGATTGATTCCTTCCTTTTCCAAGGGCATTAGCACAAAATTGAAAGGCAACAGGCTTGTCCAGGATTTGAACTCTGTGACAGATTCCATTTCCTATGAACTGGAACAGTAAGGACGCCTCCAAGGAAAGTCCTTTAGAGGTAGTTAATTTTTATAGATATTACAGATCTGTTTTAGTAAGCATTAGACTGTTAGGGTAAATCATTTTATCTATATATTAAAATTCTTATTGAATTGAATCAGGGATGTGAAGTTGGAACACAAACACTGACTCCTACTTATGAAATTAAGTGATTATAGTATACAGAGATATGTAAAAATCATGATTTACAGTTTATAAGGAATGCGTACTGTATAACTTTACAGACTAGGGCCATATAAAGTGTAAATTCAACTGGAGTTGGAGTCTTGAGTTTTAAATCGACTTGGTTGGCATAGGTATGGTTTGAGATATATATATATATATATATATATATATATATATATATACACACACACATTATGTATGTAATATGTATATATTTAAAAATATACTATGTATAATAAAGTTAATGAAAAAAAAAAAAAAAAAAAAAAAAAAAAAAAAGTATTATTCTATTTAATAAAAAAAAGTAAATTTTTTGCCAAGGTGGAGTGCAAAACCCGGTAGAGCTCTCTAGAAGGGACTTTAATGAACTTTTACCATTAGCGCAAGGCAATACTCGTCTGTTGTTTACGGATTTGAGTCCTCTGGTGATCGTAACATATCTACTGATGTATGTAGATATCGGTTAAATATTCGCCTCTTACTGGCAGCTGCTGATAGCTAAGGAGTCAGACTGATGAAGAGTCAGTCGGGTTTTGCTCCTGCCTAGAAGTAGTGCTAAGTCTAGCCACACTGTGTGGATGACATATATAAACTTAACTGGGTGGTGAATGCAGATATTTCACAGGTTTTATTTATTTTATCTAAAACAGAAATTTTAATCAGTGGGCTATTCTGCACAAGTACCCTCATTTTATAAGTCAAGGCTGAGTCAAGTGAGGGACGTCAAAATACAACTATATAATGCACCATTGTACCAATTTAAAAAAAATTGTTGGCACTTCCGATTATAACTGGTCCCGTTAAATAGATACAAATAAAATTTACTTTTTGACTCATTTCAACTTTGTTTTGAGTGACGTTAAATTGCATATAATAAAGTTTCAATTTTGAAGCTATGGGGAATGTAGAGGACCCCTTGATCACCATTACTCCCAGGTCCACCCTGACCCGGAGTTGAAGTACCTGTTAGGATCCTATCTACGTATTAAAGAAAAAAAAAAAAAAAAATCTATCAAGAATGAGCCAAACAAAACATTTGGCATAATACAACTATCATGTCAACTTTTAATTTTTATCATAACTTAACATTTTGATTTAGAAAAAAAAAATTGAAGTTGAATTTATATTTTAATTATCAAAAAAATTAAAATTTCAATTAACAATTAATTTTTTAAAACTAGGAAACGAGGGAAAGATAAATCGTCTCCATGTAGGTTGGAAAGTCAGAGTTCATTTTCATATTTCGTTGTAAATAGAACCGCACCCGTCTCAAAACCACAGAAAAATAAATATTGAAGATTTAGAAATAAGAAATTTAAACAAAAAACAAAAAACCCGAATAAGAGAACGATCCGAATTGAAAATTAGTAGCATTTAATTTTTTTTTAAATGTGATCGGCTAGGATCAGAAGTACCAAACAATTTCATTTTTAAAAAATATTTATTTTGGTTCTTCACGATTTTCTAAGCCGGGATAAAATGTTTTTTTAAAGTATAATTTAGTAGAAGAATGAAGTGTTAGGCGTTACCGTAAAAAGTACTGTTTTAAAGCAGCCGATTTTTGAAGAAATTCTGATTGATCTCATTATTTTAAGTGTACGTGTCACTAAAAGAAATTGACAAGTTTTCGTATTACCGTAACCAAGCAGAAAGAAAGAAAAAAAAAAAAAAAAAGAAAAAAAAAAAAAAAAAAAAGTGGTTTTTGCTATCAATATATTTTCAGGTTGATTTCTGAAAGATAAATTAATCTTAAATCAAGTGGTCTTTACTATCATGAACTTTTTTGTGTAATGTGAACATTTTAATTTTAGAAGAAAAAAGTTAAAAACACCCTTCCCCGAACAAGTTTGGGTCCCTTTTTTTTTTAATTTTTTTTTTATTTATGTAGAATAAACCGGGCTAATATTTATCTTAAAAATCAAAAGTTTGGTTAAAGAAAATACTTTTAATCATTTCTTACAAGAAGAAGAAAGAGAAAGAAAAAAAATACTCTTTTTAAAAATCTTTGATATTTGGCAAAAAATGTTACGTTTTCTGTTCAAGTCAAATCTTAAGTTTACTTAATAAATGTCAATTTAAGTCAAAACAAAATGATTCAGTGTTATTTTATTTTATTTGTAAACAAATTACCAAAAATATTTTAAACAATTTGCCGGTTCAATAATTCTATATTTTAAGTAGAAAACAAAACTCCCAAAACAAACAAACCCTCCCAAAAGAACAAAAACAATCTCTAAATACCGGCCTATTTTTACTGATAGGTGTGTGCGTGTAATTAAGTTAGGATTTGATTTTTAAATATTAAGGGAGGAAAAAGAAAAACAAAAAATAGGGAGTTTTTTTCGCCCCAAACCCGAACACGTGTCTTTTACAAATTTGACAAATATTCAACTTTGACAATAAAAAAACAGTTCGTCATATATTCATGAAAGAACAGGAATATAGTCGACATTAAATTAAATTTATCTAGAAAAAATAAAGAAATCATTTATAGAAAGAAAAAAAACAAAACTACGATACACTTCGAAAGATTTATTTACTTAGTGTCTCAAAAGATTTTTACTTTATTTCTTTATTCAATTTTAAAATATTTTCAATTAATCGGTAAAACATTAAGAATTACCCTTTAAAATGGTTAATTTTATTCTTTCTTCCTGGAAGAAAAAAAAGTAAAAGGTTTTTCTTTAAACAAAACAAAAAAACATTTGATTTTTAAAAAAGAAATATAAACCCGGTTTTCTAGATAAATAAAAAGGGACCCAAACGTGTTCAGTGAGGTTTTGTTTGTTTGTTTTTCTTGTTTATAATTTTTTTTAAAGTGTTTAAATTTAACATATTTTTTCGATTTTTAAAAGAATTACAAAACAGCAAATTTATAAAAGTAAATTTATAAGAAAATAACGTTTTTTTTTTCGTTCCTACTTACGGGTAAGCAGAAGAGGCGAGGTGGACTCCATGATCAGTCGACGCATGAGAGTCTGACGAACTGTAAATAAATGGTGATAATAATAATAATAAAATAAATAGTCGATAAATATGTTGAAAGAGAAAGAAATAAGTAACCAAAAAAATCAAATGCCAATCGGAGGAGACAAATTCATGAATGTACCGTTGTTAAGACAAAGAAAGAAATGCCGTGTGTCGGTCTTTTTTCTTGCAGGCGATAAAACCCCGGCCGATACGCGACAGACAAACCAACTCACGTGGTCTTCGCTGATTGGTCGATTCCTTCTTCTGACGTGGCACGCACACAACATGGACACATACCATTAAACAAGTTTCTGGGGAAACATTTTTTTCTTCTCCCCTTCTTTATTTTTCTTCAATTTCAATCTATTTTTATTTATTTATTTTTTTATTGTAATTTGCTTAGTTCAATCTCAAGCCAGAATTACATCAGGCAGTTTATTTTTATTTTTTCTTTTCTTTTCTTTTCTTCTATGGTTTCTTCTCTTTCATTGATTTTCATTTAATTTTTTTTTACCATTTTTTTGTTCACTTTTAGAAATCTGAATTCACTACTTATACCCATTTTCCTAATATTTACCAATTTTAGTAAAAAAACAAAACAAAAACTCAATGCTAAATGGGGAGGAAAAATTGGCAGACAAAATAGTATTTTGCTTATATATTCTAAAGAGGGAAAGAAAAAACCTGACTTAAAAACTTTCACTCAGAAACTATTTAAACAATATTCTATATATTTTTCACTAAGTTTAAAGTGTGGTGGTTAAGATAAAAAAATGTAAAATGAAATAGAAAAATAAAAAAAAATAACAATCTCCCATGATTCCTCAGACAGGAAGAACTCTCTAGGCATGCGCAGAGAAAAGGCCCCTTCCTGGCACCAAAAGATCTCTTGGCCATTTCAACGCTGACCGGTACTGGGAACAGACGCTACAACTGGCACAGGAAGAAATTTCCTCTCCACGAAATAGCTATGAACCTAGAAATAAAGTTTGAAACCTTAAAGTATCTTTTGTCTTTGTCCTCTTTTTTTCTTCCTTTTGATTCATTTTCAACATGACAAACAGCCGAAGGAATGACCACATATAATGGAAAAATAAGAAAAAGAAATTAACACCAAATAACCAAAGCTAAGTAAGTAAAGCCGTTGGGGTGGCCTAAAGTTGGTATCAGCCAGACAGTGAGGGAGTCTATCCCCTTTTCACTAGCACTAAACCAAGGAGATTGTTTTTGACGTCTGAGGTGGAGCGCCACACCTACCATCAGCTCCTCACTTTACCGCACAGACCTCTGTGCTACACATAAGCTGAGTTGGTGAGGGTCGGTATCGAACCAGGAACCTTGTGGTTCCTAGTCTGACACACTACCGACTGAGCTAAACCGGCCTTTATTTTTAATCCCACATAAAAAAAATCTTTAACCCCATAAAAGGTTGACGCGAGAAAATAGAAAAAGAGAGGAGATGCCCGAGGAGACATAACAAACAAATAAATAAAAAATGAAAAAAATGTACAACAATAAATCTTGCACAATTGTAGATCAAATCTATCTACTGTCAGCAGGGCATAGAATATACTGACCGTTTTCCCTGCAGAGGGGTAAGACCCCCCCCCCAAAAAAAAATGGGGGGTGTCCTGGGTAGGATACTAAATTGCTTTTGATAGTAAGGCTCCAGTTCTGGAGATCTGGGGAGTGTGGAGTACCCTTACATTACCATTACTCCCAGGCCCACTCTGACTAAGATTAATAGGGTTTACAATAAAGTCATGTTGGAAACATTGGTTGGTTTGGTTTATTGATTTTAATGGTGTTGTATACTGTCTTTACTTCTATTATTCTTCTGCTCATCTTTGGTATTGTAAGATTTAAAGTGATATATACTTGAAGATAAAACTCTGACAAGGGTTGATAGACAAAACATTTTATAGGTATACAGCACATGGATAAACAGGGTACATAATACATAGAGTGTACATAAACATACATACAAAAGTAGAGAAAATGAGACATTCATGAATGGTAAAAAGATAAACATAAAAGCCACAGACATGAGACTAGGAATAGTCCATGCTGTGTGAATCACTTACAGTAATGTAAGGGGCAAAGGCCCAACAAGAGGGGGGTAGACCAGAGTCTAACCCATAGTGGTGTCTCGTGGATCGAGCAAGAGGAAAAGAGGAAGAGACGTTCAAACCAGCTGCTTAAATATAACAGGCCCCTAGCGGGAACCAGCAAACTAAACGGGCAGACAACTCTCCAGGCAAATACAAAAGTAACGCCACAGTATCTTACGTTCTTCTTCTAGTGTCTGGTCTTCCATAAGGGACTTCGTGTCTGGTCTTCCATTGGGGATTTCTCTTTATCAGAAGCCCTGTGTCATTGGTAGTTTTTAGACAATAACCCAAGACTTCGATTTGCTTTAAATCATATTTTATTCCGAAATCCCCACCAGACTACCTGCGCAGATTGAGTTGGCAGTGTGCTTAACGCGACTTACCACCTTCGTGGTTTGGCCGATACTGAACTAAACTCTCTTTCCAATCTAAACCGGAAGAGGGTCTTCTCCACCGATTCGCAGAAGGAGGATCAGGATGAGGTCAAGCCGTGTCACTCAATCCTTCAAGGCCGCCAGCTGCAACTTATAACAGCCATTTTGGTTTCTACACTACTGTAAATAAGTGTTAGGGTACTAACAATTATGTAACAATGGCATATCAACCCATCTGGGGTTATGTCATACCTAACAGTTAGGAAGTAATACATATCATGTATTTATATTCATACTTTTTAGTAATTGGTTTTAACAATGTGTTAGCATCATCGAGGATCATGTTGTATGGTATTGATTAAGTTCATGTCTATATTCTATGGTATAATTTTATTTCCCTCAAAAAGGAGAGAATATCCTTTATGTTGACATTTTCAAATAGATCTTTCATATTATTTGCTTTTGGTTCTTGCTAGATTACCAAGGTTAAGCAGCAATGACCCTGTTCAATAGTTAGATGGGTGACCACTTAATGAACTGTACTGTAAGAAACCGAATATAAAAATAACTTGATTTAGCATTAAATAACCCAAAAAGGTT
Organism: Doryteuthis pealeii; assembly: GCA_023376005.1. Classification (NCBI taxonomy): domain Eukaryota; kingdom Metazoa; phylum Mollusca; class Cephalopoda; order Myopsida; family Loliginidae; genus Doryteuthis; species Doryteuthis pealeii. Next base: position 65,281,657 of record CM042164.1, read on the forward strand.
TGATATGTCATAAAACAAACCAACCAACCAACCAACCAACCAACCTGTTAATGTCCCATACATAGGTCAAATAGATCTGTTGGAAATTATTAATATTAGATAGGAATACTTAATACCATATAACTAAATTATTTGTATTTAGAATAGTTACTTGAAGCTATAATTGTTTACTAAGGATTATTATTATTAGTTACTTGAACTTTAACTGCGTGCAAAATTACATATATTAGATAGGAATATTTGATATCATATAACTTTAAATTGTTTGTATTAAGAATAATTACTTAATAACTGTAAAATATTTGTATTAAGAATAGCTACTTGAAGCTATAATTGTTTACTAACAATTATTATTAGTTACTTGAAACCATATAACTGTGTGCAAAATTATGTATATTAGGACTACTTAATATCATATTACTTTAAATTGTTTGTATTAAGAATAATTAGATAACTGAGTGTTACTAACAATTATTATTAGTTACTTGAAACCATATAACTGTGTGCAAAATTATGTATATTAGGACTACTTAATATCATATTACTTTAAATTGTTTGTATTAAGAATAATTACTTGATAACTGTAAAATATTTGTATTAAGAATAGCTACTTGAAGCTATAATTGTTTACTAACAATTATTATTAGTTACTTGAAACCATATAACTGTGTGCAAAATTATGTGTATTAGGACTATTTGATATCATATTACTTTAAATTGTTTGTATTAAGAATAATTACTTGATATCATATAACTATAAGTTATTTTTATTAAGAATAGTTGTTTGAAGTTATAATTGTTTCCTAAGGATTAGTTACTTAAAACCATTTCACTGTACAAACAAATGAATATAATCAAAGATGGGTTGACATGCTGTTAAATTCAATCAATTAATCATATTGTAATAAGTAATTGAGAGTTACCTCCCCTATTTTAGGATTTGGAGAACTCTCAAGTGTTTACAAGAGTATATATAATGGTACACCTAGATCTAATTTTCTCGTAGAAGTTATTCCCCTTTAACCTAAATTACTTCCCTTACCTCATATTATTCCCCTTTGCGGCCCTTGCCACTCTAGGAACCTTTTTTCTAATGCACCATCTAATAAATAGCCTTCTGGTGCAAGGCGTGCTTTTCTTTCTTTTCTAATCAACTCGCATCTTGTGAAGACATACCTTTCACTTCTCCTCATCCTAGTGTGTTTTACACTTTCGTGTAATGAAAGAAAGACCCGTATTCTCTTCCCACGGTTTTTCGTTCTTCTTTGCTTGAAAGAGTTTAGCTACACACCATCAAACATGGTCGCTACATTTTGGACAGAATAGAGACCGTTAGTAGAAGCGTGATAGTATATAAGCTCTCAGTAAAGTGTACCAATTATTCTAAGTAGAATAAAGCTTTCCAAAGTCTATCGGTGTTATCATTTGTCATTACAATAAGATTTTACATAACTTTGTTTACTAGGGGTGTATCAATTAAAAAAAAGTTCAATTAATTTATTACTGAATACTAGACTATATAAACTCTCAATAAGTGTACCAATTATCTAAGTAGAATAAAGCTTTCTAAAGTCTATCAGTGTTATCGTTTGTCATTACACATATCTACTCAATAAGTTTCATTTTAATAAAATCTATGGGTTTTTATGATTTTAGGTTATTTTTGGGGCATGTTTGCTGGTTGTTTTTTTAACCTCCATTTTGTATAGTTCTTCCTTCTTGTGGGTTGTCAGGATGAAAAGGAATTAAAAGAAGGGAAAAGAAGAGACAAAGACAAAAGGCATTATCAGGGGTAATCTGAACAGTAGCAACATAAATGAGAGTAACCTCCCCTTGTTTATTTCACTTTGAGGAAGCCATATGTTTTGGCTGGCCATTTTCATTTCACCGTAAATCAGTACATCTGCATGTTTTAACACGAAAATATCATAAAATGTGTTCTTAATAACAATTAAGTTCATTTCAAATAATGTGCAAGCACAATTAAGAACATGTTTCATGATATTTTCGTGTTAAAACATGCAATTGTATTGATTCAAACAAATTTGTATTTTCAGTGTAGATTTAAATTTAAAAAATGGCCGACCAAAACATATGGCTTTCTCAAAGTGAAATAAACAAGAAGAGTTTACTCTCATTTATGTAGCTAATGTTCAGATTACCTTATTAGGTTTCAGACTTTTATTCTTGGTTCATAGCTATTTTGTGGAGAAAAGATTTCTTCCTGTGTCAGTCGTAGTGTCTGCTCCCAGTCAAGGTCTGCATACGAATGGCTGGGGGATTTTCTTGGCTGTAGGAAAAGGCTTTTTTCTGCACACGCCGAGAGGGTTCTTCTTGTCTGGTGCCTGCTGGGAGATTTTTATTTTTTATATTATCTTAATTTAATTTTAATTTTAATTTTATTTTAATCCTCACAAATCTCTAATAGCCCAAGTAGTTATTTACTAAGCTTAGCTTAGTTGTGGCACAAGGCCAGAAGTGTAGTGCACCCAATCCTAATTAAACTCAATAATTATCTAGCTTGTTAACCATTACATCACAAGGTGCCCTGCCCAATATAAAGTAGAATAAAATAAAAAGAAGCAAAAAATTTAGGGCAACTGGAACGAATTTTGGTTGACAAATATTTGCTTGTGACTGTCTGAATCTTATTTATAAAAAGGCATGAAATAAGCTATCCCTGGCAGAATCTATCCTTACTTCCCAATTGTATAAAGAAGTTAAAAATCTACTTTTGAGAATATTTTTTTCTCTCCGGATTTTACCTGGGATTGAACACTGATCTCTAGCACTATTCTCGTATTTTCTTATTTCATTTCTTTTAAAATATAATTTTCTTTAAAAATTTTTTTATTTTCCTTCCTTTCTCACCATCGTTCTGTTTCCTAGTGGTGAGGTTTCAATTTTGGAGCTCTGGGGAGTGTGGAGTACTCCTTCAGCGTCACTACTCCCAGGTCCACTCTGACCAAGAGTGGTAGTACCTGTTAGGGTCCTATCTATGGGTTAAATAGTTTTTGTATGTACATATGTAATGACAAACGATAACACTGATAGATTTTGGAAAGTTTTATTCTACTTAGAATAATTGGTACACTTATTAAGAGTTTATATAATATAGTATTCACTAGAGAGTTCTCCAAAAAGGAGGTAATCATAGAGTAGGGGAGGTAACTCTCAGTTACTTATTACAACGTGTTGACTTATAAATCAGAAAAGAGATGTCATTGAGCAATAAAATTGTGCATCCACTTTAATATCTTATCTTATCATAATGGAGATTTGGTGTCTGTCTGTGACCAAAACTACATCACTGCTTATGTCTTTCTTCTTCTTCTTCTTCTTCTTCTTCTTCTTCTTCTTCAGTTTAATATCATCTCCCTCTCTCTCTCTCTCTCTCTCTCTCTCTCTCTCTCTCTCTCTTTTAATCTGCTGTTGCTGTTGCTGTTGTGTTGTTGTTCTTTTTTCTTTCTTAATCTTTCTTCTTCTTCTTCTTCTTTATTATTCTTTTTTAATTAATCTTTCTTCTCTTCTTCTTCTTCTTCTTCTTCTCTTTCTTCTTTCTTTCTTTCTTTCTTTCTTTCTTCTTCTTCTTCTTCTTCTTCTTCTTCTTCTTTATCTTTTTTTTTCTATTTCTTCATTTTCATTCATTTTACCTTTCTTCCCTAGCGTCCTTGTAATTCTCTTTGTTTCATTTACATTCTGATATCTATTCATTCATTCTTCTTCTTCTTCTTCTTCTTCTTCTTTCTCTTCTTCTTCTTCTTCTTCTTTATCTTTTTTTTATTCTTCATTTTCATTCATTTTACCTTTCTTCCCTAGCGTCCTTGTAATTCTCTTTTGTTTCATTTACATTCTGATATCTATTCATTCATTCTTCTTTCTTCTTCTTCTTCTTCTTCTTCTTCTTTATTCTTTTTTTATTTCTTCATTTTCATTCATTTTACCTTTCTTCCTAGCGTCCTTGTAATTCTCTTTTGTTTCATTACATTCTGATATCTATTCATTCATTCTTCTTCTTCTTCTTCTTCTTCTTCTTCTTCTTTTATCTTTTTTTATTTCTTCATTTTCATTCATTTTACCTTTCTTCCCTAGCGTCCTTGTAATTCTCTTTGTTTCATTTACATTCTGATATCTATTCATTCATTCTTCTTCTTTCTTCTTCTTCTTCTTCTTCTTGTGCTCTTGAACACACTTCTTATGTTCGTATTTGGATGTTGATATTCTATTTAACTCTACAAGTCTGCTCTAGAAATAGAATCCATTGAAATCAAGCAGACCATATCACAAAGACATCCTCAAGGAATACTTGGCCAGTAACAATGGCTTTTAAGATAAGAACTTTGTTGTAATTCAATAGAAATTCACAAATAACTATTTGATTTATATACAAAGATATATCAAACTCGCCACAGGACAATGGTTAACATAAACTCGCCACAGGACAATGGTTAACATAAATGTAATTTTGCTTTTAAAGTCGTCTTGGTAGAGGTGGTGGTGGTGGTGGGTTAAAAAAAGTAGTTTTGCAGATTCATTATTGTTGAATCGCGAGTTGGATCCTCACAGGATGCCCCATTAAAATACATATGTAAAAGAGACCGTGTGTTGATCCAGACACACTGAAAATATAAAAATTAATGTCTCCTATTTAAAATACGAAATGCCAAAAAAAATATATATATATATATAATATAATATAAATCAAATCTTTGTTATTTTTGTTCAAAAAGGCAAGATCTGGTGATAGTGAATGTGTATATATATTTACGTTGTCGTTAATTGTTTTATTTTCGTAGTTTCCTCCGGACATACATACACACAAACTGCCCTTGTAGGGTTGTTTTGTACTGAATATGTTTTTAATTTTTTCATTCTTGTTAGTTATTCAAAGATATATCAAACTTGCCATAGAACAATGGTTAACATAAATGTCCTTTTGCTTTTAAAGATGGCTTTATCTTTTAATGACATTTTGTATTGCTAGATATAAGGATTGGTTGGTTGGTTGGTTGGTTGTTTTGTTTTATGGCATATCAACTCTTTTTGGGTCATTTAATGCCAAACCAGGTCATATATCTATCTATCTTCTATCTATACATACATAAAGGGCAGTTGTGTTTATGTGTATGTCCGGAGGAAATTTTGAAAATAAAACAATTAACAACAAAGTAAATATATATATACATTAAATATCACCAGGGCTTGGTTTTTGAGCAAAAATAATGAAGATTTGATTTATATTTGTAAAGATAATTAAAAAATAAAATTTAAATGATAATAGCATGGATTTCTTTTTCATTTAATATTTTAGATAGTAGACATTAACATTTCTTTTCAGAGTAGCTGGATCAATGCAGGGTCTATTTTTTTTACATAGGGATTTAAATGGGGCATCCCACGAGGATTCAACTCATGATTCAGTCATAATGGACCTGGGGGACTAACTTTAAAAAAATCCCCTCTACCCAGGTGACGCCGGGTAGCCGCTGCTAGTACATATATAATGGGCAGTTGTGTGTATGTATGTATGTCCGGAGGAAATTTTGAAAATAAAACAATTAATGACAAAGTAAATATATATACATTAAATATCACCAGGGCTTGGTTTTTGAGCAAAAATAATGAAGATTTGATTTGGGAAGATATTTAAAAATTCAAATTTAAAAAGTAACAGAAGAGAAAGTCATTTGCATGTTATTTTGTTTACCTTTTTTTTGGTATGTTTTTTTTTTCGCTTTGAAATATAGTATTGATTGATTGAATTAATTGCATCATTTATATCTATAAATTGTAAATCATTGAATGAAAATTTCTTACTATATTGTTATATATTTCTGTGGGGATTTTTATGGGGCAACCAGCGAGGATCTCACTCGCGATAAGTAATAATCAATCTGTGAGACTAACTTAACCCCCCACTCTATCCAGCTGACGCCAGGTAGCCACTGCTAGTACATATATAAAGGGTTTGGTGGTTGGTTTTGAAGGCTATCACAATGCAAGTGTAAAGAAAAATGAGATAACTAAGATGTTTGTTTACTTTTGATTTATTCTTAATATTTCGGGATAAAGATCCCTTCATCAGAAAAATTCTGAAAGTCTGGAGTTGTTGCTAGGAATTGTCCCTTCTGTTTTGTGCCTTATATCTTCCAAATTCTGTGTGTGTGTGTATGTGTAAGTCTGTGTGTGTATGTGTGTGTGTGTGTGTTTATGTGTGTGTGTGTGTGTGTGTGTGTGTCTGTCTGTCCAACAATGTCTTATTATCATTCCAGGTTTGGCCTACCTTTATTGTTTTATTATTAAGCAGGTCTTAGTAGTTTGTTTCTTTATTTGTGTGTGCATGTGTGTGTGTTCACCAGGCACAGCTGATTTTTTTATATTACCTCTGCCTGTTAGCTTCTGTTAACTTGGTCTGTAAGAGGTTTGTGTGTGTGTGTGTGTGTGTGTGTGTGTGTGTGTTCTGCAGGCACAGCGATTTTTTTTATATTACCTCTGCCTGTTAGCTTCTGTTAACTTGGTCTGTAAGAGGTTTTTTTTTTGTGTGTGTGTGTGTGTGTGTGTGTGTGTGTTTGTGTGTGTTCTCCAGGCACAGCTGATTCTTTTTTTATATTACCTCTGCCTGTTAGCTTCTGTTAACTTGGTCTGTAAGAGGTTTTGTGTGTGTGTGTGTGTGTGTGGTGTGTGTGTGTGTGTTCTCCAGGCACAGCTGATTCTTTTTTTATATTACCTCTGCCTGTTAGCTTCTGTTAACTTGGTCTGTAAGAGGTTTGTGTGTTTGTGTGTGTGTGTGTGTGTTCTCCAGGCACAGCTGATCTTTTTTTATATTACCTCTGCCTGTTAGCTTCTGTTAACTTGGTCTGTAAGAGGTTTTGTCTGTGTGTATATATAAAGGGCAATTGGTTTGTATGTATGTATGTCTGGATGAAACTACAAAAATAAAACAATTGACGGCAAAGTAAATATATATACACATTAAATATCACTGGTTCTTGCATTTTCTGCAAAAATTATGAAAATTTGATTTATATTCAAAAATACTTAAAGAATTGTGATTTTCCTATTCCCTTGTTACCCATTCCATGAATTTTCCAAAGTTGAATTTGTTGGATAGAGCTAGCTCAATTGACCCAGAGTGAATGCTGTCACAGAAAATACTTAAGAATTAAAATATACATAGAAATAGCATTGAAATTATTCTTAAAAATGTCCAGCATTTGTAAATCTCAAAAGTAAACAAATCAATACAGCAGGTTCTTTTTTTCTAACAGTTAAATTCAAATTAATTCAAATATCTATCGGGGGGTTGGGTCAAAACCATTCTGCTTTGATTATCATCTGTCATAAAATAGAATTTTATCATTTATTAGGTTATTTCCTATAAGTCTAACATGATTAAAAGGGAACCACTCTTGACTGATAAACTATTTATTTATTTTCCCATTAAATTAACCCTAACCCTAACCTTAACCCTAACCCTGTCTTCTATTTTCCTAGTAGATCAATAAATAAATAATTTATCAGTCAAGAGTGGTTCCCCTTTGATCATGTTAGACTTATAGGAAATAACCTATGAAAATTTGATTTATATTCAAAAATACTTAAAACATTGTAAATTTCCTATTCCCTTGTTACTCGTACCATGAATTTGCCACAGGTGAATTTGTTGGATGGAGCTAGCTCAACTACCCCAGAGTGAATGCTGTCACAGAAAATACTTAAGAATTATAATATACATAGAAATAGCATTGAAATTCTACTTAAATATTTCCAGCATTTCTAAATCTCAAAAGTAAACAAATCAATACAGCAGGTTCTTTTTTACCCCCCTCTCCCCAGGTGACTCTGGGTAGCTGGTTCTAGTTCTAATATATGTTGCTTACAGTACCTGGTTAGCTCTGTGTGGTAAAGTAAGGAGCTGACGGTAGGTGTGGCGCTCCACCTAAGATGCTAAAAATAATCTCCTTTGTCTAGCGCTAGTGAAAAGGGGATAGATTCCCTTGCTGCATGGCTGATACCGACATTAGGCCGACTTTACTTTTTACAGTAGCTGCTGTTGCTAAATGGTCACCCATCTAAGAATTGAACAGGTTCATTACTGCTTAACTTCGGTGATCTACCGGGAACTGGTGCTTTCAATGTGACTTGATCATAAGCCCAGATATATGAGTAAAGAAGGTAGTTGTAGCATTTAGCCTTATGTGTAATGAACTTGGTTTTTTTGATGGGGCTGACTAACATTATTAAAACTATTAAAAAAGAACGCCCTCCAGGCAGTGTAAAAATTAATTTTTGCCATGCTCTTTGTAAAAAAGATATAAACAAATCTTTGCAATCATATGTTTTTAATAAAAGATAAAATAATAGTTTTGCAGTCAAAATTCAAATAAATATATTTTCTTTTTTTGTAAAACCAAGTTTCTAACAGTTAAATTCAAATTAATTTAGATATCTATCTTTGGGGTGGGTGCATCAAAACCATTCTGCTTTGATTATCATCTGTTGTAAAATAGAATTTTTTTTTATTGTATGATAAAATATAAATGTAGAAGAATATTATTAAACTATTTCTTGTTTGTAAATAATTTTCTCATAAAACTCTATACGTTAGATAACTTTAAATATATATTAAAATAAAATAACCTATCTATAAATCAATAATTGCTCAAAATACCTATACAAAGGGACATAAACTAAAACTCCTTAAAAAATCTTGTAAAGCAAACGCAAGACAAAATTATTTTAGCTACAGAGTGGTGAATACATGGAATAAACTACCTTCATCAATAGTGAATGCTCCATCTCTAAACTCCTTCAAGGCAAAGTTGGATAATCTGTGGAATGATATTAAATATTCTGTGGATTTAAAATGAATATTTATAAGGGACAGCTGACAGGTCTCAGACCTAATATACTAGCTGAAAAGATATTATTATTATTATTATTATTATTATTATTATTATAATACTGGGCATGTATTTATTAAATCTTGTTTTAACAAAGTGAACCGTTTAGTGTTGCATACTTAATTTCTGAGTATATATAAGACAGGGTTATTCTTTATTCCATGTATTAATGATTTTGACTATAAATTGAATACACATTGATAAACTTATCCAATTCCTGAGGGTATTGTGACATAAGAGTGGTATAGTTTCGGTTACAGCCAGCCATACACCAAATCTCCATTACATATAGATATAAAAAAAGAAGTCACTTTTTTAATACTATCAGAAAAATGATAGTTGAATTATCTCCCCCCGAATCGCCAATATATGATATTGGCGCCAGAATTAAACTCCTTCATTTATCATATGAGCTTTCACCAGGCGAGACGTGATTTTCAAGTGCTCCCTATCAACAGTGAGTAGAATAGTATTCTAGCACTCACCTTCACCATCAAACAGCGAGTGGTTCGTCCAGCGTAACCTTTACCATTACCTCACCCTCAGCAAGATAAGTCTGGCCGCAAATGCCACCAAATTTGCAACCCCTTTTTGTACTTTTTGAATTGTTGCTTGTGATAGAGAACATGAGGTGAGTGGCGAACGTCAAGGCTTGCCGTATTCTCGAAGGAAGCGGGCTAGGCTTTGCCTGGCTGTAGAATCGAACCCGCTTCCTTCAGAATGCAAACATTGTCACCGAAGTCGAGAAGCTACAGTCCCGGATGTAACTGCCAGGTGCCCGGATGATAGCTATGAGGATTTCGGCGGTCGGATTTGGCTCGAGAATCTTGTGTGTGGGGTGCAGACACCCGGATGTTGAGGGAGAAATTAGTATAAGTAGAAGTGGGGTGACAGCAGGAGTCAGTAGTGATTTTGTGTTGCTGAAGAGTTTATGATGATGGATTTTTCAGCTGCTTAGGATTTTGAGTTACTGAAGATTTTTACGACGACCGATTTTTTTTGCTGCTAAAGATTTTTTTTACGGCAACGACATTGTCACCCCCCCCTTTCAACAAGTCAAATACTTATTTTTTCCCTTCTATCTTTTTCCATTCTAATTCTTAATTTTCAACTGTTGTTTTCGTCTTCTTTCATCCAAAATTATTTGCTTGCCACCGGGAGGTCTTAAGAGTCCTCAATACCTCTCGATTTCTCTTAATACTTCTATGACAGCAAGGAGTGTTATAAAAAAAAAGAACAAGGTTTATCAGAAGTTGAAAGGAGACGTTTTGTCTACACACCATTTTCCACCAATTTAAAATGCAATTGTAATCGTTCATAAGCTGTAGATTCTTGTTAGGGCAGGTTCATGGAACAAAGAAAAAAGGATTGTATTTCTAAAAAATAGACAAAGCCAGACTGACCTACAAAAAATTCAAAACTTCCTCGAACTAATGGACATTCTGAAAGCGGGTGAAAGTGTTGCATAAGGCTAAGTTCAAGTTGTAGTAGTAGACGTTTAGTAGTAGTAGTCATCGTTAGTTCAGAAACAACACACGCAAGTTGTATAGTCACAGAGGGCTGTTTATTTCTTCCAAGGCTCATGGGTTCTTTTCAGAGAGAGAGAGAGAGAGAGAGAGAGAGAGAGAGAGAAGAGAGAGAGAGAGAGAATGGTTAAACTATTCTATCGTAAGTCATGTTTAGTACTATTATCTCAAACCCATACTGGGAACCGGGAGCCACGTCTGACTCCTACCAGAGCCCAGCCGAAAAAAAGAAAGATTTTTCTCCTCTTCCATTTCTCATCCCGGTGTCACAATCGTTTCCAGTCAAAACCCAGAACTTCCGTTTTTATTTTAAATCTATTTCCGGGGTCATTCTTCAGTCATTGCTGAGTGTTTACACTTCCAAACTTTAATTATTTCTTTTTTTTCTCTTTCTCCAGAAATACGATTACCGTTTTATTTTTCAATTCCTGAATTTCCCGTAGACCATAATAATTACACTACAGAAAGAAAATGATTTCTGTTAGTAGAGGGCAGAAAGGCATTGGTAAGCAAAGGGACCAATCATGAATACCAGTCCTTTTAGAACCGGGTGAACAAATATACAAGTAAACTTTAACAGTAATAAAACTTTGTAAAAAGGAAAATTCATAAACCAAACCAAAACTTTGTAACTTATTGTTAATTTGATACAATTTATTATATACAAATGTAAAGGACAATTTTTCTTACGACTCAAACTTCTTTGTTCATTACTTGTACTGTTTTGCTTGTTTCTTTGTTGTTACATTTCACATAAAGATTACCTTGTCAACCTGAGTTCAAATCCTGGATGAAGCTACAGTTCACATAGCGCTAATACCTTTGGGAAAGGTATGAACCCAACTACTCTCCCTCCAGCTATGGGTAAATAGTAGTGTAGACTGAGCTCTTTTACTTTGGTTAGGCAACCAGATGCAAAACTTTGAATTCAAACCTGTTAAACTTTGCTTGGGGTGGTCACTACTAGAATAGGTTCAGTCCTAATTAACATATATTACTTGCTAACCGTTAGGCATGATATAACCCCAGACGGGATAATATGCCGTTAAAATCAATAAACCAACCAACCAGTCCTAATTAGTGATCTATTTCATTCATCTAACTAGCTTTGAGGTAAAAATACTGTTAAGAAATACGGAAACTAATCATGGCATTGGATAAAATCTGTAAACACTTAGTTTTTTTATTCTTGACTTTTCGGGATATTCTCTATTTGGGCTTTTGCTCTGTTGTAACAGCCTGCACAAATAATATGTGGAATCCTGATACGTGGCCCTAAGTAACAGCTGTGAAACAAGTTATTTAGTCTGAATTAGCCATCTTGTTTATTGTGAAGATGATAGCAGGTGGTTAAAAGATGATATCTTATACTTCTTATTCACTAAGAAATAAAGGTCTACATAATATATGGTGTGGTTATTTTGCATACAGGTTTTAACAAAACCGGGTTTAATAAATAATTCCAGTGTATTATTGATCTCTAATATTATTGTTTTATTCTCCAAAGTATCAAAATCAATCCTATGAATTATTTTATATAGAAACCAATTAAAATATAATTAGAATGAGTGTAATCTTTTTATATGTGTTATTATTTAATTTCCTAGGTCTTTCTAATTTAATATATTTCATTACATTAAAACTTAAATACTTACACATGGAGGGTGCATATTCTTGCTTGTTATACAAATGAAAATAATCAAAATAAGTGTAATCTTTTTATATGTGTTATTATTTAATTTCCTAGGTCTTTCTAATTTAATATATTTCATTACATTAAAACTTAAATACTTACACCGAGAGTATGCATATTCTTGCTAGTGTTTATAATAAAATCAATAGAAATGCAGTTACATTTTTATAGAGAATGTAATAATACCCCTAGACATATAAAAAATATCCCATAGAAGTTATTCCCCTTAGACCAATCTAAAGTAACCCATCTTTGAGTTATTCCCCTTAGTGGTTCTATTCTCATTAGGGACAAAGTCCTAAATCACCGTGTACTTTCGCTTTTCACTGTTAGGCGCGTAATTCTCGTTCTTTCAAATCAAGTCGCCGTTCTGACCAGACGTGGAATTTGTCTCTCTCCAGACACTTAGATTCTATGAGGACTAAGGTATTTGAATTCTTTTCTCGGTTATTTCCTATAAGTCTAACATGATCAAAGGGGAACCACTCTTGACTGATAAATTATTTATTTTCCCATTAAACTAACCCTAAACCCTAACCCTAACCCTAGCTCTAACCCTAAACCCTAACCCTAACCCTAACCCTAGCTCTAACCCTAAACCCTAAACCCTAACCCTAACCCTGTCTTCTTTTTTCCTTGTAGATCAATATATAAATAAATAATTTATCAGTCAAGAGTGGTTCCCCTTTGATCATGTTAGACTTATAGGAAATAACCATTTTTCTCACTCGTGCCTATGTCTTTTTCTCCTTAGTTTACAGTAATTTCTTAACTGAACTATATATTATTTACCTCTTTTCTCCGTACTAAGCAGTGTTTATTATCGGTGTTGCTATTATACTTACATATATACACACTGCTTATCGTGATAATTTCCTCTTGTCTACTTCCCTTATACCCTATCATGTTATAGCAAACTTCTGACAGCCCTGTTAATTCTTATTAGTTAATTCTTCCCGGTTTGTGTCTTGTATTTAGTCAATATTATATCCGACACTTCCTGTTACCTTTTAATAGCCATTCTAACGGCCTTTACGCATTCCTGACCAGACGTGGAATTCGTCTCTCTCCAACCACTTAGATTCTATGAGCACTAAGTTATTTGAATTCTTTTCTCACTCGTTCTCCTTAGTTTAAAGTAATATCTTAACTGAACCCTATATTATTTACCTCTTTTCTCCGTACTAAGCAGTGTTTATTATCGGTGTTGCTATTATACTTACATATATACACACTGCTTATTGTGATAATTTCCTCTTGTCTACTCCCCTTATACCCTGTCATATTATCATAAAAGCCCCTGTCAGCCAGCAATTTCTTAATCCCTGTTTGTGTCTTGTATTTAGATGATACTATGTCAGACATTTTTGCTACACTCCACCAATCATTCAGTCAACCCCTTTGCTTAATTTGAGACCCACCATGCTAGTAGCTTTCACTTAGTCTACGTAGCCTAGCAGCTTGTTAAGACTCAGCCCCTACTATGTCAGTAACTCAGTGTCGATACTCAGACAAAACCCCATACTGTATTGCAGGTTATCCAGCCCACTCCCTCGTTTAACTCTACACTCCTTGTCATTGTTTTTATCTGTTAGCACTTTAGACAATTTATTTACGTCATTGTTTAATTTGTCACAGTCAATTTTATTCTTTCATGTTTCAACTTTTTACACTTCTGTGTAATGAATAAAGAATGTCTTTTGTACCCCCGGTAAATCGTCAGAGTCTTTCATTACTCGGAGAGTTGAAACAACTCATAAAACGCGGCTACCTTGGATAGGATAGAGCTGTATTAGTGACCTGTGATAGAGCTCACCTAGGCAAGTAATGTGTGCATAGTGAAAAATCAACCAATTCTGCATTTCAATGTAATGTTTATAGAATAACCTAATTCTGTTAGTAATGTTTTATCACTAAAAATCTCTTTCTTTCTGCATTTCAATGCATTTCTATAATAAAATCAATAGAAATGCATTTACATTTATAGAGAATAACCTAATTCTGTTAGTAATGTTTTATCACTTAAAATCTCTTTCTTTCTGCATTTCAATGCATTTCTATAATAAAATCAATAGAAATGCATTTAAGAAATTAATATAATTGCTCTATTCTGTTCATAAATATTTGTAGTAATTCCTCATCACTAATTAGGTTGGTTGGGTTGGTTGGATTTTATGGCATGTCAACCCTTGCTGGATTATTTTATGCTGAAGATGTTTTGTTTTATTCATTCTTGATGTGTATATAATTTCTTTTTACATTCGTTTGTTTAAAATTCATTTTTTCTATTCAACCTATGATGGGACCCTAACAGGTACTACCACTCCGAGTTAGAGTTACCTGGGAGTAATGGTGATGAAGGGGTGCTCCACATTCCTCAGAATTCCAGAATTGGAACTTCACCATCAGATAGAGTTTAACATCAAACCCAGGAATTAAGACCCTCAGCCACCGCCTTCTAGCACATATATTTTAAATGGGGTTGGGGCTTGCCATAAGGGCAATAGGGTTGGGACAGTCATATAGGTTCTAGGGCTTGACATGACCAGCTGATTGATTGGAGGAGGCCTCTCTGATGCCCGACTATATATAGATATGAACAGCCAGAGATAGATAGATATAAATGAACAGACTGGATAGATAGATAGATAGATAGATAGATAGACAGACTGAGATAGATAGATAGATAGATAGATAGATAGATAGATAGATAGATATCAACTAAGTGGGATAGACAGACATATAAATATGAACATTTATCTACCTATCCATCTCAGTCTATTCCTATATATCTATCTATCTCAGGCTGTTCATATTTATATGTCTATCTATCCCACTTAGTTAATATCTATCTATCTATCTATCTATCTATCTATCTCAGTCTGTCCATATCTATCTATTTATCTATCTATCTATCTCAGTCTATTCCTATATATATATATATCTATCTCAGGCTGTTCATATTTATATGTCTATCTATCCCACTTAGTTAATAACTATCTATCTATCTATCTATCTATCTCAGTCTGT
Source organism: Doryteuthis pealeii (assembly GCA_023376005.1). Lineage (NCBI taxonomy): Eukaryota > Metazoa > Mollusca > Cephalopoda > Myopsida > Loliginidae > Doryteuthis > Doryteuthis pealeii. The sequence continues at coordinate 65,296,809 of CM042164.1, forward strand.
CCAATATATATATATATATATATATATATATATATATATATATATATATATATATGGAGGCGCTTGGGCTAGTGTTTAGAGTCGTGGAAAATGGACTCGTCAATTCCTAGACGAAGCTGTTGGCATTTCACATAACGCTAATACCCCTGGGAAAGGTATGAATCCATATATTCTCCCTCCGCTATGGGTTAAATAGTAGGGCAGACTGGGCCCTTCAGCCTTGGGTAGGTAACCAGTCTAGGAGAGGGATAACTCTGAATTCAAAATTCCTGAGGTCAGTCGTTGATTGGGTTTGTGGCAACCCTTGATGCACCAATTCTTTCCTGTCGACTGTGCCAAAAAGTGTGGATGGTCCAACACAAGCCTTCACCACTATAAACAAATCACTGTGTGGGTGTTCATTGTATGTATGAACCCTCATGCGTCGAAAATCGACGAGAGAGTCCATAATATATATATATATATATATATATATATATATATATATATATATATATATATATATATGAACAGACTGATATAGATAGATAGATAGATATTAACTGAGTAGGATAGATAGACATATAAATATGAACAGCCAGATATATATATATATATATATAT
>CM042164.1:65299911-65347411 GCA_023376005.1 Doryteuthis pealeii
ATTTTTCATTTGAAAATATTTTTCAGATGAAACATTTAACATCTATTATACCTGCCCTGAACGTGGTTTATAAGACCCCCCCCCAAAAAAAAAAACCAATCCCCTCCCCCAAAAATACAAAAACAAAAAACAACAAAATAAAATCAACACACAGAGAAAGAGATTTTACCCTTCTGCAGAGGTGCAGTCGATGTATTCTATTGTCCCAGCCGACAGGACGGTTGAAAATCAAGACAAAAGGGATTGTCTGTAAGGAATTAAAGCAAGCATTATTAATAGACATAACCGAGGTATTATATAAGAGTGTCCATAGAGTGTATGATATCTTTTTATCTGACCACCAACCTAAAATGGCACAAGGGCACTTTTGAATGTGTGGTGCCACGCTGGAAGCAGGCCTTCCGTAGCGGTGTGTCTAAATATTGCTAAGATTCTGTCGGCATTTCCCTTGGCGATATCAGCCGGACAGTGAAAGAGTCTATCCCTTTTTCGCTTGCGCTAGACCAGGGAGATTGTTTTTTCTACTGAGGTGGAGCGCCACACCTAATGTCATCTTTACTGCACAGGTCAGATTGCCTAATCTGCAGTACTCATCCGCTGAGTTGGCGGGGACTGGTATCGAACCTGGAAGCTTGCGGTTCCTAAGCGAGTGCTCTACCGACTGAGAGGCTACCTCTTTTAGGTAAGGGCAGAGGTACTGCCTGGAGGCAAGTTACCTCCCCCCCCCGGAATTCAGCCATTATATTATTTTTACCATTCGACACAGAAAATCCCCTGTGTATCGATAATCCATGGAATATATTACTTTTCCAAAGCCGAGCTACATTTTCAGGGGCATTAACTCTTATTTACTTTTCAGAGTTATTTCCCTTGTCTTCCTTAACCCACTCAACTATTTTGCCTTCTAATATAATTTTTTTTAGTTAAATCCTACTTAGACATAAATTCCATCATCGTATGTCAGAAAAAAATACTAAAAATCAGGGAATTAACCGAATTTAATGAAATTTTCAGTGTTGATATATTAATGAATAAAAGATATAATGCACCAGTTATTTTATTTGAAAATTCTTACATTATTTCAGGTCAGTTAACGTTGAACCACGTAGCTTTGAGACGTAACACAGATTCATAAGCATACGTGGTTCAAAGTTAATTGACCTGAAAAAATGTAAAAGTTTTTAAATAAAATAACTGGTGCATTATATCTTTTATTCATTAATATATCAACACTGAAAATTTCATTAAATTCGGTTAATTCCTTGATTTTTAGTATTTTTTTTTCTTTCGACGGGGAAAATACAATAGTGGAATTTATGTCTGTTAAGTAGGATTTAATCTTTTTTGTTTGTTATACAGGATGTCCACAAAGTCAATGTGCACTTTAAATTTTAAAATTCTTTAAAATGCTCACGGACTTTAAAAGAATATAGAATAGTTGGGAGACGGCAGCAACAACGCTATATGTAACTTACCTCAAACCATCAAAGTAAGGCGAACAAAACATGCTGGAGAAGTAAGAACGAACTAATATGTGACGTTCTCCTGTGAACTACTACACATGTATAACACACAGTGGGTCGACCAACAAAAATGGTTAAATAGCGGATTAGGAGGCCATCCTGTCCTAAAAACGCTAAGCGGTACCTGCTCAAAATCTGACCCGTGCTAGTTTTAAACTCCTTAGCTGTTTGAAGGCGTTTTTCACGAAAAGTTAATGCGATATGAAAGCGATATTTTAGCCCCCCTCCTGCCAAGTATTTTCTTGACAACTAAATGTAAATATTTTACTCCCCCTCTTTAAAATATATTTTAGTAGTTTGAAAGCGTTAAAATCAACAAGTTAATGCAGGGGTCAGATTTTGAGTAGCTACCACTTAGCGTTTTTTAGGGCAGGAAGCCAGGACGCACGAATGCGCTATGCACCCAAAGATGTACATTGGTCACTTATGTGCAGATACTGGATGTCACGAGAATGACTTGTCTGGAGCGATGGGACGGGTAATAAAAAATAATCTATTCATTGTAAACCGCGATGCTTGCACAGAAAATCCGTCTTCGAGATTCAACCCAAAGAACTGCTCAGAGGAAGGCGAAAAACCCAGCTGCAAGCCTCCTGCACTCGGTGAGGATCACGCTCGTCTCGAATCGTGTGATTCGCAAGTCCCGTTACCTGATCTATCAAGTGACAAATCCCTTGCTATAGCAGAGAAAGCAACCACGGTTCCTGGAAGAGATCCTAACCCTGGCGAACGAGACCCTAGCCGTTCATCTCCGTCGGTTCTCCAAACCAGTCCTGAACTGACCAACCGCGAGTCCTTAATAAATAAAATGTTGAAGGTTTCATCAAAATAGGACAATTCCCTGATCTTTGGTAATTGTATGGACCATATGACTTTAGGCACCCCTTTTTGATATCGATTAAGAAAGGACATGTTTTTCATTTACACCCTCAATATCCGGTTAATTTAACAGATGATTTTTAGATATTTAAAATTATTTTATAAAACTAACGCCTTACCCTAACCCCTAACCCTAACTCTAACCCTAACCCCTAACCCTAACCCCTAACAAACAACCAGATATTGACGGTGTAAATGAAAAACATGTCCTTTCTTAATCGAGATCAAAAAGGTAATAGGTAATATGGTCCAATTGTTTTAAAATTTGTAAAATTGAATTTTTGAAAATTACCTCCCTTTATAAAAATTCGACATATTTGTATTGTAATTTTCAAAATCCAATCTTTTTTTTTGCAAGCAAAAAGTTTGCAAAAAAAAAAAAAGATTGGATTTTGACAATTATAATACAAGTATGTCGAATTTTAATAAAGGGAGTTAATTTTTAAAAATTCAATTTTATGGTCAGACGAGCATTTGGGTCATTAAATTTGTTGCCAAATACACTGGTTAAAAGTGATGGTGTAGCAGTCGCCTTAGGGTGATCAATCAGTTAGACATATTCCTTTTCCCCCCTTTTTTCAACAGACCTGTAAATTAACCATTTAACGTGGACTGTGTAAGGGGAACAACTTCGTAGGGAACAATATTTGTTTGACATCCCATAATGTAATACAACTTCCTTCTAGTCCCTTGTGGGTTCTAGTTGAATAAGGCAACGCAACTTTCACCCAGGCTAGCAAGAGTTAAAAGGTTTGGAGTGAAAGTTGTTCTATGATGAATTTCAGCCCTGTCGGCTGGGGCATTAGAATGCACCGACTTCACCTCTGCAGAGGGGTAAGACTCCCCCAAATGGGGCCACCCGTTGGCCGTGGGTGGCAACCCGTGATGCTTAAGGATAGACCCCAGGTGGCTGAGCAGTCCATGACTTGCAATATTCCACTTTAGGCTTTTCTTGGGCTAGACGGGCGGTCGGAGAGACCCCCTCCGATCAATCGGCTGGCCACGTCAAGCCCTAGCACCTATATGATTGCCCCAACCCTATTGCCCTTATGGCAACCCCCAATCCTTCTTATCATACGGGTGCTAGAAGGCGGTGGCTGAGGGTCTATATGTCATCTGATGGTGAGGTTCCAGTTCTGGAGGTTTGGGGAATGTGGAGCACCCCTTCATCACCATTGCTCCCTGGTCCACTCTGACCCGGAGTAGTAGTACCTGTTAAGGTCCCATCTATGGGTTGAATAGAAAAACATGAGTTGATAAACAAAATTGTATTATGTATTAAGAATTGATTTATTTCACAACTTTGTCGGCATTAAACGACCCACCGAGGTTGATATGCCGTAAAACAAACCAAACCAAACCAAACCAAACCAAAATATGATGAATTTTTATTAGTAGTCCCATGACACTGGTTACAGCGCACAGATAAATTTATTTTTTCAACTTTCCCGTGAAATTTCTGGAATTTGTAAGACCCCGTATTTTAAGTTATCAATTGGTGTTTATGTTACGATTCTTGTGGCCATTTTTAGGCTTCAAGTGAGAGCACTTTACAGTGGAGATCCCTAGTGTTAAGTACAGGCTGATACTTAGTGAAGAATACTTTGGTTCTTCCTCGGTGTTCCATAGTGTTGGGTAGAATCCTTTGGTTCTTCCTCAGTGTCTCTTAGTGTCGGGTAGAATCCTTTGGTTGTTCGCCGGTGTCCCTTAGTGTTGGGTAGAATCCCTTTGTTGAGCAGAGTCCTTGATTGGAGATCCGTTCGTCCGTGTCGAATACGTGCAAATGAACGGCTTTCAAGATCGGTGATTAAATAGTTAACTAACCACGTAGTCGAGTCGTTGATTGACGTCCACGCAGAGTCTATAAGTTTAAGTGGTGAACTTCAGCATACCTTATATAACACAAAGTATTGCATTTCCCATAGCGCTAATACCCCTGGGAAAGGTATGAATCAAATTCTCCCTCCAGCTATGGCTAAATAGCATGGCTCGGTAACCAGTCTCGGAGAAGGAAAACTCTGAATTCTAACCTGTTAAAACTCCACTTAGGAGGTTGGCATTGTGTCGCTGCCTGCTCGTGTGGAGGGTTGGTAAATATATACAATGAAGAAACATAAAATACGACAAACGAAAATGGTTAAAAAAAGAGGCTGGTAACTCTGTTATGTCTACGATTCCGTGCTATAAAAAGAAGTATAAAATACGCCGCAATAAAAGGGTTAAAAAGGGACAGGTAATCCTGTTATAATAATGGATATAATAATGAAATTATTGCGTTCAGTGCACCACAACTCATCAAAGGCTCATGTATGAGAATGATGTACTAAGGTCAGCAAAGGAATAGCGTACACTCATGATATATACAAGGTGTGTCAAAATGTATCGAGATTTTTTGTACGTTTTGACACACCTTGCATTTTGAAAAACTTAACGCTCCATTCATTGTTCATTTCTATCTTGGTAAATACAGCTACAAACTCAACACTTTTATGACACACATGGTATTCTGAAAAAAATGAACGTTCCATTCATTGTTCATTTCTATCTTGGTAAATACAGCTTCAAACTGGGCACTTTTATGACACTCCTTGTATTCTGAAAAAAATAACGTTCCATTCATTGTTCATTTCTATCTTGGTAAATACAGCTTCAAATTCGGCACTTTTATGACACACCTTGTTTCTGAAAAAATGAACGTTCCATTCATTGTTCATTTCTATCTTGGTAAATACAGCTTCAAACTCGGCACTTTTATGACACACCTTGTATTCTGAAAAAAATTACGTTCCACTAATTGTTCATTTATATCTTGGCAAATACAATGTAACGACTCATATAGACAGATTCGGTCGTACGAGTTATCCCCCTTAGACCGTTTACTTAGATTTCACCCATTTTTTTTTCCTCTAGTATTTTTGTTCTTAGCGAACGTTTTTGCTAATTACACTGGCTACTTCCGGCTTTTAGGACGGGGCGCCATTTTTGATTATTTCCTAACTTAATATCGTCCAGAGCGGACACATCTAAAATTTCCTCCATGCCTAAGATTCTTCATTCGGCACCACGGTAAGAGAAAACATTCTCTTTCTTCCCTTGAAGTTTGCGTACTATTAGCGAACTTCTGCATTACAATTTTCTAGTATATTTTGTCTGTCCACTTAGATATTTCGCGTATATATTCTACTGCGAATATACGGTAATAAAGGACTATTTGCTCGTAAATTCCTACCATAAAATAAACTGAACCCTCATTTTATGTCCGTGTTTTTGCAATGTTTTATTTTTCTTGCACCCGTTATTTTACAATACTATTACCGAATATACTTCTTCCCTTAGCTTCGCCGTATTCTCACGTAAGTCGTTGCCTTCTTTCTGCATTGTCATGTCTATTTACCTCATATTACTTTTGTATTTATTGTGTTTATTTCCCCGAACACTTACCATTGTTTCTACTCTTACTAAGATACATTTGTCGTCACTTCCCCATGTTTAAATAGCTTTATTCAGAGTAATACTTGCTACCTTCACAGCCGTCCCAGCCTCAATATGTCTCTATGATCTTGGCTACTTCTTTGACCCCAACCTCGTTTTTTTTACATTTCTTAACCTCGGCTTCCACACGTATCCTTTTTGGCTATGAGTTTACTACTAAACTCCCTGTTCACTGCTTAAGCCTCCCCTTCCCCCCTTACTTGTCTGCAACCTCATTCTACTTCCCTGTGTCTCTGAGTTCTGCTGCTATCATTATACCTTGAATTACTTCTGTTATTTGCTGTGTCACTTGTCTTTTCTTTATTTTCAGCTTTTTTTTTTTACCAATTCCTACTGAATAAAAGACTTTTACCTCTACCCACGGTTATTCGTGCTTTTTTGTCGGAAAGGTTAACCTACACGCATTGAAGGCAGCTAGTACTCCTTGGACAGGATACGAGCTGTGAACTAGGAGGCGTGATATACAGCTTCAATCTCAACATACCTTGCATTTATGTTTGTTTGCGCGTGCGTATGTGTGTGACCTGATTCATCGTTTGAACGTTTGAGTAGACGCTAAGTCAAGTGGTTTGGGAATCACCTGTGGTGATCCCGCTTGGGTCAACGGTAGGAAGTGATTAGGAATATTTTTTTGGTCTTAGATAAAATTTATTCAAGATGTTTGCTCGGTAAACTCTTTGTTGAAAATCACTTAAGTGCCCGGAAAAATGAATTAAAACCAGATGTTGAAAAGACCCCACACTTTGTTGGGAAACACCTTAATTAACCGGAAGAGATGTCCCTTAGGCGAGGGAGATTGGTGAGCGGAAGTGAATTCCATTGGCTGATTAGAATTAAAGAGGGCGGTATTTTTGCCAAAGTGGGATGTCCAAAGAGAATTGCTGATATCTTCACGCCAGCCGGAAATCAGAAGTTTCCGGTTGAGACATTATTTAACCGGGCCGTTTTTAAAGATAAGCGAGATTAAGCTGAGCGAGCAGCAAGAACAGATTTGGAGCTGTGTTAACAGTGGATGCAAATGCTAAGAGCCGACAGACAAACTGACTTCAGTCAAGACTATTGAAGAACTTAGCCAACTTTAAGAACTGCCTGAGCAATATCTTTGCAGAGCCCTTGATTATATTCTGACCAGAACACATTAATTAGAGGTCCATCGCTCCCACCGCCTTGAGTAAGAATTACTTTATATATTTTCTTATGGAATATAAATGTGTGTTGAATTTGAAAAAAAAAGTCGTTGTTTCTTTATGTGACCACTAAGCCGCCGTTAACCGTTGGGTATCAGTTTCTGCAGCAGATTTCTGGTCGTTTGAGATCTGAACACAACGTGGGCATTCGGTCAGACTTTCGGCAAGTGAAGAAACACTGTAACCCATGGTTGATGGAGAAGATCTGAAATTGACGGCCATTTTCGGAAATTCAGTTATCCCTTTAGCTCAGCGGCTGACGGGTTATATATGTATAGAGGGGAGGATATCAGGTATAGCGTTGTCGAATTACAAGTATGGAGGTTTTGAAAGATGCAGTGTCTCGGCAGCCAACAACTTATACAGGCAGTTTAATCCATGCCTCAGCAACTCTGAGAGTAAAAAAATGTTTCCGAAAGCTGTACTGCTTTCTGACTTTGTAAGTATGCCCATGTGTGTTAGAAACATGGAAATCAAAAAGGTGTGCGAGGTTGCAGTTGGTAAGATAGCTAATAACCTTATGAGTGTTTACCAAGTCAGTTGCCAGGTGTCAGAGTTTCAACGAATCCATGCCCAGGGCAGCAAAACGTTCAGAATATGGTAGATGCCTGATGAAGGGTAATCGCTTGGTTTGCTCGTCTCTGTACAATTATATCTACGATTCCAAGCTATTGTAATGGTTCATAAGCTGTAGATTCTTGTTAGGGCAGGTTTATGGAAGAAAGAAGAAAAATTATCGTATTCTAAAGATAGACAAAGCCAGACTGACCGACGCCAAAATTCAAACTCCCGCCAACTAAGGGACATTCTCAGAGTGGGGGAAGGAGAATATTTTTTCTAGTAGCAGAGGGCAGAAAGGCACTGGCATCGAAGGGATCAGTCACGAATACCAGTTCTCTTAGAACCGGGTGAACAAAAATACAAGTAAGCTTTAACATTAATAAAACTTTGTAAAAAGGAAAATTCATAACCGAACCACAACTTTGTAAATGGTTGTTCATTTGGTACAATTTATAATACACATATAAAGGACAATTTTTGTTACGACTCAAACTTCTTTGTTCATTACTGTTATGGTAATTTACCATGTACACATGAACTCTTCCAACTATAAATAGCAGCAGGTTCTGCTCTTAAGCAGGAGTCAATATTTCAGCGGACAACTGATAGACCTCACGAGTAACCTTCTCATTTGTATATGTTTGTACTACTGTTCTTTATTAATATATTTGTTTAACTTATTTCCTTTCTTGTGTCTTTATTCTGTCCCCTAACCAGGCCACAACAATTACTTGTACTGATTTTCTTGTTTCTTTGATGTTACATATCACATAAAATTACCCCAACCAACATACAACACCATAATCAAGAAACATAAAATATGCTGCAATAAATGGGTTAAAAAGGGGCGGGTAACTCTGTTATATCTACGATTCCAGGATGTAAAAACAAAGAAACATAAAATACAATAAAAAGAAGAAAAAAAAACACGACTGGAAATGACTTGAGGTAAAATGTCGTTTATTGTTTGTTCAGATTTAAATAACAGTCCGTGAATATCCACAATGGGATCAAAAAAAATACACACCACATTTTTTCACTTAGTCAACAGTTCCACCCAATGGTGTGACAAGAGCAACTCAACATGTTAAAGCCTGTTTTTTTTTGCCGCCCTTTTTGTTTAAATTCTTAGATGAGGTTGTTCAAAAGCGCAGCCATGTTGTTTTTTGTTACTTAGATAATTACTGTATTCATTCAATTATTTCTTTTTCGGTTGGGAAGGGATGGACATGGAAATGGAAATGATTTTTTTAGAGATTCGAATTTAAAAAAAAGAAAAGATGTTTGACATTCCAAGGGATGATAGAATAGCTATTTGCTATGGTTTTTTTTAAAAAAAATCTATTCATCTGGTTTATATGAAGCTTGTTCATTTAATTGTATATCTCTAGTACAAACGACTAAAGATCTTTTGAGAATTTCAAAATGGCTACCTTAGATTTGAAAGCCGAACGAGTTTACCGCTAATAACAGTTAAATTGGCGCCAGATTTTTACAGAGATGCGTCACGTGACTTTTGAGGCACATTGATTAGATCTTTACAAAAAGATATTAATAAAAATACTTATATACAACACAAGTTTTGTGATGTCAACGTATTTACAATTATATTTGTGCCAGTGTTCATATATATATATATATATATATATATATATATATATATATATATAAAAGCACATCTTTATACCTATATAATCTGGTATCTTCCATTTTATATCATTGTAGAGAAGTCAGCCATAGCTGTATGGATCAGCCACCTATATATATTTAAAGACGAGCCTCTCATACTGACCAATGTTTTGTTATACATGATGTCCACAAAGTCCGTGTGCAATATGAAATTTACATTTAAAAAAAGTGCACATGGATTTTAGGGACACTTTGTATTTCAATAAACCTTCGAGTCAATATATTGCCTCATTCATGTTACATTACAATCTATTGAAATATATGAAATATATATAGGTGACTGATCCAGGGGGAGACAACTCTGATTGACTTCACCACACTGATACTGAATTCTTTAATTTTTTTACCAGTGATTCTTTCATCTTAATATATTTTGCTTTGTATCGCAAATCTCAAACAAGGACAGACTATGTAGTCGGACAATCGGACAGTGTCCGAAAACCCAAAATACTAAAAGGCACAAGTAACCATGCTCTCATTTTTGATGAGCCTCAAATAAATCTTTTATTGCTAAAATATCTTAACACTACGAATCTCTGCTGTTTTATTAGTATATCCTGTTAGATATATCCCTTACGGGACTCCATAGTACTGGAAACAAACAGTCTCTAGATCTGTCTATATTCTTTTAAACATGGAGGTTTAGAAGCAAAGGTCTGACTAAGATTGCACATATCCGTATGGAATATATGTTAGGGTGAAATGGGCCAAAAGGCCAATAACACTTTTTTGTCTAGTTTGTCTCTAATCTTAAGATCATTATTGTACAATCTTTAGATAGCAATATGGATTAAGAAGTGGACAGCTGCCTGATCAATTAGACAACGGTAACCACCTAGCCGAAGTTATTCAAATTTAACCATATAGCTGTATTCCTTACGTCCCCGAACGTCAATACACCGGCATTCTTGATTTCTGTACACTAGTAGTGTTAGATATGCTATTCGAATAAGTAAGTAAGATTAATTAAGAAGAAAGAAAAATGAATGGATAACTGCCATTGATTCCGCTAAGAAATTCTGGTACAATTATTTTGCATTAGTTTTGTCTAGCTTTTGTATTAGTTTTGTCTAACTGTTTTCTAGTTCTCGACTTTTATTACAGAGAATGAGTAATATTTCTTACGACAGGCTGAACTTAAGACATTAAAACCAGCTTTTAAACAGGACGACTTACGAGGTTTTAATCAACGCAAACTTCCCTTTATTATCAGTCGACAAAGGTTTTTTTTCTAGACAGATTAACGGCATATATATATATATATATATATATATATATATATATATATATATATATATATATATACCAAACTTATTGGTAAACCCTTGCGGTAAGAAAAAAAAACCCGCAAATATTTTGATGGTAAAAATATACTACCAAACTTCACCTGGGGAAAAAATGAAAAAAAAAAAAAAAAAAAAAAAAAGACCAATAGGATCGTACCAACCGAAAATAATCGGTTAATACTATTTACACTTGGCTAAAAAAAAAAAAAAAAAAAATTATAATTATATATAAAAAAAAAAAAAAAAATAAACCGCTAGGATTATCTAAAGCTAAAAAGTGAAAAGTGCTCAATACCTAAGTAGAGCAAATAATAAAGTTAGACCTAATCAGTCAGATATACATACTAACAGTTTCGCTTAGTAGTTCATCAGGGCAAGAATATATATATATATATATATATATATATATATATATATATATATATATATATATATTCGAGATTCTAATCCTTTCTTATAATTTGTTTAGAAGGAATTCTTTTAGTAATTTCTACAAGTAGTTGACGGGTATTAGTTTAAAAGTTGTGTTTCAATGTAATGTGTTTTTATTATTATTTTTGTTTTATTGGAGATATCATCTCCTAATTGATATATGAACTGATAAACAACATTTGTTTTTTTATTTTATATAAGGGTTTTCTTTTTGGTGAAATCTTGTTAGTAACTACGAGGTTAAAGATTTAACATTTTTTTTGTAATAAATAATAAGTCGTAAATAATATGTTATATCAGGAACACAACTACGACCGTTTCTCGTAGATTCTCGTAGATTCTCGTAGATTCTCATAAATTAACCAGTTACCTATTTGATCAAAGTGCAATCCGGCAACACAAGACACAGAAACACAACTATTACATTAATATGCGACAATTACTTGTAGAATATATATATATATATATATATATATATATATATATATATATATATATATTTCTCTTTCTCACACACACATTACGGAACAAATATTGAAAAAAGTCCCTATAGATCGATATTGGCGAGACGTTTGTAATACTAATGCCAGCCGACACATTATATATAATATATATATATATATATATATATATATATATATATATATATATATTATATTGTTATAGCTGGGAGAAGACAGTGGTAACGCTACAGTGTTATACACTCGGTAATGTTGCAAATAACAGCCCCTTCAAAAAAAAAAAAAGAAAAGAAGTTTAATTAAGGCACCGAGGAAACTGGACAACTAACCACACATATGTGTCAGGTTGTACCACTATAAACTCAATCTTGTTTCATATTTTATTTTCTTGGAGAGAATTGAGCAAATACCGCCATTTTGCATAAAAAATAATCAGAAGGAACTGTTAACCTTTTACGATTAATAGATTATATATATATATATATATATATATAATCTTTGGGGAACTTGAAACTTAAACTTATATATATATATATATATATATATATATATATATATATATATATATATATATATAATCTTTGGGGAACTTAAAAGTTGGAATTGGTAAGTTATAAAAAATTGTTTTTTATTTAAAAAATGAAAAATATTACAAATTTTGTGTTGATAAAATTATCATTTTTAGTTTGATTTTATTTATTTATTTCACTATTTTTACTATTATTTTTTGAACTTTCACTACTTGAATTTACTCAAAGAAAAAAATGATAAAAAAACATTTATTTCTTTATTTCACTATAAGAGACATGCTCTGATGATGATCAAAACGGATTGAAATATTGCAATATAAGCTAATAAAACTACATTACTTAACATCTGTGAATTTTTCAAATTTATAACTCTGATATTATTTCACTATGTTTCTTTTTGTTCAAAAAATTCTTGAAACTTCACTACTTGTATTTACTCAAAGAAAAAAAAATAATAATGATAAAAACATTGTTAATAATACAATGTCTTGGAATTGACTTAGTTTTGAATTTGTAATTCTTCTTGTTTTGAATTTTAATAGTTAAAAAAAATGCACAAGAGAAAGGATTTTGGGTAAGAGAGGAGGTGGAAGGGATGGGTGAGAAAAGTCCGAACTTTTTTTTGGGGGGGGGGTTAAAAAAGTAGGAATATATCTTAAGCGAAAAACGCATTTGTTGAACGGCGTCAATAAAAAAAATAATTATAATGAACCCATGGACGTAGTTTTAAGGCTTCAATGGTTATAAAATATTAATTAAAATAGTAGTTTTTCACATGCATTCCATTCAAACTCAAATACACACAAAAAAACTTTACAACACAACAGTATACGCTCGTGTATAAGTCGATCACGTGTACAGGTCAACTCTTGATTTAAGGTCACAATTTAAGGTCACAATTAAGGTCATAATTCTTGAGACCAAAGGTTGCACCAGACCCTTCCTTCCTTCATTCCTTTGAATTTCAGCCTTCAAAATTATTACTCATGTATATTTTAGCACCAATAATTTATTTTTTTGCCCCAAATTAAAAAAAAGTTATAGAGTAAAGTTGGTGGAGTGGCCTATTGTCGGTATCAGCCGGACAGCGAGGGAGTCTATACCCTTTTCACTAGCGCTAGTCCAGGGAGATTGTTTTTGCTGAGTTTGAGCACCACACCAACCGTCAGCAACCCACTTTGCCGCACAGATCAGATTACTAAATCTACGCTACTCATGTGCTGAGTTGGCGGGGACCGGTATCGAAGCAGGAACCTTGTGATTACCTAGGTGAGTGCTCTACCGACTGAGCTAAACCGACCCCTTAAATTGATTTTCAAAATTCGACTAATACACGGGTATATACAGCAAAAACATTTTTAAAAAATTGTGTGCTTGTCTGAAATTGTTTGATGACTTCTTCAGAAATGAATGTTTGCTTTCGTTATTTATTTATTTGTTTATTTTTGTTTATCAATTGTGGACTAGCCTATCTTACCTTTCATAGAGAGTAAATGAACTGGTCCAAGACTATTTGTACACTGCTGTTTTAGAACATCGGAGTGATTATTGAGACTGCGAAGATTACGGAAACATTACGCGAACCGTCTACCTCGATGTTTTAGCACTCTGTTCCGAGTTACTCTATGTCTGGCGCAAACTGTAGTTGAATGTACTAGTATACTGAATATTGTATGACCCAGTATACAACAAAAGGGCCGGCCGATGTGCCGCATATCTGATGAAGACCGAAGAGTGTATCTGTCGAAACCATATATATACATAATGAAAATAGAAGTGGCATTTTATCTGCATTGTAACTCTTATGTATCCCTTAAAAATTGCCGACACGCAAGTGGGTCGACCATTGGCGGGGGTAAGTACCTAGGACTTACCCATAGTCTACACGGCCCCTCCTGGGTAGAGTGCTTTAAACCTGTAGTAACTAACGCCACTGCCGATATCACTTACGTGCGAAGTTGGGCGCATTGGTAAGAAAAATTAGTTCCGATTTAGTGATTTAATAAACTCGAATACAGAAAAAAGCCTCAAATTCTATTCGTGAGTAACGGTTGCTTTCTTTAAATAAATAATGTAATAAGTAATTGACAGTTACCTCCCCTATTTTAGGATTAACTCCCATTTGGAGAACTCTCTAGTGAATACTAGACTACATAAACTCTCAGTAATTGTACCAATTATTCAAAGTAGAATAAAGCTTAACAAAGTCTATCGGTGTTATCGTTTGTAATTACAAATAACTTTTTATATTTTTCAGGGTCGATAATTCTTTTAAATCTAAAATAAAATAAAAATCCAAAATTTACAAGCCTCTCATAGAACCTTGAAATATTTTTCATATCATTTCATTAAATCATTGTTAAATTAACAAATTAATATATTAAAAACACTTAAGAAACTTTAAGCTATTCTATCTTAGCTTAGTTTTTTCACTGTTTTAATTTTGCCTTAATAACAATTTATTCTTAGTACCTTTTAGCAAATATTTTTTTTTTTTTTTTTTGTTTTTTAATATAACAATTTTCTTTAGAGGTCGCGTGTAAAAAAAAAAAAAAATATATAGATAGTTGGACACACATATAAAGATACGAACACGTGATGTCGTAGTCGAGTTACGTAATAGTATTCGTCGTTGAGTCACTGCTAATCGAATAGCAAGTAATACTGTTGGAGAACTGCGCGTTGACTCTATTATTTATATTCATGTACAAAAAAGTAATAAATCTTTTCCGGATTTCCAATTCTGTTAATTGATTAATTCAGTTACAACAAAAACAACATTCTGTATAATTCGTTCTAAATAACGTTGAGGTCTGATTTATGATGAGCAGTATCTCCCGAGGCCGACAAATCGTTAAAGGTTGCCCATACCTGATATAGATCAACACTCCCGGACCCTGTACCAAACGAACCAAATACATTTATCTCAGAGTTGATGAATTACACGATTTTGGTATCGTTGGTTTTATAAGTACATAATTGCAGTGAACGGTCTAATACTTGACCCTTTTGTAGGTAGAGTTGTAATAAGTATTTGAGAGCCTTTTTTATTATTACCTCCACTTTGGGTAACTCTTTGGTGATTCTAAGAGTATATAAGCTCTCTCAGTAAACTGTAAAATTATTCTAAGTAGAATAAAGCTTTCTTAAGCCTATCTATGTTTTCGTTTATCATTACAAGAGTAAATGAAATTACCGGCCTTAAAATACAACCCCCAGACATTTCTCTAGGAAGAAGCACGTTAAAAATAACAAAAACCACAGCGATCAAGGGCAGACAACTCTTTCGGCACATAAACTATAAGCATAGCTATTTTCATTAATTATACAATACGACCCGAATTATATTGTGTTTAACACGTAGAACATGTTTTTGTAGAACGTGTGGTGAAGTCAATCCTAGTTGTCTCCCCTTGGATAAACCACTCTAAATTCTAAAAGAATCTTCACCTTAACTAGGTTATATAAGTTATATTTAGATAAAGCTTAAGTAAAATAATTACCTTGTTTGTATTAATTATAACTAACTTTTTTTCAGGTTTATATTTCTATTTAAGTATTGGGATATGACTGTTTTTTTATTTATATCTATTTTTGTCATGAGATATTCGTATTCAATATGTAGCAATTTCCTCGCATGGTAATGCTACAGAGGGGGATCCTCAGCAATAAGGAAGTAGAAGGTAAGTAGAATCCCAAACTGAACAACGGCAACTGACAAAGACGGCAAGGAAATAAGAGAAAATACCTTGTCTCGTATTTGAAGTAAGCAGAATTAGTCTTGCAACAAATTGCCTATGTAGAGATCTTGGCTCGGTATTTGGTGCCACTGTCTATTAGTCTATGATCACTGCAGTTCTATAAGTACGATCGACGCGTCAAAACAAGTCCCTTATATCTTAGGTCAAAATGTGACCTTTCACCTATGCGGCCGACACGTGACCTTTAATGCAAATAAACATGTTATAAATATGACGTAGGTAGGAGCTTCTTAATCATCACTACTAAGTAATCATTTACTAATAATCATTTTATTTTTATCGTATTTTCTTTTTTTCGTTTAAATTGTATATATAAACCACCCCCTTCCATCACGACTATGTAAATACGAGGTTAGGTGTAGGTTTGTCATGACTGGTGTGTTTTGGTGTTTGTAGTGCGAATTGGTTTTATGGTGAATGGAAAATTGTTGTATGAATTGGGTCACGAATGGAAATAGTTAAAAGTTAGGTTAGAAATGACCAGCGCCCTCCCATTTTTAGGCCTTGTGCCACACTTTTGCATATATTTTACGAAATGAATAATTGAATCATCTCTCTGCTCGGGTATTCCTATTTTTTATAAATAATAATTTATATAATTTATAAATAATAAAAAAAAATAATTTATAAATCATATTATAATGATATTTATTATAATGATAATTTTATTTTTTAGAAATAATAATTGAATCATCTCTCTGCTCGGGTATTCCTATTTTTTATAAATAATAATTTATATAATTTATAAATAATAAAAAAATAATAATTTATAAATCATATTATAATGATATTATATTATAATGATAATTTTATTTTTTAGAAATAATAATTGAATCATCTCTCTGCTCGGGTATTCCTATTTTTTTTCTGAAAAATGATAAACTTTTCTTGTTTCCTTTTTTATTTTTTGGAAACGTTGTTTTATGACTATTAACCGCCTTTAAAATTGAAAGAAAAACAAAACAAACAGCAAGTTGCGCTTAAGATATTTTATGTAATTCGGACAGCAGAAAATAAAAGGAGTATCTAAGAGTAGGGACAAAGATTTTGGATCAAGCAAGTTGTATAGTCACAGAGGGCTGTTTATTTCTTCCAAGGCTCATGTGTTCTTTTCAGAGAGAGAGAGAGAGAGAGAGAGAGAGAGAGAGAGAGAGAGAGAGAGAGAGAGAGAGAGAGAGAGAGAGAGAGAGAGAGAGAGAGAGAGTAGTGGGGGGAGGGGTTTTCAAGACACGGTTTTCTCAAACTTCATCCAATACTTTATTGAACGTTTTTTTTTAAAAATAAATATAGAATAAATAAATATTTGAAAAAAAAAAAAAGAAAAAGTAGAAAGAAGATTGAAGAAGAAAAGGTCAAATAAGAAGGAGAAAAAAAATCTTCTTCATTGATTTTTTTTGTTTCAAATTCATCACACAAGCACAAAAAGTTCTTTCACACAACCTTATAAAGGAAAAAAACTTTCAATATCGTCATCAACATCTGTCACTTAAAACAGATGGTTTTGTAAATATATTAAATAAATAGATAAATTATTCATATGACCATGAAGTTTTGTTCTGTTCTGTTGAGGAGGCATTTTCTTTTATAAAAAATATTATGGCTTTTAAAATTTAAAGGCACTAAATGGTTTTAATGTTGCAGAAATTTTATAAACCAATAATTTTTTTTTTCATCATACCGTATTTTGGTGTTTAAAACCGACAATTCCCGTTCAAACTCAACCCACAACCTGGCGTTTTATTTTTATCATTTTATTTGTATCAAGATCAATTTATAATTGTGCAAAATGTGTGTTTTGCATTTCGTCGAGGTTAAGCTTTTCATACAGACCAAGATACGGTAATTGACAAGAGACTGAATATACGAATCTACTACACATTTTGGTTAAGTCTATTGTAATAAGTGATTGAGAGTTACTTCCCCTGTTTTATTATTACCTCCCTTTTGTGGAACTCTTTGACGTTTCTGAGAGTATATAAACTCTCAGTAAACTGTAAAAGTATTCTAAGTAGAATAAAGCGTTCTTAAGCCTAACCGTGTGTGTTCGTTTATTATTACATCTATCGTGAAGTCAACCCGTTGTCTCCCCTGGATAGCCACCTACGTATATTAAAAGATAGAAGCTCCAACCTAACTGACCCCAGTTGCGTTTGGTTTCCATAAATCTTCAAATCAATAACACCATTGCTATTGAAAATTATAAATTCATCTTCAGGTTAAGCTTTGCAACAGACCAAAATACGGTAATATGTCTCATTTTACTGGTATTCTCGAATGAAATATTCAATTGAGTTTTTAGGGGGTGGATTTAACGTTCCGTTTTAATTGAATAATTTCAAATGCTATCAACACTTGACAAGAGACTGAATCTACGAATCTACAACTCGTTTGGTAAAGTCTGTAGTGAAGTCAACCCTAGTTGTCTCCCCTGGATCAGCCATTTACGAATATTAAAAAAAAAGAAGCTCCACCCCAACTGACCCCAGTTGCGTTATATTTCAATAAAACTTAAAAGTCAAGCTATTACCTCGTTCGTTTTTCAGAACAGTCTCTATGTTTTTTTTTTTAAAGAAATGTTACTAATCTCTCAATTTTTCAAGTGTTCCGTTGAATCGTTTGTAGAGTATTCTTTCTTTACTGTTTTGCCTTTTCCATTTCAACTGGAAATATTAATTGCCGGAGTCAACAAAAGTAGACAGTTACGTTTACTAAACTTGGTATTTAATATGACATCTTAAATCTAAAAAAGATGTTTTACACTATTTCGTTTCACGTGTAAGTCAATAGCGTCTCTCCCAAACCAAGGACAGACAACTCTATCGGTACACAAGCTTTAAGCACAGCTATTTCGATTAATTAAAATCATTTACCCTATATTTATAGGGTTTATACCAAGAGGAGATAACTCTATTCCTCTAAGTGTCGAGAGCACGTATTGGTGTGAAATAGCCATCTAAACAAAGCGCTTCGCTATGGAGTAGTGGTTAGCACGCTAGAGACGCAGACCATTCGCATTGCAATGAGTTTTTATTGCGCCACAGTTGTTTAGTAATAAGATAATCTTTGTAAATATAAAGATGGCAACAATGACATCAATTCCCACGGCTCCAATAAAGTGATTAATTTCAACCAAATTAATTCGTGAAATAAAAATATTTTCTATGAAAAATAGAGATAAATCAACAGCGTTTTATGCCTACACATGAAAATATTGTTCCCAATCGTTTATTTTCTATTTTTCAAAGACTTAGTTAAAAAACTAATTATTTTGTTTGATTCAATTATTCAATATATATTACCCGTTTTTTAAATACTGTTAAAACCAAGTTTTAAAAAAATCGGCAAAACTTTCTAATTTCATATGAGTTATCTCCCTTCATTTAATTTTTTTTGCCTGAATTATTTCATGAAATATAATTTTTCGATTCTTGATATTAATAATAAGCAAATAAAAAGAATATAGAAAAAATTAATCCCTGCCAAGCCTATAATAAAATAACCCACAATTCTTTTGGATTCTTAATATATTTTGATAAGCGTTCATAGTTTCATATTGTTTAGATATATAGATATGCAATCTTTGTATGTAAACTATAAATGGTGATCATTAAATTCGATTATTATAATTTTTATAATAACAATAATCAAAATTTATTTGTATATATTAAATTATTTACAATCAAATCTGAATTTTTCTTTCGAATTTTTTATAGACATAATTGCCTCATCTTTTGATCATATTTATTCGAGCCGTGGGAAGATTTCAAATGTAAAAAAAAAACTTAATTTTCGTCTCACCTCACTTTAAGCTAAACTCTTGTGCTGTATCGCGACCCCCTAACAAAATGTATCGTAGAATTAGCACCAACACGACCTGTCTGTCTTGTCGTATGGTTTGGCCATTGTTTCAGTAAACTAGTAGCTGTCCTTATTACTGCATATTGCGACTTCGACAAAGAAATTTACCCCCGTTCGTATATTAAAAAAAATCGAAAAGAAAATTGCTAGAGAAAGAATTTACCTCTACAAGTCGTTCTAATTGTCGTCGTAAGATTTCATCATAAATCTTTCTGCATTCTACATGCTATATATATATATATATATATATATATATATATATATATATATATATATATATATTACATGGGTCATTTTAGTACCTATATGAAAAAAAATGCTCTTGAATAATAAGATAACAGTAACAAACTAATTGGATATTAATGTCTTTGTGGAATACTGATAAATTTTTGGGATTTCCTCTGTTGGCCTTCTAATTCTTCAACTCAAACTGGCGTTTCGTTAAATTCCCAAACTTTGACGGGTGTGATGACGTCAGAGTGGACTGTGATTGAGCGGAGTTTATCTTCGCTGGCGTGACGTGTGTCTGCCGATTTTGAGCGGAATTTTTTGAAGGCTCTTCGCCTGCTGCTACTCGTCGTTAATTGACCAACTTCGTCAGACTTTTCTTCAGAGTACTGCAAAAAAAAAAAAAAAAAAAAAAGGAAAAAAAAAAAGATTAAAAAAAGGAAAAAAAGAAATGTATGAGAGGAAAAAAGAAACGTGTGAGAGGAAAAATAAAGGTGACATGATCGTAATCTTGGGTAATTTGGATGGTCGTTAGGGTGTCACATGATAGAAGGTGGTGAATACACAAACATGTACATCTTTACACACATCTGTTATAGGCGATATAGCAATTCTAGTAGTAATGCTTGCATTAATTCCTGACCACAGACTATCCCTTTTCCCCTGATTTCAATGCATTTCTATAGTAAAACCATTAACAATGCATTTACATTATAGATATATATATTTACCAACCCCTCCGCACGAGCAGGATGCGACACAAGGTCAATTTCTTAAGCGGAGTTTAACAGGTTTGAATTCAGAGTTTTCCTTCTCCTAGACCGGTTGCCTAACCAAGGTTAAAGAGCCCAGTCTGCCCTACTATTTACCCATAGCTGGAGGGAGAGTAGGATTCATACCTTTCCCAAGGGTATTAGCACAAAGTGAAATGCAATTAGCACGTCCAGGATTTGAACTCGGGGCGACAAGTCCATTTCCCATGACTTTAACCATTACACCACGCGCTTCCTATTATTTACATTATAGATATAATTCAGTCATCGGCTTTCATATATAAACGCCACGTAAATAACGTAAATAACCTTTTATCACACATTCAACATACACTGAACATCTTTCATCTTTTACTCATACGAAGTTTCAATGTCCTGAAGAAGGTTTTATTTAAAAAAAAACGAAATACTTAAGTATCGACGTAAAGAGTTTCCATCGTTCATGACATCCTGTGTTTGTTTTCTTTAAAGATTTTCTCCACATAATTCAGTGAGTAATGCCTGCATTAATTCCTGACCACTGACAATCCCTTTCTTCCTGATTTTCAATGTATTTCTATAGTAAAATCATTAGCAATGCATTTACATTATACATATAATAGTCCTATCCTTTCAGTAATGCTTGCATTAATTCCTGACCACTGACAATCCTTTCTTCCTGATTTTCAATATATTTCTATAGTAAAATCATTAGCAATGCATTTACATTATACATATAATAGTCCTATCCTTTCAGTAATGCTTGCATTAATTCCTGACCACTGACAATCCCTTTCTTCCTGATTTTCAATATATTTCTATAGTAAAATCATTAGCAATGCATTTATATTATACATACTAGAAAATATATGCACCCTCCGGGTGCAAGTATTTAAGTTTTAATATAATAACATATCATGTTAAATTAGAAAGGCTAATGAAACTGAATAAGAATTCAGATAAAAATATTTGGAACAGAGGGGGTATGATTGAAAAATAGAACAACTTTGAAACTAACTCTTCCATCATTTTCCCTTACTCCCATCTTTCATTGGTAAATTTTCCTAATTTAACTATATTAAAATAGGAAGTAAAGAATAATATTACAGTTATTTCTTATTGTTAATGGATTTCTTTTAAGATTTATCCCCGACATTTTTGCTCATATTCATTAATATAAAACCAAACAATTAGAAATCAATAATACTAAGCATATATTTATTAAAATCAAATTTTTAAGATCAATATGCAAATTAGCCTTCCCATTCACACTGTAAACCGCTGTTTTCTTGTATATATAAATACAATTGCATGTTATTAGTATGTAGATATTGTTAACAGTCTTAATGATGTAAAACAATTTTATTAATAATTGAGGTTTAAATAAAAATAAAATCATGGAAAATGTGATGTAAATAACAAAGGGAATTGTGAATTGAATAGTAATATAGTTTCGGTTACAGACATACAGACCCACAATCTCCATTATAATAAGAGATAATAGCCCTATTCTTTCAGTAATTCTTACATTAATTCCTGACCACTGACAATCCCGTTCTTCCTGATTTTCAATATATTTCTATAGTAAAATCATTAGCAATGCATTTATATTACACATATAATAGCTCTATTCTTTCAGTAATGCTTGCATTAATTCCTGACCTTGATAATCCCTATTTTGTTAAACCCAAATTTGAAAAAAACATTCCCTTGACTTACCGATGATTTGGGCCTGCGTCCTCTTTCTGGTTCACGCTCAAGGTCAGGTATTACCATTGGTTGGAATGCTGAAGGCACATTGTTCTGCGTTGAGTCAGGCGTCTCGGGCCACGTCGACGAGGCCCCGGCAAGAGGACTCTCGGGTCTTTCCGACGGAGTTGTGGTACCGTCGTTTGATTTCACGGAACTGGAATCAAAGGATCGTGTCTTTTTGAATGCTGGCCGCAATTTCTGCTTGACCGCTTTGAATATATCGGACGGCCGCATTATGGACGGAGCTGCAGGTTGAGTCTGGACAGTTGCTTTGGCTAACGAGCTAATTGCCGGACTGTCCACGCTGCTGGACTTTTTGAAGAGCCGTCTTTTATCCTTCGCTGTCGATTCCGTCTGGGTCTTCGGACTTTTACTGTCGGCCGCCTTCAGCTGTTCATCGAAAGATACCGTTGGTTTGAAATCTGGTTGTTTTATCTACAAAAAAGAAAAAATGAGATGGGAGACGAGACTTAATTTACGTTGCGGGGGGAAAATAGCAAATTATAACGATAAGTCCGCCCACTGTTATCTGTATTTTAAGTTTGTTAGGGGTTCGACTATTGAACATTATATATATATACACAAGGTGTGTCAAAAAGTATTTTTTGACACACCTTGTATTCTGAAAAAAATGAACGTTCCATTCATTCTTCATTTCTATCTTGGTAAATACAGATTTAAATTGGGTACTTTTTTGACACACCTAGTAATCTGAAAAAACAAAAAAAAAAACAAAAACAAAACAAACTAATAAATTTTTCAGAATACAAGGTGTGCAAAAAGTACAAAAAATCGCGATACTTTTTTGACACACCTTTATATATATATATATGCTCCTCATCCTCTAGTGGGTTGAGCACTTTGGAGGGGATTTCGCTGACCACCGCCAACTAAGCTTAAAAAAGGCAACGCTCTCCGATAAAAGGGATGGAACACTCTCTGGCGGCCTGTACATATATACAGATGTATGTATTTATCAGTTAAAATCCCGCTCCTAGTCTGTAGGCGATGGCCAAGTGGTTAAGGATCTTGACTGATGATGAATAGATCGAGATTCCATCCCGGCTAGAGGTAGCCTGCAAATGTCTAGCCACACTGGAGAGACGTGATACATCGAAACACGTCTGTAGATGACTATATATATATATATATATATATATATATATATATATATATATATATATATATATATAAAGTGTTGTTATGGGTCCAACGGGAGAAAAATAGATATTTTATAAAAAAGAAGGTTTGCAAAAAATAGATATTTTATAGATATTTTATAAAAAAGAAGGTTTAAACATTTTTTTTTTAGTTCAACCGTTATTACACAACCATTATAACCAAAAAGTAAGTTACAAAAACACACACAACCTATCAAATATCGGACATATTCTGCCAAAATATAATAATTCAATGCATGAAGAAGATAACAGATCTGAAACACGTGTCGCATATGTAAGTTAATAAAATAAAAAAAAAACATAATCCTTTTTGCAAACCTTTTTTATAGTATATATATATATATATATATATATATATATATTTATATATATATATATATATATATTCTGGATAAGTAGCTTTAATTTTTGTTTAATCTTACAACATGATCCGTTAATTTTTAACTAGTTGAAGATATAGTTTTTAAATGTGACTGTTCTGTAAAAAATGAAGTAAATGACTGAAACTTACTCTTATTTGGATTGTGAATATTAGTATTACATTTTTTTTTGTACACTAAAAACTAAATTAACATAAAAGTGTTTTATAATTTGCTTGAAGCATTGTGTTCAAATTGGTTTGGTGGTTGGTTTTGAAGGCTATTGCAATGCAAGTGAAAAGAAAAATAAGGTAACTATGATGTTGTTTGTTTACCTTTGATTTATTCTTAATATTTCGAGGTAAAGATCTCTTCGTCAGAAGATTTCTGAAAGTCTGGAGTTTTTGCTAGGAATCGTTCATTCTGTTTTGTATCTTATATCTACCAAATTCTCTGCGTGTGTATGTGTGTGTGTGTGTTTATGTGTGTGTGTCTGTCCAAGAATGTCTTATTATCATTCCAGGTTTGGCCTACCCTTTTTTGTTTTATTATTAAGCAGGTCTTAGTAGTTTGTTTGTTTATGTGTGTGTGTGTCTGTCCAACAATGTCTTATTATCATTCCAGGTTTGGCCTACCTTTTTTGTTTTATTATTAAGCAGGTCTTAGTAGTTTGTTTGTTTATGTGTGTGTGTGTCTGTCCAACAATGTCTTATTATCATTCCAGGTTTGGCCTACCTTTTTTGTTTTATTATTAAGCAGGTCTTAGTAGTTTGTTTGTTTATGTGTGTGTGTGTCTGTCCAACAATGTCTTATTATCATTCCAGGTTTGGTCTACTCTTTTTTGTTTTATTATTAAGCAGGTCTTAGTAGTTTGTTTGTTTATGTGTGTGTGTGTCTGTCCAACAATGTCTTATTATCATTCCAGGTTTGGCCTACCTTTTTTGTTTTATTATTAAGCAGGTCTTAGTAGTTTGTTTGTTTGTGTGTGTGTGTGTGTGTGTGTGTGTGTGTGTACTTTCTAGGCACATCTAATTCTTTTATTTTCACAATTTTATTACTTTCACCTGTTAGCTTCTGTTGGCCTTAACTTTTAAGATTTTAATGGGTGGGCTATTCTGTACAATGACCGAAATCTTAACATAAAAGAAAAGCGAAACAATCTTAAGATAATAATAAAATGTAATTGTAATCTACTTACATCGATGTTCTCGGGCATGCTCATCTGCCTGGTGTGACCGATTTTCGGTGCGCGGGGCCAGGACATTCCAAAGCTTGGCTTATCGAAAAACTGCCGGCGAGCTGTCAGAGGTGTGACGGATTCAGTGCTTTCCGTTCGCGTCGGGACAGGAAGGCTGGGCGATTTCTTCAAACTCTCTGTCGGTATCGTTGTACCTTTATGTGAGGACATGCGGGGCAGGGTGGCGGTGGACGACGACGTCACATTCAGTGACACGGCCGAAGTGGCCAGGGACGGAGCCGGAGTCGGTCTCGCTGGGGACGGGTCTCTCTTCTTGGTTGACACTGTGTAGATGGCTTCCGGTGAATCTACAGAGATGCTCTTGATTAACGTCTTTGAGGTGACCGTCTTCTGTCGTGTCGGTGAGCGAGACGGTGACTTATCTCGAGAGGCGAAACTGCGAGGGATGAAAAGTGATGGGGAGGGTGAACGTGATGCATGGCTGCCTAGGTTGGCGCTCAGGTATTCAGTTGAGCTATTCGTAACGTTCAGTGCTTGAAGGGCCTCACTGGTACGGCTTCGGGGCATGCGACCACCCTCAGAACTCGGAACAGGTAATAATAGACCGGCAGCGTTCTCAGTACCCAAAATATTTTCAAGTTCTTTGCTGAGTTCCAACTGTGTACTGGAGAGGCTCCTATTAAAAAAAATAAAATAATAATATAACCATGCTCATCTTTCGTGTAGGATGCTTTAACTCAGTGGTTCCCAATCTATGTGTCGCGATACACTGGTGTGTCGCGAGATGTCATTAGGTGTGTCGCGGGAAAGTATTCAATATTTAAGGTATAAACGAAAATATTATTTAAAAAAAAGTCTGGCCTATATATTATATATATTGATGTAGGAGAAACTGCAATATAGTAGGAAAAAACTTCACTGTAACGATGTAGGGCGATATGAAAACCGCCCCAGTGAGGATTAGAACCGAAGACCATATCTGTACGCAGAATTTCAATGCAAGACGTTGCTCACTGTTCCAGTAGAGCCTATCTTAGTGCATGAAATAGATCCTATAGGTTGAATTCACACCAACACAGTTGTGTCTAGTGT
Source organism: Doryteuthis pealeii (assembly GCA_023376005.1). Taxonomy (NCBI): domain Eukaryota; kingdom Metazoa; phylum Mollusca; class Cephalopoda; order Myopsida; family Loliginidae; genus Doryteuthis; species Doryteuthis pealeii. Next base: position 65,326,133 of record CM042164.1, read on the forward strand.
TGTAACACTACATTCACTTTTATTAAAACTAACTAAACTTGGTAAAATCCTATTTAACCAACAAAAAATCCAGCGATGAAATTGAACTTGCGCATTATTTGAATCTATAGAATGTATTCCTTTTATGGGTGTGCCGCAAAAATTTTAAACAGCTACAATGGTGTGTCGCCATACAAAAAAAGGTTGGGAACCACTGCTTTAACTAATTACGCAACTAGTAAGGGTCTACATGACTCGTCTTATTTTGATTATTCGGACTATTGTCCTCATCTTTATTGTGGTATGTTAAAAAACACAACTTTTCGGTCGCTGTATCCTCCGGCCTTCTTCAGGTGTTGACGCCTTGTTTGATCAACAATCAAACTATTCAAAATCATTTTCCAGGTTGGGTCATTGCTATTCTCGGATGGACAGGGAATATCTGAAGAAGGCCGGAGGACACAGCGGCTGAAACGTGTTTTTTTTTTACATACCACAATAAATATGAGGACAATAGTCCGAAAAATCAAAAAGCCCCATCTAAATAGATCGGACAAATAATCTTTTTTGACGTCCTCTAACTTAAATTCTGATGTACTGCTGGCTACTTAGCAGTAGTCAATATTTCGTTTAAACTTTGTTACAATTTATGAGCAATCATAAATTGTGAACGTACCTGTAAGTTAGTTTTAAATAAAGTTCGTTAGATTTAAAAGCGGAGGTGGGTAATTTTCCATAACCGTTTGGGATTATGAGTGACGTTTAGTTGATCCCAACTGATCCCCAGTACAGACGCGTGAGAATAAGTTTAATTAGTTAAGCAGTGCGGCCCAGCTTTGAATATTGTCAGCTCCGGTGTACATCTCTCCCCACGGCGGAATAATGGGCTAAGAATTAAAACTTGATCAACAAACAAACAAGTTGTTGTGTTTGTTAATTAAGTTATTAAACAAGTAATGTCCAGCCCAGCGCAACGAAGAAAACAAGAAAGAAAATAAAACCCCCAGCAGATAGAAGTCAGCCCAGAGAAAATGGTGACGCGATAGAAGCACTAGAGGAAGAAGCAGTTAGCAAGAACCAACGGGTAGAAGCGAAATTATAAAGTTTGGTTTGTTTTGTTTTACGGCATATCAACCTCAGTGGGTCATTTAATGCCGATAAAGTTTTGAAATAAATCAATTCTTAATGGATAATACAATTTTTTTTATAAATACATTTTTCTATTTAACCCATAAATGGGACCCTAACAGGTACTACCACTCCGGGTCAGAGTGGACCAGGGAGCAATGGTGATGAAGGGGTGCTCCACATTCCCCAAACCTCCAAAAATGGAACCTCACCATCAGATAGAGTTTAACGTCATTCCCAGGACATGTAGACCCTCAGTCACCGACTTCTAGCACCCATATGATAAAAAGGGGTTGGGGCTTGCCATAAGGGCAATAGGGTTGGGAAAATCATATAGTGCTTGACGTGACCAGCCGATTGATCGGATGGGAGCCTCTCCGACCGCCCGTCTAGCCCAAGATATGGCCAAAGTGGAGTATTGCATGTCATGAATTGCTCATCCACCTGGGCTCTATCCTTAAGCATCACGGGTCGCCACCCACGGCCAACAGGTGTCCGCATTGGGGGAGTCTTACCCCTCTGCAGAGGTGCAGTCGGTGCATTCTAACGCCCCAGCCGAAAGGGCGAAAATTATAAAGTAAGAAATATCTCTATGTCTCTCTCTATTATATACCCGAGATGACTCTCTCTGTTTATGTACGCGATGTTGGACACGAGTATATAACAACTTTCTAATGCTCTATGCGACTAAAGTCGAATTTAATACTACATTCAGTTGGTCCATATTTACCACCGGCAAGACATACATATTCACCAACCCCTCCGCACGAGTAGGATGTGACACAAGGTCAATTTCTTAAGCAGAGTTTAACAGCTTTGAATTCAGACTTTTTCTTCTGCCTAACGAAGGTTAGAGAGTCCAGTCATCTCTACTATTTACCCGTAGCTGGAAGAAGAAATGTTGGATTCATACCTTTCCTAATGATATTTTTGTCTTAAATTATCCTGTATCTGAGTAAAATAGCCATTTTAAAGATTGCACCAAAATTTCGACGATAAATTTTCACGCACAAATTTTACCATTAATTTTTCGATAAAACTATCAACTTCAAAACGCCATAACTTTTCAACAAAAAAAATGATAGAAACAATAAAGATTTTTTAGATCATTTTTTATAGTGAGTTCGAAGCATTAATTAAAATGTAATAATATATTTTTTTGAATGCGTAATAATGCATAATAATTACGCCTTCAAAAAAATATATGATAGAAACAATATTTTAAAAACACGTGTTTGCCTCCAGATTCAAGATTAAGAATATTCACAAGTCTTGTTACACTAGCAATCTTCAAAAATACCCAATGTCCGACTCTAGCCCGTGTGGTACATTTATCGCCAGTAAATTCATCGCAGGTAAATTATTTATGGCTCAATTCAGAATTTAAGGGATTTTTGAGGATTGTTACAAAAATCAATGAAACAAAATTAAAAAACAAAACAAAACAAAAACTACGTATTTACCTCAAGATTCAAGATTATGAATATTCACACGTCCTGTTACACTAACAATCTTCAAAAATACCCAATGTCCGACTCTAGCCCGTGTGGTACATTTATCGCCAGTAAATTCATCGCAGGTAAATTATTTATGGCTCAATTCAGAATTTAAGGGATTTTTGAGGAGTGTTACAAAAATGAATGAAACAAAATTAAAAGACAAAAAACAAAAACAACGTATTTACCTTCAAGATTCAAGATTATGAATATTCATACGACCTGTTACACTAGCAATCTTTAAAAAAAACCCAGTGTCTGGCACAAGGCCCACTGTGTGAACGAGTAATTCTTTTTTTTAGACAAGTGAGACAAGTAAGTAAAGTAAAGGCGTCGGGGTGGCCTAATGTTGGTATCAGCCAAACAGCGAGGGAGTCTATCCCCTTTTCACTAGCGCTAGACCAAGGAGATTATTTAGCACCTGAGGTGGAGCGCCACACCTACCATTAGCTCCTTACTTTACCGCACAGATCCCTGTGCTACTCATAACGCTGAGTTGGCGAGGGTCGGTATCGAACCAGGAACCTTCTGACTCCTAGCCGAACGCTCTGCCGACTGAGCTAAACCGGCCCCTTTAAACTCACGCCCAATTATTCCAAATTATATCAACCTATTCATTTTTTTTTCTCGTCGACGATTAATATCCAGAAAGATAATCAAACATTTTTGGGAGAATAAGTGCTTAATTGGAAACAAATCGAGAAAAATCAATCTCTGTATGTACATTTCGGCCTATTAGGCCTCATCAGCAGAGCTATAGCTCTGCTGATGAGGCCTAATAGGCCGAAATGTACATACAGAGATTGATTTTTCTCGATTTGTTTAGCCATACATTTAATAGGTATTCCCGCCTAATTCATTATTAATTAATTAATTTTCAAAATTAGGTACGACTCCAATTAAGCACTTATTCTCCCAAAAATTATCGGCAAAAAGCCATTCAAAACAAACCGTATTTTTTAAAAAAACTTTAGGAAAAAGAACGAAACCAAAGGACCCAGCTGATCTTTACACACAATTCGAGTAAGATTTCAATCGACCCGAGACCATCTGAACGTTCACTAAAATTCTCTAATATGAATATACATGCACTAGCGGGACCTGTGGATACACCACAGTATGATAATGTAACTATTACAACGTTTGATAACCGGAATTTCAACATTTCTATCTATAAAAAGAAAAGATAATCTAATGAGTCAGACGAACCTACTATTAGTTTCGCATAAAGCTCTTCGGGGCTAAATCAGTCAGATTTTAGCCCTGAAGAGCTTTATGCGAAACTAATAGTAGGTTCGTCTGACTCATTAGATTATCTTTATTACTTGGCTCTACTTAGGTATCGAGCACTTTTTACATATTAGCTTCTCCTAGCGGTTATATGAATATATATATATATTTTATATACATATATATACATATAAATTGTTTTTTCTTTTGGCCAAATACTGTACCAATAGATTATTTTTTGTTGGTACGAATATCTTGGTCCTTTCTTTTTTTCAAAAATTTTTTTCTTCCTGGTTGATGTTTGGTAGTATATTTTTACAATCAAACTTTCTGCTGGTTTTTTTCTCTCCGCAAGGATCTACCAACACGCTTGGTATATTAAATTATAAAAAGAAAAATAAAGTTGATGGAGTGGCCTATTGTCGGTATCAGTCGGACAGCGAGGGAATCTATCCCCTTTTCGCTAGGCGCTAGACGAGAGGGAGTATTTTTTATAGAGGTGGAGCGACTCACCTACTGTCATCTCCCCACTTTACCGCGCATATCCGATTCTACAATCTGTGTTATTCATACGCTGAGTTGGCGGGGACCGGTATCGAACTCAGAACCTTGGGATTAGCCGAGGCGAGTACTCTAATTTTAATTATTTTTTTGCCCTCATATACAGCATTCCATTTTTTTTCTTCTCCAGACCGTCTCATATACCTTGAAAAAGGGTGAAGGTTCACCCGAAATATCGGAATTGATCAAACCAGGAAGAGAATAACAATTGAATATTAAAATTCTGATTTTTGTTCTGTTTTTCTTGTTTTTGTTCTTTTTTCCAATGCTTCAAAAGACCAAAAAAACAAAAAAACCCCCCAAAAAACAAGGTTCACAAGAACAAAGTTTATATATATATATAGTGATTGCTACTTCTTCACAGAAGAAAGCCATTTCTACAAGCAAGCAGTTCGGTTGTGAGCACGCAGATGGGGTCCAGCTTTCCTTTTACGCACCCTGTCGCGCATATGACACGTGAAAGCTTCTTCTCGTATAGGACCGTACGTGACAGCCCTGCCACACACATCCCATATATGGTCATGCTTAAATGTAGAAACTGTGTCCAGGACGTCCGTCATGTGCCGCTTGCGTAAAGCCCGCTTCAGGGTGGAGTGTTCGAGCCGCCTTACCTCAAACTCCTTACAGCCACCATGAACAAGTCTCCCCCAAACAACACGATTCCTAGCTACCTCTCCCATTCCAGAACATTTATATAAAGTGGTTTAATGTTATTTTTGATGACATCCCTAAAACGTTAGCACTTACCGTCTGATCTGTGATTGGACCTCTCTGTCTCTTGTTTCTATGTAACGATGTAGGTCATGCGTTGTATTTTGAACTATAAACGAAAGCTGCAAAAGAATTCACAAACAGAAATTATAAAAACTCATTATACAAAAATCTATTAAAATCTCTTCAGATTCTATTCTCCTTAATAATGACACAACAAAACAGTAAATGTAGACTGTGCGGTGACAGAGATGAGACCGTAAACCATGTATTAAGAGAATGTAGCAAACTAGCACAACTGGAATACAAAACTAGGCACGACTTAGTTGGGAAGGTGATCCACTGGGAATTATGCAAAAAAATAAATTTTGACCATACAACAAAATGGTATATGCATAAACCATAATCAATTTTTGAGAATGAAACATAGAATTAAACGCATAAAATTATCTGGGACTTCGAGATAAAGACGGATCACCATATCCCAACAAGAGACCAGACCTAGTATTGATTAACAAAAAAAAAAAAAAAAAAAAGAAAAGAGAAAGAGAACTTGTCAACTGGTAGATTTTACGGTTCCAGCAGATCACAGGGTGAAGATGAAGGAAAACAAAAGATTGACAGATACCTGGACCTTGCCAAAGAATTGAAAATAGTAGAATATGAGGGTGAAAGTGATACCAATTATAGTTGGTGCTTTGAAAAAAGACTGGAAGTTGGAAGAAGAATTAAGACCATCCAGACAACTGCATTGCTGCAATCGGCTAGAATACTCAGAAGAGTCCTGGAGACCCGAGGAGACTTGTTGTCACACAGACTCCAGTGAAATATCAGCTAACGCTGGTGTGAAAAACTCACAAGAAATAATAATAATAATAATAATAATAATAATAATAATAATAATAATGTCGTATCAGTAGCATGGATATCCATAACAATCTCTCGCCAACCGTCTCTATAATTCATTGCCCCTTGGAGGTCCTCTGCGCAGCATCCAGCATCCACTCAGAGCTGGTAAATGTAGGTCTTTGCTGAACGACCCGCCTGGCGTGCCTGTATGCTGCTAGATAGGAGCTGCACAAGAATGCTGCGTGTAATCTTAATCAAATCGTGGAAACACCCCACAAGGAAGTAGCTGTTTGGCCACTTGCACCCCATCACACAAACCATCCGAGGGAGACGAAAAAGACATGCTGGAGAAACGGGGGCAAACTCATAAATGACGTCCTCCTGTGCAAAACCAGCACATGGGCATGCCAGTACGGACCGTCCTGCAAATACCTACACTGACAAACTCTGCGCGGATACTGGATGCTGTGCAGATGACCACCCGATAACAATGAATGATAGGGACGGTTGGCGAGAGATTGTCATGGATATCCGTGCTGCTAGAACAACTTGATGATGATGATGATGATGATGATGATTAAACAAATCGTGGACCCCCTCCCCCACAAGGAAGCAGCTGTCCGGCCACTTGCACCCTATCACACAAACCATCCGAGTGAGACGAACAAGACATGCTGGACACTGCTGGAGAAGCAAGAACGAACTCATAAGCGACGTTCTCCCGTGGAAATTCTTAGTTATAGTCATTACCAAGTGGAAAGAGTTTGTTTTTATGTCATCTGTAGACGGTTTAGCTCAAGGTTCCTGGTTCGATACCGGCCCTCGCCATGAGTAGCATAAGGTTCTGTGCGGTAAAACGAGGAGCTGATGGTAGGTGTAGCGCTCCACCTCAGACACCAAAACAGTCTCCTTGGTCTAGCGTTAATGAAAAGGGGATAGACTCCCTCGCTGTCTTGGCTGATACGAACTTTAGGCCACCACCGACGACTTTACTTACTTATTTACTTATTGTTGTGGCCTGGTTAGGGTTAAGAATAAAGACACAAGAGAGGGAATGAGTTCAACAAATATATTAACAAAGAACAGTAGTACAAACATATACAAATGAGAAGAGCACTCGCGAGGCTGTCTTATCAGCTATTCGCTGAAATATTAACTCTCCCTTAAGTACAGAACCTGCTGCTATTTATAGTTGGAAGAGTTCATGCGTGCGTGATAAATTACCATAACACTTATATACGGACAAACGGCTTGGCTCAGAGCAACCAAATGTCCTATGTATGTTTATTGCACCCAGTGGTGTACCGTGGGCAAGACAGAGGGGCGAATGCTCCTGGTGCAAATTTTCGAGGGGAATTTGTATCATCATCATCATCATCATCATCATCATCATCATCCTGTAGTGTTGGCAGCACTGATATCCATGATTCTCTCACCCAATCGTCCCTATCGATCATCGCCTCTGGGAGGTCACCCGTGCAACATCCACAATCCGTACAGAGCTGATTGATGTAGTTTTTTTTGCTTAACAGCCTACACTGGCGTGCTGGTCCACGTGTAGGTGTCCACAGGAGAACATCACTTATGAGTTCGTCCTTGCTTTCCCAGCAGTGTCCAGCATGTATTGTTCATCTTACTCGGATGGTTTGTGTGAAAGGGGCAAGTGGCCGTACAGATAAAAATATTCCCTTTTAATTAATTAAGATTTAAAGGGAAATATATAAGATAATTATTGATTGGCTTGAAGTTACCATCCAGACAAAAAACAAAAGTGCTTAAATAAATAAACCTTTTAAACTTTTTCCCAACAAAGTTTCGTTAAAGTTTCCACAGCATAATATTAACATCATGAGATAATAAAAAATTATAATTAGAAAATATTTTTTTTTGTTAAGTAGCTTTCTGTTTTATAGCGACAATGTCTTAATGTATTTTTTCTTTCTTAATATATATATATATATATATATATATTATATATATATATATATATATATATAAAATTTTAGGTACAATCGATATCATATAATAATTTCAGTAGAGGAATCATACTTTATTTTAACTTGATCAACTACCAAGCAGAAAAAGCCAAAAAATATAGAACGAAACTTAAGGGTCCTTTCGACCGGCTCTTTTTCTAAAGATAACAACTGCTATATCGATTAAAAGTCAGTATGTATATACATTTGAATAAAAGGGATATAATAATAATAATAATAATAATAATAATAATAATAATAATAGCACTAAATGTATGAAAAATTTATACGGAAAATCAGCAGCTACTGCGAAAAAATTTTTTTTTCATATGAGCTTAGATCTATTTTTATAGCGACATTTAAATATCAGTTCATTTCATTTATTTAATAGCTGGCTAATAATCTGCACCAAATTATGCACCTTTTCCCCTCTAGGTAAAGGTTACACCTACTACTACAAAACACTTAATTTGTGGAGTTAGGCCCTTATCCGTCAACCTCCAAAACTACCTTGATTGATTTATGAAAGAAAAATACATTAACACATTGATAAAATATAAATTCATTAGGAATTTGAAAAACAGATGTATCACCGAAAATCAACACAAAAGATCCAATCTAGTTATTATAAACAAAGAAATGAAGATCTGTAAGATATTAAATATTGAAGATTCATCAAACAGAGTGAAAGTGAAAGTCACTGAAAATCTATAAAAATATCTGAATAGATTAGACAGATGGATACTAAATGCTACTCGTATAGTGATAGAGACGAGACTGTTAATTTTATACGAGGTTAGTGTTGTAAATTGACTAGAGTATATATGATTGGGTAGGAAAAGTGAAAAAACTGGGAACTACACAAATGCTACTCGTATGGTGGTAGAGACGAGACTGTTAATTCAATAACAAGTTAGTGTTGTAAATTGACTAGAGCATATATGATTGGGTAGGAAAAGTGACACACTGGGAACTACGCAAACAACTAAGATTTGATCATGCAGACTAGTAGTGCAAACACTAAACAAATACTGTACTACGGAGGTGCTTTGGAAAGGGTTAAAACCATACATTATATACTACCATGGATGTTATCGTTGTAGATCTTCTCTTGCCAACGAAAATCTACGCTTACAATGCCAACAAGAATTGGTAATCTGAACATTAGCTACATAAATGTGAGTAACCTCCCCTTGTTTCTTTCACTTTGAGGAAACCGTCTGTTTTGGTCGGCCATTTTCATTTCACCGTAAATCTACACTGAAAATACGAATTTGTTCGAATCAATACAACTGCATGTTTTTACACGAAAATATCATAAAATGTCTTCTTAATAACAATTAAGTTCATTTCAAATAATGTGAAAGCACAATTAAGAACACATTTTATGATATTTTTGTGTTAAAACATTCAGTTGTATTGATTCGAATAAATTCGTATTTTCAGTGTAGATTTACGGTGAAATGAAAATGGCCGACCAAAACAGACGGCTTCCTCAAAGTGAAAGAAACAAGGGGAGGTTACTCTCATTTATGTAGCTAATGTTCAGATTAGCCAAAAATTATACCGTCATCATGTTAGTAATTCCATAGGAATAAAACAAAAACAAACCTATCTGTATGAAGTTGGTATATCATAATGAACCCGGTAAGTGACAGAGATGAGATGCTTCAGAATATTGTATATGGGTAATTCCATGCTGTTCAATTGAAACAGGTTCAGCGTTATTGCTTCCGCATTCCCACCCTCTCTCCATGTTTCCCCTATTTTCTTTCTCTCTTTCTTATATTTTTTTTCTGCGAAACTTTCTTTAATAAAAAAAACGGAATAGTCCATTGTTTTAACTGAGACGACGACACTCATAAGAAATAAGAATTCGGCGGATAAGCAACACCAGATAATCAAGATTTACAATTTTTTAATTTCATCTTGGACGATTTGAAGGGTCTCACTTTTAACCAGAGGGTGTTGCAAGATGATAACGGTCGTACTTTTAAGGAACACGAGTGCTAGTATATAGATTTATAAAATATTGAAGTGCAGTGAAGATATACAACAACAACAAAAAAAGTAGACAACAGTGACGCGTGTGACGTAGAAGCGAAACACAAAACAACGTTGTGATGCATGACCAACGCCCTCAAGTCAGGACCAGATTTAGGCTGAAGCTAAACATACTACAATTTACAACCCCTGGGCGCATCCCGTGGTTTAATAGTTAACGAGCTAAGCCAGCAGACCATTGCTAGTGAGTTCGATCTTCCTTGGATACCTCATACTTACGACCTTGTGTCTCATACTACCCATGGCGAACAGGTTGGGTGATAAGGGCATCCTATTGTGGTGTAATGGTCAGCAAGCTAGTCTCGCAGATCCATTACTACTGAATAGTGAGTTCGGTGCTCACTGGGTGCCCCATTCTGATGACCATGTGTCACATCTTACCCGTGTCGAACGAGTTGCATAAAGAAAGGGACATACTATCGTGGTGTAATGGTTAGCAAGCTAGTCTCGCAGATCCATTACAACTGAAGACCGAGTTCGATCCTCACCTTTTTCGTTTAATAATCTTAGCTTAGTTTGACATAAGGCCAAAAGTATGGAGCACCCAAAGAGAATTCAACTAGCTTAAGGGCAAGGAAGATCGAACTCGCTTTTCAGTAGTAGGCATTCACCCAACCCATTCGTTTAGGAGTAGGATGTGACACAAGGCCGCAAGTATGGAGAATCCTGCGAGGATCGAACTCGCTTTTCAGTAGTAGGTATTTACCCATTCGTTTAAGAGTTGGATGTGACACAAGACCGCAAATATGGGGAATCCTGCGAGGATCGAACTCGCTTTTCAGTAGTAGGTATTTACCCATCCCGTTCGTTCTGGGTTGGATGTGACATAAGGTCGTAAGTATGGAGCAGTCACGAGGGTCGAATTCGCTATTCAGTAGTAATGGAACTGCGAGATTAGCTTGCTAACCATTACACACTAATGGGACGCCCACATTGACACATGAGGTATTCATTTATTTCAGTTAGCTATTGCGTTGAATTTGATAGACAAGGATATAAAAAGTTGGTGGAGCGGCTTATTATCGGTATTAGCCAGACAGCGAGGGAGTCTATCCCCTTTTCGATAACGCTTGAATCCGAGAGCAGCATCGACTGATATTTTATTCTCATTTTTAGATCAAGTATTGTCAACCTTGCGAGTTTTTCCAGATCAACGTTAACTAGTGGTCTTTCTCTGGAGTTTATTATAGAATTTATTAATGAGAGTTCTAATGTCGTTTGCTATCATAAAAATATGTTATATCAGGATTTTGGAGGTGCGTGGTGTAATGGTAAGAGTCGTAGGAAATGGACTCATCGACCCGAGTTCAATCCTAGCCGAAGCAGTTTGCATTTCATACCTTGGGAAAGGTATGAATTCAAGTACTCTCCCTTCAGCTATGGGTAGGGCAGTCTTAGTTCTTTTACCATGGTTAAGTAACCAGTCTAGGAGTAGGAAAACTCTGAATTCAAACCTGCTAAACTCCGCTTAAGAAATTGACCTTGTGTCACATCCTGCTCATGCGGAGGGGTTGGTATATATATATATATATATATATATATATATATATATATATATATATATATGTAATATTGTAAAAATTGAAAAAACACAAGTTTCGTAAACGAAACATATTTATTTCGCCTACGATTAAGTGTTTCGGTCTGTTTAGATAGACCTTCATCAGGGCTTTCGTTGGTTTAATGAAAAAAAATATTACAGAAAACAAATAAATAATTATTACAGAAAACAAAATAAAAACAAAAAAAATTGTTTTCTGTAATAATTATTATTTTTTCATTAAACCAACGAAAGCCCCGATGAAGGTCTATCTAAACAGACCGAAACACTGCAACGTAGGCGAAATAAACATTATTCGTTTATGAAACTTGTGTTTTTTCAATTTTTACAATATTACATACTGTCGGATTCACTTCCATTTTTTCTTCACACACACACACACACACACACACACACACACACACACACATATATATATATATGTATGTATATATATATAAATCTAAATGGATTCTAAAATTACAAACGCACGTGAAGGGATTAAACGCAGATATCGGATTTCTCCGTTATTACAAATATTTTACAAACGCTGCCACTGTCGATAACAACAGAGACAAAGAAACCGTTGAACAGTAACATTTGACAAAGGGTATCTAACGAACCTGAAAATTTATGAAAAAAATAATTAAAAAGTAAGTGAATCCAATACTCCATAATATCGAGTTCATTCATTTATTTATTTTTAATGCTTCACAATAACGCCTAATTTAAAAAAAACATTTTTTTTATATTATATATATATATATATATATATATATATATATATATATATATAAATGTTATGAACTTGTGTAAGATCAATATAAAAAGAACATTTTCTGATTACAATCAGTAAATTGTTCTTGTTTTATCCCCCTGAGTTAACCAAAAAAAAAAAAAAAAACCCAAAAAAACCCAAACAATTTGAAATAAAAATATGACCTATTAGTCGGTAAAGATCTGGTAAAGATAGCGAGAAACGTCTCTGCTCAAATTCCCCAGCGGGTGGAAAATACGAACCAGAAAACGGACGTAGTATGAAATTCGACTATAGTCGCACAAGGCATGGTACTAGGAATTCGACAATAGTTGCATGCGGTTGTGAAAGGGTCAAATGTAGTTTATTTTTTTAAAGCGACTTTTACACGAGTATATTGAGCATTTTTTTTTTTTTAAATAACAGGCGTCTTCATTTGTTGGAGGTGTATGGTGTAATGGTTATAGTAGTAGGAAATAGACTCGTCGACCTGAGTTCAAATCCTGGACGAAGCTACTGTTCATATAGCGCTAATACCCTTGGGAAATGAATTGGGTATGAATCCAACTACCCTCCCTCCTGGTATGGGTAAACAGTAGGGCAGACTGGGCCCTTTAATCTTAGTTAGGCAACCAGTCTAGGAGAAGGAAAACTCTGAATTCAAAGCTGTTAAATCCGCTTGGAGTGGTCACCTACTAGAATAGGCTCAGTCCTAATTAGTGATCTATTTTCACTATTTCGATTTGTCTAACTGATTGCATTTAAGATTAGCAGACGAGATTATTTTTTTATAGGGGAATAGGGGGGGCAGCAGGAGGAGGAGGAGGAGGAGGAGGAGGAGGGGGAGGCAAACCACAACGCAAACAGCAAACTCATTATAAATAAAACCCTCACCTCTTGCATACAACCAAGATCCTGCATGAAAAAAAAAAAAAAAAATAAAATAATAAGATAAAAAAAATAAAAAAAAAAAAAAAAAGAAGAAAATTACCAGCAATGAACTTATGAATATTCATGAATGTACACGATACACATTAATCATGAATATTCATACATCAACATAATGCATTGTAAAAAAAAAAAAAAAAAAAATCTACGACTCGCCACAATTTAAGAATTATCCAATTTACTTTTAATTAAAATATTAAATCCCTTAGTAATCTTCCTTAGTAAATAATTTTCTAAACATTTTTTTTAACACATAAACCATCTTCCAATAAAAATCCTATTACTACCAAAAAAATTTACATCTGCCTTAATCGGCAATATAACAATTCGTATAAATCTCCCGAGTTCAATATCCCTTAAAATACCAATTCTAACACGACTGGTAAGTCACTTATGTCTTTTAAACATTAGTCTACGTTAAACATCTTTTTGTGTCGTGAGTAAGGCGGTCTATTTACTCACACACAAAGAGAAGTAAGAGATATGTAAAGTGAATAAGACGCAAGTTAAGGGCTTCGTAGTAGTATATGTATTGGCTCATACATATATATATATACATACATACTAACTAACTTCTCGTCTCGTCTGTCTAACAGTTATTTATCAGACAGATGTAACCATTATTTTATGGTATAGAGGAGAGGTAGCTTATCTTATACAACTACACTTAGTTATTCATACTTAAAAGAACCCCAGTATTTTTATTTTTTAATCTTTATTTGTATAAAATAAATTTAGATGATATATTAATTTTAATTTTCCAAATGTCGTGAAGCGCATTTAACAGACAAACACAATGAAAAAAGAAACAGACAGAACTGCAACAATATGTTTTATAAATTTAAAATGACAGAGTCAACAATCAAACACTCCACTTAGACCCTTACTAAGGCTAGACGGTCGGTCGGAGAGTCCCCCTCCGACCAATCGGCTGGTCTCCTTAAAATAAGCCCTAGTTGAGAGCGGCAGACAGACGAAAGAAATGAACATTCTTCACCATCACATCATACAACGCAAACATTCGTCTTTGTCAAATAAAAGAACAGGTTAATGGTAAATAAATGTAGATCATTTTGTATTATTTAGATTTTTCCGACTGTTGACCTCATCTTTATTGTTATAGACAACAACAACAATATATATATATATATATATATATATATATATATATATATGAAGTAGTCAAACAGTGAGTTTTAAAATGGCGAATGCCGACAATTTGTGGGAGATTATGTGCTTAATTAAAGTCATACCTAATTTTGTTAATTAATTAATTATAACTAAATCAATTAGGCGTTAAACCGATATGCACACCTAATTCATTTAGTTATAATTAATTAATTAACAAAATTAGGTATGACTTTAATTAAGCACATAATCTCCCCCCCACACATATATATATATATATATATATATATATATGAAAGTACGCAAACAGTTTGTTTGATATGGCTATGCCGACAATTCTTTGGAGAATATGTGCTTAATTGAAGTCATACCTAATTTGAAAATTAATTAGTTGATAATTAATGAATTAGGCGAATATATCTGTTTAAATGTGAAGCGTAAACAAATCGAGAAAAGTACATACAGAGAATGACTTTTTCTCGATTTGTTTACGCTTCACATTTAAACAGATATATTCGTCTAATTCATTAATTATCAACTAATTAATTTTCAAATGAGGTATGACTTCAATTAAGCCCATATTCTCCCAATATATATATATATATATATATATATATATATATATATATATATATATATATAAACACCACAGAAAAAAAAAGCTGAAAATTGTGTATCGACAATGTAAAGGGCTATTTTAAAGAAGACACGTGTAGGAACACGCTGAAAAATGATCTCTATAAGAGAATCGGTATATTCCTTAGGAGCCTCGCAGGGTGTCACACGGCAGTTCCAGCACCCATTCTCGACTGTAATGGTAAATAAATGTAGATCATTTTTCGTAATTTCTGTTTATTTAGAAAATTCGTAATGTCGTTTTTTAATATATGATGAATACATCCCCCGAAAATAAGCCCTAGTGTTATATTTCAGAGTGAAAATTGATATAAGCTCTGTCTTATTTTCGGGGAAACACGGTGGATTGTTTTTCGTAATTTCTGTTTATTTAGAAATTTCGTAATTTTCTACTTCGTAATGTCGTTTTTCGATATATGAAGAATACGGCATCCCCCGAAAATAAGCCCTAGTGTTATATTTCAGAGTGAAAATTGATATAATCCCTGTTTTATTTTCGGGGAAACAGGGTATATATCTTTTAAAGATATAGAGTAATGGCCAACAGGCAGACCATTATTTGTATACTGAACTCCGCTAGATGTCGCTCACATGTAACCTTGTGTTGTAATTAGCTAAAAAAATATGAAGAGAATTAAAAAAAAAAAGATGACTTACGTGGTCTTCTTTAATTGAACTCTTGTCTTGTTTAGTTGTCTTCCGTTTGCCGCTAGAGGGCGGGTTGACGATGTTTGCATTAACTTCAACTTCACCACCTTTTTCCAACAAAGACTTTACGTGCGTCAGCTGATAAGAAATAAGAAAAGAAAATTGATTAGGGCGGGAAAAAATGATAGATTTTGGATAATAGGAATATCGATTTGTATTATTTAAATTTTTCGGACTGTTTACCTCATCTTTATTGTTATAGACAACAGCAATATATGTATTGATGAATACGACATCCCTAGTGTTATACAGGTAGAATTACAGATAATTAACTGCTTTTTTCAACTGAATTTTCTCGAGTATTTTTGTTTAGAATTATTGAACTGCGAGCGTAACTTTAAAAACAAAATTTAATAAAATCGAAAAATTGAATTGATTTTGAATTGATTTTTTAAAAATCCAATTATATTGAATTTAAAAAAAGAAAAGAAAAAAAAAAAGCTGAAAATTGTGTATCAACAGTGTAAAGAACTATTTTAAATAAGATAAATGTAAGAACACACTGAATAATAATCTCTATAAGAGAATCGGTATATTCTTTAGGAGCCCCGCAGGGTGTCACACGGCAGTTCCAGCACCCATTCTCGACTGGGGTAAGCAAATAACATTGGTATATTCTTACAGGTAGAATTACTGATAATTAACTGCTTTTTTCTATTGAATTTTCTCGAGTATTTTTGGTTAGAATTATTGACCTGCGAGCGTAACATTAAAAACAAAATTTAATGTAATCGAAAAACTGAATTGATTTTTAATTGATTTTTTAAAAATCCAATTATATTGAATAAGTTCTATTCGCATTTTCAAATTTAAGATTGTTTTATTGAATTATAATTCTTGAATACAATAGATAATTATCTCCCTTAGAAAATTTACATGCCCGTTTCGTGCCTTGTAGGGTGTCGTATGACAGTTCAGAAACCCATTCTCAATCTCTTTTTGTCTCTGTTCTTTGAACAGTAGAGACGTAAGTCATATAAGATGTATACTCTTACCTGATGCAAGACGTCTTCAATCTTTCTGTTGTCTTTCATTAAACGCTGCCTTTGTTCAGTCATCTGTCGTACTAGTTCGTTCTTTTCAACTAACCAGGTCTGCTGATCTTTCAAGTTCGTCTCTTGCAGCTCTTGGTATTTGATTTGTATATCAGACAACTTCCGTCCACACTCTTCCATCTTTAATAAATAAGAAAAGATAAAAAAAAGAAAGATAAGGTTTTGGTTTTGTTTTGTTTTACGGCATATCAACCTCAGTGGGTCATTTAATGCCGATAAAGTTTTGAAATAAATCAATTCTTAATGGATAATATACAATTTTTTTATAAATACATTTTTCTATTTAACCCATAGATGGGACCCTAACAGGTACTACCACTCCGGGTCAGAGTGGACCAGGGAGCAATGGTGATGAAGGGGTGCTCCACATTCCCCAAACCTCCAAAACTGGAACCTCACCATCAGATAGAGTTTAACGTCATTCCCAGGATATGTAGACCCTCAGTCACCGCCTTCTAGCATCCATATGATAAAAGGGGTTGGGGCTTGCCATAAGGGCAATAGGGTTGGGAAAATCATATAGGTGCTAGGGCTTGACGTGACCAGCCGATTGATCGGAGGGGGCCTCTCCGACCGCCCGTCTAGCCCAAGATAGGGCCAAAGTGGAGTATTGCAAGTCATGAACTGCGCATCCACCTGGGCTCTATCCTTAAGCATCACGGGTCGCCACCCACGGCCAACAGGTGGGCCCCATTGGGGGAGTCTTACCCCTCTGCAGAGGTGCAGTCGGTGCATTCTAACGCCCCAGCCGACAGGGCGGAAAAAGAAAGATATGAAAGCAGTTTAGGTAAATATCAATTTACACTTTAGACATATTAGTACGATATTTCGAGAGGAGGTGCCTGGTCTAATGGTTAGAGTCGTAAGAAATGGACTCGTCGACCCGAGTTCAATTCCTGGACGAAGCTGTTTGCATTTCACATGGCGCTAATACTCTTGGGAAAGGTATGAATTCAATTCTCCCTCCAGCTATGGGTAAATAGCAGGGTAGACCGGACTCTTTAACCATGGCTAGGTAACAGGTCTAAGA
Source organism: Doryteuthis pealeii (assembly GCA_023376005.1). NCBI lineage: Eukaryota > Metazoa > Mollusca > Cephalopoda > Myopsida > Loliginidae > Doryteuthis > Doryteuthis pealeii. Next base: position 65,343,929 of record CM042164.1, read on the forward strand.
GAAGGAAAACTCTGAATTCTAACCTGTTAGACTCCGCTTAAGAAATTGACCTTGTGTCGCATCCTGCTCGTGTGGAGGGGTTGGTAAATATATATATATACACCACAATCGATAGATAGGGAGAGAAATATGAATACAGTCTGTTCCACCGGTAGACCTGACATGTTATTAGGCCGCCTACTTTCCAGATTTGCACTGTGTATTTTACGAAATATATATATATATATATATATATATATATATATATATAGAGAGAGAGAGAGAGAGATGAACTCAGTCATATATAGTTAGATAAGGAATATATATATATATATATATATATTATATATATATAATATATATGTGTGTGTGTGTGTGTGTGTGTGCGTGTGTCATCCACAGACACCGTGTTTCGATGTTTCACGTCTCATCAGTGTGGCTAGACACAGAAACTACTTCCGACCAGCCCGATTCGTTACCCTCTTGGTCATCGCTCGCCAGTTGCCTTTAAGGAGCGGTGTTTTAACTATTAAACACATACATTTATTTATATATTTTACGATCACAAGAGAGATCCAATCTGTAAATAACAGATGATCATTGCTTTATGCTGGCGGTGAAAGTTAATTAAAGTCGCTCCTATAGAGCTCTACCGGAGCATATATATATATATATATATATATATATATATATATATATATTATTAACCTTAAACAATATATATATATATATATATATATATATATATATATATATATAAACCAAAATATAATTATAACACAACATTCTTACGAATTTTTAATTTTCTAATCTTTATGCTAATTTTTATTTTTTTAATCTTTATGCTAATTTTTACATAATCAGATACCCGAAAGATAAAAATAAAAATGAAAAGTTTGTGACAACCTCCTTCAGTCAGAATTACCCTGAAGAACCATTTGGGTGAAACCTAGGTAGATAGTGTCTGACTCGTGTAGGTCCTTATAACCATGCTCTACTTAATATATTGAGCACTTTTTACATATAAAACTCTACCATGTTTTTTTTGGCCACTACATACGGTACTGATGATTATTTTCAGAAAGTACAGATGTGCCAATCTTTTCCGCAGATGTCAGTGTTAAATATTTATTTATTTTGAAAAAATAAATTACCTGGGTTTTTACCACACTGGTATAGTTTAGAAGTAAAAAAATAATATATATATATATAGGAGAGAGAGAGAGAGAGAGAGAGAGAGAGAGAGAGAGAGAGAAGAGAGAGAGAGAGAGAGAGAGAGAGAGATGAACAGAGTTATATATGTATTTATATGTTGAAAAGATGATTAGAAGAAACATATATATAGTTTGGTATGGATGAAGTTTATTATTGTTATTTGTCAACACGTGTTTCGTTTAAATTTCGTTAATACGCGCAGAGTAAATGGAATATTCTGAGCTTATGAATGAAATTTGATCGAAATTTGAGCTACACCGACTCATCAAAGGGCAGATAATTACGCAGATTAAACAAAGGAAAAATCCCTCCCCCATCAAAATTTATTAAACTTGAATATTATTTTTCAAACAATTAACAGTTTTCATCAAGACAATGATATAATTTGTCTATTTGGAACTTATTTCAAAACTGCATGATGCATAATAATCAGAAGAATTCAAAATTGATTGCTGCATTTAAGCATTGCTTTAATATTTAAGTCTTTGCCTACTTTAAACCACTCACAGCGACTCTCCCTCCATTACGAAAACTAAGTACAAAAACTGATGGTTAGTTCATTATGATTGAGCAGAAGGACTCAGATTACAATAATGATAGGACTTTATTTGAATAGAATGAGTTCTGAGGTGAATAGATAGTAAAGTTTGAAATATCCCATCATACATCCTACCATAAGCTTCTGGCAGCAGCTCTTCCCAAAGGACTCAGATTACAATAATGATAGGATTTTATTTGAATAGAATGAGTTCTGAGGTGAATAGATAGTGAAATTTGAAATATCGTATCATAAAGATAAAAAATACAAAAAAAAAAAAAAAAAGTAAAAAAGGGGTGGAACAGGCTTACCCCGGAAATTCGTTTCTCCAGCTCCAATTTTTTCTTCTCCCAGGTGATTCGTTCCGACTCAAGCCGATTCAGCAACTGCTTCCTCTCTTTCGAATGCGCCTCGTCACGTGATTTCAGCTGCTGTTGCAAGTCGAGGGCCAGATTGTGCGCTTCCGTTAGGAGTCGCTTCTGTTCGTTGCGTTCCTTCTCCCACAATGCCCTGTTCTCTTCGTCTTTGGCATCTGATTTCGACTTCTGTGCATTCTGGGCAATACGGGCTTCAAGCTGAGGAAAAAAGAAAAGTAAAGAAATAAACTAATAATAATAATAATAATAATAATAATAATCATCGTCATCATCATCATCATTATGTCGCGCTAGTAGCACGGATATTCATGACAATCTCTCACTATCATTCATTGACCTCGGGTGGTCCTCTGCACAGCATCCAGTATCCGCGCAGAGGTGGTCAATGTAGGTATTTGCCGAACGGTCCGCACTGGCATGCCCATGTGCTGGTTTTGCACCGGAGGACATCATTTATGAGTCTGCCCCCGTTTCTCAGCAAATGTCCAGCATGTCTTTTTCGTCTCCCACGGATGGTTTGTGTGATAGGGGGCAAGTGGCCGTACAGCTGTTTCCTTGTGGGGTGTTGTTTCCACGATTTGTTTAAGATTGCACGCAGCATTCTTGTACAGCTCCCATTTAGTTTATTCTCTAGGCGCTTCGTTAGGGTCCAAGTGGTGCAGCCATACATTAGCACTGATACAACTATGGCTTAGAAGAATTGTCACTTTAACTTGTCAGTGAGATCTGATTTCCATATGGCTGATAATATGGCAAAATTTAAGGCAAGATATCCTCCAGCATCCTAAGTTATTTCCAGACTCCAAACATCAAAGAATTGCCAGCCAACTCAACATCAGCCCAGCAACCAGATTCGAGCCTCTCAAAGTAGTACCGTTCCAGAGATAAGTATATGACGATTATTCTTATTATCAACACATCATCACTCCATTCCGACAGGAGATCCATAACGTTATAATCTGATGTAGTAGTAGGTAGCAACGGAGTGGCCTATTGTCAGTATCATCTGGACAGTGAGGGAGTCTATCCAATTTTCCCTAGCGCTCGACTAACATCAGCTCCCGCTTTACTGCATAGATACAAGCTGTGCTATACATGTTCTGATGCTTTTCTTATTATTAAAAACTATAAATGGCACAAGGCAAGATGTCCCCTAGCATCCCAGGTCAGTTCCAGACGCAAAACATCAAAAAGATTTGTCAGCTCAGCAACAAGATTCGAACCTCTCCAAGTAGTACCGGTTCAGAGATAAGTATACAACGATTATTTCTAGATGACAAATCATCACTTCATTTCAAAAGGAGAACCGTAACGTTACACGCTGAATTAATAAACAATTAAAATCTATTGATTTTAGTCCCTAAACACACACAC
>CM042164.1:65349911-65353136 GCA_023376005.1 Doryteuthis pealeii
GTATGTCCGGATAAAACTACAAAAATAAAACAATTAACGACAAAGTAAGTATATATACACATTAGATATCACCGGTTCTTGTTTGTTGTGCAAACATTATGAAGATTTGATTCATATTCAAAGATATCTAAAAATTAGAATATACATAGAAATAGCATTGAAATTCTACTTGAAAATGTCCAGCATTTGTAAGTATAAAAAGTAAACAAATCAATACATCAGGGTTTTTTTGCTACCCCTCTACCTAGTCGACGCTGTGTAGCCGCTTCTAGTGGAATATAAGTCGAGGTTATCTAACCAAACTTATGAGGGAGATAGACTTCATTGTTTTGTTTACTCATTAATATGTTTTACAAATATTACAACAAAAAGTATCATATGTGAATATGAATATTTCTTTAATTTGGGTCGTTTTCTTTGTTTAATGCTATTGTAGGGGATTATCTTTCCTTGGCCTGGAGGAGTTATCTGCCCGGCTTGTTGTCGCTTGTTCCCACCAGGGGACGTATGATATTTAAGCGGCTGATTCGAATTTCTCTTCCTCTTTCCTCGCTACGAGACCACATGGGTTAGACACGGTCTACCCCTTTTTCGGTGGGGTTTCGGCCCCCTCCTAGTAAGTCATTTCTATCTATGGACGCTCCAGTCCTTTTATATATGTAGGTTTATCTACCTCTTGTATTTGTATCTTATGTATCCATGTACACTTCTATTATGTATCCTTTGTATTCATGTGCTATTATCTATTAAATGTATTGTCCCTCAACCCTTGTCGGAGTTGTATGCTCTTCAAATATTCACCATTGAATCTTACACTCTAATATCAACCTTCGTTAAAGTAACAAGATTTTTAAGATGTTTAAAAATTAAAATATACATAGAAATAGCATTGAAATTTTACTTAAAAATGTTCAGCATTTGTAAATCTCAAAAGTAAAGAAATCAATCAGGTTTATTTATTTATTTTTTTTTTGGGGGGGGAGGCCTCATCACCTCTACCCAGGCGATGCTAGGTAGCCACTTCTAGTGTATGTTGAGAGGGGAGTTAATTGACTTACCTCGTTTGCTTTCTGTTCAAATTGTTCTTTATCCGTCTGCCATCTTGATTTTTCCTGTGAGTATTTGTCTTTCAAATTGCTCATTCCCCGCTGAACACCTTTAATGATTTCCTGTTGGAGTTCTTTCTCCTTTGAAACCCGTTCCGAGTTGATCAGCAACTGATTGTAGTCCCTCTGAACTTTTTCCAGTTTCGTTTCGTAGCGTACTTTCATCGCGAGCTGTTCAGACTTGCGCATTCTCTCCTGCTGTTGTAGTTGGAAGGCCAACGTCGCCTGGGAAATTTTTAAAGAAACGAAGAAAATTTTAAATTTAAAAAAAGAAGAAAAATTTAAAATTTTTACATTTAAAATTTTTCTAAAAGGAAGAAAATTATAAATTTTAAAAAAAGAAAGAAAATTTCAAATTAAAAAAAATGGAAGAAAATTTAGATTAAAAAAAAGTAAGAAAAATTTTAAAATTAAAAAAAGAAGAAAATTTTAAATTAAAAAAAAAAAAGGAAGAAAATTAAATTTAAAATTTAAAGAAGGAAAAAGCAGAAAAAACAAACCCCAAGACCCTCCTTCCCCTTTTGGAAGAAAGATAGAAACATCTCACTTGATTATAACTAGCAAACCTGTGGATATACCACAGTATGATGATTTAATTATTACAATGTTTACTTAAGAGCTATTGCTAAATAGTTCAATATATAAAAATATGATAATCTTGACTAGCAGGACATGTGGATATACCACAGTATGATAATTCAATATTACAACGTTTGATATGTTTACTTAAGAGCTATTGCTAAATGGTTCAATATAAAAAATTATGATAATCTTGACTAGCAGGACCTATGGATATACCAAAGTATTACAATTCAGTTATTAGAACGTTTGATGTTTACTTAAGAGCTATTGCTAAATAGTTCAATATATAAAAATTATGATAATCTTGACTAGCAACACATGTGGATATACCACAGTATGATAATTTAATTATTACAACGTTTGATATGTTTACTTAAGAGCTATTGATTAATTCCATGTCAAATCATTCAAAAAAAGTAAAAATTATCACTCTTCCCCTTCAATTATTCTAAAATGTTAAATCTAGACAATCACCAAAATTTGAGCTTCCAATTAAAAAAATTGTCCGAGTTATGTCGATTTTAAACTCGAAAAAATTTGGAGTTCTTGAACTAATTTTACAGACAAAAATAGATTACAAAAAGTTCGCCATTTTTTGCGCCCACCTCCAATTGTTGGGCTGGATGGCATTCTCGCTGTTTGAGTCTGGAACATCTTGGGAATCACTTGAGGATATCTTGTCTTGTGCCGTTTATAGTTTTTAATTACAAACACAAGACGTTCTTATTTTCTCATGAGCTGATTTATGTTATCCCCAAGTCAAAATGCCTTGGGCGAACATACATGCATCTTGCATCTGTTCTCTTACACAGCTTCGTCCAAACGGATCTTTCATCATTCTCTATTTCTCTCACTTTCTTCCTTGCCTTCTCCTAACCAATCAGTAATTAACAGATTGCGTTGTGCTGACCAGTCAGAAATCGACAGGTGGCCTAGTTACTTTCCACTATTAACTACACGTAATTTCTTTGATTTTTTTGCACTTTATATATAGTATAATTAAGGCCGGTTTAGCTCAGTCGCTAGTGCATTTGTCTAGGAATCACAAGGTTCCTGGTTCGATACCGGCCCTCGCCAACTCAGCATATGAGTAGCATAGGAATCTGTGCGGTAAAATTGAGGAGCTAATGTTAGGTGTGGCGATCCACCTCAACACAAAAATAATCTCCTTGGTCTAGCGCTATTGAAAAGGAGATAGATTCCCTCGCCGATTGGCTGATACCGACACTAGGCCACCCCGTCGACTTTACTTACTTACTGAGTACAGATAAAAAAGAATAACGGACACATAGCGTAGTGGATAAAGGCGTTGGAGTAAGTGACAGTTATCTCTCGGCTACAGGTTCAATCCTGGTCAGGGACAGCAGTAACATAGAATATAATTAACACAGTTTAACACTGTACCCACCATATAGTGGAATGAGAACAGGGTATCCCCGTGGATTGAATAAAAGGTTGTAGTTTTCAGTTCCGGTGATGGACTCCCGAATTTATGGACAAGAAAGGTTTCCGAAGTTTCCGATTTCTCCTCTGGGTC
>CM042164.1:65353236-65365736 GCA_023376005.1 Doryteuthis pealeii
AAGTTTTGTCTCTAAAATCTTTAGATCATTATTGTACAATTCTTTAGATAGCAATATGGATTAAGAAGTGGACAGCTGCCTGATCAATTAGACAACGGTAACCACCATAGCCGAAGTTATTCATTTTTAACCATATAGCGTATTCCTTACGTTCCGAACGTCAATACACCGGCATTCTTGAAATTGCTGTACACTAGTGTGTTAGATATGCTATTTCGAATAAGTAAGTAAGATTAATTAAGAAAGAAATGAAAAATGAATGTAACTGCCATTGATTCCGCTAAGAATTCTGGTAACATATATTTGCATTAGTTTTGGTCTAGCTTTTGTATTAGTTTTGTCTAACTGTTTTTCTAGTTCTCGACTTTTATTACAGAGAATGAGTAATTTCTTACGACAGGCTGAACTTAAAGACATTAAACCAGCTTTTAAACAGGACGACTTACGAGGTTTAAAATCAACGCAAACTTCCCTTTATTATCAGTCGAGAAAAGGTTTTTTTTTCTAGACAGATTAACGGCATATATATATTATATATATTATATATTATTTTATATATATATATATATAATATATTTATATATATACCACTTATTGTAACCCTTGCGGTTAAGGAAAAAACCCGCAAAATATTTTGATGGTAAAAATATACTACCAAACTTCACCTGGGAAAAAATGAAAAAAAAAAAAAAAAAAAGACCAATAGGATCGTACCAACCGAAAATAATCGGTTAATCCTATTTACACTTGGCTAAAAAAAAAAAAAAAATATATATATATATATGAATAAAAAAAAAAAAAAAAAATAACCGCTAGGATTATCTAAAGCTAAAAAGTGAAAAGTGCTCAATACCTAAGTTAGAGCAAATAATAAGGTTTAGACCTAATCAGTCAGATATACATACTCAAGTTCGCTAGTAGTCATCAGGGCAAGATATATATTATATTATATATATTATATATATCAAGATATTATATATATATATATATTCGAGATTCTAATCCTTTCTTATAATTTGTTTAAGAGAATTCTTTTAGTAATTTCTTACAAGTAGTTGACGGGTATTAGTTTAAAAGTTGTGTTTCAATGTAATGTGTTTATATTCTATTATTTTTGTTTTATTGGAGATATCATCTCCTAATTGATATATGAACTGATAAACAACATTTGTTTTTTTTATTTTAAATAAGGGTTTTCTTTTGGTGAAATCTTGTTAGTAACTACGAGGTTAAAGATTTAACATTTTTTTTGTAATAAATAATAGTCGTAATAATATGTTATATCAGGAACACAAACTACGACCGTTTCTCGGTAGATTCTGCGTAGTTTCTCGTAGATTCTCATAAATTAACCAGTTACCTATTTGATCAAAGTGCAATCCGGCACACAAAGACACAGAACACAACTATTACATTAATATGCGACAATTCACTTGTAGAATATATATATATAATATATATACTATTATGATATATATATTATGTATTATATTTCTCTTTCTCACACACACACACATTACGGAACAATATTGAAAAAAGTCCTATAGATCGATATTGGCGAGACGTTTGTAATACTAATGCCAGCCGACACAGTTATATATATATAATATATATATAAGTATATATATATATATATATATGTATATATATTATTTGTTATAGCTGGGAGAAGACAGTGGTAACGCTACAGTGTTATACACTCGGGTAATGTTGCAAATAACAGCCCTCAAAAAAAAAAAAGAAGCAGAAGTTTAATTAAGGCACCGAGGAAACTGGACAACTAACCACACATATGTGTCAGGTGTACCACTATAAACTCAATCTTGTTTCAATATTTTATTTTCTTGAGGAGAGATGTGGCAAATTACCGCCATTTTTGCATAAAAATAATCAGAAGGAACCTGTTACCTTTTACATATAGATTAATATATGTATATATATATATACTATATATTGGGGAACTGAAACTTAACCTTATATATATATATATATATATATATATTTATAATATAATATATATATATATATTATATATCTTTGGGGAACTTAAAAGTTGGAATTGGTAAGTTATAAAAAATTGTTTTTTATTTAAAAAATGAAAAAATATACAAATTTGTGTTTGATAAAATTATCATTTTTAGTTTGATTTTATTTTATTTATTTCAACTATTTTTACTATTATTTTTTTGAACTTTCACTCTTAGAATTTATCAAAGAAAAAAAGATAAAACATTTATTTCTTTATTTCACTATAAGAGACATGCTCTGTGATGACAAAACGGATTGAAAATATTGCAATATAGCTAATTAAACTACATTACTTAACATCTGAATTTTTTCAATTTATAAACTCTGATATTATTTCACTATGTTTCTTTTGTTCAAAAAATTCTTGAAACTTCACTACTTGTATTTACTCAAGAAAAAAAATAATAATATAAAACATTGTTAAATATACAATTGTCTTGGAGGACTTAGTTTTGATTTGTAATTTCTCTTGTTTTGAATTTTAATAGTTTAAAGAAAAATGCACAAGAGAAGATTTTGGGTAACGAGAGGAGGTGGAAGGATGGGTGAGAAAGTCCGAAACTTTTTTTTGGGGGGTTAAAAAAGTAGGAATATCTTAAAGCGAAAAACGCGATTTTGTTGAACGGCGTCAATAAAAAAATAATTAATGATAGAACCCATGGACGGTAGTTTTTAAGGGCTTCAATGGTTATAAATATTAATTAAAAGTAGTAGTTTTTCACATGCATTCCATTCAAACTCAAATACACACCAAAAAAACTTTACAACACAACAGTATAACGCTCGTGTATAAGTCGATCCGTGTACAGGTCAACTCTTTGTTAAGGTCACAATAAGGATCACATAGTAAGGTCATAATTCTTGAGACCAAAGTTGCACCAGACCCTTTCCTTCTTATCATCCTTTGAATTTCAGCTTCAAAAAATATTCTCATGATAATTTTAGCACAAATAATATTATTTTTTTCCCCCAAATTTAAAAAAAGTTATAGAGTAAGTTGGTGGAGTGGCTATTGTCGGGTATCAGCCGGACAGGCGAGGAGTCTTATACCTTTTCACTAGCGCTAGTCCAGGGAGATTGTTTTTGCTGAGTTTGAGCACCACAGTCCACGCGTCAGCACCCACTTTTGCCGCACAGATCAGATTACCCTAAATCTACGCTACTCATGTGCTGAGTTGGCGGGGACCGGTATCGAGCACGGAACCTTGTGATTACCTAGGTGAGTGCTCTTACCGACTGAGCTAACCGACCCCTTAATTGATTTTCAAAATTCGACTAATACACGGGTATATACAGCAAAAACATTTTTAAAAAATTGTGTGCTTGTCTGAAATTGTTTGATGACTTCTTCAGAATGAATGTTTGCTTTCGTTATTTTTTATTTGTTTATTTTTGTTTATCAATTGTGGACTAGCCTATCTTACCTTTCATAGAGAGTAAATGAACTGGTCCAAGACTATTTGTACACTGCTGTTTTAGAACATCGGAGTGATTATTGAGACTGCGAAGATTACGGAAACATACGCGAAACCGTCTACCTCGATGTTTTAGCACTCTGTTCCGAGTTACTCTATGTCTGGCGCAAACTGTAGTTTGAATGTACTAGTATACTGAATATGGTATGACCCAGTATACAACAAAAGGGCCGGCCGATGTGCCGCATATCTGATGAAGACCGAAGAGTGTATCTGTCGAAACCATATATATACATAATGAAATAGAAGTGGCATTTTATTCTGCATTGTAACTCTTATGTATCCCTTAAAAATTGCCGACACGCAAGTGGGTCGACCATTGGCGGGGTAAGTACCTAGGACTTACCCATAGTCTACACGGCCCTCCTGGGTAGAGAGTGCTTTAAACCTGTAGTAACTAACGCCACTGCCGATATCACTTACGTGCGAAGTTGGGCGCATTGGTGAAGAAATTAGTTCCGATTTAGTGATTTAATAAACTCGAATACAGAAAAAGCCTCAAATTCTATTCGTGAGTAACGGTTGCTTTCTTTAAATAAATAATGTAATAAGTAATTGACAGTTACCTCCCCTATTTTAGGATTAACTCCCATTTGGAGAACTCTCTAGTGAATACTAGACTACATAAACTCTCAGTAATTGTACCAATTATTCAAAGTAGAATAAAGCTTAACAAAGTCTATCGGTGTTATCGTTTGTAATTACAAATAACTTTTTATATTTTTCAGGGTCGATAATTCTTTTAAATCTAAAATAAAATAAAAATCCAAAATTTACAACAGCCTCTTTTTTTCCTCATAGAACCCTTGAAATATTTTTCATATCTCAGGGAACCCCTGCATAAAATCCATTCCATACCATTATTAATAATATCTCTTTTAATTAACTTTTACACTAGTTATAGATTAAATAGTACCACAACTGTTCTTCTACAAGGATGGCTTTGGCATTAGATAATACACGAAGGTTGAAATGCCATTAAAACAAAGAAACAATTTAAGAAACTATCTTTTAAGCTATCTCGTGGAATCCCTAGTGACCTCTTGCAGAACCCTATTGTTCCGGGAAACACTCGTTGAGAAACACTGCTTTAGACGTACTAGCGGTTAGGGCATGAAATAATTAACCAGTATCTAGATCAGGAATACGCAATCTACAGTCGCTGAGTTGCAGCACGCGGCCCATTATTTCTTTATGTAAGGTGATTTTAATTTCATAATAACATTTTTGTTAAAAAAATATTTCTTTCATTTTTTCGTTTTCATTCAATCACACTTTCTCTCGCTTAGAGGTCGCGTGTAAACGAATTTTCTTAAAAAAAAACTATTGTAAATGAAGATATTTCCCCTATAAGATAGTTGGACTCGTCCAACGACACACATATAAAGATACGAACACGTGATGTTATTCGTAGTCGAGTTACGTAATAGTATTCGTCGTTGAGTCACTGCTAATCAAATAGCAAGTAATACTGTTGGAGAACTGCGTGTTGACTATTATTTATATTCCTGTACCAAAAAGTAATAAACCTTTTCCGGATTTCAATTCTGTTAATTGATTAATTCAGTTACAACAAAAACAACTTTCTGTATATTTCGTTCTAAATAACGTTGAGGTCTGATTTATGATGAGCAGTATCTCCCGAGGCGACAGATCGTTAAAGATTGCCCATACCTGATATAGATCAACACTCCCGGACCCTGTACCAAACGAACCAAATACATTTATCTCAGAGTTGATGAATTACACGATTTTGGTATCGTTGGTTTTATAAGTACATAATTGCAGTGAACGGTCTAACACTTGACACTTTTGCAGGTAGAGTTGTAATAAGCACTTGAGAGCTACCTCCCCTGTTTTATCATTACCTCCCCTTTGGGAAACTCTTTAGTGATTCTAAGAGTATATAAGCTCTCTCAGTAAACTGTAAAATTATTCTAAGTAGAATAAAGCTTTCTTAAGCCTATCCATGTTTTCGTTTATCATTGCAAGAGCAAATGAAATTACCGGCCTTAAAATACAATCCCACCAGACAATTCTCTAGGAAGAAGCACGTTAAAAAAATAATAAAAATCACAGCGATCAAGGGCAGACAACTCTACCGGCACATAGCTATTTTCATTAATTATACAATACGACTTGAATTATATTGTGTTTAACACGTAGAACATGTTTTTGTAGAACGTGTGGTGAAGTCAATCCTAGTTGTCTCCCCTTGGATAAACCACTCTAAATTCTAAAAGAATCTTCACCTTAACTAGGTTATATAAGTTATATTTAGATAAAGCTTAAGTAAAATAATTACCTTGTTTGTATATTAAAACAATATGTTAACTAATTTTTTTCAGATTTATATTTCTATTTAAGTATTGGGATATGACTGTTTTTTTATTTATATCTATTTTTGTCATGAGATATTCGTATTCAATATGTAGCAATTTCCTCGGATGGTAATGCTACAGAGGGGGATCCTCAGCAACAAGGAAGTAGAAGGTAAGTAGAATCCCAAACTGAACAACGGCAACTGACAAAGACGGCAAGGAAATAAGAGAAAATACCTTGTCTCGTATTTGAAGTAAGCAGAATTAGTCTTGCAACAAATTGCCTATGTTGAGATCTTGGCTCGGTATTTGGTGCCACGGTCTACTAGTCTATGATCACTGCAGTTCTATAAGTACGATCGACGCGTCAAAACAAGTCCCTTATATCTTAGGTCAAAATGTGACCTTTCACCTATGCGGCCGACACGTGACCTTTAATGCAAATAAACATGTTATAAATATGACGTAGGTAGGAGCTTCTTAATCATCACTACTAAGTAATCATTTACTAATAATCATTTTATTTTTATCGTATTTTCTTTTTTTCGTTTAAATTGTATATATAAACCACCCCCTCCCTCACGACTATGTAAATACGAGGTTAGGTGTAGGTTTGTCATGACTGGTAAGTTTTGGTGTTTGTAGTGCGAATTGGTTTTATGGTGAATGGAAAATTGTTGTATGAATTGGGTCACGAATGGAAATAGTTAAAAGTTAGGTTAGAAATGACCAGCGCCCTCCCATTTTTAGGCCTTGTGCCACACTTTTGCATATATTTTACGAAATGAATAATTGAATCATCTCTCTGCTCGGGTATTCCTATTTTTTTTCTGAAAAATAATAAACTTTTCATGTTTCCTTTTTTATTTTTTAGAAATAATAATTGAATCATCTCTCTGCTCGGGTATTCCTATTTTTTATAAATAATAATTTATATAATTTATAAATAATAATAATATAAATAATAATAATTTATAGATTATATTATAATGATATTATATTATAATGATAATTTTATTTTTTAGAAATAATAATTGAATCATCTCTCTGCTCGGGTATTCCTATTTTTTTTCTGAAAAATGATAAACTTTTCTTGTTTCCTTTTTTATTTTTTGGAAACGTTGTTTTATGTCTAATAACCGCCTTTAAAATTGAAAGAAAAACAAAACAAACAGCAAGTTGCGCTTAAGATATTTTATGTAATTCGGACAGCAGAAAATAAAAGGAGTATCTAAGAGTAGGGACAAAGATTTTGGATCAAGCAAGTTGTATAGTCACAGAGGGCTGTTTATTTCTTCCAAGGCTCATGTGTTCTTTTCAGAGAGAGAGAGAGAGAGAGAGAGAGAGAGAGAGAGAGAGAGAGAGAGAGAGAGAGAGAGAGAGAGAGAGAGAGAGAGAGAGAGAGAGAGAGAGAGAGTAGTAGTGGGGGTAGGGGTTTTCAAGACACGGTTTTCTCAAACTTCATCCAATACTTGATTGAACGTTTTTTTTTTTTTAAATAAATATAGAATAAATAAATATTTGAAAAAAAAAAAAAAAAAAGTAGAAAGAAGATTGAAGAAGAAAAGGTCAAATAAGAAGGAGAAAAAAAATCTTCTTCATTGATTTTTTTTGTTTCAAATTCATCACACAAGCACAAAAAGTTCTTTCACACAACCTTATAAAGGAAAAAACTTTCAATATCGTCATCAACATCTGTCACTTAAAACAGATGGTTTTGTAAATATATTAAATAAATAGATAATTATTCATATGACCATGAAGTTTTGTTCTGTTCTGTTGAGGAGGCATTTTCTTTTATAAAAAATATTATGGCTTTTAAAATTTAAAGGCACTAAATGGTTTTAATGTTGCAGAAATTTTATAAACCAATAATTTTTTTTTTCATCATACCGTATTTTGGTGTTTAAAACCGACAATTCCCGTTCAAACTCAACCCACAACCTGGCGTTTTATTTTTATCATTTTATTTGTATCAAAATCAATTTATAATTGTGCAAAATGTGTGTTTTGCATTTCGTCGAGGTTAAGCTTTTCATACAGACCAAGATACGGTAATTGACAAGAGACTGAATATACGAATCTACTACACATTTTGGTTAAGTCTATTGTAATAAGTGATTGAGAGTTACTTCCCCTGTTTTATTATTACCTCCCTTTTGTGGAACTCTTTGACGTTTCTGAGAGTATATAAACTCTCAGTAAACTGTAAAAGTATTCTAAGTAGAATAAAGCGTTCTTAAGCCTAACCGTGTGTGTTCGTTTATTATTACATCTATCGTGAAGTCAACCCGTTGTCTCCCCTGGATAGCCACCTACGTATATTAAAAGATAGAAGCTCCAACCTAACTGACCCCAGTTGCGTTCGGTTTCCATAAATCTTCAAATCAATAACACCATTGCTATTGAAAATTATAAATTCATCTTCAGGTTAAGCTTTGCAACAGACCAAAATACGGTAATATGTCTCATTTTACTGGTATTCTCGAATGAAATATTCAATTGAGTTTTTTAAGGGGTGGATTTAACGTTCCGTTTTAATTGAATAATTTCAAATGCTATCAACACTTGACAAGAGACTGAATCTACGAATCTACAACTCGTTTGGTAAAGTCTGTAGTGAAGTCAACCCTAGTTGTCTCCCCTGGATCAGCCATTTACGAATATTAAAAAAAAAGAAGCTCCACCCTAACTGACCCCAGTTGCGTTATATTTCAATAAAACTTAAAAGTCAAGCTATTACCTCGTTCGTTTTTCAGAACAGTCTCTATGTTGTTTTTTTTTAAAAAGAAATGTTACTAATCTCTCAATTTTTCAAGTGTTCGTTGAATCGTTTGTAGAGTATTCTTTCTTTACTGTTTTGCCTTTTCCATTTCAACTGGAAATATTAATTGCCGGAGTCAACAAAAGTAGACAGTTACGTTTACTAAACTTGGTATTTAATATGACATCTTAATCTAAAAAAGATGTTTTACACTAATTCGTTTCACGTGTAAGTCAATAGCGTCTCCCCAAACCAAGGACAGACAACTCTATCGGTACACAAGCTTTAAGCACAGCTATTTCGATTAATTAAAATCATTTACCCTATATTTATAGGTTTATACCAAGAGGAGATAACTCTATTCCTCTAAGTGTCGAGAGCACGTATTGGTGTGAAATAGCCATCTAAACAAAGCGCTTCGCTATGGAGTAGTGGTTAGCACGCTAGAGACGCAGACCATTCGCATTGCAATGAGTTTTTATTGCGCCACAGTTGTTTAGTAATAAGATAATCTTTGTAAATATAAAGATGGCAACAATGACATCAATTCCCACGGCTCCAATAAAGTGATTAATTTCAACCAAATTAATTCGTGAAATAAAAATATTTTCTATGAAAAATAGAGATAAATCAACAGCGTTTTATGCCTACACATGAAAATATTGTTCCCAATCGTTTATTTTCTATTTTTCAAAGACTTAGTTTAAAAAATTTGTTTGATTCAATTATTCAATATATATTCTAATTTCATATGAATTATCTCCCTTCATTTAATTTTTTTTTGCCTGAATTATTTCATGAAATATAATTTTTCGATTCTTGATATTAATAATAAGCAAATAAAAAGAATATAGAAAAAATTAATCCCTGCCAAGCCTATAATAAAATAACCCACAATTCTTTTGGATTCTTAATATATTTTGATAAGCGTTCATAGTTTCATATTGTTTAGATATATAGATATGCAATCTTTGTATGTAAACTATATATGGTGATCATTAAATTCGATTATTATAATTTTTATAATAACAATAATCAAAATTTATTTGTATATATTAAATTATTTACAATCAAATCTGAATTTTTCTTTCGAATTTTTTATAGACATAATTGCCTCATCTTTTGATCATATTTATTCGAGCCGTGGGAAGATTTCAAATGTGAAAAAAAAAAATCTTAATTTTCGTCTCACCTCACTTTAAGCTAAACTCTTGTGCTGTATCGCGACCCCCTAACAAAATGTATCGTAGAATTAGCACCAACACGACCTGTCTGTCTTGTCGTATGGTTTGGCCATTGTTTCAGTAAACTAGTAGCTTTCCTTATTACTGCATATTGCGACTTCGACAAAGAAATTTACCCCTGTTCGTATATTAAAAAAATCGAAAAGAAAATTGCTAGAGAAAGAATTTACCTCTACAAGTCGTTCTAATTGTCGTCGTAAGATTTCATCATAAATCTTTCTGCATTCTACATGCTATATATATATATATATATATATATATATATATATATATTACATGGGTCATTTTAGTACCTATATGAAAAAAAAATGCTCTTGAATAATAAGATAACAGTAACAAAACTAATTGGATATTAATGTCTTTGTGGAATACTGATAAATTTTTGGGATTTCCTCTGTTGGCCTTCTAATTCTTCAACTCAAACTGGCGTTTCGTTAAATTCCCAAACTTTGACGGGTGTGATGACGTCAGAGTGGACTGTGATTGAGCGGAGTTTATCTTCGCTGGCGTGACGTGTGTCTGCCGATTTTGAGCGGAATTTTTTGAAGGCTCTTCGCCTGCTGCTACTCGTCGTTAATTGACCAACTTCGTCAGACTTTTCTTCAGAGTACTGCAAAAAAAAAAAAAAGGAAAAAAAAAAAAAAAAAAAGATTAAAAAGGAAAAAAAAGATTAAAAAAAGGAAAAAAGAAACGTATGAGAGGAAAAAGAAACGTGTGAGAGGAAAAATAAAGGTGACATGACCGTAATTTGGGTAATTTGGATGGTCGTTAGGGTGTCACATGATAGAAGGTGGGGAATACACAAACATGTACATCTTTACGCACATCTGTTATAGGCGATATAGCAATTCTAGTAGTAATGCTTGCATTAATTCTGACCACAGACTATCCTTTTCCCTGATTTCAATGCATTTCTATAGTAAAACCATTAACAATGCATTTACATTATAGATATATATATTTACCAGCCCCTCCGCGAGCAGGATGCGACACAAGGTCAATTTCTTAAGCGGAGTTTAACAGGTTTGAATTCAGAGTTTTCCTTCTCCTAGACCGGTTGCCTAACCATGGTTAAAGAGCCCAGTCTGCCCTACTATTTACCCATAGCTGGAGGAGAGTAGGATTCATACCTTTCCAAGGGTATTAGCACAAAGTGAAATGCAATTAGCACGTCCAGGATTTGAACTCGGGGCGACGAGTCCATTTCCCATGACTTTAACCATTACACCACGCGCTTCCTATTATTTACATTATAGATATAATTCAGTCATCGGCTTTCATATATAAACGCCACGTAAATAACGATAAATAACCTTTTATCACACATTCAACATACACTGAACATCTTTCATCTTTTACTCATACGAAGTTTCAATGTCCTGAAGAAGGTTTTATTTAAAAAAAACCGAAATACTTAAGTATCGACATAAAGAGTTTCCATCGTTCATGACATCCTGTGTTTGTTTTCTTTAAAGATTTTCTCCACATAATTCAGTGAGTAATGCCTGCATTAATTCTCGACCACTGACAATCCTTTTCTTCCTGATTTTCAATATATTTCTATAATAAAATCATTAGCAATGCATTTACATTATACATATAATAGTCCTATCCTTTCAGTAATGCTTGCATTAATTCCTGACCACTGACAATCCTTTCTTCCTGATTTTCATTATATTTCTATAGTAAAATCATTAGCAATGCATTTTACATTATACATATAATAGCCTATTCTTTCAGTAA
Organism: Doryteuthis pealeii; assembly: GCA_023376005.1. Classification (NCBI taxonomy): domain Eukaryota; kingdom Metazoa; phylum Mollusca; class Cephalopoda; order Myopsida; family Loliginidae; genus Doryteuthis; species Doryteuthis pealeii. The sequence continues at coordinate 65,364,812 of CM042164.1, forward strand.
TGCTTGCATTAATTCCTGACACTGACAATCCTTTTTCCTGATTTTCAATATATTTCTTAGTAAAATCATTAGCAATGCATTTACATTATACATATAATAGTCCTATCCTTTCAGTAATGCTTTATTCCTGACCACTGACAATCCCTTTCTTCCTGATTTTCAATATATTTATATAGTAAAACATTAGCAATGCATTTTTATATATTCATATACATATATAATTATTTCTATAGCATTAGCAATGCATATTACTTTCTTTCAGTAATGCTTGCATTAATTCCTGACCCTTGACAATCCCTTCCTTTGTTCGTATAAATATCCCTATTTTGTTAAACCCAAATTTGAAAAAAACATTCCCTTGACTTACCGATGATTTGGGCCTGCGTCCTCTTTCTGGTTCACGCTCAAGGTCAGGTATTACCATTGGTTGGAATGCTGAAGGCACATTGTTCTGCGTTGAGTCAGGCGTCTCGGGCCACGTCGACGAGGCCCCGGCAAGAGGACTCTCGGGTCTTTCCGACGGAGTTGTGGTACCGTCGTTTGATTTCACGGAACTGGAATCAAAGGATCGTGTCTTTTTGAATGCTGGCCGCAATTTCTGCTTGACCGCTTTGAATATATCAGACGGCCGCATTATGGACGGAGCTGCAGGTTGAGTCTGGACAGTTGCTTTGGCTAACGAGCTAATTGCCGGACTGTCCACGCTGCTGGACTTTTTGAAGAGCCGTCTTTTATCCTTCGCTGTCGATTCCGTCTGGGTCTTCGGACTTTTACTGTCGGCCGCCTTCAGCTGTTCATCGAAAGATACCGTTGGTTTGAAATCTGGTTGTTTTATCTACAAAAAAGAAAAAATGAGATGGGAGACGAGACTTAATTTACGTTGCGGGGGAAAATAGCAAATTATAACGATAAGTCCACCCACTGT
>CM042164.1:65368236-65394624 GCA_023376005.1 Doryteuthis pealeii
AGGCACATCTGATTCTTTTCTTTCACAATTTTATCACTTTCACCAGTTAGCTTCTGTTGGTCTTAACTTAGATTTTAATGGGTGGGCTATTCTGTACAATGACCGAAATTTTAACATTAAAGAAAAGCAAAACAATCTTAAGATAATAATAAAATGTAATTGTAGTCTACTTACATCGATGTTCTCGGGCATGCTCATCTGCCTGGTGTGACCGATTTTCGGTGCGCGGGGCCAGGACATTCCGAAGCTTGGCTTATCGAAAAACTGCCGGCGAGCTGTCAGAGGTGTGACGGATTCAGTGCTTTCCGTTCGCGTCGGGACAGGAAGGCTGGGCGATTTCTTCAAACTCTCTGTCGGTATCGTTGTACCTTTATGTGAGGACATGCGGGGCAGGGTGGCGGTGGACGACGACGTCACATTCAGTGACACGGCCGAAGTGGCCAGGGACGGAGCCGGAGTCGGTCTCGCTGGGGACGGGTCTCTCTTCTTGGTTGACACTGTGTAGATGGCTTCCGGTGAATCTACAGAGATGCTCTTGATTAACGTCTTTGAGGTGACCGTCTTCTGCCGTGTCGGCGAGCGAGACGGTGACTTATCTCGAGAGGCGAAACTGCGAGGGATGAAAAGTGATGGGGAGGGTGAACGTGATGCATGGCTGCCTAGGTTGGCGCTCAGGTATTCAGTTGAGCTATTCGTAACGTTCAGTGCTTGAAGGGCCTCACTGGTACGGCTTCGGGGCATGCGACCACCCTCAGAACTCGGAACAGGTAATAATAGACCGGCAGCGTTCTCAGTACCCAAAATATTTTCAAGTTCTTTGCTGAGTTCCAACTGTGTACTGGAGAGGCTCCTATTAAAAAAAATAAAATAATAATATAACCATGCTCATCTTTCGTGTAGGATGCTTTAACTCAGCGGTTCCAAATCTATGTGTCGCGACACACTGGTGTGTCGCGAGATGTCATTAGGTGTGTCGCGGGAAAGTATTCAATATTTAAGGTATAAACGAAAATATTATTTAAAAAAAAGTCTGGCCTATATATTATATATATTGATGTAGGAGAAACTGCAATATAGTAGGAAAAACTTCACTGTAACGATGTAGGGCGATATGAAAAATGCCTCAGTGAGGATTAGAACCGAAGACCATATCTGTACGCAGAATTTCAATGCAAGTCGTTGCTCACTGTTCCAGTAGATCCTATCTTCGTGCATGAAATACGTCCTATAGGTTGAATCCACACCAACACAGTAGTGTCTAGTGTTGTAACACTGCATTCACTTTTATTAAAAACTAACTAAACTTGGTAAAATCCTATTTAACCAATAAAAAATCGATGAAATTGAACTTGCGCATTATTTGAATCTATAGAATGTATTCCTTTTATGGGTGTGCCGCGAAAATTTTAAACAGCTCATTGGTGTGTCGCCATACAAATAAGTTTGGGGACCACTGCTTTAACTAGTAAGGGTTTACATGACTCGTCTTATTTTGATTTTTCGGACTGTTGTCCTCATCTTTATTGTGGTATGTAAAAAAGCCACAACGTTTCGGTCGCTGTATCATCCGGCCTTCTTCAGGTGTTGACGCCTTGTTTGATCAACAATCAAACTATTCAAAATCATTTCCCAGGTTGGGTCATTGCTATTCTCGGGTGGACAGGGAATATCTGAAGAAGGCCGGAGGACACAGCGGCTGAAACGTGTTTTTTTTACATACCACAATAAATATGAGGACAATAGTCCGAAAAATCAAAAAGCCCCATCTAAATAGATCGGACAAATAATCTTTTTTGACGTCCTCTAACTTAAATTCTGATGTACTGCTGGCTACTTAGCAGTAGTCAATATTTCGTTTAAACTTTGTTACAATTTATGAGCAATCATAAATTGTGAACGTACCTGTAAGTTAGTTTTAAATAAAGTTCGTTAGATTTAAAAGCGGAGGTGGGTAATTTTCCATAACCGTTTGGGATTATGAGTGACGTTTAGTTGATCCCAACTGACCCCCAGTACAGACGCGTGAGAATAAGTTTAATTAGTTAAGCAGTGCGGCCCATCTTTGAATATTGTCAGCTCCGGGGTACATCTCTCCCCACGGCGGAATAATGGGCTAAGAATTAAAACTTGATCAACAAACAAACAAGTTGTTGTGTTTGTTAATTAAGTTATTAAACAAGTAATGTCCAGCCCAGCGCAACGAAGAAAACAAGAAAATAAAACCCCCAGCAGATAGAAGTCAGCCCAGAGAAAATGGTGACGCGATAGAAGCACTAGAGGAAGAAGCAGTTAGCAAGAACCAACGGGTAGAAGCGAAATTATAAAGTTTGGTTTGTTTTGTTTTACGGCATATCAACCTCAGTGGGTCATTTAATGCCGATAAAGTTTTGAAATAAATCAATTCTTAATGGATAATACAATTTTTTTTATCAATTCGTGTTTTCTATTTAACCCATAGATGGGACCCTAAAAGGTACTACCACTCCGGGTCAGAGTGGACCAGGGAGCAATGGTGATGAAGGGGTGCTCAACATTCCCCAAACCTCCAAAACTGGAACCTCACCATCAGATAGAGTTTAACGTCATTCCCAGGACATGTAGACCCTCAGTCACCGCCTTCTAGCACCCATATGATAAAAAGGGGTTGAGGCTTGCCATAAGGGCAATAGGGTTAGGAAAATCATATAGGTGCTAGGGCTTGACGTGACCAGTCGATTGATCGGATGGGAGCCTCTCCGACCGCCCGTCTAGCCCAAGATAGGGCCAAAGTGGAGTATTGCATGTCATGAATTGCTCATCCACCTGGGCTCTATCCTTAAGCATCACGGGTCGCCACCCACGGCCAACAGGTGGCCCCATTGGGGGAGTCTTACCCCTCTGCAGAGATGCAGTCGGTGCATTCTAACGCCCCAGCCGAAAGGGCGAAAATTATAAAGTAAGAAATATCTCTATGTCTCTCTCTATTATATACCCGAGATGACTCTCTCCGTTTATGTACGCGATGTTGGACACACAACTTTCTAATGCTCTATGCGACTAAAGTCGAATTTAATACTACATTCAGTTTGGTCCATATTTTCCACCGGCAAGACATACATATTCACCAACCCCTCCGCACGAGTAGGATGTGACACAAGGTCAATTTCTTAAGCAGAGTTTAACAGCTTTGAATTCAGACTTTTTCTTCTACCTAACCAAGGTTAGAGAGTCCAGTCATCTCTACTATTTACCCGTAGCTGGAAGAAGAAAAGTTGGATTCATACCTTTCCTAAGGACATTTTTGTCTTAAATTATCCTGTATCTGAGTAAAATAGCCATTTTAAAGATTGCACCAAAATTTCGACGATAAATTTTCACGCACAAATTTTTCCATTAATTTTTTGATAAAACTATCAACTTCAAAACGCCATAACTTTTCAACAAAAAAAAAATGATAGAAACAATAAAGATTTTTTAGATAATTTTTTATAGTGAGTTCGAAGCATTAATTAAAATGTAATAATATATTTTTTTGAAAAAAAAATATATGATAGAAACAATATTTTAAAAACACGTGTTTGCCTCCAGATTCAAGAATAAGAATATTCACAAGTCTTGTTACACTAGCAATCTTCAAAAATACCCAATGTCCGACTCTAGCCCGCGTGGTACATTTATCGCCAGTAAATTCATCACAGGTAAATTATTAATGGCTCAATTCAGAATTTAAGGGATTTTTGAGGATTGTTACAAAAATCAATGAAACAAAATTAAAAAACAAAACAAAACAAAAACTACGTATTTACCTCAAGATTCAAGATTATGAATATTCACATGTCCTCTTACACTAACAATCTTCAAAAATACCCAATGTCCGACTCTAGCTCGTGTGGTACATTTATCTGCAGTAAATTCATCGCAGGTAAATTATTTATGGCTCAATTCAGAATTTAAGTGATTTTTGAGGAGTGTTACAAAAATGAATGAAACAAAATTAAAAAACAGAACAGAACAAAAACAACGTATTTATCTCAAGATTCAAGATTATGAATATTCAAACGTCTTATTACACTAGCAATCTTTAAAAAAAAAACAGTGTCTGGCACAAGGCCCACTGTGTGCACGAGTAATTCTTTTTTTTAGACAAGTGAGACAAGTAAGTAAAGTAAAGGCGTCGGGGCGGCCTAATGTCGGTATCAGCCAAACAGCGAGGGAGTCTATCCCCGTTTCACTAGCGCTAGACCAAGGAGATTATTTAGCACCTGAGGTGGAGCGCCACACCTACCATTAGCTCCTTACTTTACCGCACAGATCCCTGTGCTACTCATACGCTGAGTTGGCGAGGGTCGGTATCGAACCAGGAACCTTCTGACTCATAGCCGAACGCTCTACCGACTGAGCTAAACCGGCCCCTTTAAACTCACGCCCAATTGTTCCAAATTATATCAACATATTCATTTTTTTTTCTCGTCGACGATTAATATCCAGAAAGATAATCAAACATTTTTTTAATAGGCCGAAATGTACATACAGAGATTGATTTTTCTCGATTTGTTTAGCCATACATTTAATAGGTATTCCCGCCTAATTCATTATTAATTAATTAATTTTCAAAATTAGGTACGACTCCAATTAAGCACTTATTCTCCCAAAAATTATCGGCAAAAAGCCATTCAAAACAAACCGTATTTTTTTAAAAACTTTAGGAAAAAGAACGAAGCCAAAGGATCCAGCTGATCTTTACGATAAATGTCGCTGGAGACAGACACACAATTCGAGTAAGATTTCAATCGACCCGAGACCACCAGAACGTTCACTAAAACTCTCTAATATGAATATACATGCACTAGCGGGACCTGTGGATACACCACAGTATGATAATGTAACTATTACAACGTTTGATAACCGGAATTTCAACATTTCTATCTATAAAAAGAAAAGATAATCTAATGAGTCAGACGAACCTACTATCAGTTTCGCATAAAGCTCTTCAGGGCTAAATCAGTCAGATTTTAGTCCTGAAGAGCTTTATGCGAAACTAATAGTAGGTTCGTCTGACTCATTAGATTATCTTTATTACTTGGCTCTACTTAGGTATCGAGCACTTTTTACATATTAGCTTCTCCTAGCGGTTATATGAATATACATATATCTTATATACATATAAATTGTTTTTTTCTTTTGGCCAAATACTGTACCAATAGATTATTTTTTGTTGGTACGAATATCTTGGTCCTTTCTTTTTTTCAAAATTTTTTTTCTTCCTGGTTGATGTTTGGTAGTATATTTTTACAATCAAACTTTCTGCTGGTTTTTTTCTCTCCGCAAGGATCTACCAACACGCTTGGTATATTAAATTATAAAAAGAAAGGTAAAGTTGATGGAGTGACCTATTGTCGGTATCAGCCGGACAGCGAGGGAATCTATCCCCTTTTCGCTAGGCGCTAGACCAGAGGGAGTATTTTTTATAGAGGTGGAGCGACTCACCTACTGTCATCTCCCCCACTTTACCGCGCAGATCCGATTGTACAATCTGTGCTATTCATACGCTGAGTTGGCGAGGACCGGTATCGAACTCAGAACCTTGGGATTAGCCGAGGCGAGTACTCTAATTTTAATTACTTTTTTGCCCTCATATACAGCATTCCATTTTTTTTCTTCTCCAGACCGTCTCATATACCTTGAAAAAGGGTGAAGGTTCACCCGAAATATCGGAATTGATCAAACCAGGAAGAGAATAACAATTGAATATTAAAATTCTGATTTTTGTTCTGTTTTTCTTGTTTTTGTTCTTTTTTGCTTTCAAAAGACCAAACAAACAACGTTCACAAGAACAAAGTTTACACACACACACACACACACACACACACACACACACACACATATATATATATATATATATATATATTATATATATACATATACTGATTGCCACTTCTTCACAGAAGAAAGCCATTTCTACAAGCAAGCAGTTCGGTTGTGAGCACGCAGATGGGGTCCAGCTTTCCTTTTACGCGCCCTGTCGCACATATGACACGTGAAAGCTTCCTCTCGTATGGGACCGTACGTGACAACCCTACCACACACATCCCATATATTGTCATGCTTAAATGTAGAAACTGTGTCCAGGACGCCCGTCATGTGCCGCTCACGTAAATCCTGCTTCAGGGTGGAGTGTTCGAGCCGCCTTACCTCAAACTCCTTACAGCCACCATGAACAAGTCTCCCCCAAACAACACGATTCGTAGCTACCTCTCCCATTCCAGAACATTTATATAAAGTGGTTTAAGGTTATTTTTGATGACATCCCTAAAACGTTAGCACTTACCGTCTGATCTGTGATTGGACCTCTCTGTCTCTTGTTTCTATGTAACGATGTAGGTCATGCGTTGTATTTTGAACTATAAACGAAAGCTGCAAAAGAATTCACAAACAGAAATTATAAAAACTCATTATACAAAAATCTATTAAAATCTCTTCAGATTCTATTCTCCTTAATAATGACACAACAAAACAGTAAATGTAGACTGTGCGGTGACAGAGATGAAACCGTAAACCATGTATTAAGAGAATGTAGCAAACTAGCACAACGGGAATACAAAACTAGGCACGACTGGGTTGGGAAGGTGATCCACTGGGAATTATGCAAAAAAATAAATTTTGACCATACAACAAAATGGTATATGCATAAACCATAATCAATTTTTGAGAATGAAACACATAGAATTAAACGCATAAAATTCTCTGGGACTTCGAGATAAAGACGGATCACCATATCCCAACAAAGAGACCAGACCTAGTATTGATTAACAAAAAAAAAAAAAAAAAAAGAAAGAGAAAGAGAACTTGTCAACTGGTAGATTTTACGGTTCCAGCAGATCACAGGGTGAAGATGAAGGAAAACAAAAGATTGACAGATACCTGGACCTTGCCAGAGAATTGAAAATAGTAGAATATGAGGGTGAAAGTGATACCAATTATAGTTGGTGCTTTGAAAAAAGACTGGAAGTTGGAAGAAGAATTGAGACTATCCAGACAACTGCATTGCTGCAATCGGCTAGAATACTCAGAAGAGTCTTGGAGACCCGAGGAGACTTGTTGTCACCCAGACTCCAGTGAAATATCAGCTAACGCTGGTGTGAAAAAATCACAAGAAGTGAAATAATAATAATCATCATCATGTCGCATCAGTAGCATGGATATCCATAACAATCTCTCGCCAACCGTCTCTATAATTAATTGCCCCTTGGAGGTCCTCTGCACAGCATCCAGCATCCACTCAGAGCTGGTAAATGTAGGTCTTTATGTCATCTGTAGACGGTTTAGCTCAAGGTTCCTGTGTGCCTGTATGCTGCTAGATAGGAGCTGCACAAGAATGCTGCGGGCAATCTTAAACAAATCGTGTAAACAACACCCCACAAGGAAGTAGCTGTTTGGCCACTTGCACCCTATCACACAAACCATCCGAGGGAGACGAAAAAGACATGTTGGAGAAACGGGGGTAGACTAATAAATGACGTTCTCCTGTGCAAAACCAGCACATGGGCATGCCAGTGCGGACCATCCAGCAAATACCTACACTGACAAACTCTGCGTGGATACTGGATGCTGTGCAGATGATCACCCGAGAACAATGAATGATAGGTGCGGTTGGCGAGAGATTGTCATGGATATCCGTGCTGCTAGAACAACTTGATGATGATGATGATGATGATGATGATGATGATTAAACAAATCGTGGAACCCCCCCCCACAAGGAAGCAGCTGTCCGGCCACTCTAGTGTTGGCAGCACTGATATCCATGATTCTCTCACCCAATCGTCCCTATCGATCATCGCCTCTGGGAGGTCACCCGTGCAACATCCACAATCCGTACAGAGCTGATTGATGTAGTTTTTTGGCTTAACAGCCTACACTGGCGTGCGGGTCCACGTGTAGGTGTCCACAGGAGAACGTCACTTATGAGTTCGTCCTTGCTTTCCCAGCAGTGTCCAGCATGTATTGTTCATCTTACTCGGATGGTTTGTGTGAAATGGGCAAGTGGCCGTACAGATAAAAATATTCCCTTTTAATTAATTAAGATTTAAAGGGAAATATATAAGATAATTATTGATTAGCTTGAAGTTACCATCCAGACAAAAAACAAAAATGCTTAAATAAATAAACCTTTTAAACTTTTTCCCAACAAAGTTTCGTTAAAGTTATATCAGCATAATATCAACTTCATAAGATAATAAAAAAATTATAATTAGAAAATATTTTTTTTTGTTAAGTAGCTTTCTGTTTTATAGCGACAATGTCTTAATGTATTTTTTCTTTCATAATATATATATATATATATATATATTTCAGTAGAGGAATCATACTTTATTTTAACTTGATCAACTACCAAGCAGAAAAAGCCAAAAAATATAGAACGAAACTTAGGGCCCTTTCGACCGGCTCTTTTTTCTAAAGATAACAACTGCTATATCGATTAAAAGTCAGTATGTATATACATTTGAATAAAAGGGATATAATAATAATAATAATAATAATAATAATAATAATAATAATAATAATAAACCGCAATTAATTATCTATATTAAAAGTTCATAGCAGTAAATGTATGAAATATTTATACGGAAAATCAGCAGCTACTGCGAAAAAATTTTTTTTTCATATGAACTTAGATCTATTTTTATAGCGACATTTAAATATCAGTTCATTTCATTTATTTAATAGCTGGCTAATAATCTGCACCAAATTATGCACCTTTTCCCCTCTAGGTAAAGGTTACACCTATTACTACAAAACAGTTAATTTGTGGAGTTAGGCCCTTATCCGTCAACCTCCAAAACTACCTTGATAGATTTATGAAAGAAAAATACATTAACACATTGATAAAATATAAATTCATTAGGAATTTGAAAAACAGATGTATCACCGAAAATCAACACAAAAGATCCAATCTAGTTATTATAAACAAAGAAATGAAGATCTGTAAGATATTAAATATTGAAGATTCATCAAACAACAGAGTGAAAGTGAAAGTCACTGAAAATCTATAAAAACATCTGAATAGATTAGACAGATGGATACTAAATGCTACTCGTATAGTGATAGAGACGAGACTGTTAATTTTATACGAGGTTAGTGTTGTAAATTGACTAGAGTATATATGATTGGGTAGGAAAAGTGACACACTGGGAACTACACAAATGCTACTCGTATGGTGGTAGAGACGAGACTGTTAATTCAATAACAAGTTAGTGTTGTAAATTGACTAGAGCATATATGATTGGGTAGGAAAAGTGACACACTGGGAACTACGCAAACAACTAAGATTTGATCATGCAGACTAGTAGTGCAAACACTAAACAAATACTGTACTACGGAGGTGCTTTGGAAAGGGTTAAAACCATACATTATATACTACCATGGATGTTATCGTTGTAGATCTTCTCTTGCCAACGAAAATCTACGCTTACAATGCCAACAAGAATTGGTAATCTGAACATTAGCTACATAAATGTGAGTAACCTCCCCTTGTTTCTTTCACTTTGAGGAAGCCGTCTGTTTTGGTCGGCCATTTTCATTTCACCGTAAATCTACACTGAAAATACGAATTTGTTCGAATCAATACAACTGCATGTTTTACACGAAAATATCATAAAATGTCTTCTTAATAACAATTAAGTTCATTTCAAATAATGTGAAAGCACAATTAAGAACACATTTTATGATATTTTTGTGTTAAAACATTCAGTTGTATTGATTCGAATAAATTCGTATTTTCAGTGTAGATTTACGGTGAAATGAAAATGGCCGACCAAAACAGACGGCTTCCTCAAAGTGAAAGAAACAAGGGGAGGTTACTCTCATTTATGTAGCTAATGTTCAGATTAGCCAAAATTATACCGTCATCATGTTAGTAATTCCATAGGAATAAAACAAAAACAAACCTATCTGTATGAAGTTGGTATATCCTAATGAACCCGGTAAGTGACAGAGATGAGATGCGTCAGAATATTGTATATGGGTAATTCCATGCTGTTCAATTGAAACAGGTTAGCGTTATTGCTTCCGCATTCCCACCCTCTCTCCATGTTTCCCCTATTTTCTTTCTCTCTTTCTTATATTTTTTTTCTGCGAAACTTTCTTTATAATAAAAAAACGGAATAGTCCATTGTTTAACTGAGACGACGACACTCATAAGAAATAAGAATTCGGCGGATAAGCAACACCAGATAATCAAGATTTACAATTTTTGAATTTCATCTTGGACGATTTGAAGGATCTCACTTTTAACCAGAGGGTGTTGCAAGATGATAACGGTCGTACTTTTAAGGAACACGAGTGCTAGTATATAGATTTATAAAACATTGAAGTGCAGTGAAGATATACAACAACAACAAAAAAAGTAGACAACAGTGACGCGTGTGACGTAGAAGCGAAACACAAAACAACGTTGTGATGCATGACCAACGCCCTCAAGTCAGGACCAAATTTAGGCTGAAGCTAAACATACTACAATTTACAACCCCTGGGCGCATCCCGTGGTGTAATGGTTAACGACCTAAGTCAGCAGACCATTGCTAGTGAGTTCGATCTTCCTTGGATACCCCATACTTACGACCTTGTGTCTCATACTACCCATGGCGAACAGGTTGGGTGATAAGAGCATCCTATCGTGGTGTAATGGTCAGCAAGCTAGTCTCGCAGATCCATTACTACTGAATAGTGAGTTCGGTGCTCACTGGGTGCCCCATTTTGATGACCATGTGTCACATCTTACCCGTGTCGAACGAGTTGCATAAAGAAAGGGACATACTATCGTGGTGTAATGGTTAGCAAGCTAGTCTCGCAGATCCATTACAACTGAAGACCGAGTTCGATCCTCGCCTTTTTCGTTTAATAATCTTAGCTTAGTTTGGCACAAGGCCAAAAGTATGGAGCACCCAAAGAGAATTCAACTAGCTTAAGGGCAAGGAAGATCGAACTCGCTTTTCAGTAGTAGGCATTTTCGTTTAGGAGTAGGATGTGACACAAGGCCGCAAGTATGGGGAATCCTGCGAGGATCGAACTCGCTTTCAGTAGTAGGCATTCATCCAACCCATTCGTTTAGGAGTTGGATGTGACACAAGGCCGCAAGTATGGGGAATCCTGCGAGGATCGAACTCGCTTTTCAGTAGTAGGCATTCACCCCCATTCGTTTAGGAGTAGGATGTGACACAAGGCCGCAAGTATGGGGAATCCTGCGAGGATCGAACTCGCTTTTCAGTAGTGGCATTCACCCAACCCATTCGTTAAGAGTTGGATGTGACACAAGACCGCAATTATGGGGAATCCTGCGAGATCGAACTCGCTTTTCAGTGTAGGTATTTCCATCCCGTTCGTTCTGGGTTTGGATGTGACATAAGGTCGTAAGTATGGAGCAGTCACTGAGGGTCGAATTCGCTATTCAGTAGCAATGGATCTGCGAGATTAGCTTGCTAACCATTACACACTAATGGGACGCCACAGTGACACATGAGGTATTCATTTATTTCAGTTAGCTATTGCGTTGAATTTGATAGACAAGGATATAAAAAGTTGGTGGAGCGGCTTATTATCGGTATCAGCCAGACAGCGAGGGAGTCTATCCCCTTTTCGATAGCGCTTGAATCCCGAGAGCAATATAGACTGATATTTTATTCTCATTTTTAGATCAAGTATTGTCAACCTTGCGAGTTTTTCCAGATCAACGTTAACTAATGGTCTTTCTTTGGAGTTTATTATAGAATTTATTAATGAGAGTTCTAATGTCGTTTGCTATCATAATATGTTATATCAGGATTTTGGAGGTGCGTGGTGTAATGGTAAGAGTCGTAGGAAATGGACTCATCGACCCGAGTTCAATCCTAGCCGAAGCAGTTTGCATTTCATACCTTGGGAAAGGTATGAATTCAAGTACTCTCCCTTCAGCTATGGGTAGGGCAGTCTTAGTTCTCCATGGTTAAGTAACCAGTCTAGGAGTAGGAAAACTCTGAATTTCAAACCTGCTAAACTCCGCTTAAGAAATTGACCTTGTGTCACATCCTGCTCATGGGAGGGGTTGGTGTATATATATATATATATATATATATATTATATTATATATATATATTATATATATATGTAATATTGTAAAAATTGAAAAAAAACACAAGTTTCGTAAAACGAAACATATTTATTTCGCCTACGATTAAGTGTTTCGGTCTGTTTAGATAGACCTTCATCAGGGCTTTCGTTGGTTTAATGAAAAAAAATATTACAGAAAACAAATAATAATTATTACAGAAACAAAATAAAAAACAAAAAAAATTGTTTTCTGTAATAATTATTATTTTTTTCATTAAACCAACGAAAGCCCCGATGAAGGTCTATCTAAACAGACCGAAACACTGCAACGTAGGCGAAATAAACATTATTCGTTTATGAAACTTGTGTTTTTTCAATTTTTTACAATAATTACATACTGTCGGATTCACTTCCATTTTTTCTTCACACACAACACCACACACACACACACACACACACACACACACATATAATATATATATGTATGTATATATATAAATCTAAATGGATTCTAAAATTACAAACGCACGTGAAGGGATTAAAACGCAGATATCGGATTTCTCCGTTATTACAAATATTTTACAAACGCTGCCACTGTCGATAACAACAGAGACAAAGAAACCGTTGAACAGTAACATTTGACAAAGGGTATCTAACGAACCTGAAAATTTATGAAAAAATAATTAAAAGTAAGTGAATCCAATACTCCATAATATCGAGTTCATTCATTTATTTATTTTTAATGCTTCACAATAACGCCTAATTTAAAAAAAACATTTTTTTTAATATATATATATATATATTAATATATATATATATATATATATATATATATATATAAAATGTTATGAACTTGTGTAAGATCAATATAAAAAGAACATTTTCTGATTACAATCAGTAAATTGTTCTTGTTTTATCCCCCTGAGTTAACCAAAAAAAAAAAAAAAAAACCCAAAAAACCAAACAATTTGAAATAAAATATGACCTATTAGTCGGTAAAGATCTGGTAAAGATAGCGAGAAACGTCTCTGCTCAAATTCCCAGCGGGTGGAAAATACGAACCAGAAAACGGACGTAGTATGAAATTCGACTATAGTCGCACAAGGCATGGTACTAGGAATTCGACAATAGTTGCATGCGGTTGTGAAAGGGTCAAATGTAGTTTATTTTTTTAAAGCGACTTTTACACGAGTATATTGAGCATTTTTTTTTTTTTAAATAACAGGCGTCTTCATTTGTTGGAGGTGTATGGTGTAATGGTTATAGTAGTAGGAATAGACTCGTCGACCTGAGTTCAAATCCTGGACGAAGCTACTGTTCATATAGCGCTAATACCCTTGGGAAATGAATTGGGTATGAATCCAACTACCCTCCCTCCTGGTATGGGTAAACAGTAGGGCAGACTGGGCCCTTTAATCTTAGTTAGGCAACCAGTCTAGGAGAAGGAAAACTCTGAATTCAAAGCTGTTAAATCCGCTTGGAGTGGTCACCTAACTAGAAATAGGCTCAGTCCTAATTAAGTGATCTATTTTCACTATTTCGATTTGTCTAACTGATTACATTTAAGATTAGCAGACGAGATTATTTTTTTATAGGGGAATAGGGGGGGGCAAGCAGGAGGAGGAGGAGGGAGGGGAGGAGGAGGGAGGGGGAGGCAAACCACAACGCAAACAGCAAAGCAAACTCATTATAAAATAAAACCCTCAACCTCTTGCATACAACCAAGATCCTGCATGAAAAAAAAAAAAAATAAAAATAAATAAGATAAATAAAAATAAAAAAAAAGAAAAAAAAGAGAAAATTACCAGCAATGAACTTATGAAATATTCATGAATGTACACGATACACATTAATCATGAATATTCATACATCAACATAATGCATGTAAAAAAAAAAAAAAAAAAAAAAAAAAAAATCTACGACTCGCCCAAATTTAGAATTAATCCAATTTACTTTTAATTAAAATATATTAAATCCCTTAGTAATCTTCCTTAGTAAATAATTTTCTAAACATTTTTTTTAACACATAAACCATCTTCCAATAAAAATCCTATTACTACCAAAAAAAATTTACATCTGCCCTTAATCGGCAATATAGACAATTCGTATAAATCTCCCGAGTTCATACCTTAAATAACAATTCTAACACGACTGGTAAGAGTCACTTATGTCTTTTAAACATTAGTCTACGTTAAACATCTTTTTGTGTCGTGAGTAAGGCGGTCTATTTACTTCACAACAAAGAGGTAAGAGATATGTAAAGTGAATAAGATGCAAGTTAAGGGCTTCGTAGTAGTATATGTAATTGGCTCATACATATATAATATATACATACATACTAACTACTTCTCGTCTCGTCTGTCTAACAGTTATTTATCAGAACAGATGTAACCATTATTTATGGTATGGTATAGCGGAGGAGAGGTAGCGCTTATCTTATACAAAACTAATTAGTTATTCATAACTTAAAAGAACCAGTATTTTTATTTTTTAATCTTTATTGTATATAAATAATTTAGATGATTATTAATTTTAATTTTCCAAATGTCGTGAAGCGCATTTAACAGACAAACACATGAAAAAAAGAAACAGCAGAACTGCAACAATATGTTTTAAATAAATTTTAAAATGACAGAGCAACATCAAACACTCCACTTAGACCTTACTAAGGCTAGACGGTCGTGGTCGGAGAGTCCCCTCCGACAAATCGGCTGGTCTCCTTAAAGATAGCCTAGTTGAGAGCGGAGACACAGACGAAGAAATGACATTCTTCCCATCACATTCATACACGGCAAACATTCGTCTTTGTCAATAAAAAGAACAGGTTAATGGTAAATAAATGTAGATCATTTTGTAATTATTTAGATTTTTCGACTGTTGACCTCATCTTTATTGTTATGACAACACAACAATATATATATATTATTATTATATATATATATATATGAAGTAGTCAAACAGGTGAGGTTTTAAAATGGCGAATGGCCGGACAATTTGTGGGAGATTATGTGCTTAATTAAAGTCATACTAATTTTGTTAATTAATTAATTATAACTAAATCAATTAGGCGTTAAACCGATATGCACACCTAATTCAATTTAGTTAAATTAATTAATTAACAAAATTAGGTTAGACTTTAATTAAGCACATAAATCTCCCCCCCACACATATAATTATATATACATAATATATATATATATATATGAAAGTACGCAAACAGTTTGTTTGATATGGCTATGCCGACAATTCTTGGGGGAGAATATGTGCTTAATTGGAAGTCATACCTAATTTTTGAAAATTAATTAGTTGAATATTAATGAATTAGGCGAATATATCGTTAAAAATGTGAAGCGTAACAAATCGAAGAAGTAATACAGAGAAATCGATTTTTTCTCGATTTGTTTACGCTTCACATTTAAAACAGATATATTCGTCTAATTCATTAAATTATCAACTAATTATTTTCAAAATGAGGTATGACTTCAATTAAAGGCCCATATCTCCATATATATATATATATTATATATATATTATATATATATAATATATATTATTATATAAACACACAGAAAAAAAAAAAGCTGAAAATTGTGTATCGACAATGTAAAAGGGCTATTTTAAAGAAGACACGTGTAGGAACACGCTGAAAATGATCCATCTATAAGAGAATCGGTATTTCCTGGAGCCTCGCAGGGTGTCACACGGGCAGTTTTCCAAGCACCCATTCTCGACTGTAATGGTAAATAATGTAGATCATTTTTTCGTAATTTCTGTTTATTTAGAAATTCGTAATGTCCGTTTTTTTTAAATAATATGATGAATACATCCCCGAAAATAGCCCTAGTGTTATATTTCAGAGGGTGAAAATTGATATAAGCTCTGTCTTATTTTCGGGGAAACACGGTGGATTGTTTTTCCGTAATTTTGTTTATTTAGAAATTTCGTAATTTTCTACTTCGTAATGTCGTTTTTTCGAATATATGAAGAATACGGCATCCCCGCGAAAATAAGCCCTAGTGTTATAATTTCAGAGTGGAAATTGATATAATCCCTGTTTTATTTCGGGGAAACAGGGTATTATCTTTAAAGATATAGAGTAATGGCAACAGGCAGACCATTATTGTATACTGAACTCCGCTAGATGTCGCTCACATGTAACCTTGTGTTGTATTGCTAAACCCCTTGTGTTGTAATGCTAAAAAAAATATGAAGAAATTAAAAAAAAAAAGATGACTTACGTGGTCTTCTTTAATTGAACTCTTGTCTTGTTTAGTTGTCTTCCCGTTTGCCGCTAGGGGCGGGTTTGACGATGTTTGCATTAACTTTCAACTTCACCACCACTTTTTCCAACAAAGACTTTACGTGCGTCGCTGATATAAATAAGAGAAAGAAATTGATTAGGGCGGGAAAAAAAATGATAGATTTTGGATAATAGGAAATATCGATTTGTATTATTTAAATTTTTCGGACTGTTTACCTCATCTTTATTGTTATAGACAACAGCAATATATGTATTGATGAATACGACATCCCTAGTGTTATACAGGTAGAATTACAGATAATTAACTGCTTTTTTCAACTGAATTTTCTCGAGTATTTTTGTTTAGAATTATGAACTGCGAGCGTAACTTTAAAACAAAATTTAAATAAAATCGAAAAATTGAATTGATTTTGAATTGATTTTTTAAAAATCAATTATATTGAATTTAAAAAAAGAAAGAAAAAAAAAAAGCTGAAAATTGTGTATCAACAGTGTAAAGACTATTTTAAATAAGATAAATGTAAGAAAACACACTGAATAATAAATCTCTATAAGAGAATCGGTAATATTCTTTAGGAGCCCGCAGGGTGTCACACGGCAGTTCAAGCACCGCATTCTCGACTGGGGTAAGCAAATACAATGTATATTCATTACAGGTAGAATTACTGATAAGTTAACTGCTTTTTTCTATTGAATTTCCTCGAGTATTTTTTGGTTAGATTATTGACCTGCGAGCGTAACTATAAAAACAATTTAATGGTAATCGAAAAACTGAATTGATTTTTAATTGATTTTTTAAAATCCAATTATAATTGAATAAGTTCTAATTCAGCATTTTCAAATTTAAAGATTGTTTTATTGAATTATAATTCTTGAATAAACAAATAGATAATTATCCTCCTTAGAAATTTAACAATGTCCCGTTTCGTGCCTTGTAGGGTGTCGTATGACAGTTCAGAAACCATTCTCAATCTCTTTTTTGTCTCTGTTCTTTGAACAGTAGAGACGTAAAGTCATATAAGATGTAACTCTTACCTGATCAAACGCTCTTCATCTTTCTGTGTCTTTCCAATTAAACGCTGCCTTTGTTTCAGTCATCTGTCGTAACTAGTTCGTTCTTTTCACTAACCAGGTCTGCTGATCTTTCAAGTTCGTCTCTTGCAGCTCTTGGTAAATTTGATTTGTATATC
The DNA here is from genome assembly GCA_023376005.1 of Doryteuthis pealeii. Lineage (NCBI taxonomy): Eukaryota > Metazoa > Mollusca > Cephalopoda > Myopsida > Loliginidae > Doryteuthis > Doryteuthis pealeii. The sequence goes on from CM042164.1 coordinate 65,385,748, forward strand.
AGACAACTTAACGTTCGTCCAACTCTTCCATCTTTAATAAATAGAGAAAAGATAAAAAAGAAAGATAAGGTTTTGGTTTTGTTTTGTTTTAACGGCATATCACCTCAGTGGGTCATTTAATGCCGATAAATTTTGAAATAAAAATCAGTTCTTATATGGAATAATATACAATTTTTTTATAATACATTTTTCTTGATTTAACCATTAAGAATTGATTTATTTCAAACTTTATCGGCATTAAATGACCCACTGAGGTTGATAATGCCGTAAAACAAAACAAAACAAACCTTAATCTTTCTTTTTTTTATCTTTTCTTTTTATTAAAGATGGAAGAGGTGTGGAACGGAAGTTGTCTTGATATACAAATCAAATACGCAAGAGCTGCAAGAGACGAACTTGAAAGATCAGCAGACCCTGGTTAGTTGAAAAAGAACGAACTAGTACGACAGATGACTGACAAAGGCAGCGTTTAATGAAAGACAACGAAAGATTTGAAGACGCTGTCTTGCATCAGGTAAGAGGGTATACATCTTAATATGACTTACGTCTCTACTGTTCAGAACAGAGAAAAAAGAGATTGAGATGGGTTCCTGAAACTGTCTACGACACCCTACAAGGCACGAAAGTAGGGCATGTAAATTTTCTAGGGAGATAATTATCTATTGTATTCAAGAATTTAATTCATATAAAACAATCTTAAATTTGAAAATGCGAAATAGAACTTTATTCAATATAATTGGATTTTTAAAAAATGCAATTAAAAATCAATTCAGTTTTTCGATTACATTAAATTTTGTTTTTATGTTACGCTCGCAGGTCAATAATTCTAACCAAAAATACTGCGAGAAAATCATAGAAAAAAGCAGTTAATTAATCAGTAATTCTACCTGTAAGAATATACCAATGTCTTTTGCTTACCCCAGTGAGAATGGGTGCTGGAAACCCTGCCGTGTGACACCTGCGGGGCTCCTAAAAGAAAATACGATTCTCTTATAGAGATTATTATTCAGTGTGTTCTTACATTTAATCTTATTTAAAATAGTTCTTTACAGCTGTTGATACACAATTTTCAGCTTTTTTTTTTTCTTTCTTTTTTTTTAAATTCAATATAATTGGATTTTTAAAAATCAGATTTCAAAAATCAATTCAATTTTTCGATTTTATTAAATTTTGTGTTTTAAAGTTACGCTCGCAGTCAATAATTCTAAAACAAAAAATATCCGAGAAATTCAGTTGAAAAAAGCAGTTAATTATCTTGTAATTCTACCTGATAACACTAGGGATGTCGTATTCATCAATACATATATTGCTGTTGTCTTATACCATAAAGATGAGGTAACAGTCCGAAAAATAAATAATACACAATCGATATTCCTATATCCCAAAATCTATCATTTTTTCCCGCCCTAATCAATTTTCCTTTCTTATTCTTATCAGCTGACGCACGTAAAGTCTTTGTTGGAAAACAGTGGTGAAGTTGAAAGTTAATGCAAACATCGTCAACCCGCCCTCACGCGCAAACGTGAAGACAACTAAACAAGACAAGAGTTCAATTAAAGAAGACGACGTAGTCATCTTTTTTTTTTAATTCTCTTTCATATTTTTTTAGCTAATTAAACACGGTTACATGTGAGCGACATCTAGCGAGTTCAGTATACAAATAAGTGGTCTGCCTGTTGCCATTAACTCTATTATCTTTAAAAGATATATACCCTGTTTCCCCGAAAACTAAAACAGGGATTATATCATATTTTCACTCTGAAATATAACATAGGGTTAATTTTGGGGATGCCGTATTCTTCATATATCGAAAACGACATTACGAAAAGTAGAAAATTACGAAATTTCTAATAAACAGAAATTACGAAAAAACAATGCCACCGTCGTTTCCCGAAAATAAGACAGAGCTTATATCAATTTTCACTCTGAAATTATAACACTAGGGCTTATTTTCGGGATGTATTCATCATATTTAAAAAACGACATTACGAATTTTCTAAAATAAAAGAAAATTACGAAAATGATCTACATTTATTTACCCGATTACAGTGAAGAATGGGTGCTGGAACTGCGTGTGACCACCCTGCGAGCTCCTAAGGAATATACCGATTCTCTTATAGAGATCATTTTTCAGCGTGTTCCTACAGTGTTCTTCTTTAAAATAGCCCTTTACATTGTCGATACACAATTTTCAGCTTTTTTTTCTGTGGTGTTTATATATATATATATATATATTATATATATATATATATATATATATATATATTGGGAAGAATATGGGCTTAATTGAAGTATAGCCTCATTTGAAAATTAATTAGTTGATAATTAATGAATTAGACGAAATATCTGTTTAAATGTGAAGCGTAAACAAATCGAGAAAAAGTCCATCTCTGTATGTACTTTTCTCGATTTTGTTTTAGCTTCAATCATTTTAAACAGATATATTCGCCTAAATTCATTAATTATCAAACTAATTAATTTTCAAATTAGGTATGACTTCAATTAAGCACATTTATTCTCCAAAGAATTGTCGGCATAGCCATATCAACAACTGTTTGCGTACTTTCATAATATATATAATATATATATATATATATATATATATGTTGTGGGGGGGAGATTATGTGCTTAATTAAAGTCATAACCTAATTTTGTTAATTAATTAATTTTATAACTAATGAATTAGGTGGCATATCGGTTTAACGCCTAATTGATTTAGTTATAATTAATTAATTAACAAAATTAGGTATGACTTTAATTAAGCACATAATCTCCACAAATTGTCGGCATTCGCCATTTTAAAACTCACTGTTTGACTACTTCTATTATATATATAGTATAATATATATATATATATATATATTGTTGTTGTTGTCTATAACATAAAGAATGAGGTCAACAGTCGGAAAAATCTAAAATAATACAATGATCTACATTTATTTACCATTAACCTGTTCTTTTATTTGACAAAGACGAATGTTTGCGTTGTATGATGTGATGGTGAAGATGTTCATTTCTTTTCGTCTGTCTGCGCTCTCACTAGGGCTTATTTTAAGGAGACCAGCCGATTGGTCGGAGGGGGACTCTCCGCCGACGCGTCTAGCCTTAGTAAGGGTCTAAGTGGAGTGTTTGATTGTTGACTCTGTCATTTTAAATTTATAAAACATATGTTGCAGTTCTGTCTGTTTCTTTTTCAATTGTGTTTGTCTGTTAAATGCGCTTCACGACATTTGGAAAATTAAAATTAATATATCATCTAATTAATTTTATAGCAAAATAAAGATTAAAAAATAATAAAAAATACTGGGGTTCTTTTAAGTATGAATAACTAAGTGTAGTTTGTATAAGATAAGCTACTCTCCTCTATACCATAAAATAATGGTTACATCTGTCTGATAAATAACTGTTAGACAGACGAGACGAGAAGTTAGTTAGTATGTATGTATAGTATATATATGTATGAGCCCAATACAATATCTACTACGAAGCCCTTAACTTGCGTCTTATTCACTTTACATATCTCTTACTTCTCTTTGTGTGTGAGTAAATAGACCGCCTTAACTCAACCGACACAAAAGATGTTTAACGTAGACTATGTTTAAAAGACATAAGTGACTTACCAGTCGTGTTAGAATTGGTATTTAAGGGATATTGAACTCGGGAGATTTAGTACGAATTGTTATAATTGCCGATTAAGGCAGATGTAAATTTTTTTGGTAGTAATAGGATTTTTATTGAAGATGGTTTATGTGTTAAAAAAAAATGTTTAGAAAATATTTACTAAGGAAGATTACTAAGGGATTTAATATTTATTAATTAAAAATAAATTGGTTAAATTCTTAATTGTGGCGAGTCGTGATTTTTTTTTTTTTTTTTTTTTTTACAATGCATTATGTTGATGTATGAATATTCATGATTAATGTGTATCGTGTACATTCATGAAATATTCATAAGTTCATTGCTGTAATTTTCTTCTTTTTTTTTTTTTTTTTTATTTTTATGTTTATCTTATTTATTTTATTTTTTTTTTTTTTTTTTCATGCAGGATCTTGGTTGTATGCAAGAGGTGAGGGTTTTATTTATAATGAGTTTGGCTGTTTTGCGTTGTGGTTTGCCTCCCTACTCCTCCTCCCTCCTCCTCGCTCCTCTCCTGCTCCCCTACTCCCCTATAAAAAAATAATCTCGTCTGCTAATCTTAAATGTAATCAGTTAGACAATGAAAATAGTGAAAATAGATCACTAATTAGGACTGACCTATTCTAGTAGGTGACCACTCAAGGGAAATTTAACAGCTTTGAATTCAGAGTTCCTTCTCCTAGACTGGTTGCCTAACTAAGATTAAAGGGCCTCAGTCTGCCCTACTGTTTACCCATCCAGGAGGGAGGGTAGTTGGATTCATAACCCAATTCATTTCCAAGGGTATTAGCGGCTATATGAACAGTAGCTTCGTCCAGGATTGAACTCAGGTCGACGAGTCTATTCCTACTACATAACCATTACACCATACACCTCCAACAAATGAAGACGCCTGTTATTTAAAAAAAAAAAAATGCTCAATATTCTCGTGTAAAGGTCGCTTTAAAAAAAAAAACTACATTGAACCCTTGCACAACCGCATGCAACTATTGTCGAATCCTAGTACCATGCCTTGTGCGACTATAAAGTCGAATTTCATACTAACGTCCGTTTTCTGGTTCGATTTTTCCACCGCTGGGGAATTGGAGCAGAGACGTTTCTCGCTATCTTTACCAGATCTTTTAAGCGACTAATAGGTCATATTTTTATTTCAAATTGTTTGGGTTTTTTGGGGTTTTTTTTTTTTTTTTTTGGGTTAACTCAGGGGATAAAACAAGAACAATTTACTGATTGTAATAGAAAAATGTTCTTTTATATTGATCTTCACAGTTTCCATACAGTTTATATACTATATATAGATATAATATATATTATATATATATATATATATATATATATATTAAAAAAATGTTTTTTTTAAATTAGGCGTTATTGTGAAGCATTAAAATAAATAAATGAATGAACTCGATATTATGGGTATTGGATTCACTTACTTTTTAATTATTTTTTCATAAATTTTCAGGTTCGTTAGATACCTTTGTCAAATGTTACTGTTCAACGGTTTCTTTGTCTCTGTTGTTATCGACAGTGGCAGCGTTTGTAAAATATTGTAATAACGGAGAAATCCGATATCTGCGTTTATCCTTCACGTGCGTTTGTAATTTTAGAATCCATTTAGATTTATATATATATACATCATATATATATATATGTGTGTGTGTGTGTGTGTGTGGTGTGTGTGTGGTGTGTGTGTGAAGAAAAAATGGAAGTGAATCCGACAGTATGTAATATTGTAAAATTGAAAAACACAAGTTTCATAAACGAATAATGTTTATTTCGCCTACGTTGCAGTGTTTTCGGTCTGTTTAGATAGACCTTCATCGGGCTTTCGTTGGTTTAATGAAAAAATAATAATTATTACAGAAAACAATTTTTTTGTTTTTATTTTGTTTTCTGTAAATATTATTTATTTGTTTTCTGTAATATTTTTTTTTCATTAAACAACGAAAGCCCGCTGATGAAGGTTCTATCTAAACAGGACCGAAACACTTAATCGTAGGCGAAATAATATGTTTGCGTTTACGGAAACTTGTGTTTTTTCATTTTTACAATATTACATATATATATATATATATATATGTATATATTACTATATAATATAATATATATAGTATAAACACCACGGCCTCGCCATGAGCAGGATGTGACACAAGGTCATTTCTTATAGCGAGTTTAGGCAAGGTTTGACCATTCAGAGTTTTCCTACTCCTAGACTGGTTACTTACCATGGTAAAAAGAACTAAGACTGCCCCTACGCCATACTGAGGGGAGAGTACTTGGATTCATACGCTTTCAACAAGGTATAAATGCAAACTGCTTTCGGTCTAGATGAACTCGGTGCGATGAGTTCCATTTCCTAACGACTCTTACCATTACAGCCACGCACGCTCCAAAATCTGATATAACATATTATGATAGCAAACGACATTAGAACTCTCATTAATAAATTCTATACATAAACTCCAAATGAAAGACGCATTAGTTTAAGCTTGATCTGGAAAAACTTCGCAAGGTTGACAATACTTGATTCTAAAATGAGATAAAATATCAGTCTATATTGGCTCTCGGGATTCAAGCGCTATCGAAAAAGGGGGGAATAGAACTCCCTCGCTGTCTGGCTGATACGATTAATAAGGTCCACAACTTTTTATATCCTTGTCTTTTTTTTTTTTTTTATTCAAATTCAACGCAATAGCTAACCTGAATAAATGAATACCTCATGTTGTCACTGTGGGCGTCCGCATTAGTGGTGTAATTGTGTTAGCAAGCTAATCTCGCAGATCCATTGCTAACTGAATAGCGAATTCGACCCTCGTGACTGCTCGCATACTTACGACCTTATGTCACATCCAACCCAGAACGAACGGGATGGGTAAAATACCTACTACTCGTAAAAGCGGAGTTCGATCCTCGCAGGATTCCGCATATTTGCGGTCCTTGTGTCACATCAACTCTTAAACGAATGGTTGGGTGAATGCTACTACTGAAATAGCGGAGTTCGATTCCTCGCAGGATTCCCCATACTTGCGGCCTTGTGTCAGGCATCCTCTCCTAAAACGAATGGGTTGGGTGAATGCCACTACTGAAAAGCGAGTTCGATTCCTCGCAGGATCCACATACTTGCGGCCTTGTGTCACATTCCAAACTCCTAAACGAATGGTTGGAATGAATGCCTGACTATGAAAAGCGAGTTCGATCGCTCGCAGGATTCCCCATACTTTGCGGCCTTGTGTCACATCTCTACTCCTAAACGATGGGTTGGGTGAATGTCTACTACTGAAAAAGCGAGTTCGATCTTCCTTGCCCTCTTAGAGCTAGTTGAATTCTCGTTTGGGTGCCCATACTTTGGCTTGGGTGCCAAACTAAGCTAAGATTATTAAGCGAAAAAGGCGCGGATTCGAACTCGTCTTCAGTTCGTAATGGTTGCGAGCTAGCTTGCAACCATTACACCACGATAGTTATGTCTTTTCTTATGCAACTGCGTTCGACACGGGTAAGATGTTGACACATGGTCATGCAAAATGGGGCACCCAGTGAGCACCGAACTCACTAATTCAGTAGTAATGGATTCTGCGAGACAGTTGCTACCATTACACCAACGATAGGATGCTCTTATCACCCAACCTGTTTTCGCCATGGGTGAGTAATGAGACCAAGGTCGTATGGGTATGGGTTCCAAGGAAGATCGAACTCACTAAGCAATGGTTTGCTGACTAGGCGTTAACCATTAGCACCACGGGATGCGCCCAGGGGTTGTAAATTGTAGTATGTTTAGCTTATCGCCTAATTGGTCCTGACTTGAGGGCGTTGGTCCATGCATCACAAACGTTGTTTTTGTGTTTCGCTTCTAACGCTCACACGCGTCACTGTTGTCTAACTTTTTTTGTTGTTGTTTGTATATCTTCACTGTCACTTCAAATGTTTATAATCATATATATAGCAGCCGTGTTCCTTAAAAGTACGACCGTTTATCATCTTGCAACACCCTCTGGTTAAAGTGAGATCCTTCAAATCGTCAAGATGAAATTCAAACTTGTGTAAATCTTGATTATCTGGTGTTGCTTATTCCGCCGTTCTTATTTCTTATGATGTCGTGTCTCAGTTAAACATGGCTATTCCGTTTTTTTATTATAAAGAAAAGTTTCGGAGAAAAAAATATAAGAAAGAGAGAAAAAAATAGGGAAACATGGAGAGGAGGGTTGGGAATGGCGGAAGCAATAACGCTAACCTGTTCAATTGAAACAGCACTGGAATTGACCATATACATAATCTGAACGCATCTCATCTCTGTCACTTACCGGGGTTATTAGGATATACCAACTTCATACACAGATAGGCTTTGTTTTGTTTTATTCCTTGGAATTACTAACATGATGACGGTATATTTTTGGCTAATCTGAACATTAGCTACATAAAGAGAGTAACCTCCCCTTGTTTCTTTCACTTTGAAGGAAGCCGTCTGTTTTGGTCGGCCAACTTTTCATTTCACCGTAAATCTACACTGAAAAAACGAATTTATTCGAATCAATACACTGAATGTTTTAACACAAAAATTCATAAAATGTGTTCTAATTGTGCTTTCCACATTATTTGAAATGAACTTATTGTTATTTAAGAAGACATTTTATGATATTTTCGTGTAAAAACATGCAGTTGTATTGATTCGAACAAATTCGTTTTTCAGTGTAGATTTACGGTGAAATGAAAAATGCCGACCAAACAGAAGGCTTCCGTTAAAGTGAAAGAACAAGGGAAGGTTACTCATCCATTTATGTAGCTAATGTTCAGATTACCAATTACTTTTGGCATTGTAAGCGTAGATTTTCGTTGGCAAGAGAAGATCTGACAACGTAACATCCATGGTAGTTATAATGTATGGTTTTTACCCTTTCCGCAAAGCGACGTCCGTAGTACAGTATTTGTTTAGGTGTTTGCACTAACAAGTCTGCATGATCAATCTTAGTTGTTTGCGTAAGTTTCGCAGTGTGTCATTTTCTACCGCAATCATATATGTCTAAGTCATTTTCAACACTAACTTGTTTTGGAATTAACAGTCCTTCGTCTCTACCACGCTATAACGAGTGCATTTGTGGTAGTTCCAGTGTGTCAACTTTTCCTACCCATCATATATACATCTAGTCAAATTTACAACACCTAACCTCGTATAAAATTAACAGTCTCGTCTCTATCACTATACGAGGTAGGCATTTGTATCCATCTTGTCTCATCTATTCAGATGTT
>CM042164.1:65394724-65409724 GCA_023376005.1 Doryteuthis pealeii
TATCTATCTATCTTATGTATCTATCTATCTATCTCAGGTCTGTTCCTATCTATACTATCTATTCTACTCAGTCTGTTCGTATCTATCTATCTATCTATCTATCTATTTTATCTCATAATCACGGTCAAGTTCATGCTGTAACACCGCCCTCTAGATCACTGAGTTCAGCCAGCGATGAGCCAGTAAAATAAACAAAAAAACCAAACCGTATCACATTTAGTATATCTATGTTATCTCAGTTTGCTCTTTCAATCAATCAATCCAAGCTATTCTATCTACCTATCTATTCTCAGTCTGCTCCTATCTATCTATATATCTATCTATCTTATCTCAGCTGATCCCTAATCTATCTATCTATCTATCTATCTATCTATCTATCTATTCAATCAGTTCCTATCTCATCTATTCTTATCTATCTATCTATCTATCTATCAAATCTATTTAACTTCAGTTTGTCCTATCCTTATCTATCTATCTATCATATCTATCTATTCACTTAGTTCCTAATCCTATCTATCTATCTATCTATCTCAGTCTGTTCCCTATCTATCTATCTATCTTCTATCTATGCTCAGTCTAGTTCCTATCTATCTTCTATCTATCTATTCCTCTATTTTCCTTAATCACCACTTCTAATTGTTCCACTTTATCGTACTCTAATACTATACATAACGTCTCTTAAGTTCATATTCTATTCTATCTCAATTCCTGCTCTCGCTATTCACTATTCTATCTATCTATCTATCTATTCCTCAGCTGTTGGCCTGGATCTACTCTATCTATCATTTCCTCTAGCTATCGTAAGTGCTATTCATAATATCTATCTTATTTAGTTATCCAAGTACTCAGTAAACTTAGCAGAAGGCAGCTGACATACTAGGCCTAGTCTACGAAAGAAAGTAGCCGATTACGAAACAGTTCTACTTTAGGTTTTTGCGCCCTTTTTCAACACATTCGAACACTTGGGCAGCGGACTCGTATCCACCATAGTCTGCAAAATGTCTGTCAGTTCATCTCGCAGGCAATCTCATTCTTACTTCTATCCGCTCTCATTTCTCTCTGTCTCCTTTCTGTTTTTTTCTCTTAGAAGGTACACAAGAACGCAGACCCTCAAAAACTTAATGCATTCCTAACATCTCAAACAATTTCGATTACGAACGAACGAGACTTTGAACGCCATTCCATCTGTCCCAATCTCTGCTCTGTTCTCTCCTAAATCCGGAGAACAATGAAAATTTTCAATTGAGTTGTTAGAGGACAGGCTAAACAGTGAAACTTTACGAGAAAAGAAAAAAATCACCTTTGTTCTCTATCCATGTTGTTCATAACGCTAACGTCTTTTCTCTTTTTTCTTTTTACACATGAGCTCTCCTGCCACAAAATAGTCTGATAGTCGGCAGCCATTTACGAAGCTTGCATGTTTTTTTTTTACTTCGGTTTATGTGAGAAAAAAAAGGGGAAAGAAAAGAAAAAAAGCTTGTCTCATGAGGCGAGATAACTGCTTGTTTTTTCTCAGCGTGTTTGCCTATCTCGTTGGTATTCATGTTACCTTCTTGTCGACATTAAGAATACTTGGAATTAAATCCGTCATTTTTACAAGGGCAGGAAGAAGAAGATTTCGTTTTTAAAATGATAGAGTTCGCGTCATTAAAAATAAATTTAAAAAATATTTTTTTCAAAGGAGAAGAGGACTGTTACTCTTTCAAAATGATAGCGGTTCCCAATAAAAATTAAATTAAAATTATCTATTACATTACCAAGGTGTGTCAAAAGTATCGAGATTTTTTTTGCTTTTTGACACACCTTGTAATTCTTGAAAAAAACCCGTTCCATTCATTGTTCATTTCTATCTTTGTAAATACACACCTTCTATTGTGAAAAAAAAAAAAACGTTCCATTCATTGTTCATTTTACATGGTAGATACAGCTGTCAATTGTCGATACTTTATGACACACCTTGTATATAAAGGAGTTGGTGTGTAGTATGTCCAGATGAAACTACGGGAAATAAAACAATTAACACAAAGTATATATATATTAATATATATACACACATTAAATATCGCGGTTTCGTTGCTTTTGTGCAAACAATTGTGAAGATTTGATTTTTTCCGATGTATATTTAAAAATTCAAAATATACATAGAAAATAGCATTGCAAAATTCTACTTAAAAATGTCAGACCATTGGTAAATCTCAAAGTAAACAAATAATGCAGCAGTGTTTTTTGTCCCCACCCACTACCAGGGCCAATGCGTGGGTAGCGTTCTAGTAATAAATTAAAATTCATGGTTTAACGCGAATGGAGAATAGTATACCCCAGTGGACTGAATAAAGGGTTCGGGTTCGAAGTTCATGAAGGTTCCGATATATATTATATATATATATATATATATATTATATCGTGTGTGTGTGTGTTGTGTGTGTGTGTTAATAATGATAATGTTGGTATATTTATAGACAACAGGGTCAATATCAGCATAGAGTGCAGAGGGGTAAGACTTCCCCCAATAGGGCCACCGTTGGGCCGTTGGGTCGGCGACCCGTTGAGCTTAAGGATAGAGCCCAGGTGGATGAGCAGTTCATGACATTGGCAATACTCCTTGGCCCTATCTTGGGCTAGACGGGCGGTCGGAGAAGCCCCCTTCCGATCCAATCGGTTGGTCACGTTCAAGCCTAGCACCTATATCATTTTCCCAACCCTATTTGCCCTTATGGCAAACCCCAACCCCTTTTTATTCATATGGGCTGCTAGAAGGCGGTGGCTGCGCGTCTACATGTTAAACTCTAATCTTGATGGTTGAGGTTCCGTTTTGGAGGTTTGGGAATGTGGAGCACCCCTTCATCACCATTGCTCCCTTGCGTCCACTGCTGACCCGGAGTGGTAGTACCTGTTAGGGCCCATCTATGGGTTAAATAGAAAAAATATATTTATAAAAAAATTGTTATTATCTATTAAGAAATTGAAAAAAAATTCTGTATTATCTATTAGAATTGATTTAATTTTCAAACTAATCGCATTAAAGACCCACTGACGGTTCGATGTGCCGTAAACAACAAAAACCAAACAACTTATATATATAAGATTCCTCGGCAGGCAGACATATACTTCCCTGGCTTTTGCGCTCTGTGTCTGTCCAGTGGTTTCTCCGGCCTCTGGACCGGAAGATATACTATTAGCGTTGATCCCATGGGGGACATTCCACCAGGCAACATCTACCCTCATCTAAAAGAGACAGGGCTATGTTTATTGCCGTTGCTGAGGTGCCTCAAGCGGGTACACGAATTTTTCACTATGGAGCCGAAGTTCGGTTTGTGCGTAGTCCCGCAAAATATTCAGACTTTTATTCATCTGATAGGTGGGATAAATACTTACGAGGTATGTCAGAAAACTTCGATATGAGGGCACTGCGAGTTCTTGCCACAGGGTTCAGACGATCAACCATGCATTTGTCTACAAAGAGATATTGCGACGTCTGTTCGTTTCAGTGCCGGCGAAAAGAGGCGAGGATGTGGGTAGGACACTGCTATGAGTATCCGAGAGTTCCTGGCCTGTGAAGAACATCAGTGCTGGAGCAACCTCCCTACTCGCCGACCTGGCTCCTATTTGATTCTTTTTCCTCTTCCCCAAGCCTCAAGGGTCACTCAAAAGGAAACCCGTTTGAGATGTGCATGACATCCAAAAAAGCCGTGACGACTGAGCTACGGAGATCCCGGAAGAATCCTCCCGGGAGTGCATGCAGCGTTGCAGAGTAAGAAGGGAAAGTGCATTAGACTCCAGGGGGTACTTTAGAAGGGGATAACTTGTAAGTTGTAGTTTGGATTTGAAGTAAATCCATTTTTGACCCAGTCTGAACTTTTCTGACACACCACGTATGAAATTGAGAGTGCCACTCAGACGTAGGTAAGTAGGCTAAACTTCATGTCTCCGTTTCAGCTGAACAAGAACCTATTCTTGAACAGAAATCAGTAGAGACGAGATTTCTGACGTTTTTTAAAATAGGCAGTTGACGATTCGAAGATAATGTGCTTTACGCCATGTTCCAGCGAGTTTTTAAGAGTTCGGAGGTATGGGGGCTTGTGAACCCCAGGAACATTATACAAACAATCTAATGTCCTTCTGTTTGACCAAGCATTACGAGAGAGAGAGTAAGAGAGAGAGAGAGGAGAGAGAGAGAGACGAAGAGAAGAGAGAGAGAGAAGAGTGCGCTGATGTGGTGTGTGAGAGGAAAGGGTGTGTGTCTCGTGTTCAAGATAGATTAATAGATAGGATAGATAGAGAGAGAAGAGAGAGAGAGAGAGGAGAGTGCGTGCGTGTGTGTGAGTGAGTGAGTGAGCGTGTGAGTGAGAGAGAGAGAGAGAAAGAGAGGTGTGTGTGGTGTTAGAGAGAGAGAGAGAGAGAGAGAGAGAGAAGAGAGATAGTGTGTGTGTGTTGGAGCGAGTAAGTGAGAGAGAGAGAGAGTGTGTGTGTGTTAGAGAGAGAGAGAGCAGAGAGTGTGTGTGTTAGAGAGAGATGAGAGAGAGAGAGAGGAGAGAGAGTGTGTTGTGTGTGTGTGTGTTGATCGAGTTGAGTGTGTAGAGAGGAGAGAGTGTGTGTATTAGAGAGAGAGAGAGAGATGTGAGAGAGAGAGAGGAGAGAGAGAGAGAGAGGAGAGAGAGATAGAGAGAGAGAGACGTCAGTGAATTAATTCCTTCATTTTCGTTATTTTTCATAAATTGCTATGAGCATGCCTCAACAATTGAGTTGATTCAAACCGCTTTCTATTCCTCCGGCCATTATTTAGCATTCACTATTCACGCCATTTTACACTTACAGGTTTTTCGTAGAAACACCGGTTTATCCGTGACGTCAGAATGACGTCGATATTTGAATAAGATTGCAATTGCATCATTCTATATATATCACATTATTGATAACATTATGTTTGATAAGTAGTTTTGCTTTATTATTTTAGACTAGCAAAAAAAAAAAAATAAAAAAAAAAGAACACCCCCGGCGTTTGGTAAAAGTTAATTTTCAAAAAGATATTGACTAGCCCCCTCAGTCAATATCTTTGAAAATTAACTTTTTACAACCTACTTCAGTCAATATCTTTTGAAAATTAACCTTACACGCCCGGAGGTGTTTTTTTGTATCTAAATAATAAAAGAAAACTACTTATCAACATATTTCACTGTCAGAAGGTTCGTATTCATTAAAAAAAAGTTGACGGAGTTGGCCTATTGTCGGTATCAGCCAAGGACAACGAGAGAGTTCTATACCCTTTTCACTAGCGCTAGACAGGGAGATTGTTTCTGCGTCTGACGTGAGCGTCCACCTATTCACCAGGCCTCCCCACTTTTACTGCACAGATACCTGTGCTACTCATAACGCTTGAGTTGGCTAGGGCGGTATTGAATCCAGAAAACCCCCCCCCCCTTGGTTGGGTTTTCCCGGAAAAGCTGGGGGTTGGCTTTTTACCGGGGGGAACTTTTTTGAGCTTTAAAAAAACCAAGGGCCCCTTTCTTTAATTGTTGGGGGGGCTTTAAAAAACAAAAGCCCAAACCTTGGTTAATTTTCCCCCAAAAAGTGGTCACCATCCAAGTACTGATCCAGCTTCGATGCGTTTAAACTTCGGTGATCGGAACGAGAACTTGGTGATCTCAGCGTAATCATCAAAATCATCAAATTTATCAAAGGAGTTAAAAAAAAAAAAAAAAAAAAAAAAAAAAATAAAACAATATGACTGATGTTTGAGATGAGGCTTGATGATTAGTATTATCTGCGTTATTTCGGACTTATTGTCCTCATCAATTCGGACACATGGCCTAGTGGATAAAGGAGCTTAAGTTAAGACAGTTCTAAGTGCAGTTATCTCTGGACTGCAGCGTTCAATCTCCCCTTGGTTTTTTCAAAAAAAAGGAAAGTACCCATAGGGAATAATAATATAGCACGAGGCTTAACGTTCTCTACCCCAGCGGATATGGTTTAGCGGAATTGAGACAGGATACCCGTGGACTGAATAAGGGTTAGGTTTTAAAAGTTCCGTGATGGCTCCCGATTACGAACAAGAAGGTCCGATTATAACAAGTAGGTTCCCAAGTCCAAAAAGAAGGTTCCGAGTCCGAGAAGGTTCACGAGTCGAAAGAAATCCCGAAGGAAGGCGGAGGGCAACTCGGTCGAAACTTTGTACAAGATAAACAATGAATATTGAGGACCAATTAGTCCGAATAACGCACGATAATTACCAAAACAACTTTGAAAAGTCGGAACTGAATAGATGTCTCATGATCTATGCATTTATTAATTAAATCTGTGCTATTTGTAACAAAGTTCTTGTGCCTTTTTGTCAGGTTATTTTTTGTTATTTGCGTTATGATGATTTTAACGGCATGCCAACGCATCTAGGATTTTTCTATGCCCTAGATGTCTAGGGAATTTGTGTTTTATATTCATATTGCTTGTGTAAGTTATTCTTAAAAGTTTCTTTTTCCTGTATCTTTTTTGTACACGGTATTATCGAAACAAATAATTTGCAAACAGATCTAATTTTGACTGATAGGTGAGACCTTCAATAGTGGCCACTTCGCAACAGAGTCAACCAGGGAATAATGGCCAAAGATGGGGGAATTTAACGTTTCTACTTTAACAGGAACTCAGAACCGGAGGCTCACAACCGGATTGCAGTGCTGCGTATATCCCAGACACTCTTTCTTTTGTGTGTGGGGCCTCTTAATACCTCTGCAGGGGATACAGTTAGTGTACTATAAATTCCACTAACAGGGCGGCGGCAAAGGGGTGGATGGGCGGGCCGACACGTGCCGATGTTCGTTGCGAAGGGTCTGGAATGAAGAAGTCGAATTCCAGACTACAGTGCCATAAATCTTCTTGATACAATTCTACGAAACCAGCAGATTCCAACGAACACGCTGACGCATCCAACATCGACGGTTATCTACCAAAAAACTCCTTTATACATCAAATCGTTCCAATGCAGAAGTCTGGTCCCTCATTGTGTATAACCCCTTAGGGTTTGGTTCTCTTGTTTAATCGGTACGTGACTTCGTTCCAATGTAAAGGCCTGTCTCCAAACGGACCCCGGGGTCATCGCCCATCAAATCAAATTAATGAACATTTTAAACTACTACTCTGATAATGTCAATGATATGATACATCCAGCCTATTAGCAAGCCACCATTTGCGTGACTTTCCACAGTTAACCATTTTGCACTCGGTTGATGATATAATTTTTCAATAAAATTAAAGATTAAAAAAAAAAAGAAAGAAATTCATTAGATAAATTAAAACGAGAGAAAATTGATAAGTGTGTTGATCGATTAAACATTACAGACAGACCTTTGTTAACCGACCAATATTTGATAAAATGTTTCTATCAGCAAAACAACAACAACAACATATATATATATATATCAGTCGTTAGAGCGTTCGGCTAGATATCACAAGGTTCCTAGTTCCGGTACCGGTTCCTCGCCAACTCAGCGTAGAGTAGCACAGGGATCTGTGCGAATAAGTAAGGGTGATGGGTAGTGTGGCGCCTCCACCTCAGATGCAAAAAAAAACCCAATTCCTTGGTCTGCGCTATGAAAAGGGGATAGACTCCCTCGCTGATTGTCTGATACACTTTACTTTTTTACTTATTATAATATATATGCGTTCAACATGGTGAAGCCGACCACATGTGAAAAACATGTGTGTGTATGAATGAAAAGTTGGCGCGGTCTCACGTTTATTTTTATGCGACAGGACGTGTAAAAGCAAAAGCTAGACTTCTGAGCATTGTGTGTGCTCACACCGAACTTTGTAGAACTGACCTTCTTTCTGTGAAGAAGTGGCAATCACTATATTATCATCATCATCATCATGTCGCACTTGCAGCACGGATATCCATGACAATCTCCGCCAACCCTTCCCTATCACTTCATGCACCTTGGAGGTCCTCTTGCTGCAGCATATAGCATCCTCGCATAGCTGGTCAATGTAGGTCTTGCTGGCGCCCCACACTTGCATGTCCATGGTGTTGGCTTCCACTATGTGGTTGTGTGTGTGTGTGATATGTGTGTGTGTGTTACCATGGTTTCAAAGAGCTTATTATCATACTTATTCATCAGACAAAGGCCCAGTAATAGTATTTATTGGGCCACTTCTTCTTGAGGATTAAGCAGCTAATACGCTGCTTTGAACCATTGGTACACACACACACACACACACACACACACATACAAAAATGTTGATTATATTGGTATGTATTTACCAATCCTCGCGCGACGGGATGTTGACACAAATTCAATTTCCTTAAGAGTTTAACAGATTTGAATTCAGAGTCTTTCATTCACATAGACTGGTTAACCAAGGTTAGAGAGCCAGTCTGCCCTACTATTTACTCATAGCTAGAGGAAACAGTAATGGGTGTATTAATTCCCAAAGGGTATTTAAGCCCTATGTAAAAAATACAAACAGCTTCGTCCAGGATTTGAACTCGGGTCGCATGTGTTATGGTATACTATTACAGTTTAAGTGGAACCGCCAGTTAGAGTTGTAGAAATGACTCGTCGACCCGAGTTCAAATCCTGACGAAGCTGTTGTATTTTTACATAGCGCATACCCTTGGAAATGTATACACCCCAATTACTGTTCTCTAGCTATGAGTAATAGTAGGGCAGACGGCCTCAACCTTGTTTAACCAGTCATGTGGAATTGAAGACTCTGAATTCAAATCTCGTTAAACTCTTAGAAATGGAATTTGTGCACATCCGTTCGCGCGGAGGCATTGGTAATACATACCCACACATATTAATAACATTTTTGTATGTGTGTGTGTGTGTGTGGTGTGTGTGTTACCATTGGTTTCAAAGCGGCGTATTAGTGCTTATCCTCAAGAAGAAGTGCCAATAAAAATCTATTACTGGGCCTTTTGTCTTGATGATAAGTGATAATAAGCTGCTTTGAAACCAAATGGGTAACACACACACACATACACACACACACACACCCACATATTGTGGAAGCCAACACATGGACATGCAAGTGTGGGGCGCCCAGCAAGGACCTACATTGACCAGCTATGCGAGGATGCTATATGCTCAGCAGAGGACCTCCCAGGTGCAATGAGTGAAGGAGGGTTGGCGAGAGATTTGTCATGGATATCCGTGCTGCAGTGCACATGATGATGATGATGATATATTAGTGGATTGCCACTTCTTCACAAAGAAGGTCACTTCTACAAAGTTCGGTTGTGAGCACACACATGGCTCAGAAGTCTAGCTTTGCTTTTACACGTCCTGTCGCATAAAATAAACGTGAGACCCCCAACTTTCTTCATACACACACATTGTTTTTTCACATGTGGTCGGCTGTGCACCATCGTGAACGCATATTATATATAAGTAAAAAAAGTAAAGTCGTATCAGACAATCAGCGAGGGAGTCTATCCCCTTTTCAATAGCCGCTAGACCAAGGAGATTGGTTTTTTGCATCTGAGGTGGAGCGCCACACTACCATCAGCTCCTTACTTATCGCACAGATCCTGTGCTACTCATAACGCTGAGTTGGCGAGGGACCGGTACCCGAACTAGGAACCTTGGATATCTAGCCGAAACGCCTACCGACTGATATAATATATATATTTGTGTTGGTTTGCTGATAGAAACATTTTTATCAAATATGGTCGGGTTAACAAAGCGTCTGTAATGATCGATCAACACCACACCCTTCTCGTTTTAATTCTATCTATGATTTCTTCTTTTTTTTTAGATCTTTTTAAATTTATTGAATATTATTATCATTCTAACCGTGATAGTCAAAATGGTTAAACTGGTGAAAGACCAAATGGGCTGCCTAATAGGCTGGTGTTATCTAATCATTGACATTATAGAGTAGTAGTTTTAAAATGTTCATTAAGTTTTGATTGATGGGCCATTGACCCCGGGTCGTTTGAGACTAGGCTTTACATTGACGAAAGTCACGTACCATAAACAAAGAAAACCAAACCCTAAGGTTATACACTGAGACAACTTCTGCATTGAAACGATTTGATTGTATAAGAGTTTTTGTAGAACTTCGTGGATCGTCAGGTCTGTCTTGAATTCTGCTGGTTTCGTAAGAATTGTATCAGAAGATTTATGCCACTGTTCTGGATTCACTTCTTCATTCCGACCCTTGCACACATCGGCACGTGTCGGCCCTGCCCATCCACCCCTTTCCGCCGCCCCTGTTAGTGAATTTATAGTACACTAACTGATTCCCCTGCAGAGGGTATTAAGAGCCCACACCCACAAAAGAAGAGTGTCTGGGATATGACGCTACACTGCATCGGTTGTGAGCCTCCGGTTCTGGAGTCCTGTAAAGTAGAAACGTAAGAATTCCCCATTCTTTGCCATTATTCCTGTTGACTCTGTTGCGAAGGGGTGGTCACTATAGGTCTCACCTACAAATAGATCTGTTGCAAATAGGTATTCGATAATACCGTGTACAAAAAAAAATACAAAAAAAGAAACTTTGTAAGAATAACTACACAAGCAATATGAATATTAAACACAATTCCCTAACATCTAGGCATAGATAATCCTAGATGCGTTGGCATGCCGTAAAATCAATCAATCAACCAAATCAAACAAAATTATAACCTGACAAAAACGGCAAAGAACTTTGTTACATAGCACAGATTAATTAATAAATGGCATAGATGCATGCAACATCTTATTCAGTTTCCATTTCAAATTGTTTTGGTATTATCTGCGTATTCGGACTATTGTCCTCATCTTCATTGTTATCTGTACAAAGTTTCGACCGATGTGCCCTCCGGCCTTCTTCGGGTATTTCTTGTCGGACTCGTGAACCTTCTCGGACTCGGGAACCTTCTTTTTGGACTTGGGAACCTACTTGTTATAATCGGGAACCTTCTTGTCGTAATCGGGAGCCATCACGGAACTTTAAACCTAACCCTTTATTCAGTCCACGGGGGTATCCTGTTCTCATTCCGCTAACCATAGCTGGGGTAGAGACGTTAAGCTGTGCTAATTATTATTCTATGGTACTCTTGACCAGATTTGAACCTGCAGTCCAGAGATAACTGTCACTTAGAACTGTCTTAACTAACTCCTTTATCCACTTAGGCCATGTGTCCAATTGATGAGACAATAGTCCGAATAAACGCAGATAATACTAATCATCAAGCCTCATCTCAAACATTCAGTCATATTGTTTTATTTTTTTTTTTTTTTTTTTTTTTTTTTACTCCTTGATAAATTGATGGATTTGATGATACGCTGAGATCACAGTTCTCGGTCGATCACCGAAGTTAAACAGCATCGAGCCTGGTCTCTTGGATGGTGTACCACTTGAATACCAGGGCTGTAAGCATTAGAAAGGCTGGTTTAGCTCAGTCGGTAAAGCATCCAGCTCGGAACCACAAGGTTCTGGATTCAATACCGACCCTAGCCAACTCAGCGTAATGAGTAGCACAGATCTGTGCAGTAAAGTGGGGAGCTGATAGGTGTGACGCTCACGGTCAGACGCAGAAAACAAATCTCCCTGGTCTCTAGCGCTAGTTGAAAAGGTATAGACTCTCTCGTTGTCTGGCTGATACCGACAATAGGCCACTCCGTCAACTTTTTTTAATGATACGAACCTTCTGACAGTGAATTATGTGTAAGTAGTTTCTTTTTATTATTTAGATTAAAAAAAAAAACAACCTCCGGGCGGTTGTAAATGTTAATTTCAAAAGATATTGACTGAGTAGTTGTAAAAGTTAATTTTCAAAAGATATTGACTGAGGGGCTCAGTCAATATCTTTTGAAAATTAACTTTTACAACGCCCGGGGGTTCTTTTTTTTTTTTTTTTTTTTTTTGCTAGTCTAAAATAATAAAAGCAAACTACTTATCAACATAATGTTATACATAATGTGATATATTACTAGAATGATGCAATTGCAATCTTATTCAAATATCGACGTCATTCTGACGTCACGGATAAACGGGTGTTTCTACGAAAAACCTGTAATGTTGTAAAATGGCTCGTGAATAGTGAATGGCTAATAATGGCGCGGAGGAATAGAAAGCGTTGATCACTCAATTGTTGAGGCATGCTCATAGCAATTTATGAAAAATAACGAAAATAGAATTATTTCACTGACGTCTCCTCTCTCTCTCTCGTCTCTCTCTCTCTCTCTCTTCTCTCTCTCTCTCTCTCTTCTCTCTCTCTCTCTAATACACACCACTTCTCTCTCTCACACTCACTCGCTCACACACACACACACACACACATCTCTCCCTCTCTCTCTCTCTCTTCTCTAACACACACAACTCTCTCTCTCTCTCTCTCTAACACACACACACTCTCTCTATCCTCTCACTTACTCGCTCACACACACACACACTCTCTCTCTCTCTCTCTCTCTCTCTCTCTCTCTCTCTCTAACACACACACACTCTCTTTCTCTCTCTCTCTCTCACTCACACGCACTCCTCACTACTCACACACACGCACGCACTCTCTCTCTCTCTCTCTCTCTCTCTCTATCTATCTATCTACTATCTATCTTGAACACAGACACACACCCTTTTCTCTCTCACACACACACATGCGCACTCTTCTCTCTTCTCTCTCTCTCTCTCTCTCTCTCTCTCTCTCTTCTCTCTCTCTCTCTCATCTCTCGTTAATGCTTGCGCAAACCAGAAGAAACATTAGATTGTTGTATAAATGTTCCCTGGGGTTCCAAGCCCCCCATACCTCCCGAACTCTTAAAACTCGCTGGGGACATGGCGTAAAACACTTATTTCAATCGTCAACTGCCTTTTTAAAAACGTCAGAAATCCGTCTTCTCTGATTTCTGTTCAAGAATAGTTCTTTCAGCTGGAAAACGGAGACATGAAGTTTAGCCTACTACCTACGTCTGAGTGGCACTCTCAATTTCATACGTGGTGTGTCAGAAAAGTTCCAGGACTGGTGTCAAAATGATTTACTTCAAATCCAAAACTACAAACTACAAGTTATCCCCTTCAAAGTACCCCTGGAGTCTAATGCACTTTCCCATTCTACTCTGCCACGCTTGCATGCACTCCGGGAGGATTCTTCCGGGATTCTCCGTAGCTCAGTCGTCACGGCCTTTTTGATGTCATGCACATCCTCAAAACGGGTTCCTTTGATGACCCCCTTGAGCTTGGGGAAGAGGAAAAAATCACATGGAGCCAGTCGGGCGCGAGTAGGGAGGTTGCTCCAGCACTGATGTTCTTCAAGGCCAGGAACTCTCGGATACTCATAGCAGTGTCCTACCACATCTCTCGCCTCTTTTCGCGCACTGAACGAAGCAGACGTCGCAATATCTCTTTGTAGACATGCTGGTTGATCGTCTGACCCTGTGGCAAGAACTCGCAGTGCCCCTCATATCGAAGTTTTCTGACATACCTCGTAAGTATTTTTATCCCACCATATCAGATGAATACAAAGTCTGAATATTTTGGGGAGCTACGCACAAACCGAAGCTTATGCTCCATAGTGAAAAATTGCGTGTACCCCTTGAGGCACCTCAAGCAACGGGCAATAAACATAGCCCTGTCTCTTTTAGATGAGGGGTAGATGTTGCCTGGTGGATGTCCCTCCCCATGGGATCACGCTAATAGTATATCTTACCGGTCCAGAGGCCGAAACCACTGGACAGACACAGAGCGCAAAAGCCAGGGAAGTATATGCTGCTGCCGAGGAATCTTATATATATATAGTTGGTTTGGTTTGTTTTGTTTTACGGCACATCAACCTCAGTGGGTCATTTAATGCCGATAAAGTTTTGAAATAAATCAATTCTTAATAGATAATACAATTTTTTTTCAATTCTTAATAGATAATACAATTTTTTTATAAATATATTTTTCTATTTAACCCATAGATGGGACCCTAACAGGTACTACCACTCCGGGTCAGAGTGGACCAGGGAGCAATGGTGATGAAGGGGTGCTCCACATTCCCCAAACCTCCAAAACTGGAACCTCACCATCAGATAGAGTTTAACATGTAGACCCGCAGCCACCGCCTTCTAGCACCCATATGATAAAAAGGGGTTGGGGTTTGCCATAAGGGCAATAGGGTTGGGAAAATCATATAGGTGCTAGGGCTTGACGTGACCAACCGATTGATCGGAGGGGGCTTCTCCGACCGCCCGTCTAGCCCAAGATAGGGCCAAAGTGGAGTATTGCATGTCATGAACTGCTCATCCACCTGGGCTCTATCCTTAAGCATCACGGGTCGCCACCCACGGCCAACAGGTGGCCCTATTGGGGGAGTCTTACCCCTCTGCACTCTATGACTGATATTGACCACTGTTTGTCTATAAATATACCAAACATTATCATTATTAACACACACACACACACACACACACACACGTATATATATATATATATATATATATATATATATATCGGAAACCTTCATGGAACTTCGAACCGAACCCTTTATTCAGTCCACTGGGGTATACTATTCTCATTCCGTTAACCATGACTTTTATTTATTACTAGAAGCGGCTACCCACCATTGCCTGGGTAGTGGGTGGGGACAAAAAACACTGCTGCATTAATTTGTTTACTTTTGAGATTTACAAATGCTGGACATTTTTAAGTAGAATTTCAATGCTATTTCTATGTATATTTTGATTTTTAAATATCATCGGAAATAAATCAAATCTTCACAATTTTTGCACAAAAAGCACGAACCGGCGATATTTAATGTGTGTATATATATATATATATATACTTTGTGGTTAATTGTTTTATTTCCGTAGTTTCATCTGGACATACATACACACCAACTGCCTTTATATACAAGGTGTGTCATAAAAGTATCGACATTGAAGCTGTATCTACCAAGATAAAAATGAACAATGAATGGAACGTTTTTTTTTTTTTTTCACAATAGAAGGTGTGTATTTACAAAAGATAGAAATGAACAATGAATGGAACGGGTTTTTTTCCAGAATACAAGGTGTGTCAAAAAGCAAAAAAAATCTCGAT
>CM042164.1:65414724-65417224 GCA_023376005.1 Doryteuthis pealeii
AATGGAACGTTACATTTTTTTTTTCACAATACAAGGTGTGTCATAAAAGTGCCGAGATTGAAGCTGTATTTACCAAGATAGAAATAAACAAAATAGTAGGGTAGACTTGGCCCTTTAACATTGGTTAGACAACCAGAGAAGGAAAACTCTAACTTCAAAGCTGTTAAACTCCACCTAATAAAAATTGACTTGTGTCACATCCTGCTCGTGCAGAGGATTTTGTAAATGAATATATGTGACCCTGGCAGATACTATCATTAGAGAAATAATTTGGACTGATCCTATTCTAGTAGTGACCACCCCAAGCAGATTTTAACAGGTTTGAATTCAGAGTTTTCCTTCAAGACCGTTTGCCAAACCAAGGTTAAAGAGCCCAGTCTGCACTAGTATTTATCCATAGATAGAGGAGAGTAGGATTCATACCTTTCCCAAAGGTATTAGCGATAAGTGAAATGCAATTACCACGTCCAGGATTTGAACTCGGGGCCTCGAGTCCATTTCCCATGACTTTAACCATTACACCACGGGCTTAATAAATTGAAATTAAATGAAATTGAATGAAGTGAAATTCAAGTGGCCTTCCATTTTGTGCATGTCTCGCTCGTCTTTTTTCTCGCCGGAAAGAAAAAAACCACGGCACACAACAATAGGCATCGCCACGTGGGAAAATGTGAAACCTGCTTTTAATCTCGTTGTCACATTAGTCACGTATACCAGACGACATCCCGTCTCTTCATCACTCATGACCCAAAGCACTGCTTAGTCTGGTACAAGGATAGGAGTATGAAGTGCCCGTGGAAGCTCAAATTTACCACACAGTAAAAATGTTAAAAGAAAAGAATTTAAAATAAATAGAATTTGTATCATTTTGATTTTTGGACTGTTGTCCTCATCTTTACGGTTATATACACAAAGTTTCGGCCAATATGCCACCGACCTTCTTCAGGTGTATTCTTAGAAACTGGAGGGCACATCGGTCAAAGCGTTGTGTATATAACAACAAAGATAAGGAGAACAGTCTGAAAAATCCAAATAATACAAATTATCAAATGTTTCGGCGGATATGTCATCCGGCCTTCTTCAGGTGTTTCTTGTCGAACTCGGAAACCTTGCCAAACTCGGGAGACTTTATGTCGTAATCGGGAGCCTTCACGGAACTTCGAACCGAACCCTTTATTCAATCCACCAAGGATTCTCATTCCGCTAACCATGACTGTTTTCTTGTTTTTTTTAACAAACTTTATACACATTTATCTAGATGTACGGTTTAGGTCAGATAGTAGAGTGTTCGGCTAGGTAATGACAAGGTTCCTAGTTCGATACCGACCCTCACCTACTCAGCGTATGAGTAGCACAGGGATATGTGCGGTAAAGTGAGGAGTTGATGGTAGGTGTGACGCTCCAACTCAGATGATAAAATAATCTCCTTGGTCTAACACTATTGAAATAGGGGATAGACTCCCTCGCTGTCTGGCTGATACCGACATGGAAATCTAATAGATTGCAATGGAGTTATCAGAATAATTATTAATTAGAACAATTTTATTTATTTTCTTATTGCCGGAATTTGGGGAGTCTTACCCCTCTGCAGAGGTGGAGTCGGATCAAGGTGAATTACAACGTTTCGAACGAGAAGCAATTACGTCCCTGAAAAAGGCAATAGGAAGAGCATATCAGCCGAAACGTTTGAAGATATTCCGCCTACTGAATAGCATTTCGAATCAAGTCAAGTTATGTTTAAGAAAAAGACAGAAGACAATGGTTTATTTTCACACATTACACAATATAAACAATGTCACATAAAACAAAACAAAAGAAAAAAAACGTAATGTTGGTTCTTGTATTCATGTGTGGAGGATGATCACTAATTGGGACTAAGCCTATTCTAATAGTGACCATCTCAGATGTTTTTTTATTTTCTGTTGTTGTTGTTGCTTTTTGGATTTTTTTTATTTTGTTTTTTGTTTTTGTTTATGTTTAGATAGTTTGAAAAATTGTTAAATTACAAAAATACTAATAGTACCGGGTACTCGCTTGATTACCTAATTTTAGAAATGACCGTCTTCTCTTTAGAGGTACTAGGTACTTTTTGCAATATCACAATTTATTTTAAGTGGACTCCCCCCCCCCTTTCTGCATACATGTCCGGTACGTAAACTTTGCCCCCCCCCCCATCTCTATGTCTATATAGAGGCGAGATGATATGCAGTATGTGACTGTGTACGTGTGTGCGTGTGTACGCGCCCTTCATTGGCGAACGAGCATGACCTCTAAGAACCATAACCTACTTATAAATAGGACTCTTCATTCCATAGAAAGAAATTCTTCACACTTATATATATATATATATATATATATATATATATTATATATATATATATATTTGGTGTTTCAAAAAAGTATCAAGGTTTCTTGTACTTTTTGACACACTTTGTATTCTGAAAAAAAAATACCGTTCCATTCATTCTTCATTTCTATCTTGGTAAATACAGCTTTAAAC
>CM042164.1:65419724-65446242 GCA_023376005.1 Doryteuthis pealeii
GGATATTTTGCTCCATATTCCTCAAACCTCCAGAACTGGACACTCAGCCACCGCTTTCTAGCACCTATATAATAAAGAGGGTTGGGGCTTGCGATAAGGGTAATCATATGAGTGCTATGGCTTGACATGACCAGCCGACTGATTGGAGGGTTCCTCTCCGACCGCCAGTCTAGCCTAATTAAGGGTTTAAGTGGAGTCATGGACTGCTCAGCCACCAGAGTTCCATTACTAAGCATCACGGGTCGCCACCCACGGCCAACAGGTGGCCCCATTGGGGGAGTCTTACCTCGCCCTCGCCTACTCAGCGTATGAGTAGCACGGGGATCTGTGCGGTAAAGTGAGGAGCTGATGGTAGGTGTGGCGCTCCAACTCAGATGATAAAATAATCTCCTTGGTCTAGCGCTAGTTAAAAGGGGATAGACTCCTTCGCTTTCTGGGTGATACCGACATGGAAATCTAATAAATTGAGTTATCAGAATAATTATTAATTAGAACAATTTTATTTATTTTCTTATTGCCTAAATTTGGTGGCCCCATTGGGGGAGTCTTACCCCTCTGCAGAGGTGGAGTCGGATCAGGGCGGATCACAACGTTTCGAACGAGAAGCAATTACGTCCCTGAAGAAAGCAATAGGAAGAGCATATCAGCCGAAACGTTTGAAGATATTCCGCCTACTGAATAGCGTTTCGAATCAAGTCATTTTGATATCAAGTTGCTTAAAGTAGGGAGAATTATGTTACGTCAATCATTCAACTTGAAAATGATTGCCTCTCTGATGTAGACATCAATAAATGCCTGAGTGAAAGCAGTTAGAAAAATAATTAACACAACTCCTACCCCAGCTATGGTTAGCGGAATGAGAACAGGATACACCCGTGGACTAAATAAAGGGTTAGGTTCAAAGTTCCGTGGTGGTTCCCGATTACGGCAAGAAAGTTCCCGAGTTCGAAAAGAAGGTTCCCGAGTCCGAGAAGGTTCCCGAGCCCGACAAGAAATACCTGAAGAAGGTCGGAGGGCATATCGGCCGAAACGTTGTACAAATAACAATGAAGATGGGGGCAATAGTACGAATAACGCAGATAATACTAATTTCTTTTTTAGTTTGATGGGTTATTAAGTGGGCAACCTCTCTGTCTCGATTCCTGTCTATCTATCGATCGTCTATCTATCTATCTATCTGCTAGATATCTATCAAGTATCCCACGTGTACGGGTTAGGCACAAGGCCCTACTAATGTGGGACCACCACGAGCCCTCAAGAGGGCGCCTCAGGCACTGGGCAATAAACCCAGCCCAGTCCCTTTAAATCAAGGGGGCAGGTGTTGCCTGAGGGATGGCCTCCTGGTATCAACGATGTTAGCTTGTACGGTCCAGGGCCGAAACCACCCGACCCCCCGATTGAAACCGGAGTTAGATATGTTGGACATATCTACACATCTGCTAAGTGTTTTGAAAGGTAAAGAATCAATTTTAGTCTACATGCGAGAGTGAGTTAAAAAGTAATGCCATTTTGTTTAGGACAGGTATAATTACCAATACAGGAACATGTATCATACATCAAAATGAAGCTGGTCCTCTGTGGGCCACATCCCTACTTCTCCACATAGTCACCGTTTCTCTCGATAGCAATGTTCCAACTTCGAATGAGAGCATGTATCCCTGCCCCGTAAAATTCTGTTGACTGTTCTTTGAGCCACTTCTTCACTAGAGATTCCGCTTCCTTGTCACTGGAATAATGTTTGCCAACAGAGGAACCAAACCAAACCTTTTAGCGCCAACCTTTTAGCGATTTCGTCCCAACGGCTTGAGAGTTGTGTTAATAGGTGTTGGATCGTAACCAGGGCGTCTTCCAGTTGGAAGCTCAATGCTTAACATAATTATATTCGAAAGTCTATATCTGCACGAATGCGGGGGCGGCATACGGCAGGTGTCGTTAGGGTTAGATAATGAGGTTGGTTTTTTTTGGGGGGTAGGGGAACAGATAACGAGAGAAGATGAATAATGGCAGAATGTAACGCTCTCCTGCTTTAAAGATAAAAAAGAATTCCAGTTCCATTTGTCTTTTCTGACAACATGGATATACTTGTCATTCAATGTTCACAGACTTACTATTTTGAATATTCTACGAACAATTTCGACTCGCATGCCACGCTTCGGTTATCACAACGTTTCAAACGAGAAACAATTACGTACCTGAAGAAGGCAATAGGAAGAGCATATCAGCCGAAACGTGTTAAGATATTCCCCCCTACGAATTTCTTATGCCCACATGTTGACACCCACACATACCACCACCACCCCCCATGCACCCAGACACACACTTTTTTCCACTGGTGATTTTGACCCCGACTATTTTATGCCAGTTATTTTACCTCTAGGGGTCGGTGTAGCTCAGTCGGTAGAGTGTCCGGCTGGGAACCTCAAGGTTCCAGGTTCGATACCGGCCCTCGCCAACTCAGCGTATGAGTAAGCACAGGGATCTGTGCGGTAAAGTGATGAGCTGATGGCAGGTGTGACGCTCCGCCTCGGACGCTTAAAAAACAATCTACTTTGTCTAGCGCTAGTGAAAAGGGGATAGACTCCCTCGCTGATTGGCTGATACCGACATTAGACCACCACGCCAACTTTACTTATTTACTATTTGGCGACGGATATTTTAACCCTCACCCTCACCCTCACCTCACCATTTTGTGCCGGACATGTGGAACCTTTGCTATTTTGTCCAGAAAATGTTTTTGTATTTACCCACCCTCCGCATGAGCAGGATGTGACATAAGATCAATTTCATGAGGTAACTATGGTGTAGTTTGTTAACCTGTGATTTATTCTTAATATTTCGAGAGATTTTTTTATCTCGAAATATTAAGAATAAAATCACAGGTTAACAAACAACACCATAGTTTTCCTTCTTTCTTTACACTTGCATTGTGATAGCCTTCAAAACCAACCAACAAACCAATATATATATTATATATATATATATATATATATATATATATATAGGTAGATATCTAATATGCTTTATATGGAATATACAGTAACGATTGAACTCACGTTATTATTATTATTTTATTATTATTATTATTATTATTATTATTATTATTATTATTATCTGTTGGGAGACGGTCGCATTGATAATCATTGCTCTGTAACAAGTAGAATCTTCTAAACTCGTCTATGTAGATCTTAATTGCTAAGTGGCTGGCAGATGCCGCCAGTTGCTAACAAGATAGCAAGCAAATGTTTTATAGCATAACTCTAGAAAGATAAACGAACGGCGTCTTGGCTTTGCTTTCTACGCGATAAAAACATATTTTTCTTTTCTTTTTAATTTTTACTGATGTCCATCTACGGGGGGAAATTACTGGCTCATTCAGTGAAGACGTTTTTTTTTTCTTTGAATTTTTTTTTCTTTCAAATTTTTTTTTCAAATATCCGTTTTTTTTTGTTTTTATTTTTTTTTGCTCTGATCTTTAAAACGATATCCCAAACTAAAAAAAATATATAATTGGCTACTAGGATTTTAGCGAGTTCGTTTCTCACTGGGTGCCCTATTCTTTTGGTCTTGTGCCAAACTAGGATCAGCTTATTAAATGACAGTCTACAGCAAAGTATTTGTTATCTTGTAAAATTTGCATCGTCGAATACACTGTATAAATAAAATTTGCTTCGCCAAATACACCGTATAAATAAAATTTGCATCATCGAATACACTGTATAAAAAAACTACATCGTTGAATACACTGTATAAAAAATTTGTTTCGTCAGGTACACTGTATAAAAAAAATTACTTCGTCGAATACACTGTATAAATAAAAATTTGCTTTGTCGAATATACTGTATAAATAAAATTTGCATAGTCGAATACACTGTATAAAAAAATTACATCGTCGAATACACTGTGTAAATAAAAATTTGCTTCGTCGAATACACTGTATAAATAAAATTTGCATCGTCGAATACAATGTATAAAAAATTACATCGTCGAATACATTGTGTAAATAAAAATTTGCTTCGTCAAATACACTGTATAAAAATTACTTCGTTGAATACACTGTATAAATAAATTTGCATCGTCGAATACACTGTATAAAAATTGCCTCGTCAAATACACTGTATTAAAAAAAACTACATCGTCGAATACACTGTATAAATAAAATTTGCATCGTCAAATATACTGTATAAAAAAATGCTACGTCGAATACACAGTATAAACAAAATAATATATTGTATATGTAAAAGATGGCATTAACTCAGAAAACCACTTGTCCTGGGCAGGACACTAAACTGCAACTGATGGATAAGCTGGTTGGTTGGTTGGTTGGATTTTATGACATGTCAACCCTTGTTGGGTTATTTTATGCCGAAGACGTTTTATTTTATTCATTCTTGTTGGGTATTCATTTTTTTTAAACTCAATTTTTTTTAAATGCCTTTTTATAAACTCACTTTTTTTAATCTATTTAACCGTAGATGGGACCCTAACAGGTTGGAGACGTGGAAAGTGCGGAATACTCTTTCATTTCCATTACTCCCCGATTCACACTGCCCCTGAGTGGGAGCACCTGTTAGAGTTCCATCTACGGGTCCAATAGATCTGTTTAAAAACACTGGCATGTCAACCCTTGTTGGGTTATTTTATGCCGAAGACGTTTTGTTCTACTCATTCTTGAAGGGTATTAAAAAAAATGCTAAACTCATTTTTTAACACATTTTTTAAAACTCATTTTTTCTATTTAATCCATTCATAGGACCCTAGCAGGCCAGAGTGGACATGGGAGTAATGGCAACTTACTTATGATACAAACACTCTGAGATTGAATTTTGAAACTCCCTCCCTCAGGCAATATCTTTTAAAAATAAATATTTACACCGCCCGGAGGGTGTTTTTGTTTTTTTGTTTTTTTTGTTTTTTTTTTTGCTTCACACTCAACAAAGATTCAAAATTAGGACTTCGCCATTAGATGCAGTTTAACGCCAAACCCAAGACACACTTAAGGAGGGGCGATATAAGAGTGTAACACGTGACGAGACTTGGGACGTGATGTTGCACGATGCCACTTTAAGGTCAGATGGTAAAGACGAGTAGTAAAAAACAGACATGGTTTTTTCACGAGTTCTCCTTACAGCGAGCCGCACGTTTCTTGCTCTTCGGGTCTAAATCTCTAGAATACTCGAATTCGCACGAATTTTCATCGAGAAAGGTCAAGATCAAAGGTCAGGGGCGCCTCATGTTACTCACTAACCGCGGTTTGGCCACGCCCGATACGCTTGGCACAGATAACGGCTACGGCTTGGAAGAATCATTCCTTTATCTTATCAGTGAGATCAGATTTCCGTAAGATCGATAATCTATCAATAGCAGTCCTTGCGTACATTGACATCGGTTTCTATAGACGAGATATTACTACCAAGGTATGCGAACTGGTATACTAATTTTAGAGGCTTACCTATATACTTTACCCACGGTGTGGACCCTATATCAAAGATGCAGGGGGATCCTATGCGATTCTAGCACTGTTAATCTATCAATAGCAGTCCATGCTTTTCCAATGCGTACACCAACATCGCTTTCTGCAGATGAGATATTACTACCTAGGCATGTGAATTTGTATACTAATTTTAGAGTTTTACCATCCAGTGTGGCAATGCCCCCCTCTTGTTTTCTTCTTCTCTTATTTCTTTCATTCTTTCTTTCTTTTCTCTTATTTCTTTCTTTTTTCTTTTCTTCTTCCTTTATTTCTTTCTTTCTTTCTTTCTTTTCTCCTCTTTTTCTTTCTTTCTTCTTTTCTTCTTCCTCTTATTTCTTTCTTTTCTTCTTCTCTTATTTCTTTCTTTCTTTTTTCTTTTTCCCTTATTTTCTTTCTTTCTTTCTTTCTTTTCTTTTTCTTTATTTCTTTTTCTTTTTCTTCTTCTCTTATTTTCTTTCTTTCTTTCTTTCTTCTTCCTCTTATTTCTTTCTTTTTTTCTTTTCTTCTTCCTCTGTATCTTTTTTCTTTCTTTCTTCTTTCTTTCATGTTCTTCTTTTCCTATCTATACATTATCTTTTAAGCTTCTCTCTTTTTTCATCACTCCTATCATTCCCTCTTAGTACTTAGCTCAGCCGGTAGAGTGTCCGACTGGGAACCTCGAGGTTCCTGGTTCGATTCCGGCCCTCGCCAACTCAACGTATAAGTAGCACATAGATCTGTGCGGTAAAGTGAATAGCTGATGGTGGGTGTGGCGCTCCGCTTCAGACGCCAAAACAATCTCCTTTGTCTACCGCTAGTGAAAAGGGGATAGACTCCCTCGCTGTCTGGCTGATACCGATTTTAGGCCACCCCGACGACTTTACTTTTTTTTTTACTATTTATTCAACTTTTCTTCTTTCTCTTTCCCTTTCTCTTCCTCTTCCTTCTTTTTCTCCCTCTTTATCTTAGATTCTTCTACCTACACTCCCTGTTATTTCTTGTTCTTCTCTTTCTCTGTGTCCTACTTTATCGTTTTCTTCTTTCTCTTCCCTTTCTCTTACTTAAGCTCTTTCTTTCACAATAACGCCCTGTCACGACTCGTGTGATGGTTAACAGGCCAGGTTAGCAAACCATTGCTAGTGAGTTCGATTCTCACTGACTGCCTCATACATACGGAAGTCTTGTTCCAAACTTGGCTAAGTTTAGTAAATGACTAATAAGTTTATTTTCTTCCTTCTTTTCTTCTCACCAGTCATTTAAATTTAGTTGTGTTGTTTTATCCGCATTTTCCTCTATTTTCAACCACATTTTGTCGGATTTACACAATCCTTTACTCCTCATATATATTAACACGCATATATAAATATATTCACACAGGCACACATTTCTATTCACACACACACATATTGACATACACACACACACACACACACAACAATATATTATAATATATATATATATATATATATATATATATACTCTTATCGTTTCTCGTTTTACCTTTCTTTCTTTTTTCTCTATCCGCCATTGTACTTTCATCTCAAAATATCAAATTTGCAATGAAAGCGGAAAAAATCAGAAAACGAACTGAAAAAAAACGCATTTCTTATCTGTTCAGTCGTCCTTCTTTGCTCTCTCTCTCTCTCTCTCTCTCTCTCTCTCTCTCTCTCTCTCTCTCTTCTCTCTCTCTCTAAATTTATTTCTGCATTCCTTCCCTTATGTAGGTGGCGGTCTTCCTAGCGTCTCTTAACTACCTCATAATAAAAAAAGGTAGAAGTAGTAATAATAATATAATAATAATAATAATAATAATAACAACAACAACAACAGTAACACTCATCTTTTTTATTACGTTATCTACAAACTGCATTGCTTTCTTCCTTTTTTTCTTTTTCTTTTTTTTCTTTTTTTAATCTTTCTTGAATTTTTTCATCGTTTCTTCATCTATTTTTAAGATTTTACTTTTCGCACCCCAGACATTAGTAAACTGGATGTGAATCAAGTCTTTCACCTTAAATCCTCAAATTATCTCATCGTCTGCTTCGTTCGTTCATTTGTGTGTGTGTGTGTGTGTGTGTGTGTGTGTGTGTGTGTGTGTGTGTTTTCGTTTTTTGATTTGTTTTGTTTTTGTTTTTTGTTGTTTTGTTTTTGTTTTGTTTTTTGTCTATTTGTGAGTGTGTCGGACTTTCCTTCATCTGTCTTCTTCTTCTCGATGTATTTTTTCTCATCATCCCTTCTTTGCAGCCTCCTACCCCTACTCCTCTTTCTTCTTCCCTCCTTTTTCTCCATATCTTCGTTTCTTGCTTTTTTTTTTTCTTCTTTGTCATAATTCCTTCCTGTTACGATTCATGTGACCATATTAGCGCTGTAGTTGAAAGCAGTTTTACAGCGGAGATCCTTTGTGGCATAAAGTTTGATCCTTTCTTGAAGTAGAAAGATGTAGTGTCAGTTTCAATCCTTGTCCACTGATCCGTCCTGGGTTGTATCAGAGTTTATCCCATCTTGAAGTAGAGAGTTGTATAATCATCAGAGTTTATCTTGTCTTGAAGTAGGGAGTTGTATAATCCTCGTCTGTTGGTCTGTCCTTCTCCAGCGAGTAATTTTAGGACAATTTATCAACACCTTTAAATAGTAAATTAAGATCATGTTTGGACGTTATTGATTGGCCGATTCAGTCACCGCTGTTTTGGAACAGTCTATAAATATAAGTCTTGGTCATTAGCACACCTTATACCCCAAAAGTACAAATCGTCAGGGTGACCTAAAGTCAGTTGTGTTTACAATACTGATAAAATTATTCTTAGTTCATTTCACAATCCTAATTTCTATTTTTTTTTACTTCTTAAACTTCACTACTTGAATTTACTAAGAGAGAAATAAGTAAAAGTAAAGTCTTTGGGGTGGCCTAAATTCGATATCAGCCAGGCAGCGAGGGAGTCTATCTTCTTTTCACTAGCGCTAGACTTAGGAGATTGTTTTGGCGTTTGAGGTAGAGCGCCACACCTGCCATCAGCTCCTCACTTTACCGCACAGATCCCTGTGCTACACATACGCTAAGTTGGCCGGTATCGAACCAGGAACCTTGAGGTTCCCAGCCGGACACTCTACCGACTGAGCTACATATAGAGAGAAAAAGAGACAGGCAGATAGAGAGAAACAGAGAGAGAAAGACAGAGAAATATTGGTTTGGTTTCTTTGCTTGGGGGGATAGTCCCCGGGGGTCAACGCCGTTAACATTACTTAACTGGTCAAGGACCGAAGCCACTAGACCTCCGGTCTTGGCCAGGTAAGTATAAATCTAAGGAGTATTAGTATTATTTGTATTATTCTGACTATTGCCCTCATCTTCATTGTTATCTGTACAACGTTTCGGTCGATGTGCCCTCTGGCCTTCTTCAGGTATTTCTTATCGGACTCGGGAACCTTCTCGGACTCGGGAACCTTCTTTTCAAACTCGGGAACCTTCTTGTCATAATCGGGATCCTTCTTGTCGTAATCAGGAGCCATCATGGAACTTTGAACCTAACCCCTTATTCAGTCCACGAGGGTATCCTGTTCTCATTCCGCTAACCATAGTTGGGATACAGGTGTTAAGCTTGTGTTAATTATTATTCTATGTTATTGCTGCTCCTGAACAGGATTGAACCTGCAGTCTAGAGATAACTGTCACTTAGAACTGTCTTAACCTAACTCCTTTATCCACTAGGCTATGAGTCCAATTGGAGTATTGTTCGGGAGAATCTAAAGTACATTAGTGTACCATTCTTCTCTTATCAGTTTATCTCGAATGTGCGTGACTGGTCTTACACAGATCTTCACCGCTATCAACAAATGCTTTGTATCAGTAGTCGAACCGTTTCACATCTTTAGCTGAACTGTTGGGCTCTCATACGTCCAGATCGACGGGAGACTCCATCTTTCAAATTTGTACCTTTGACCCCTTCGGCGAGATGATAAAAATGTACACATTGTTCTTACAGAGCCATATATATATATATATATATATATATATATATATATATATATATATATATATATAATATGATGGAGAGCGGAATAAGTAAACCGTTAAAAAAACAGGAGGGGTCAAACGAACGTTCATGTTAGGAGCGGAATTTATTTAAATTTAGAATGCATATTCTGTGTTAAAAATAAAATAAATTCTATTTTTAAAAATCAGAAGCATTATAATCCACAAGAAAACTCAAAAGAGTTCGTTGTAAAAATATATAAAAAATGACCGCTTTATCAAAAGGTTGAAACAGACATATATATATATATATATATATATATATATATATATATATATATATATATATATATATATATATATTATAATGAGATTATGTAACTATCTGTAATCGAAATTACATCACCACTGACGTCATGATTTTCTTTAGTTATTTATGTTATATTCTCAACGATAGTGAAATAGCCATTATTTAATCTTAATTAGTATTTTATTTAATAACGATGTCTCTATTAAAGTCTGCTTGAGTTAGATTTGCTATAAATCTGTCTATATTATTAATGTATTTAAATCCCTGATGTATATGGTATATATCTCTATAAAATAAAGATCTACATAGTATATGATGGGAATAATTTGCATAATGATTTTAACAACACTGGGTTTAATAAATGATTATTTGCTGTTACTGATTTCTAATACTATCATGTTATTCTCAAATGTATTAAAAGCAATCCTATATACAGGGTGTCCACAAAGTCTGGGTAGCTGGGGATTAACACATACTTTTAAAACAAAACAATTTTATTTAATTATAATGTTAATAAATAATATTTTCAATATGATTTCCATCATTTTCAATGCATAACTTGATGCGCCTTGCAAAATTAAATTGTATTGCATAAATAAATACAATAGTGAAATCTCCATGTACCCAGACTTTGTGGACACCCTGTATAATTTTATATATAAATTAATTAAAATAACTAGGATAAGTGTAGTAATTTCTATATTCGTTCTTATTTAGTTTTGGTAGTCTTTCTAATTCAATATAATATTTTATTACATTAAAAGTTAAATACTTGTGCCCAGGGGGCTCATACCTTTGCTAGTATCTATAATATAATGTGCTATTTTTATAAGTAAACAGTGCTCAATATCATTGATACAGCATGTAAATGATTGATTCGTAGATTTTAACGGCATCTCAACTCGTCTAGAGTTATTTCGTGTCGAGAGGTTTGGGAATTGCGTACGTCTATGTTTGTGGGGTGACAAGTATTTTAATGTTTCGGTTTAAAGTTCGCTGGTTATTTCTGGCACGTGTTTACAGGTTTTCCTTTTAAACCCCATCTTATTTGGTGGTTGCGATGAAAAGGAATTCAACGAAAGAAAAGGAAGAGACAAAGACAAGAGGTAGTTTTAGGATTTAGGCTTTATTCATGGGTCATAGCCACCGCGTGGTAAAGAAATATATCCCTGTCCAGTAATAGCATCTGGTCCCAGTTAAGGCCTATCTCCGAATGGCCGAGATATTATCTTGGTGGTCGGAAGTTGATCCTTTTTTCTACCCATGCCTGTAGGGTTCTTCCGGTCTGAAGGCTCATGGGAGATTATCTTTTTTTTTTAATTTCAATCTTATTTTAATCCCCAGATGTTTACATTTTTGCGTAGCGGTTTCTTAAAAGTTTTTTTTTTCTTGGCACCTGATTCTATTTTACCTCTAGCTGGAAATTGTCATATCAACCTTCGTGGGTTATTTAATGCCAAAGCCATCTCTGTAGAAGAACAGTGTGGTACTTACTATTTAACAACTAGTAGGAGAATGAAGGGGTTCATACCTTTCCCAAGAGTATCAATCCCCAAATGAACCTAATAGCACGACTGGAGTTCGAACTCGCTTACTACAATGGTGCACTCCAGCATGTTAGCAATTACGCCACGGTGTCTCCCCCTAAGTTGTAATGCACCACCACCCACCCATCTAATCGTGCAATGCGGCACTTTTGGCGCATGCGTCATAGGGTGACCATCC
This sequence comes from Doryteuthis pealeii, assembly GCA_023376005.1. Taxonomy (NCBI): domain Eukaryota; kingdom Metazoa; phylum Mollusca; class Cephalopoda; order Myopsida; family Loliginidae; genus Doryteuthis; species Doryteuthis pealeii. The sequence goes on from CM042164.1 coordinate 65,431,179, forward strand.
TGGACGAAAGGTTATGTACGTCAAAGAAAATTGTTCTCATTCTCAACATTTAAAAGAGAACATGTAATAAAACATGTAAATAAAAATGCCTTCAGCCTCTTAAGCAACTGCGTTTCACAGATCTATAAGGAATATAAGTAGAGGTTACTTAACTAAATTATGGGGGAGATGGACTTCATTTTGTTTTTGTTTACTCATTAATATGTTTTACAAATCTATCTATACTTATATAAAGGACAGTTGTGTATATGTGTATGTCCAGAGGAAACTGCGAAAATAAAACAATTAACGACAAAGTAAATATATATATACATTCTCTATCACCAGGGCTTGGTTTTCTATACATATATAAAGGGCAGTTGTGTATATGTGTATGTCCGGAGGATACTTCAAAAATAAAACAATTAACGACAAAGTAAATATATATACACATTCACTATCACCAGGGCTTGGTTTTTAAACAGAAATAATAAAGATTTGATTTATATTCGGGAAGATAATTGAAAAATAAAATTTAAATGATAACAGCATGGATTTTTTTTTTCAGTTAGTATTCTAAATAGTAGACATTAATTTTTCTTTTCAGAGTGTCTGGATCAATGGAAATTCTTTTTTACATAGGGATTTTAATGGGGGTGTCCTGTGAGGATCCAGCTAGCGATTCAACAATAATGAATCTGGGAGACTAATTTTTACCACCCCCCCCTCTACCCAAGTGACGCTGGGTAACCGCTTCTAGTACATATATAAAAGACAGTTGTGTTTATGTGTATGTCCGAAGGAAACTGCGAAAATAAAACAATTAACGACAAAGTAAATATATATATATATATATATATATATATATATATATATATATATATATATATATATATATACACTATCACCAGGGCTTGGTTTTTGAGCAAAACTAATGAAGATTTTATTGATAATTGGGAAGATATTTAAAAATTAAAATCTATATTGTAACAGAAGGTAATTGAAATATAATGTTGATTGATTGAATTAATTGCCTCATTCATATTGTATTTTTTTATAAATTGTAAATTATTGAATTAAAATTTCTTACTATATTGTTATATATTTACATGGGGATTTTATGGGGTATCCTGTGAGGATCTAACTTGTGATAAGTAATAATACCCGGTTGAGTAAATGCATACCCTAGAATAGATTTTAGTAAACCCCAGCTCACTTTTTTTTCTTCTTCACTTTTTCAGTTAAACGAAGCACTTTACTGCGTTTTTTCTTAGTACATACAAACTACTTTTTAGTTGTGGGCTCCTTTGTAAAGAAATACGAATAAATTGTTTTTCTGGAAGAATTGCCCATAGATAACTTAAACTGCGAGTGAAAATGAAATGAAAAAAAAATGTTCTTTATAATTCAAAGGGAGGTAACTGAAATTTAAAATATTCCCATTACGTTGAGCTACATGAATTTTAATAAAATATTCCCATTATTTTTAAATATAAATAAATTTATAAAAATTTATAAGAAAATATTTTTTTATATAAATGATTTATTTATAAATTGTATAAATAATTTTTTTACAAATAATTTTATAATTTTATAAATAATTTTAATTTGATATAAATATTTTTTTATAAATTGTATAAATAAATTTGATAATTTTTTTTAAATATAAATAAATTTATAAGAAAATATTTTTTTAATATAAATAATTTTTTTATGAATTGTATAAATATCTTTTTTACAAATAATTTTATAATTTTATAAATAATTTTAATTTAATATAAATATTTTTTTATAAATTGTATAAATAAATTTGATAATTTTTTTTAATATAAATAAATTTATAAAAATTTATAAGAAAATAAATATATATAGATTTTAATAAGATATTCCCATTGTGTTTTTGTGTTGAGCTACACGAATTTGCAAAGCTTGTGGGTTAATACAGAATATCTCAATATTTACCAATGTTTTAATCATCGGATTATCACCTTCCAATTCTCTCTCTCTCTCTCTCTCTTCTCTCTCTCTCTCTCTCTCTCTCTCTCTCTCTTCTTTTCTACTCCCTATTTTCTTTTCGTTTCCCCTCCGTCGTGGGCTTAGTTGAATTCTAGCTGCCCCACGTACCTTGTTACCTTACATTACCCGGCCTCGGCTGGGGGTCCAGTGTGCTTCGGACACTGGACCGGTAAAGTAAAATTAATAGCGTCGATCCCAGGAGGCGCCCTCCTTGAGGGGAGTGCCGACGGGATCAACGCATTTTTTGTGCCTACCACCCATGAGCTTCGGCTTGTGGGTGGGCCCACATAAAAATGTCCTTGTGTTACGCCCTCATGAGTGGGATGAGAGGCAAATACCCGTACCTTGTGGCCTAACAATGCCAGTAGGAGAAAGAGTCCACCTTGTCCCCAGCAAGGGTGGAAAGAGAAAGAGAGAATACCACGTTGGGTGCTTGCTTTTATAACTGACCCCACGTGATTCCTAAAGGAATGTTGATAGCCGGTGAAGCCGGGTCACCTGTCCCTTAAAAAATTTCCAACACTTCTCTTCCCTCTAATTTCGTTTCGCGTCGCTTCTCACGTCTCTCTCTCTCTCTCTCTCTCTCTCTCTCTCTCTCTCTCTCTCTCTCTCTCTCTCTCTCTCATTCTCTCTTCATCTTCTCTCTCTTTTCCCTCTCTCTTTTCCTCTTCCCTCTCTTTTCCTCCTTATTCTCTTTTTACCTTTCCCTATCTTTACTCTCTTTTCCTCTTTCCTCTCTTTTCATGTTCTCTCTTTTCCTTCCTTCTTTTCCTCTCTCTCTCTCTCTCTCTCTCTCTCTCTCTCTCTCTCTCTCTCTCTCTCTCTCTCACTCTTCTCTCTTTTCTCTCACTTTTCTTTTCTCCGTCCTCTCTTTTACCCTTTGCTTTGACTTTCTCTCCTCCTTCTCTCATGCTCCTTTCTCCTCTTCCTTTCTCCCCTGGCTTCCCCTCTAACAATAATCACCTGAATTGAACCTTTTCATTCTCGTTCTCTTTTTCTCTTTCCTCTTTTTTACATTTTTCTTTTATTCCTCACTCTCCTCTTCCTTCTCCCCTGCTCCTTTCTCCTTTTCCTATACCCCCTTTTTCTCCTCTTCCTTTCTCCTTTGCTTCCCCTCTTACAATAAACCCCTGAACTGCACTTTTTCTCTGTCCCTTCTTATACCCTTTTCTTTTACTCCCCTTCCTCCTCCTCCTTTAATGTCCCTTTCTCCTCTTCCTTTCTCCCCTGTTTCCTCTCTAACAATAATCACCTGAATCACACTTTTTCTCTCGTTCTCTTTTTCTCTGTCCCCTCTTTTACCCTTTTCTCTTACTCTTTCTCCTCCTCCTCCAGTGCTCTTTTCTCCTCTTCTTATACCCCCTTTTTCTCCTCTTCCTTTCTCCCTTGCTTCCCCTCTAACAATAATCACCTGAATCGCACTTCTCTGTCCCCTCTTTTACCTTTTTCTTTTACTCTTTCTCCTCATCTTCCTCCTCCTCCAATGCTCTTTTCTCCTCTTCCTATACCCCCTTTTCTCCTCTGCTTCCCCTCTAACAATAATCACCTGAATCGCACTTTTTCTCTCTCGTTCTCTTTTTCTCTGTCCCCTCTTTTGCCCTTTTCTTTCACTCTTTCATCTCTTTCTCCTCCTCCTCCAATGCTCTCTTCTCCTCTTCCTATACCCCCTTTTTCTCCTCTTCCTTTCCCCTTTGCTTACCCTCTAACAATAATCACAATTGCACTCAGCTTTTTAGTATACAGATGTTGTAGTAACGTACTTTTACATCTGTGGATTGCCCTAGAAATAATCGGATGAGGCACAGAATCTGAGATGCAACACTCACAACTGTACGTTTGTCAGGTGAATGTGACTACGAACACGAAACCTGATACTCCCCCGTCACTCCGCAGCAACAACAACAAATGGAGGGGGGGGTTGTAGAAGCGAGATATTCCACGGGTGTGATAGCAACTGTTACTATTTTCTTGCTTATTGTTGATCGTAAAATTTGTCACCGTCCATAAAACATACGCTATTATATAATACAGTTTTCTTTAACAACATCCTCTCGAAAATAGCTGGGTTTATTTTTAGGTAAAAGAAAATCCTCCCTGATTTTTTGGGTTTATTTACTTAACGGCATATCTACCCCCTTCACGGACTCTTTAATGCGAAATTTTGATTGGCGTTAAACTGCATCTAATGGTGAGGTTCCAATTTTGGAGCTCTGGGAAGTATGGAGTATCGCCATTACTCCCAGGTCCACTCTAATGCCGCTAAGTGCGCTGGTTTTTTTTTAAATCTATTCTAAGGTACACATTTACCCAACCGGGTAGGTGTCCTGGGTATGACGTCAAACTGCATCTAATGATGAAGTTCCAATTCTAGAGCTCTGGGAAGTGTGGAGTATCGCCATTACTCCCAGGTCCACCCTGACCTGGAATAGTAATACCAGTTAACGGCATATCTACCCCCTTTACGGGCTCTGTAATGCAAAAATTTGATTGGCGTTAAACTGCATCTAGTGGCGAGTTTCCAATTTTGGAGAATGTGGAGTATCGCCATTACTCCCAGGTCGACTCTAATGCCGCAAAGTGCTTTGTTCAAGTGAAAAGGGGACCAAAAAACGTGTGCTGTTCTTTTTTTAAAATCTATTCTAGGGTACGTCATCATCTTATAACATCCTCTGGTTAAAATTGAGACTGTCCGAATCGTCCAAGATGAAATGCAAAAATGCAAATTCTGATTAATCTGGTGTTGCTTATCCGCCGAATTCTTATTTCTTATGAGCGTCGTCACCTCAACTAAATAACGGACCATTCCGTTTTTATTAGAAAGAAAGATAGCGAAGAAAAGGACATGCTACACAGGAAAAAATATGATAAGAAACAAAGAAAGAGAGTGAGAAAAGATAGAGAGAGGGGAGCGCGCAGAAGCGATGATGCTAATCTGTTTCAATTGAACATAATGAAAAGATGAAAAGACGGAAAGAAAGAAAAAAAAACAGTGAAAGTTAAATCAATATTATTATACTTTTAACATCTATCTTGAAATAGCTCTTAAGTAAACATATCAAACGTTGTAATAATTAGATTATCATACTGTCGTATATCCACAGGTCCTGCTAGTCAAGGTTATTATACTTTTTACATATTGAACTATTTAGCAATAGCTCTTAAGTAAACATATCAAACGTTGTAATAATTAGATCATCATACTGTGGTATATGCACAGCTCCTGCTAGTCAAGATTATTATACTTTTTACATGTTGAATTATTTAGCAATAGCTCTTAAGTAAACATATCAAACGTTGTAATAATTAGATTATCATACTGTGGTATATCCACAGGACCTGCTAGTCAAAATGATTATACTTTTTACATATTGAACTATTTAGCAATAGCTCTTAAGTAAACATATCAAACGTTGTAATAATTATCATACTGTGGTATATCAAAAAGGTCCTGCTAGTCTAGATTATTATACTTTTTACATATTGAACTATTTAGCAATAGCTCTTAAGTAAACATATCAAACGTTGTAATAATTAGATTATCATACTGTGGTATATACACCATGAGATAAAGTTAAATCAAGATTATTATACTTTTTACATATTGAACTATTTAACAATAGCTCTTAAGTAAACATATCAAACGTTGTAATAATTAGATTATCATACTGTGGTATATACACCATGAGATAAAGTTAAATCAAGATTATTATACTTTTTACATATTGAACTATTTAGCAATAGCTCTTAAGTAAATATATCAAACGTTGTAATAATTAGATTATCATACTGTGGTATATACACCATGAGATAAAGTTAAATCACGGTTATTATACTTTTTACACATTAAACTATTTCGCAATAGCTCTTAAGTAAACATATCAAACGTTGTAATAATTGAATTATCATATTGTGGTATATCCACAGGTCCTGCTAGTAAAAAGAAATATTTAACTCAACAGATTGTTATGGTTCAATATAATTCTCAGGGCACTTAACTCAACACTAACTCATCAATGAACTTAACACTTCTTCGCCATTGCAGTTCACTCAACACTTCCCCATCGCTGCACTCAACACTTCTCCATCGCTGCACTTAACACAACATTTATTTATCAGTTCATTTAACTGAACACTTCTCCATCACTGAACTGCACTCAACACTTCTCCATCGCTGCACTTAACTCAATATTTCTTCATCGCCGCACTGCACTCAACACTTCTCCATCACTGCAAGAAGATATGGGTTCATGCCTTATCCAAAGGCATTAGCGCGTAATGAACCGCAAACAGCCTCGTCCAGGAATGGGTCACTAATTCCATTTTCCAACCGCGATTATCGATATTAGCCAATGTTTTAATCTCCTCTCTTCCCCCTTTGTCTTTTATTTCTTCATCCGCTTTTTCATTATTCTTCATTTGAACATTTTTATTTTTATTTCTTTATTCTTCTTCTTTCTCTTTTTCATTTTTCTTCTTCATTTGAAAATTTTTCTTTTTTTCTTTCTTTCTTCTTCCACACCCCTCATCATCTATTTCTTCAGTCTCATTTTCATTCTTCTTCTTCTTCTTCTTCTTCTTCTTCTTCTTCTTCTTCTTCTTCTTCTTCTTCTTCTTCAATCTCTTTTTTATCCTTCTTCATCTTTCTCCTCTTCGGGGTCTTTTTAATTTTTTTTTCTTCTTCCCCTCGTCTTTAGTTTATTTTTCATTCTTCATCTTCTTCTTCAGTTTCTCTTTCATTTCTTCTCCTTCCTCTAATTTACATCATCGTATATTCATTTTTTCTCTTTCTATTTTCCATCTTCTTATTCTTCCTCTTCTTTCCTTACATCCATTTCTTCTTCTATTGTTCTCTGTTTTGTTATCCCACTCTTATTTCCTCTCTCTCTCTCTCTCTCTCTCTCTCTCTCTCTCTCTCTCTCTCTCTCTCTCTCTCCTTTCATTTTCTTCTAACTTATCTCTGCTTCCTCCAAAACCTTTCATTTATTTTACGCTCTTTTCACAACCTTCACCCTCACGATATCTATTCTTAATTTCTTTATCTTTTTTCCTTATTCTCCCCCCTCCCCCTCTCTCTCTCTCTCTCTCTCTCTGTCTCTCTCTGTCTGTCTGTCTCTCTCTCTCTCTCTCTCTCTCTCTCATTACGTTATCTAGCGCAAGATAGTTCTCTTCTTATCCTACGCCTCTCTCCCACCCCCTCTCTCTCTCTCTCTCTCTCTCTCTCTCTCTCTCTCTCTCTCTCTCTCTTATTCTCAAACGTATTAAAAGCAATCTTATGTATAATTTCATATTGAAATCAATAAGAATAAAGTAAAAATAAGAGTAATCTTTTTTGTGTTCGTATTTAATTTCATTAGTATTTCTAATTCAATATCTTATTATAATGGAGATTGTGTGTTTTTCTGTCTGTAACCGAAACTAAATCACTACTCAAGTCACAATTCCCTTAGTAATTGACGTCACATTCACCATGAATTTATCCTTATTTTAACCTCAATTATTGATAAAATTGTTTTACATTATTTATACTGTTAACCATATCTACATGATATTTACCGCGTACCCCACTTGTACGGGTCAGGCACAAAGTCCCTATTAACGTGGGACCACCCACAAACCGAAGCTCATGGAGTGGCAGGTGAAAAATTGCGTCGATCCCGTCGGCATTCCCCCTCAAGGGGGGCGCCTCAGGCACTGGGCAATAAACCAGCCCTGCCCCTTTAAATCGAGGGGGCAGGTGTTGCCTGGGGGGATGGCCCCCTGGGATCGACGCTATTAATTATATCAATGGTCCAGAGGCCGAAGCCACTGTTGACCATATCAACATAATAATAACATGCAATTGTATTCATATATACAACAAAATAGCGGTTTACAGTGTGAACGGGAAGGCTAATTTGCAAATTGATATTAGAAATGTAATTTTAATAAATATATGCTTAGTATTATTGGTTTCTAACTGTTTGATTTTATTTTAATGAATATAAGCAAAAATCTCTTCAATTAATCTTAAATGAAATCCATTAACAAGAAAAGATAAGTGTCATTTTATTCTTTACTTCGTATTTTAACTAAATACTTAGATTAGAAAAAATAACAATGAAAGACGAGAGTGATGGAAGAGTAAGTTTTAGTTGTTCTATTTTTCGATTATACCCTCCTCTGTTTCAAATCTTTTTATCTGTATTCTTATTTAGTTTCATTAGCGTTTCTAATTTAATACGATATTTTATTATATTAAAACATAAATACTTGCACCCGGAGGGTGCATATATTTGCTAGTAATACTTAATTATATTAAAACCTAAATACTTGAGCCCGGAGTGCGAATTTTTGGCCAGTACTTATAAAACTCGGTTAATTATGTAAATTTCTCTTAGGCGGTTCTATTTATTTAAATACTTCTAAAAGAAAACGCCTCCCACATAACTCGTTTATCACCGTATTAACAAGAACAGTCGCCATATTTTTATACTATCTGACGCAACACTGTATGTAACGCGGCTTTTTGCCGCTGTCTGCCTCACAGAACTTAATCTGGCCGAGCAGTCGTCTGCTAATTCGACATCGTTACCAAGCCGAAAAGATATATCCGTCGACAGTGTCGTAAAGCGATATACGTCGACAGTGTCGTAAAGTGATGGATGACGCGAAACAGGAAAGCAGGGGAGTAATTGTCGTTATGGTTGAAGCAGACGCTCATTACACGTGCAGTCAATGCAGAACTCGGAGATAAAACAATAAAGAAAGAAAGAAAGAAAGAAAAGGGAAGGGAAGGGAAGGGAAAGAGAATGAATGGAGGGTGGGGGCTGGGAACGTTAAAAAAAACGTAGAGAGAAAGTAAATGTAATTTTTAAGAAGAACGATAACCGAAATAAGTTGCGTTGTACGTTCTTCTCTGAATCGCATTTTCAAACTCCCATTTTTGTAAATCGCTCATCACCTAAAACGTGGCTAATTTGTGATGGGCAGATCAGGTTTTTTGTCTGATTATCTATTCACACACACACACACACACACACACACACACACACACACACATACACATACACACATATATGACACAAGTAAATAGACACCCATATAAACTTAGATGTTTATTTTGAATATGAATTATTTAATAAAAGTATTACAATAAAGTAAGTAAAGTAAAGTAAAGTCGTCAGGGTGGCCTAAAGTCGGTATCAGCCAGTCAGCGGGGTTAGTCTATCCCCTTTTCAATAGCGCTAGACCAAGGAGATTGTTTTGGCGTCTTGGGTAGAGCGCCACACCTACCACCAGCTCCTTACTTTACCGCACAGATCCCTGTGCTACTCATACACCGAATTGGCGAGGACCGGTATCGAACTTGTAGTTTCTAGCCGAACGCTAAATAAATTTCTAATACTTATTTACTGATACATAGTTGGCATCCCATCACATTGCAATGATATTCTTGAGAAACGGTTCATTTCTCTGCCTTGAAAGAAGACTTGATGCCATAGATATGCAATCTTCCTTATTCTTTTCATTAAGAGTATGAAGAATCCTAACGCCCAGCTTGTTCACTTTTCCTATCTTTTTCAAGTGGCGGTAGATTGTCCATTGGAGTGTGTTGAGGTCATGTGCCAATTCTCGAGTACTTATTTACTAATACTTAGTTGACATTCCCTTTGCATTTTTTAATGCAAGGACTCTTTTAGGACTTTTTTTTAATGATGGTGATCAATTCACGAACATTATCTTGAGGGATTTCTTGCCATGTTTCACGCAGTAATTTAAAAAGGTTCTGCTTTTGAAGATGGTTTCAGATTCTTTCCTTTTTTTCTTTTTTTTTTTTTTTTTTTTTTTTCTTTTCCTTTTTTCTTCTTCTTTTTTTTTTTTTTTTTTGAAGATGGTTTCAAATTCTTTCTTTTTTTTTTTTTTCTTTTTTCTTTTTTTTTTTTTCTTTTTTTTTTTTTTTTTTAATTTTCGGTCTATTATGTCCAGGGGTGTTCGATAGGGGTTCACATAGGGCGACTGACTTTGCCATGGATTCTTTTTTCAAAGTTTCGAATTTTTTCTTGCGTTGTGTTGTGGACTAGCCTAGCGTACCTTGCGTAGAGAGTGAATGCGCTGGTCCAGGACTATTCATACACGACTGTCTGAGAACATCGGGGTGATTACTGAGCCGGCAAAGGTCCCTCTGGAGCGGCTAAGTAAAATTAATAACGTTGATCCCAGGGGGCTATTCCCCCCAGGCAATACCTGCCCCCTTGATTTAAAGGGGCTGGGCTGGGTTTATATTACCCAGCGCCTGAGGCACCCCCTTGAGGGAGAATGCCGACTGGATCAACGCATTTTTTGTGCCTACCACCCATGAGCTTCGGCTTGTGGGTGGGTGCACATAAAATGTCCTTGTGTCACGCCTTCATAAGTGGGATGATAGGCAAATACCCTGAGACTGCAAAGGTTACGCGAACCGTCTACCTCGAGGTTTTAGCCCTCTGTTGCGAGTTACTATATATCTGGCACACATGTAGTTTCAATGTACCAGTAGTATACTGAATACTGTAGGATACAGTATACAACACGTTGACTAAGTCCGCTTTCAAATTGACCCACAATACGACCTCTCTGAAATTCAAAAACTTCTAACGCTCCCTTTGTCCGTGACATGATGCAGTAATCTATATATATATATATATATATATATATATATATATATATATATAAAGGGCAGTTGTGTGTATGTATGTCCGAAGGTAATCTATACATATATAAAGGGAAGTTGTGTGTATGTATGTCCGAAGGTAATCTATACATATATAAAGGGCAGTTATGTGTATGTATGTCCGAAGGTAATCTATACATATATAAAGGGAAGTTGTGTGTATGTATGTCCGAATGTAATCTATACATATATAAATGGCAGTTATGTGTATGTATGTCCGAAGGTAATCTATACATATATAAAGGGCAGTTGTGTGTATGTATGTCCGAAGGTAATCTATACATATATAAAGGGCAGTTGTGTGTATGTATATCCGAAGATAATCTATACATATATAAAGGGCAGTTGTGTATATGTGTATGTCCGAAGGAAACTTCGAAAATAAAACAATTAACGACAAAGTAAATATATATACACATTCACTATCACCAGGGCTTGGTTTTTGTGCAAAAATAATGAAGATTTTATTTATATTTGGGAAGATATTTAAAAATTAAGATTTGTATGATAACAGAAGGTAATTGAAATATGATGTTGATTAAATGAATCGCTTCGTTTATATATATATATATATATTTAATTGTAAATTATTGAATTAAAATGTCTTACTATTGTGTTATATATTTACGTGGGGATTTTATGGGGCATCCAGTGAGGATCTAACTTGTTATAAGTTATAATCGATCTGCGAGACTAACTTTTTTTTTAAATCTCCCCTCTACCCAGGCGACGCCGGGTAGCCACTTTTAGTTATATATAGAGCCTGAAATAGAAAATCTAGACATAAACAACAGTTGAAACAAGTTTTTATTCATTTTAATCATAAGATAAGAACTAAAATGTAATTTATGGTGGTGTCTATTTACTTATGTCGTGTCAGTGTATATACACACAGAGACGTACACACAAATGAATAGTGCCTCCTGTGTGTGTTTACCTAACCCCTCCGCACGAGCAAGATTGGACCCAAGATCAATTTCTGTCATGGGTTACCTAAATAATGAGAATGAAACCGTCTGCTTTTCTTATAAATGATGTCATAGGGGTGATTATTGAGACTGCGAAAATTACGGAACCATTACGCAAATCGTCCACCTCGATGTTTTATCACTGTTACGAGTTACTATATGTCTGGCGCAAACTGTAGTTGAATGTACTAGTATACTGAACACTGTATGATCCAGTATACAACAACCTATTAAACTCCACTTGATAAATTTATGTATTACCTAACCCCTCCACACGAGCAGGATGGGACCCAAGGTCAATTTCTGTCATATAGTACCTAAATAATGAGAATGGAACCGTCTGTTTTCCCTATAAATGACGCCTGACGAAACCTCGGAGAAGAGAAACAACGATATCTCACGGAACATGTTAATTCAACCTAGCAGTTTCTAATTACTCTGTTCGCCTTTTATCTTTGCTTAGTAAACCTTTTTCTCTATCCTTAATACTCGTTGTATTTCTTCCTATTATTTCTCTGTTAACTCTGATAATTGAGTTATAACAATTTCTTAAGTGAAGTTTAACAGATCTGAATTTAAAGTTTTCCTTCTCCTTGACTGGTTGCCAAACTAAGGTTAAAGATCCTAGTCTGTTCTACTATTTACTCATAGCTGGAGGTAGAGTAGTTGGATTCATACCTTTCACAAGGGTATTAGCTTTATATGAAATGCAAACAGCTTCATCTAGGATTTGAACGCGGGTCGCCGTGTCCATTTCATGGGGTCGATAACCATTACCAAAAAATAGTAAATATCCACACACATACACAGGCACACACACATACACACACGGACTTACATACACGCACACATGATGGCAGCAAACTCGTGTTCAAGTATTGCCATTGCTTGATATATATTAAAAAAAAGTGTTCAACAGTTCAAAGAATATAATGGTGAGCTTCAAAAAACTTCAACAATGAGCTGCACGAAAGTGGCTCTTTAGTCCTGCCAAAGTCTTGCACATCTTCCCACATTTACAGGTAATTCCAGGGAGCACCGGGTATTTTATTAGTCCATCCCGCCGATGCACAGATTGGTGACTGATCAGGCCAGCCTTGCTCATACATAGCCTTCCACACTGGTCACATAGTAGACCGATTTGAAGCCCTTGGTCTGGGAGACTAAGGCTTTGGACCGTGGGCAATGGAGAAGAGCTTTACAGGAGGGCACAAAAAAGTTTGAGACCAACCGTATACAGCATGAGCAGTTGAAACAAGCACACATACATACATACATACATACACACAAAAAAAAATGTATGTAGAACGACAGAGAGAGATTTGGGGGTTACGTCTCTTTTCTACTCTCCTCTCTCTCTCTCTCTTCTCTCTCTCTCTCTCACTCCTCCTCTCTCTCTCTCTCCTGAGTACTCTCTTTCTCTTCCTCCTTTCCCTTTTTTCTTTTCCTCTAAGAAGTTAGACTCGCCAACCATTCCTATTATAGAGAGATCGATCACTACACCAGCGCCTTAAATGTATGGCTTTGTGTCGTACTATACCTCGCTCAGTAAATATCAAAACCCAAACTACTGTTGAAAATTCGACCCCAACAGAAGTACCCTATAATTTGTCACGGGTACCCTAAACTTGTGGCCTTGCGTTGAACTAAGCTTCGCTCAGTAAATATCAATATACAATTATCATTTAGTCTGACAGACCCTTGTTTGTTGTTTGTAAAGTCGATCCCCACTGAGTACCCTATATTTTGGGTGGGTGCCCTTCACTTGTGGCTGGTACCCTACACTTGTGACTGGGTACCCTACACTTGTGGCCTTGTGTTGTGCTAGTTTAGCAAATATGTTGGTTTGCTTTCTAAGAATAACTCGTCGTAAATCTGCGTTAATTTTGTTTTAACGCACAACAAATTATGTAGAAATTTAATACTTACTTTCATCATCCAGATAAGAGTAAGTTTCAATCATTTACTTCATTTTTTCCCTTTATTTATTTATTTATTTTTGCTAAACAGTTACTGTTAAATCAGTTTCTAACTGAACACATTAGTCGTTAAGAAGGGGAAAAAAGAAGAAATATGGGCTGATGGATGAGTTATAGCTAATTGAAGACATCATTTTGGAACTTAATTGCATAAATTAAATAACGAAAATTTTCATCGGCGGGCTATACTGGATAAGCACCGATATCATGAACGAGTCCTTGTTGAGCGATACTATCTTAAACACGGAGATTCGTTTAGAGCAATCGGCAACGAATAAGGTCATACAAGTTAACCAATCTTATACTGTTTAGAGCGTTCGGCTAGAAACCACAAGGTTCCTAGTTCGATACCGGCCCTCGCCAAAGAAAAACGTAACAAACCGTCATCTGTTATAATATCTCTCTATTTTTTTATTTAATATATATATATATATATATATATACGCTCTGCCGACTGATATATATTATATATTTATATATATATATATATATATATATATATATTTAGTTGCATCTGTTGGACTGCTCAGCCACAGGATTCCGTCCTTAAGCATCACAGGATGCGACCCCGACTAACAGGTGGCCCCATCTGGGGGAGGGGGATTTTACCACTATGTAAGCGGCTTGGAGCTTTGCATCTCTTGGACTGCTCAGCCACTAGGATTCCGCCCTTAAGCATCACAGGATGCCACCCACGACCAACAGGTGGCCCTATCTGGGGGAGAGAGATTTTACCACTCTGCAGAGGTGGAGTTGGCGTATTCTACAACCCCAGACAATATGGCTGGATGGTGGTGCCGGTGGTTGCATTGGCAGCAATTTTGGTCAATGATTCTTCGCAATGACTCAACAGAAGAATTTGATGGTAATGTCAAAATTTTTCAAATTCTATCTGACTGGTCATGGCGATAAATGATGACACACCAGTTTCAAATCCTCAAACAAATGTAATTTGCTTGATATTTCATTTCTTATCTATCCCCTTGTATAAGGCGAGGGGAAACCCCACCTGGCCTGGTGGGGGTCTGTTATCTGATAAACAGAAAGAGGTTACATCTGCTAGTTAGTAGAATTTACTATTGGCCTACAGTGGGAATTTAAAGGACCTTAAAGGGATTTGATAGATAGATAGATAGATAGATAGACAGATTATGAAAATTTGATATATATATATATAGAGAGAGAGGAGAGACAGACAGACAGACAGACAGACAGATCATGAAAATTTGATAGATAGATAGATAGATAGATATATCATGTACATTTGATAGATAGATAGATAGATAGATAGATAGATAGATTGATATATCGATAGATAGATAGATAGATAGATAGATCCTGAAAAATTTGATAGATAGATAGATAGGATAGATCATGGTACATTTCATAATAGATAGATTGATAGATAGAAGATAGAAAGAACAGATTATAAT
>CM042164.1:65446342-65461342 GCA_023376005.1 Doryteuthis pealeii
AAGAGAGAGATTGCAGTCGGTGCATTCTAAACCGCCCCACCGACAGGGCGGAATAACAAAGAGAAATTGTGACTTGAGTTGTGATATAGTTTCGGTTACAGACAGAAAAACACACAATCTCCATTATGATAAGATTCATCTTTTTTTCATATATATATTTACCAGGATGCGACACAAGGTCAATTTCTTAAGCGGAGTTTAACAGGTTTGAATTCAGAGTTTTCCTTCTCATAGACCGGTTGCCTAACCAAGGTTAAAGAGTCCAGTCTACCCTACTATTTACCCATAGCTGGAGGGAGAGTAGGATTCATACCTTTCCCAATGGTATTAGCGCTAAGTGAAATGCAATCACCACATCCAGGATTTGAACTCGGGGCGACGAGTCCATTTCCCATGACTTTAACCATTACACCACGCGCTTCCTACATCTTTTTTTCATATAGAAGTAGGCGCAAACATGCCCCTCCACAACACCTGACTCGGGTGGCCCAAATTTGAAGCGTTTTCAAAGGTCATTCAACCGTACCGAAATAAAAAGGTCATGCTTAGTTACAGTGTAAACTCTGCCATGTTAATGAAGCTATTTCCCCTTCCTCCAAACTTTCCCGACTTAACCACTTCCCAACAGAACTTGGAATGTTATGCATGATATTTTTCAACCAGTTTTTTTTGTGGTATGCACAAACTCAGACTTTCACACTAAAATTACCGTATTTGACGACATACATATTAGCTCAGTCGGTAGAGCATCCGCCCAGGAGCCAAATAAGATTTATTCTCTGTATTAATGATTTTGACTATAAATTAAATACTCATTGATAAACTTATGCAACGCCCCATTGAGGGGAATGCCGACGGGATCAACGCATTTTTTGTGCCTACACCTATGAGCTTCGGTTTGTGGGTGGGCCCACATAAATGTCCTTGTGTCACGCCCTCATAAGTGGGATGAGAGACAAATACCTTGATATACTTACGCAATTTCTAGGGGTATAATGACGTAAGCAGTAACGTAGTTTCGGTTAGAGACACACATACTCCGAACCTCCATTATAATAAGATATATTTTTCAACACAATAAGCAAACATTTTTTTATGCCTGAAATTTGGTTTGGTTCGTTTTGTTTTACGGCATATCAACGTCGATGGCTCATTTAATGCCAACAAAGTTTTGAAATAAATTCATTCTTAATGGATGCTAATTCTTTTTATAAACACATTTTTCTATTCAACCCATAGATAGGACCCTAACAGGTACTACAAATCTGGGTCAGAGTGGACCCGGAAGCAATGGTGATGAAGGGGTGCTCCACATTCCCAAAACCTCCAGAACTGGAACCTCACGATCAGATAGAGTTTAACGTCATTTCCAGGACATGAAGACCCTCAGACCACCGCCTTCTAGCACATATATGATAAAAAGTTGGGGCTTGCCATATGGGTAACAGGGCTGGGACAATCATATCGGTGGTAGGGCTTGACGTGACCAGCCGATTGATCGGAGGGGGCCTCTCCGACCGCCCGTCTAGCCTAAGTAAGGGCCAAAGTGGAGTGTTGCATGTTATGAACTGCTCACCCACTAAGATTCCGTCCTTAAGCATCACGGATCGCCAACCACAGACAACAGGTGCCCCGTTTGTGTGTGTGGGGGTCTTAGTCCTCTGCAGAGGTGCAGTCGATGTATTCTAAATCCACAGCCAACAGGGCTTCTGTGTGTCATCCAGTGAGAATCAAACTCACTCTACAAGCGAATTGTCCGGCGAACCTTGCTTTATAACCCTTGCTCTACCCAACCAGCATCGGCCTCGGTCAGTTGGAATAATTAATCATGTGATCACAGAAGCCGTCTCCCAGGCAACATCCACCTTTTCGATTTACAGGGACAGGGCTGAGTTTATTGCCCGGTGCCTGAGGCACCTTAAAAGAGGAATGCCGACGGGACACACGCAATTTTTACACTGGCCCAGCACATGAGCTTCAGTTTGTGTGTGGCTTCCCATTATAACCGGACTTCATGGTCGTCTGACATGGTAGGATGTCAGAAATTCAAAACCTTGATCTATCCAAGACACTTATATAGGAACTTACTGATCTTGAAGTAGTCTGGTACAAGGCCATGAAGGTAAAGCATCCATTGTGTTTCATTA
This sequence comes from Doryteuthis pealeii, assembly GCA_023376005.1. Lineage (NCBI taxonomy): Eukaryota > Metazoa > Mollusca > Cephalopoda > Myopsida > Loliginidae > Doryteuthis > Doryteuthis pealeii. The sequence continues at coordinate 65,448,490 of CM042164.1, forward strand.
TTACAATTTACTTTCATTATTATAATTTAAATTTCAATATTCTACTTTCAGTTTCACTATTATTCTTTCAGTTTCACTATTATTCTTTCAGTTTCATGGTAACTACAAAATATATCTTATTATAATGAAGATTCTGTATTTTTCTGTCTGTAACCGAAACTATATTACTACTCAAGTCACTAATGCCCCTTTGTTATTTACGTCACATCCTCCATGATTTTATTTTAAAACCTCAATTATTAATAAAATTGTTTTACATTATTAAGACTGTTGGCCATATCTATATATTGATAACATGCGATTATATTTATATTTACAACAAAATAGTGTTTTACGGTGTGAATGGGAAGGCTAATTTGCATATTGACATTAAAATTTGATTTTAATAAATATGTGCTTGGTATTATTGTTTCTAATTGTTTGGTTTTATTTTAATGAACATGAGCAAAAATCTCGGGGATAATTCTTAAAAAAATCGATTAACAAGAAGAAATATATGTAATTTATTTTTTTTTATTCCTATTGAGAGAGAGAGAGAGAGAGAGAGAGAGAGAGAGAGAGAGAGAGAGAGAGAGAGAGAGAGAGAGAGAGAGAGAGAGAGAGATCTACTCACTTCAGATTCGAGTTTCTTGTAATCATCTTTCAACCGTTGATTGTGTTCTTCTAAAACCTGTAGACGTTCCCTTAAACCACCAATCTGGTCACTGGCAATGCGCATGTGCTTCTGGTTTTCAAGTAACTGATATAAAAATAAAAGAAATAATAATAATAATAATAATAATAATAATAATAATAATAATAATAATAATAAGAAGAAGAAGAAGAAGAAGAAGGAAAGTATAGAGGAAGTAGAAGGAAAGTGAAGAAGTAGAGGAAAGAAAGCGAAGAAGAAGAAGGAAAGTGAAGAGGAAGAAAAGTGAAAAAGAAGAAAGAAAGTGAAGAAGAAGAAAGAAGAAGAAGAAGGAAAATGTTGAAGAAGAAAGAAAGTGAAAAAGAAGAAGAAGAAAAAGAAGGTAAGTGTTGAAGAAGAAAGAAAGTCAAAAAGAAAAAGGAGAAGAAGAAGTTTAAAGAGGCGAAGGAAAATGAAACTGTTGAAGACGAAGAAGAAAGAGTAAAAGAGAGAAGAAAAAGAAGAAGACAACAATAATAATAATAATAATCGTGCGAAAACTCACAAAATGTATAAAAATTATATATATCTATTATTATACTAAAGCTGAGTTTATCAACCTTCTCCAGCTAAAGGATTTTTTTCTATTTATGTTATGGACACAATATTTATACTTAGATATTCCTTGGTGTTAGCACTACAAAGTGTATGAAAAAAAATTCAGTTTAATTGGCTTTAATTAGGCGTAATTAGCAATTAAGTCAACGACCGACCAATCCCTGTCTTGGAGACTACCTGTCACTCTTCCCATCTCGCTTTTCAGTTAAGTTAACTCTCCTCCCACTATGTATTTGTCAGTTAGTGAGAGTGCCTGTAATAACTGAAAAATCAGCACTGACGCCCACACCCCAGTACCTACGTACGTAGATTCACCCCCTTCCATTTCTCCAGGCTAAAGAGAATTTTTTTTTTTTAATAAAGTGGCGTAAATCAGACTTTAAAATAGATTTTTTTGAATTACTTTAATTATTAATTTATAGAGTCAAATTTAACATGATTATTAAACTTTAAAATATTTCATGTTGGGCAAAAAAAAAGTAGTTATTTATTTAAATGTGATGGGATCTTATTCAAATGAGCAAACGTTGACTCGCCCCATCGTTTAACTAAAACAAACTAAAAGAATACATTGCTGACAAACTCTTTGATTTTTGGTAATTTATCTATCTTAAATTAGTGAATCAATCAACTTATTTGGTAAGTAGATAAATTGTCTTTGTTTCTCTTTTCCGAAAAATTAAAATAAATTTAGCTGCGAAATAATTCAAATCAGCTTATTTTGTTTTAAAATCAAGATTTTATAAGAAGTATATATTAACATTACCGACAAAAACTTAGTTACCGTAACCCCTAAACAGTAACAGAATTCGCAAAAAAAGTTAATTCACAACTGTCATATATCCCCAAATAAGTTTCCGTTTTAATTTTGACGACGATTTGCAAGTTTAACCGATTTAAGATTGTTTTGAGATTAAAAAATGTATGAGATAAATAATACACACACACAAACAAACCAATGTCTTTTTATTGTAACTAAGTTTTTGTCGGTAATGTTAATATATACTTATAAAAATTTTATTATGTTTCCTACAGTTTTTAATACAAAACAAATCAAGAGTTTATTAGAAAATAAGATGTTTAGAATTAAATTGTCAGCTACGACATAATTTATTTACTAGAAGAATAGGTAAATACCTCACGATTTAACTCTTAATATTATTGAAAAAGAAAGTTGGGAAAATCAGAATTACAATGTTAGAAATTATTTATAATAAAATTTTAACTGAACGGTAATATCTGCTTTCTGGATATAAACGGGAGAATTATTTGTTTCCAAATAAAATAATAAATTTCTTCAAACACTGTTTGTTTGAGTTTTCTTTTACAGGGTATAAATATACATGCGTCACGGATTCGAACCTATTAACTTATGGACCCAGAACACAAGCAAAATATTTTTTATACAATATTTTCTTTGATTAAATAAATACGATTTTGCTGTACATTAAAGAAAAGTATCTATTTTACATTTTATAAATTTTTAAAAATCCCTGAAAAATAAAATAAAAATGTAGACAATAGTAACTTTTAATATAAAATTCTTTTGAAAATAATCTAACAATTAAAAACAACAACAAAAAAGAAAAAGATATATATATTTTCTTATTTACAAGATTTAAGTTTCAATGTTTAAGATGCCCTATTTCCAAAACCGATTCATTAGTGAATTATCTTTTTTTTACATATGTTTCATCATTAAATTGTCTTTCGAAAAATGTAAAATTTATTTATGTACAAAAAAAAAAAAAAAATCTTGGTACGGGGGATCAACGCGCGAAACATATTGGTGCATATCGCATTAATGCGTTCTGGCCCCTTGCCCTAAAAAACGCTACATGATGCCTTCTGAAAATTCGAACCGTGCTATTTATGAACTTCCTACCTGGGTAAAGAAGAACAATTTCCTCATAAATTCCTACAATAAAATAAATTGAACCCTCAATTTATGTCTGTGTTTTTGCAAGAGATGTTTTATTTTTCTTGCACCCATTATTTTACAATACTAAATATATTTTCTTGGGGATATGTTAGCACCATATATATTTATAATATGCCTAGACTACATAAGTAAACATCATTAGATGTTATAAATAATTTTTTTTTTAAAGGCAAGAAGCAGGCAATATTCTGCACCGAATGCAGCATGGAACATCACCCTCTATGTGAACTCCGATAAAACCAAGTTCATGTGTTTTTAAAATTAAGGAGGCATCTCCACGTTCGATGATAAACCCTGGAAATTGATGTTACAATTAACGTACCTATGTAGTAATATCTTATCTAAAGAAAGCCATGTTAATCAATGCATAGTGAAAGGCATGGTCTTCCATGGACTATCAGTCATATAGAAATCTGATCTCATTGACAAGTTAAAGCAACAATTCTTCACAACCATAGCTGTATCATTGCTACTGTACAACTGTACCACTTGGACACTAACATAGCACCTAGATAATAAGCTACATGGGAACTGCACAAGAATGCAGTATGTAATTTCAAAAAGTTGTGGAAGCAACACCCATGAGAAAGCAGCTGTATGGCCACTTGCCACTTATCACACAAACAATCTGAGTAAAATGCTGGACACTGCTGGAGAATCAAGGACAAACTCATGATGTTTTTGTATGGAAACCAGCAGACAGGCACGCCAGTGTGGACCGTTGAGCAAAGATGTACATTGACCAACTCTGTGCAGATATTGGATGCTGTGAAGAGGACCTCTTGAGAACAATGATTGATAGGGTAGGGTTGGCTAGAGATTGTCATGGATATCCATGATTAAAATCCTACTTACCTTTAATTACAAATTAACTAACCAAGTGACCCTTCTCTTGTTCTTCCTTTAGTCATTTGAAAATGTTTACTCCAGTTTAAATAACTTATTTGGACAGTTTGGGAAAACTTTAGATTAGTGAAATAATATTATTATGTGATTTTTTCCAACAATCTAAACCGAGCACAATGGGTGACCCAACGGGTCACGTATTTTCTAGTATATATATATATATATATATTATATATATATATATATATATATATATATATATATATAGTATTTAGTTGCCGCTTTAACTTTTCTGTTGCAGTGGCATAGGTGAATCCCTAAAAATTGCTCAATATATTAAAAACCTAGAGCAATAATAATAATAATAATAATATAATAATAATAATAATAATAGTAAAGGGACAGTTAAGGGTCTACCATGGTTTTAATCCAAATGATTTCATCAGGACTCTACTCTATACGTAATTAAGTCGATGTAATTCCATAGTTAAACTGAGATAAACTTCTTTCCCCATATATATATATATATATATATATATATATATTATATATTATATATATATATATATCAATTTCCTAAGAAAATAATCTATAAATATATACTGAAACTAATACCTAAAATAACATTGAAATCTACATATAACTAATTGAAATCTGATACTTAGTATATAAAACCCCAATTCACATTAACGAGGAAGATGAAGAACGTTCTTTTGGGTCGACCCAAAATAGCGTAGCTTACGTTGGGGTTCGAACCTGCGAACGAGAGCCTGAAGAGATTGCTTACCTCGTTCTGTAAAATCTCTTTCTCTCTTAAATGCATTTTTGCATCATCGACCAATCCCGTGGAGATGATATCTGTATCGGTCATTCGAAGTTTCTTCTCGGCGGCTGAAACCTTTGTTCTTTCCTCGGCCAATAATCGTTCTAAACAGCCGACTCGCTTTCGGAACTGGTTCTGTAATAGATAAACAAGAAACAAGACAATGCTGGTGAATAATCTTATTATAATGGAGATTGTGTGTTTTTCTGTCTGTAACCGAAACTATATTACTACTCAAGTCACAATTCCCTTAATTATTTACGTCAAATTCTCCATGATTTCATTCTTTTAAACCTTCAGTTATTAATAAAAATTGTTTTAAATTATTAATACTGTTGACCATATCTACGTACTAATAACATGCAATTGTAGTTATATATACAACAAAATAGCGGTTTACAGTTTGAACGAGAAGGCTAATTTGCATATTGATATTTAAAATTTTATTTTAATAAATATGTACTTGGTATTATCGATTTCCAATTGTTTGGTTTTATCTTAAGAAATATAAACAAAAATCTCGTAGATAAATCTTAAAAGAAATTTATTTACAAGAAGAAATAACTGTAATATTATCCTTTACTTCCTATTTTAACTAAATAGTTAAATTAGGAAAATTTACCAATGAAAGAGGGGAGTAATGGAAAATTATGGAATAGTTAGTTTCAAAGTTGTTCGATTATACCCCCTCTGTTGCAGATCTTTTTATCTGCATTCTTAGTCAGTTTCATTAGCCTTTCTAATTCAATATGATATTTTATTATATCAAAACTTAAATACTTGCACCCGGAGGGTGCATATATTTGCTAGTAATAATAATAATAATAATAATAATAAAATGGACAAATATCTGGACCTTGCCAGAGAACTGAAAAGTTATGGAACATGAAAGTGAAAGTGATACCAATTGAGGTTGGTGCACTTGGAACAGTCCCAAAAAACAATGAAAGACGGGAGGGATGAAAGAGCAAGTTTCAGTTGTTCTATTTTTCGATTCTACCTTTGTCTGTTTCAAATCTTTTTATCTGCATTCTTATTTAGTTTCATTAACCTTTCTAATGTAATATAATAATAATAATAATAATAATAATAATAATAATAATAATTAGGAAAAAGGAAAATGAAAAATAGACAAATATCTGGACCTTGCCAGAGAACTAAAAAAGTTATGGAATATGAAAGTGAAGGTGATACCAATTGTAGTTGGTGCACTTGGAACAGTCCCAAAAGGATTAGAAAAGGGTTTGGAAAGTTTGGATATCAAAGGAAGGATTGAAACCATTCAGAACACTGCACTGCTGCAATCTGTCAGAATACTCAGAAGAGTTCTGGAGACCCGAGGACACTTGCTGTCACTCAGAATCCAGTGAAATACCATCAGCTAACACTGGTTTGAAAACTCAAAAGGAGTGAATAATAATAATAATTATCATAATAATAGTAATAATGTGATCCACTGGGAATTGTGCAAGAAATTAAGTTTTTACCATGCTACTAAATGGTATATGTACAAAACCAGTAAAGGTGATAAGTCAAGAAGGAGCACAAGAATAGGCTTGATTGGGTGGGAAAGGTGATCCACTGGGAATTGTGCAAGAAATTAAGTTTTTACCATGCTACTAAATACTATATGTACAAACCAGTAAAGGTGATGTCAAGAAGGAGCACAATAATAGGCTTGATTGGGTGGAAAGGTGATCCACTGGGAATTGCGCAAGCGGCTAAACTTTGACCATGCACACAAATAAAATATATCCAGATATCATATATCCATATGTCCTGGAATATAAGTAAAGTCGTCGGGGCAGTCTAATGTCGGTATCAGCCAGACATCGAGGGAGTCTATCCCTTTTTCAATAGCGCAAGGAGATTATTTAGCCTCTGAGGTGGAGCGCCACACCTACCATCAGCTCCTCACTTTACCGCACAGATTCATGTGCTACTCATACGCTGAGTTGGCGAGGGCCGTTATCGAACCAGGAACCTTGGGATTCCTAGCCGAACACTCTACCGACTGAGCTAAACAGACTGCTACTTGATAACTATTACCAAAACAAAACAAAACAAAAAACACAAACAAAAAACAGACAGACAGACAGACAGACAGACTGACAGACAGACAAATAAACTCGTTTTCTTACCTCCCAGTCTTTGTTAATAATATCATCGTCATTTTCGTGTTTGTCTCTAGTGCCACCCGGTGATGGCGGCACAAGGAAGACATCGTCACTACCGACGCTGGCGTCGCTGAGGGCGCTCACATTAGAGGCGCTCCTCTCCGAATGCGATGACGACGATTTGCACAGTCGTTCCAGTTCCTTCTCAGCCTCTTCGGCTCGTTCGTTGACGATATCCAGCAAGTTCGACAGAACATCGTTTTTGTCTTGCATCATTTCAATTTCAGTCAGCAGTTCCTTTTCCTTCCGGAGGAACGAGTCCTTCAACATGGACAGTTCTTCCTTCAGGTCTGTCAGTTCAATGTCCAATTTGTAGTTCTTGTCCTCGGCATCACGAAGCGACTTCTGCTGATCGCCTGTAAAAAACAAAAAAACAAAAACAAAATATATTTATGCAAATTTATGTAAATCCATTAGAAAATCATTTTACTATTATGTGTGCTCCCAATTTTCCTGGTAGAGCACTGTAGGGGCGATATTAGTTGACCTTTCACCGTTTAGCGTAAAAGCATTTACTCCTCTGTCGTTTACAGACTTGAGTTCTCTGTTGATTGTAAAAACATACACCCTGTAAGTTTGTATCAATTAATTCTTCACCCCTGACTGACAGTACCCAATTGCCGTGAGGGTAAGGAGCTTGACAGACGAAAATTCTGTCGGGTTTCGCTCCCGGCTCGAGGTAGCTGTTAAAAATATCGAGCCGCACTGATAAGACGTAAACGTCGAAACATGTGTCTGTGGATGACTGGTATATATATATATTTTTTTTTGGGGGGGGGGGGGAGAATATTTATGTTTAATTGAAGTCGGACCTAATTCTGAAAGTTAATTAATTAATAATTAATTAATTAGGCGGGCATACCTATTTAAATGTAAGGCTAATTAATTATTAATTAATTAACTTTAAAAAATTAGGTACGACTTCAATTAAGCACATATTCTCCCAAAATTGTCGGCTAAAAAAAAGCCATATCAAAACACATCGTTTGTGTATTTACTTCTCATATATATATATATATATATATATGTATATATATATATATATATATATATATATATATATATATTATATATATATATATGTATATATATATATATATATGTATATATATATATATGTATATATATATATATATATATATATATGTATATATATATATATATATATATATATATATATATATATATATAATTCATGGATAATTCTCTGAACAGGATTTATTTTAAGGTAATTAAAAAAAACACCTAAACAGAACCCGAGGTTACAATGGCCTAAACGTTGTGTTTATATATCTTAAAGATGAGAACAAGAGTCCGAAAATAAATGGATAAATATTTTGGATTATTTGGATTATTCGGTCTATTGTCCTCATCTTTATATATATATATATATATATATATATATATATATATATATATATATATGTCTGGGTGTTTGCCATAAGAGGCGGGGTTTGAAATGGCGGGGTGGGGCGAATTTTGATTACTCGTTGGAGCAGAGCGGTCCAAGTTATTGTTGCGGATAACAGATGGAATATGCTGGTTTGCATTGTCTAGTTGGACACATGGCGCAACGGATATAAGGGTTGAGTTAATACAGTTTTAAGTGACAATCATCTCTAAGTTGCAGGTTCAATCCTGGCCAAGAGCAATAATAACATAGAATACTTAACACAACTTAACACCTGTATCTGGCCATGGTTAATGGAATGAAAACAGTCTACCCCCGTGAATTGAATTGAGGGTTCAGTTCGAAGTTTTGTGAAAGCTCCCGAGTTCCACAAGAAACACATGAAGAAGGTCGGTGGGTACATCGACTGAAACATTGTGTGTATATAACAATAAAGATGAGGACAATAGACCGAATAATCCAAATAATCCAAAATATTTATCCATTTATTTTCGGACTCTTGTTCTCATCTTTATTGTGTATAAACACAACGTTTAGGCCACTGTAAACTCGGGTTCTGTTTAGGTGTTTTTTGTAATTACCTTAAAATAAATCCTATTCAGAGAATTACCCATGAATTCAAATTCTGTCAATAAGTCTACTGGCGTTTATCCTGCTGTTGGTGGTAACGATTTTAGCTCCGAAACCACGTTTAAATTCATAGGTAATTGTCTATTAATTTTTTCTTTTTTATCAATTCATTAATTCATTCTTTCTTTCTTTCATAAATTCTTTCTTTTTATAAATTCATAAATTCTTTCTTTCTTTCTTTTTTTCTTTTCATAAATTCTTTCTTTTTATTAATCCATAAATTCTTTCTTTCTTTTCATAAATTCTTTCTTTTTTCTTTCTTTCTTTCTTTCTTTCTTTCTTTTCATAAATTCTTTCTTTTTATTAATTCTTTCTTTCTTTCTTCTTTCTTCTTTCTTTCTTTCTTTTCATAAATTCTTTCTTTTTATTAATTCATAAATTCTTTCTTTTCTTTCTTTCTTTCTTTCTTTTTTTCATAAATTCTTTCTTTTTATTAATTCATACATTCTTTCTTTCTTTCTTTCTTTCTTTCTTTCTTTTCATAAATTCTTTCTTTTTATTAATTCATAAATTCTTTCTTTCTTTCTTTCTTTCTTTTCATAAATTCTTTCTTTTTATTAATTCATACATTCTTTCTTTCTTTCTTTCTTTCTTTCTTTTCATAAATTCTTTCTTTTTATTAATTCATAAATTCTTTCTTTCTTTCTTTCTTTCATAAATTCTTTCTTTTTATTAATTCATTTCTTTCTTTCTTTCTTTCTTTCTTTCTTTCTTTTCATTTCATTCTTTTTATTAATTCATTTCTTTCTTTCTTTCTTTCTTTCTTTCTTTCTTTCTTTCATTTCATTCTTTCTTTCTTTCTTTCTTTCTCTTTCTTTATTTTTCTTTCTTTCTTTTCTTCTCTTTCTTTCTTTCTTTCTTTCTTTCTTTCATTCTTTCAATTCTATGCATGTCTTTGTTTTATTGGCATTTTATTCCCCAAATGTTTGTTTCGTTTTTTTCTTCTTCTGAATACCAAAGACATTTCTTTAACTTTGATAAATATAGACTTTGTGCACTCGTCATCTCATCATTCAGCCCCCCCCCTTTTACTACGTCAGCCCCTCATTCGAAAACCAGGTGAACAGAAGTGCACCTGTTGCTAGGTAAACGTGCAGCAGCAAATGAACCACAAGAGGTTTGCTCTTGGCTGACCCCAGGCCTTTAAATAACCACCCGCCCCATTAAAAGAATGAACACCCCCATAGACACACACACACACACACACACACACACACACACACTCCCCAGCAAAGAAACATTTATACGTGTGTGATATATCCAGGTTTTTAAGTGTTCTCTCTCTCTCTCTCACTCTCGCACACACTCACACTCACACACACATAAGTATACGCACATACTCACAGACGCACACACCAGTGTGTGAACACACATACATCTTCCCAAAAATACATGAAGACACAGATGAAAGCTATGAGATATACAATGTTATAAGTACTTGCACACACACACACACACACACACACACACACACACACACATATACCCTCACACACATACACATAGAAAAACACACACACACACACACAAATTTATTCATTGCATTGGTAAGATCTCATTTGGAATTTGCTAATGTGGTTTGGAGTCCAAGACTAATCAAGGACATAAAACTCATTGAGGGAGTTCAGAGGAGAGCTACTAAAGTAATGAATGATTTAAAAACCCTTTCGTATGAAGAAAGACTTAGGAACATTGACTTACCAAATTTGGTTTATTGACGTACAAGAGGGGATATGATTGAAGTCTACAAACATACACATGGTTTTTATTCAACGAACTTTGATCTACTAAACATTGCTCAAAATATCAATACCAGGGGTCATAAATTAAAACTCTTAAAAAAATTTTGTAAAGCAAATGCAAGACAAAATTACTTTAGTAACAGAGTGGTGAACATATGGAATAAAATACCATCATCAATAGTGAATGCCCCATCTCTAAACTCCTTTAAGGCAATGTTAGATAATCTGTGGAAAGAGGATAAATATTCTGTGGAATTAAGATGAATGTTTATAAGGAACAGCTGACAGGTCTCAGACCTAATATACTAGCTGAAAGGACATTATTATATTACACCAGCATATACGATACGTAGCATGAATATAGATTAAAGTTAGGAGATATTCAATTTTACCAACACACACACACACACACACACACACACACACACACACACACACACACACACACATATATATATATATATATATATATATATATATATATATATATATATATACATATAGAGAGCCATAGATATTGATCCAAACTCAGACATCTTCTTATTATAATGAAGATTCAGTGTATGTCTGTAACCGAAACTAAGTCACTGCTTACGGCACAATACCCTCAGGAATTTCAATGAATGGGTTTATTAATGAGTAATTTATATTAAAGTCAAAATCATTAATACATAGAATAAATCTTATTTATTAACGATGTCTCAATGAAAATCTGAGTTAAATTTTCTTCAAAACAGCCCATGTTATTAGTACATGCAATGTGTCTTATATATCACTTTAGCGAATATCTATCTATCTATCTATCTATCTATCTCTCAATGAAATCTGAGTTAAATTTTCTTCAAAACAGCCCATGTTATTAGTACATGCAATGTGTCTTATATATCACTTTAGTGAATCTATCTATCTATCTATCTATCTATGTATCTCTCAATGAAAATCTGAGTTAAATTTTCTTCAAAACAGCCCATGTTATTAGTACATGCAATGTGTCTTATATATCACTTTAGTGAATATCTATCTATCTATCTATCTATCTCTCAATGAAAATCTGAGTTAGATTTTCCTCAAAACAGCCCATATTATTAGTACATGCAATGTGTCTTATATATCACTTTAGTGAATATCTATCTATCTATCTATCTATCTATCTATCTCTCAATGAAAATCTGAGTTAGATTTTCCTCAAAACAGCCCATGTTATTAGTACATGCAATGTGTTTTATATATCACTTTAGTGAATATCTATCTATCTATCTATCTATCTATCTATCTCTCAATGAAAATTTGAGTTAGATTTTCCTCAAAACAGCCCATGTTATTAGTACATGCAATGTGTCTTATATATCACTTTAGTGAATATCTATCTATCTATCTATATCTCTCAATGAAAATCTGAGTTAGATTTTCCTCAAAACAGCCCATGTTATTAGTACATGCAATGTGTCTTATATATCACTTTAGTGAATATCTATCTATCTATCTATCTATCTATCTATCTATCTCTCAATGAAAATTTGAGTTAGATTTTCCTCAAAACAGCCCATGTTATTAGTACATGCTATGTGTCTTATATATCACTTTAGTGAATATCTATCCATCTATCTATCTATCTATCTATCTATCTATCTATCTATCTATCTCTCAATGAAAATTTGAGTTAGATTTTCCTCAAAACAGCCCATGTTATTAGTACATGCTATGTGTCTTATATATCACTTTAGTGAATATCTATCTATCTATCTATCTATCTATCTCTCAATGAAAATCTGAGTGAGATTTTCCTCAAAACAGCCCATGTTATTAGTACATGCAATGTGTCTTATATATCACTTTAGTGAATATCTATCTATCTATCTATCTATCTATCTATCTATCTATCTCTCAATGAAAATCTGAGTTAGATTTTCCTCAAAAGAGCCCATGTTATTAGTACATGCAATGTGTCTTATATATCACTTTAGTGAATATCTATCTATCTATCTATCTATCTATCTATCTCTCAATGAAAATCTGAGTTAGATTTTCCTCAAAACAGCCCATGTTATTAGTAC
>CM042164.1:65466342-65511342 GCA_023376005.1 Doryteuthis pealeii
TTTCTGATTAAACGTGTTACATAATTCGGGGTTCCCACGAATTATGACCGTAGTGTACTAAAATTTAAATAACGGTATGGTAAATGGGAAGTTACCATTAACCGTTGTAGAAGTGTTGTAGAAGTGGTTGACAACAAGTTCACCTTTCACTGACCTAGCCCCTGATTTCTCATTGGCTAAAAGAAAAGTGTGTGAAGGGAACTGAGTTAGGGTAGTCAGATTTTGGCGGTTATTCGAAGGGAGCAGACGTAATGGTCGTCTGTTTCCAGGTAAGCCATCTTCTCACCACGCGGTTGAACTCTTTTGGGCTTCGGTTTTGATAAAGACGTCTGAAAAATAAAGTCTTGCTTCATCATTAAAATAAAGAGGATAAGCACAGACAACCAAGCCCAGCAAGACAGAAGCCGTATCAACCAGAGGAGGATAGCAACCCATAAGAAGATGGGTAGTTGACGAAATAGAACCTCTGAAGAACACTCTCTAAGAACACCGTAAGAAAATTAAAATTAATACCCTTTGTTCTTCTTTAAAAAATATATCTGTTAAAATATTTAAAACCTGAAAACCTATGAAATAGCAGAGGTCACTACTAGAATAGGCTCAGTCCTAATTAGTGATCATCCTCCACACATTAATCATTTGTTTTTGTTTTTTAATGTGTGAAAATAAAATCTTTCTTTCTAGTATTATTTATATTATTCGGACTATTGTCATCATCTTCATTGTTATTTCTACAACGTTTCGGCCGATGTGTGCTCCGGCCTTCTTCAGGTATTTCTTGTCGGACTCGGGAACCTTCTCGAATCGGAGGGCGCATCGGCCGAAACGTTGTACAAATAACAATGAAGATGAGGACAATAGTCCGAATAATACAAATAATTAATTATCAAGCCTCATCTAAAAAAATCAGAGAAATATCTTTCTTTCTTTCTTTCTTTCTTTCTCTATTTCTTTCTTTCTTTATTTCTTTACTCTCTCTCTCACCATTTATGTACCCGATACAAAAGGGGTATATAACATACGATGGAACGCCTTCATTACATAAGTAAAGTCGTCGGGGCGGCCTAATGTCGGTATCAGCCAGACAGCGAGGGAGTCTATCCCCTTTTCAATAGCGCGAGACCAAGGAGATTATTTTTAGCATCTGAGGTGGGGCGCCACACCTACCATCAGCTCCTCACTTTACCGCACATATCCCTGTGCTACTCATACGCTGAGTTGTCGAGGGCCAGTATCGAACTAGGAACCTTGTGGTTTCTAGCCGAACGCTCTACCGACTGAGCTAACCCGGCCCTGTTACATACCATATAACCTCCTAAAAACTCTTTTCTCCCCTCTCCATTATATACACAGCAGATGGAGGGATATATAACAAACGTATCAAACGTTGTAATAATTGAATTATCATACTGTGGTATATCCACAGATCCGGCTAGTCAAGATTATCATATTTTTATATATTGAACCATTTAGCAATAGCTCTTAAGTAAACATATCAAACATTGTAATAATTAAATTATCATACTGTGGTATATCCACAGGTCCTGCTAGTTCATAAAATTGTCACATTTTAAAGAGATTATATTGGAGGAAAATGATTCGCGTGGTGTCATCATCAGATACGATGAACAGCAAGTAGTAGAAGTATATTGAACTATTTCACAATAGCTCTTAAGTAATCATATCAAACATTGTAATAATTAAATTATCATACTGTGGTATATCCACAGGTCCTGCTAGTCAAGATTATCATATTTTTATATATTAAACTATTTAGCAATAGCTCTTAAGTAATCATATCAAACATTGTAATAATTGAATTATCATACTGTGGTATATCCACAGGTCCTGCTAGTCAAGATTATCATAATTTTTATATATTGAACTATTTAGCAATAGCTCTTAAGTAATCATATCAAACATTGTAATAATTGAATTATCATACTGTGGTATATCTACAGATCCGGCTAGTTTAGAAGAATTTCTCTTGGATTTGAATTTCTCTTTGAGTTAAATTGTCTTTTAACCAAATTGTCGGCGTCGAATTGTCTTGTGCGGAAATGTCGGCCGTGTCCATAAAATTTTTTTCCGACGCAGACGAAAACAAATACCAAGCATTTTTTTCCCGGTTTAGGCTACTCGAAAAAAAAAACTGATGGTTTTTCCAGGCGTGTGATACAATATTTCCCTGCTGAATTTGCTTGGCAAAAACCATCCATACACGTTCGTACTCCTAAGTGAGATAAATTGAAATAAAAAATAAAATAAAATAAAGTAATAATAAATAAAAAGAAAACGTTATCTCAAATCTCTAATGTTTTGCTATAAATAAAACACTAATTTCCTGCTTGTATCTCCCCCCCCAAAAAAAAAGACCTGGTTATTTTATATTCACATGAAATCAAACTGATGCAAGAATATATATATATATATATATATATATATATATATATATATATATATATATATATACGAGGGTAAGTCAAAAAGTTATGCCATTTTGTTTAGGACAGGTATAATTACCAATACAGGAACATGTATCATACATCAAAATGAAGCTGGTCCTCTATGGATCACATCCCTACTGCTCCACATAGTCACCGTTTCTTTTAATAGCAATGTTCCACCTTCGAATGAGAGCATGTATCCCTGCCCCGTAAAAATTCTGTTGACTGTTCTTTGAGCCATTTCTTCACTACAGATTTCACTTACTCTTCACTGGAATAATCACTATTATCTCTTCGGCTCCATGAAAGAGGGTTTGAGAGGCAAACATTATTCTAGTGACGAGGAAGTGAAATCTTTCTTTCTTTCTTTCTTATCCTTTTCTTCCCTTTCTTTCTTTATAATAAAAAACGTAATGGTCCATTATTTAGGTGGTGTGACGGCGCTCATAAGAAATAAGAATTCGGCGGATAAGCAACACCAGATAATCAGGATTTTTATTTTTGCACTTCTTCTTGGACAATTTGGACGGTGTCATTTTTAACCAGAGATTGTTATAAGATGATAAGGGACACGAGTATTAATACATAGATTTGGAAAGGATGGTTTTGGTGGGCGCTGAGGAGATCACGAATATCAGCTTGAAGGTTTATGAGTTTCAGCAGCAAATCACTACGGTTTATGTTCAAAATGATTTTTTTGTTTGCTTAGTAAATAATGCACATGGCTGAACCCAGATATACGCCATGTTTTCTTTTGTGAAAATTTGATTATATACATCGTTAACGGCGCCGAAAAGAGTCGGAACTTTTCGCCGAGAGCCAGATCGTTCGTTTATTTAAATCACCCGTGTGTTTTGAACGGGTCGTATGTGAACGACACATCATTAGTAGCCATTGTAGTAAAAACAGAACCAGTGCTTAGACTTTTATGAAAGTTTTATTACACTTTACTCTGACTACGATCTGACTGACATTTTCAGAGTGCTACTTTTAGAGATCTCAGATTTCCAAGGGGAGATAATTAAGGTAGATTATTAGTACAGCCATCAAACCCAATCAGGTATTCTGCTAGGTGTGCGGTATCTGGCGACTAGTCTACATTATACATCGATTTTTGTTCTGTTTATAAAGGGTCTAATATTAGGGTCTGCCAAAATGTTGACTCGTTTTCGTTTTAAAATCGAATTAAAATTAATCAAATCGATTATTTAAGGTCAAATTTTTGTCTAAGTCGAAAAGTAGTAACATAATGAGCATTAGTAAAAAAAGCAAAATAATATTACACGTGTAATTTAAGTTTTAATACCTTTTAAACTATTATTTCGGTCAATTTTACTCAAATATATCGTAAACATGGCCGTAAACGCTGTCTAAGATGACGTAAAATACGTTTTTTACAAAATAAATACCCCTCCCCGATTGAAAAAAATTACCAAAAACAGGGAATTATCCGATTTTAATGAAATTTACAGTGTTGATTGATCTATGAATTGAAAATTTCATTAAAATCGGATAATTCCCTGATTTTTTGTATTTTGTTCAAAATTACTTTGTAAAATACGGATTTTTATGTCAATTTTGGCAGTGCCTAGTCTCATAAATACAAACTAATTCGTCTCTTGTGGACCTCTATGATTTTATTTCTCCAGCCAAAATGCTATTAACTTCCAGGGGTCAATGTGGATCATTTTGAGAAGCTCTGTGCTAGGTGTACGATATTTGACTTTACTATAAAAATGTATTAGAAATGATTTTTACTATAAAAATGCATTGGAAATGATTTTTACTATGTAAATGTATTAGAAATCATCTTTATTATAAAAAAGCATTAGAAATCATTTTTACTATAAAATAGAAATGATTTTACTATAAAATGTATTAAAAATTATTTTTACTACTAACCCTGGGAAAAATTATGAAATTAGCACAGTTAGAAGATGTTCACTTAGGTTTTTATTATTTTTAGTATAAAAATGCATTGGAAATGATTCTTACAATAAGAATGCATTGGAAATGATTTTTACTATAAAAATGCATTGGAAAGTAAAATGCATTGGAAATAAATTTACTATGGAAATGCATTGGAAATGATTTTACTATGAAAATGCATTGGAAATGATTTTTACTATGAAAATGCATTGGAAATGATTTTTACTATGAAAATGCATTGGAAAATGATTTTTACTATGAAAATGCATGGAAATGATTTTACTATGAAAAAATGATTTTTACTATGAAAATCCATTGGAAATGAATTTTACTATAAAAATGCATTGGAAATGATTTTTACTGTAAAAATGCATTGGAAAGGAATTTTACTATAAAAACGCATTGGAAATGAATTTTACCATAAAAATGCATTTGAAATGATTTTTACTATAAAAATGCATTGGAAATGAATTTTATTATAAAAATGCATTTGAAATGATTTTTTACTATAAAAATGCATTGGAAATGATTTTTACTATAAAAATGCATTGGAAATCATTTTTACTATAAAAATGCATTGGAAATGAATTTTACTATAAAAATGCATTGGAAATCATTTTTTTTAATATAAAAGGTATTAGAAATGAATTTTAGAATGTAAATGCATTATAAATCATTTTTACAGACAAAATACTATTAATTTCAAGGGGTCTATGTGGACCACTTTGAGATATACTTTTATTTATTTATATTTATTATATTTACTATATATATGGTTTCAAGTAACTAATAATAATAATAATAATAATAATAATAATAATAATAATAATAATAATAATATTTGTAAACCATTATATCTTCAAGTAATTATCTTTAATACGCATAATTAATATCTAGTACAAATTATTTTCAAACAGATCTATTTTACCCATAGATGGGACCCTAAAAGGTACTACTTCACATGCTAAATATTATTGTTGTTAGGGAGCGGAGAGGTACAGTGTTGCCACGTGACTGATAATATTCACTTGCGCGTAAAGCTATTAATATCTTTTATCGTTGGGGTTGCGTCATTTTTAAGCACACACAGACACAGACACAAACTTTCTCTGTGTCTGTCTCTTTCTCCCTCCGTCCCTATCATTCCATACCCATACCTTTGTCTGTCTGTCTGTTTGTCTATAGATATATTACCCCAAGCAAAAATTATGAAATTAACACACATAGAGGATGTTCACTTAGATTTAAAAAAAAATTTACTATAAAAATGCATTAGAAATGATTTTTACTCTGAAAATGCATTGGAAATGAAGTTTACAATGAGAATACATTGGAAATGAATTTTACTATAAAATGTATTAGAAATGAATTTTTGAATGAAAATGCATTAGAAAGGATTTTACAATGAAAATGCATTAGAAATTATTTTACAATAGAAATGCATTAGAAATTATTTTACAATGAAAATGCATTAGAAATTATTTTACAATGAAAATTCATTAGAAATGATTTTACAATGAAAATGCATTAGAAATGATTTTACAATGAAAATGCATTAGAAATCATTTTACTATGAAAATTCATTAGAAATGTTTTTAGAATGAATTTAGAAATCTTGGCAGATCTGGACGGTCTCATTTTTAACCAGAGGGTGTTGCAAGATGATAACGGTCGGAAGATTAAGGAACACTTGTATTAATATATAGATATTATTTCAATATGTTCCTCGTTAGATTCTTTGTGATTCTTTTCTAATTCAGTGCCCCATCCCCATTGCGCGTAGTCTATGAGAGCTTATACTTCGTAAACCTACTTTCTTTGACGGGGCCTATCTGTTGTATGTTTTACGTAAACCTTTCATTCCTTTTTATCTCATTCTTTCGTGCTCCCTGGTACCGTCTCTTAACCTTGCTGGAGGGTGGGGGAGGGGTTGGGTGAAGGCGAGGGTATGTTTCGTTATGTTATTCAACATCTCTTAACTTCCCACCTTCGCCCCACCATCTCCCTCTAAGCCAAGAGTTTTAGAATTTTCATTTATTAGCCCCTCATGACACACGTGTGCGTCTCCGTGGCAATGTCTGCTGCGCCGCTGCCTTTACGACGAACACGCACGTGCATCAAATCCGTGACTTTTACGCGCGGTAATATAAATAGTATCAGTATCAACGTATCTCTTCTCAGTGTTAACGATTGTTGTTGTTGCTGTTGTTGTTGTTGTTGTTGTTACTAGTTTTTTTTATTGTATTTTGTGCAGCTGTCTTTTGGTACCCCACCCCCTACCAAAAAAAAACAACAAAAACAAACAAAAACAGAAAAAAAAGATGGCCGAGATACACAGATGTGTCACATAACACTGGTATTTATTCATTTATTTATCTAAATAACAATAAAACATTCTCAGCGTTATTACGCTATTTATTCTTGTTTCATCTTATGATGTGCAGCTGTTTTTAGCGTACAACTGCAGAATAGCGCGCAAGAGATAATATCATTAGAATCGCATTTTACGTATAAATAACATTATATTATGGAATCTCTCGAAGTAGTTCTAACCTAACCCTAATCCTAAAACTAGCCCTAACCCTTACCCTAACTCTAATCCTAGTGTCTCAAAGGTTTCGGGTATTTCCGTAAAATGTAATGAAATTTATACGTACTCTAATGATATTATCTCTTGCGCGCTATTCTGCATTAGTGCTGTAAAAACACTTTAGGTAAAAAAAAGGTTGATATGGCATTAAACAAAGAAAATGACCCAAATTAAAGAAACATTCGTATTCACTTATGATTCTGTTTTATGTGATATTTGTAAAACATATTGATTAAACTAGCAGCGGCTACCCAGCATCGATTGGGTAGAGGGTGGTGGTGACAAAAAAACTCTGATGTAATATCGCAGTTTTTAATGTTAGCTCAACCAAAAACATCAATACTATTATCTATGAGTTGAAATTGTTACGATTTTATGGGCCATCCATTTTTGAATTTCATCTTGGCAGATTTGGACGGTCTCATTTTTAACCAGAGGGTGTTGCAAGATGATGACGGTCGGAAGATTAAGGAACACGAGTATTCATATATAGATATTATTTCAATATGTTCTTCACCAAATTGTTGGTTGGTCGTTTTGTTTTTACGGCATATCAACCCATTTCGGGTCATTTAATGCCGAATCAAGTCATTTTGATATTCAGTTTCTTACAGTACCTGTTGTTGCTTATGTTACGTTTTTATGGGCCATCCTTTAGGCTTCAAGCAAGAGTGCTTGTCCAGCGGAAATCCTTTGGTTGTTCCTCAGTATTACAAGTTCCTCATCAATGATTGCAAATGAACATTTGTCGGTATCAGTGATTAAGTAGTCAACTAACCACGCATTATGGCTGTTGATTAACGGAGGAATAAACCACGTGACCCCGCCTAGTCTATAAATTTAAGTGGTGAATTGTAGCACACCTTATATACCAGAATATTGGGCACCTCACGTGGTGTAATGGTTAGCAAGCTCGCTTCGCAAACCATTGTTAGTGAGTTCGATTCTCATTGGGAGCCCCATACTTCTGGCCTTGTGCTATATCTAAGCTAAGCTTAGTAAATCTAAGGGCATCTCACGTGGTGTAATGGTTAGCAAGGTAGATTTGCAGACCATTGTTAGTGAGTTCGATTCCCACTGGGTGCCCCATACTTCTGGCCTTGTGCCATATCTAAGCTAAGCTTAGTAAATAACTAAGGGCACCTCATTTGGTGTAATGGTTAGCAAGCTAGATTAGCAAACAATTGTTAGTGAGTTCTATTCTCATTGGGAGCCCCATACTTCTGGCCTTGTGCCATATCTAAGCTAAGCTTAGTAAATAACTATATACCAGAATATTGGGCACCTCACGTTGCGTAATGGTTAGCAATCTAGATTCGCAAAGCCATTTTTATTGAGTTCGATTCTCACTGGGCGCCCTATATTTCTGCCCTCGTGCCGCATCTAAGCTAAGCTTAGTAAACAACTATATACCAGAATATTACAACAGAAATATCCAAGGTAACTGAACGTGTTAATATATTTAACTTTATTTACCAAAATAAACCATAACAATTATTACATCATAATTTCTAATTGTAGTTCTGCCCAAAAACCTAGATAGCATTGTGTATACGTTTAAACATCCCAGGTAGCAACAAACGATTTTACCCCCCCCCTTTCCATCTTTTCTTTTTATTTCCCTTGTGTATTTATTTGGGTAATGAATAGATATGAATTGCTTCATGTTACATAAAAATTGTGGTTCCTTCGTCTTATTAGTAATTTTTTCTCATGTTACAAAAAAACAACTTTTTCATTTCTTTTACGCCACGAATTCAGCCTTGAATAGAACGTCTTGAATGCAAACTAAAAAGAAAATTCCTTTCTTTCTTTCTTTCTTTCTTTTTCTTTGGTTATTTACTTCTCTTGGCTTTTTTCTTCTTCGACGATGACGTCATTGGATGTAGATGATGACGTCAGTGTGACATGAGATGATCACATCTCATCACCCACCTGTCGTTGTTCTGTTACATTCAACCTCACCTCTTGCAACAAACATCTATTCCGAGATGTAACATAAATACCATTCAACCTCGCAGCTTGCTATTTCTTGGTGTAACATAAATAATTATGTACAATTAGGGGGGGGGAGGGGGAGAATGCGTGTTTGCGTGTGTGTGACATCATTTTCTATCTATTACTATATAATATATATATATATATATATATATATATATATATATATATATATATATATATAGTAATTGATAGAAAATGAATGTATAATATATAATCCTTTCACAGTAATTTTTCCTCGCGTTTGTTTGATTTCACTTTTCTATACAAAATCATCATATAATATCTTGATAAAGGGTGAATATCACCCGAAATATTGGAATAAATAAATCGAACCGGGGAAGGAACAACGGCTGGATATTGAAACTCTGTTCTTTGTTTTTTGTTCGCTTGTTCATTTCCCATCTTCATGATATCCCGCACCCCCAAAAAACCTTCACAAGAACAAAGTTGATTGGCAATATACACACACACACACACACACACACACACACACACATATATATATATAATATATATATATATATATATATATATATATATGTACGTGTATCAAGTGTTTCCGAGATAGGATTCAACCAAAATTTAACTTTCATATCTAAACTTTCATATAAACTTTCATATAAAGTTCATATACATTTAAATATCAGTGTATGTGCATATCTTTACCTACACGCAGTATATTATAAATAAATATAGGAAAACCTTAGTCTATCAGAAATAAATTTATTTCTGCTACCTTTGCTTCTTCAAGTATGATTTCATTATGGACCATTATGAAATGAGGTTTGAAAGGCCGAAAGTATCCGAAATAAATTTATTTCTGATAAACTAGGGTTTTTATCCCCCCTCTCTCATATATATATATATATATATATATATATATATATATATATATATATATATATATATATACTTACGAGTGCCTCTACGCTTACGCTGAAAGCACCGGTTTCTGCTTGATCAGTGAAACAGCAATGAGCCTGTTCAATATTTAGATGGGTGACCATTTAAGCAACTGCAGGTACTGTAAGTAAATCGAATATCAAAAGGACTTGATTCGGCATTAAATGACCCGAAAAAGGTTGATATGCCGTAAAACAAAACCAAACAACCAACGAGTGCCTCAACTTAGTTTTCTGAGTGAGGAGTGATCACTCGGTCGAGTTTTCGTTTTGTGCTGTGAACTAAAATTTGAGGTACGAGAGAGCTTCAGATACGCTTATGTTAATAAGTTCACTAAAAACATTTAAATTTCCAAATTTATATTATTAAAGAAAAATATCATTTATAAAAATATAGACATTAAAACATATTACAACACAGTGCACCCTGTCAGTAGCCTCATTTAAATAAGATATGACATCAGCTGTCTAACTAGTAGACTTGTGCCGCGAGAGCTTCAGATACGCTTATGTTAATAAGTTCACTAAAAACATTTAAATTTCCAAATTTATTACGCCAAAGAAAAATATCATTTATAAAAATATAAACATTAAAACATATTACAACATAGCGCATCCTGTCAGTAGCCTCATTTAAATAAGATATGACATCAGCTGTCATAGCTTTGTGCTGTGAGAGCTTCAGATATGCTTATGTAAATAAGTTCTCTAAAAACATTTAAATTTCTATTTCTATTACTATTTCTATTTATTTCTATTTATATAAGATATGACATTTCATAGAATTTCAAGGTTAGCTGTTTACCAATTACCGTATGCACGGGTATATAAGACGCACCCTCATTTCAGCAGGTCAGATTCAGGAAAAAAAGGTTTTAGTGTATTTAAGCATATATTGTTGAAAACTGTGCATTACACAAGCAGAAACATAACAATACCAGCAATAAAATAAGGATGCATGGAGTTTAGGGTAGGTAAAATTACTGAGAGTAAGCTGGGTTAGTGAGCATCATAGAGAAGATTAGCCTAGGCCTACGGGAGGTCTCAAACTTCACCTACGATGTATAAGACACAGGGCAATTTTTTGAGCCAAAATTTTGGAAAAAAAGTGCGCACATATCCCTATGCCGTATACGGTATTTCTTTAAGACGTTTTTTCTAGGAGCAAGTGACTACGAATGTTGGTAGTTTCCAGTCAGAGGAAGAAAACTCAGATCCTCACTGGGCGAAGTAGATCTATTCACTGCTCTTTTTGTCAGCAGCTGACCCAAAGAGAAAAGGTAACGATATCGTGGCAAAAAAGGCAGAGGCACCTCTTGGCACCTCACTGTTTTAGCCCCACTTTTTGACACTAAAATGTTTAATAGCCACGTCATCTTTCAGTGGGTAGAGCGTTCGGCTAGAAACTACAAGGTTCCTTGTTCGATACCGGTCCTCACCAACTCAGCGTATGAATAACACAGGGATCTGTGCGGTAAAGTAAGGAGCTGATGGTAGGTGTGGTGCTCCACTCCAGACGCCAAAAATAATCTCCTTGTCTAGCGCTAGTGAAAAGGGGATAGACTCATTCGCTGACTGGCTGATACCAACTTTAGGCCGCCCCAACGACTTTACTTTTTACTTAAAGGTATTAATAGGCAAGAAAACGCACTGTTCTTTCATAGCAGTAACTACAAGTAGCCTTGTGCCGTTGCGTAAGTGAAGAGATTCCGAGTTCCCCAGAAGAATAATTGGTGATCATTGCTTTAGTCGTAAACTGTGCGGTATAGCCACGCCAGGTGGCACCAGGCTGGTAAGACACTCATTAAAGTAATTCATAACTTCGTTAAGATCTGTAACAGTGTGAACATTCTTGTATACTTTTACATCACTATGCATCTATGAAAGAATGTGTTCCTTGATCTTGTTAATAGCTTCATTAGGTGGGCCGTTTCTGTTGGCAGAGCCGTACAATATGCAGATTGTATCCCCTTTAAAGTAGCAATACCCTCTGAGTGACAGTTAGTCTCCTCAGGTCTCCAGGACCCTTCTGAGTATTTAGCTGAACTTAACAATGCTGTTTGGACGGTCTCGATTCTTCGTATAATTTCTAGTTCCCCCAGCCGTTTTCAAAACCCTTGGCATCAGTTCCATGGACACCAACTACAATTGGTATCACATTCACCCACACGTCCAACAGAAGCTAAAAACTACATTTAATTCTTATAATGATAATGATGTATATTACATATTTATACATGTAGAATTAAACGAAAGGCACGTCTCCTGTTTAACAATTTTATTGACGATCTTTTTCGAGCTTTCTGGCCAACTTTTTTTTTACATTTGGATGGAATCCGTAGATTAGTCCACCAAAGTTTTTACCCCAAGTACTTTCGGCACTTCGAAGTGCCATCATCAGGGGTGATGTGTTTATATTTCATTTTTTTTCCAAGATAGTATATTATGGTGTGTGGAGGCTGGAAGGAGGAGAATTGGCAGGAAAAGTGTTATAAGCATTTTAAAATGTGAGTACTGCATTGGAAATTAATCTTATCTAATGATGGTTTGATGTATAAAGCTTCTAGTATTTGGAATTTTTTGTTTATTTTTTTCTTTGTGTAAATGTGCGTATTTTTCGTTAGGATATTTCGGTAATTAGAGTGGGGGCATTCATGTGATTTTAGATGTTGTGAAATGGAGCTATTATCTATCATATGAAGAGTCAAACGGCGTGACAAAGTATGAAGCTAAAAACCACATTTAATTCTGATAATGATAATGATGTTGTATATGACATGTATTTATATTTACCCACGTTAGGAAGCACCCTGAGGCCCTCAACGTATTATAAGAAGTGGTTTAGCAAATGAAGCTTAAACAACATTTAATTCTTATAACTGGTGATTCCCAACGTGATGTGAACACAAAACCAACTTTAAACTTTGTATACATTCGGCATATTTTAAGCCCCACTGACGGGGCGCGACAACAATGGAATACTTCCCAGAACCCAGCCCATGCAGTTTAGTGCCCTAGGTTCGTATGAGTGGTGAGTTGAGGGGGTAGCATGCCAGGTGGCTTTAGGTTTAGGTTTGGTTTGTTTTGTTTTACGGCATATCAACCTCGGTGGGTCATTTAATGCCGACAAAGTTGTGAAATAAATTCATTCTTAATGCATAATACAATTTTGTTTATAAACTCATGTTTTTCTATTTAACCCATAGATGGGACCCTAACAGGTACTACCACTCCGGGTCAGAGTGGACCAGGGAGCAATGGTGATGAAGGGGTGCTCCACATTCCCTAAACCTCCAAAACTGGAACCTCACCATCAGATAGAGTTTAACGTCATTCCCAGGACATGTAGACCCGTAGCCACCGCCTTCTAGCACCCATATGATAAAAAGGGGTTGGGGCTTGCCATAAGGGCAATATGGTTGGGAAAATCATATAGGTGCTAGGGATTGACGTGATCAGCCGATTTATTGGAGGGGGCCTCTCCGACCGCCCGTCAAGCCCAAGATAGGACCAAAGTGGAGTATTGCAAGTCATGAACTGCTCATCCACCTGGGTTCTATCCTTAAGCATCACGGGTGGCCCCATTGGCGGAGTCTTACTCCTCTGCAGAGGTGCAGTCGGTGCATTCTAACGCCCCAGCCGACAGGGCGGGGTGGCTTTAGGCAGTCAAAGAACCCATTAAGGCAATTCAGCGCAACGTTTGAACGTATAAGTATCAACATTCTTGTATACTTTTACATCAACATGCATCGGTTCAAGAATTTGTTCATTGATCCTGTAAACAATCTCATTAGTTGGGAAACATATACGGTGGTGCCTTGACTTACGAGTTCAACACGATTTCCTCGTATATCGAGTCAATGTTCACATAGCGCTAGTACCCTTGGGAAAGGTATGAATTCAACTACTCTCCTTCCAGCTATGAGTAGCCAGTTGAGTAGACTGGACTCTTTAAGCTTGTTTAGGCAACCAGTCAAGGAGAAGGAAAACTCTGAATTCAAACCTGTTAAACTCTGCTAAAGAAATTGACCCTGTGTAGCATCCTGCTCGTGCGGAGGGGTTGGTAAATATGTACAC
Source organism: Doryteuthis pealeii (assembly GCA_023376005.1). Lineage (NCBI taxonomy): Eukaryota > Metazoa > Mollusca > Cephalopoda > Myopsida > Loliginidae > Doryteuthis > Doryteuthis pealeii. The sequence continues at coordinate 65,480,289 of CM042164.1, forward strand.
GGTGGTGCCTTGATTTATCAGTTCAATTCGATTTCCTCGTATATCGAATCAATGTTCACATAGTGCTAATACTCTTGGGAAGGGTATGAATCTAACTACTCTCCCTCCAGCTATGGGTGTGTAGTAAGGTAAAGTGGGCCCTTTAACCTTGGTATGAATACGGTGGTAACTTGACTAGCGAGTTCAACACGATTTCGCATATCGAATCAATGTTCCCACAGCGCTAATACCCTTGAGAAGAGTGGTTAGACAACCACTCTAGGAGAAGGAAAACTTTGAATTCAAACCTGTTAAACCCCGCTTAAGAAATTGACTATGTTTCGGATCCTACTCGTGCGGAGGGGTTCCGAGCCGGACACTCTACTGACTGAGCTAAGTAAAGTATACGGAGTGGCCTATTGTTATCAGCTGTATAACAAGAGTCTATCCCCTTTTCACTAGTGCTAGACAAGTGAGATTGTTTTTGCATCTGAAGAGGGGCACCACACCTACCATCAGCTCCCCACTTTACCGCACAGATCCAAGCCATGATACTGATGTGTTGGGTTGATAAGGGTCGCTATTGAACCTGGAACCTTGTGGTTCCGAGTCGTATACTCTACACACACACACACACACACAGAGAGAGAGAGAGAGAGAGAGAGAGAGAGAGAGAGAGAGAGAGAGAGAGAGAGAGAGAGAGAGAGAGTTTTAATTTTGATAGCATATTGTTTTATTCTCCAAGTTAGAGGTTTTTAAGTGTCTAGCTAATAAAAAATATTCGGTATGATGTGGTATTTCGCTAGGTTACACCCACTTTTCTGTCTGTCTGCCTCTCTCTAACACACACACACACACACACACACATATATATATATATAATATATATATATATATATATATATATAAGAGAGTTTTATAATTTGCTTGAAGCATTGTGTATATATTGGTTTGGACGTTGATTTAGAAGGCTATCACAATGCAGGTGTAAAGAAAAAATAATAAGGTAACAATGGTGTTGTGTGTTAACCTGTATTTTATTCTTGAATTTTCGAGATAAAATCTCTTTTTCAAAAGATCACTGGAACTGAAGTCGTCTTGTTATGCCATTTCTAGTTACCCCCCCCAAAAAAAAAACAAAAAACAAACAACAAAAACAAAAAACAAACTAGAAATGCCATAACAAGACGACTTCAGTTCCAGTGATCTTTTGAAAAAGATATTTTATCTCGAAAATTCAAGAATAAAATACGGGTTAACACACAACACCATTGTTACCTTATTATTTTTTCTTTACACCTGCATTGTGATAGCCTTCAAAATCAACCTCAAAACCAATATATATATATATATATATATATATATATATATATATATATATAGATATAGATATATTATGTATGTAAGATGAACATTTTAGTAATATATAGATTATATCATTTCTTTCCTATATTTTTAAAATCTATTAATTATCTTGTGTTCTGCTCTCCAAATTTGCAAAGATTCCCCCCCCATGAAATTTTAACTCTCTTATTCGTTTATAAATAAAACTTCTGATCTTTGTATCTGTAAAATGCCCTATAAAAGGCCGAGTGAATCTACGCCTCGGATCGGTAAAATTTCACAAGTGTTTTTGTTGAGATTATTACGATGAGAATGAAAGAAGAAGAAGAAGAAGAAGAAGAAGAAGAAGAAGAAGAAGAAGGAGGAAAGTGAAGAAGAAGAAGAAGAAGAAGAAGAAGAAGAAGAAGAAGAAGAAGAAGAAGAAGAAGAAAATGGAAGGGAAAGAAGAAGAAAAGATAATAGAGGTGATTGTGATGGTGTTTATAAGAATGAAGTTACAGTGCGTTAATGGCGTTTTGTGTTGAAATTTTATTTAATAGCTTCTTCTTTGGATGTTATGGCGGTAAAACGGCGGGAAGTGTTTGGCGGGAAGAAATATTGGCTGCTGTGTTGGGTCATGGCGGCCTTGGTACTATCTTGGGCTAGATAACATAATGAGAAAGATGAGAGAGAGAGAGAGAGAGAGAGAGAGAGAGAGAGAGAGAGAGAGAGAGAGAGAGAGAGGAGAGAGAGAGAGAGAGAGAGAGAGGAGAGAGAGAGAGAGATCGTGAGGGTGAAGGTTGTGAAAAGAGCGTAAAATAAATGAAAGGTTTTGGAGGAAGCAGAGATAAGTTAGAAGAAAATGAAAGGAGAGAGAGAGAGAGAGAGAGAGAGAGAGAGAGAGAGAGAGAGAGAGAGAGAGAGAGAGAGAGAGAGAGAGAGAGAGAGAGAAATAAGAGTGGGATAACAAAACAGAGAACAATAGAAGAAGAAATGGATGTCAGGAAAGAAGAGGAAGAATAAGAAGATGAAAATAGAAAGAGAAAAATGAATATACGATTATGTAAATTAGAGGAAGGAGAAGAAATGAAAGAGAAACTGAAGAAGAAGACGAAGAATGAAAAATAAACTAAAGACGAGGGGAAGAAGAAAAAAATTAAAAAGACCCCGAAGAGGAGAAAGATGAAGAAGGATAAAAAAGAGATTGAAGAAGAAGAAGAAGAAGAAGAAGAAGAAGAAGAAGAAGAAGAAGAAGAAGAAGAAGAAGAAGAAGAAGAAGAAGAAGAAGAATGAAAATGAGACTGAAGAAATAGATGATGAGGGGGTGGAAGAAGAAAAATATAAAAAATAAAAATGTTCAAATGAAGAAGAAAAATTAAAAAGAGACAGAAGAAGAATAAAGAAAGAAAAAAAATAGAAATGTTCAAATGAAGAATAATGAAAAAGCGACTGAAGAAATAAAAGACAAAGAGGGAGGAGAGGTAAGAAGAAGAAGAAAAATAAAAAAAATAAAAATGTTCAAATGAAGAAAAAGGATGAAAAGAGACTGAAGAAATAGAAGACAAGGGGAGGGGGAGGAGGAAGAAGAATGAAAGAAAAAAGAAAAATGTTCATATGAAGAAGGAAAATTTCAAAAAAGATAGAAGAAGAAGAAAAAGAAGAATGAAAAGGCGACTGAAAAAATAGAAAGCGAGGGAGAGGACGGGGAGGAAGAAGAAAGAAAGAAAGAAAGAAAGAAAAATGTTAAAATGAATGAGAGATTAAGAAATAATTATAAAAAGAGAAGGTAAGAAAAATAAAATAAGAAAGGAAAAAGAAAATGGATACTTGAAATAAATACACAAATAAATAAAGAATAATACAAAAAATAAAAATAAATAAATAAAATGAAACCATCTTAGAGGAACCAGGATTCTTCATGGAATCCACAACAGAACATTTGGCAAACTTTCCACAGACCAAGTTCAGTGCCCTCTTAGAATCTACTAAACTTTACCTAGTCTGACACACAGGCTTCTGGTTGCATACAGCGCCCTCTGTTCCTGAGGGAGTCGCTCATCTACGTACAGACCAAGCTCACCGCTGTATAACTTCGCTGATCTCAGGAGAACCGGTGCTTAACTATTTGCCTATCAAATTTTCCCCAAGGCTGTACCACATTTTCTTAGTATTAGGAAAACAAGAAAGCCAATTCGTGATACCAGATATGTTTATCTATCATGTCATTACTCCATTCAAATATTACAGTATCTATAGTCAATTTGCTTAATATGAGATAGATCATATCTTATTATAATGGAGATTGTGGGTTTGTTTGTCTGTAACCGAAACTACACAAGTCACAATTCCCTTTGTTATTTACACACATTCTCCATGATTTTATTTTTTATTTAAACCTCAATTATTAGTAAAATTGTTTTACATCATTAAGACTGTTAACAATATCTACATACTAATAACATGCAATTATATTTATATATTCAACGAAATAGCGGTTTACAGTGTGAATGGGAAGGCTAATTTGCATATTGATCTTAAAAAATTTGATTTTAATAAATATATGCTTAGTATTATTGATTTCTAATTGTTTGGTTTTATCTTAATAAATATGAGCAAAAATCTCGGGGATAAATCTTAACAGAAATCTATTAACATAAAGAAATAACTGTAATTTTATTCTTTTCTTCCTATTTTAACTAATAGTTAAATTAGGGAAATTTACCACTGAAAGACGGGAGTAAGGGAAAATGGTGGAACAGTTAGTTTCAAAGTTGTTCTATTTTCCGATTATACCCCCTCTGTTCCAAATATTTTTATCTGAATTCTTATTCAGTTTCATTAGCCTTTCTAATTTAACATGATATTTTATTATATTAAAACTTAAATACTTGCACCTGGAGATTGCATATATTTGCTAGTATAAGCAATGTTAACAGAAATCAAATTTATATATTGCTATTGTAGTAATAGGGTTTTGATTTCTGTGTTTTGTGTGCATCTTAGACGTGTATAAAAATTAAGGATTTTAATAGAATTAAATAATCGGTTAAATTGAACTTAATGAACCTAAATTTCTCCATCGTATGACGGTCGGAGAGGCCCCCTCCGATCAATCGGCTGGTCGCGTCAAGCCCTAGCACCTATATGATTTTCCCAACCCTATTGCCCTTATGGCAAGCCCCAACCCCTTTTTATCATATGGGTGCTAGAAGGCGGTGACTGCGGGTCTACATGTCCTGGGAATGACGTTAAACTCTATCTGATGGTGAGGTTCCAGTTTTGGAGGTTTGGGGTATGTGGAGCACCCTTTCACCACCATTGCTCCCTGGTCCACTCTGACCCGGAGTGGTAGTACCTGTTAGGGTCCCATCTATGGGTTAAATAGAAAAATATATTTATAAAAAAATTGTATTATCCATTAAGAATTGATTTATTTCAAAACTTTATCGGCATTAAATGACCCACTGAGGTTGATATGCCGTAAAACAAAACCAAATCTAAAGAACTAAACGCCTAAAATGGCAACCAGTATCGTAAGAACCAGAGCCAACCCGTGTGCAATGAAGAGGTTCTACCTGGGTTGACAGCTGGAGCGGGATTTTGAGTTATTTCTCAGGTTCAGGTTCTTGTAGATGCTGTTGGTAACACAATAACAGACAATTAGTATCTGTTTTTGTGAAAATGTCACGGGTGTGGTCTGACCGTTCTTATCTGGCCAGCAATTTGGGGGTCTGGATAGCATTTATATGTCTTGTACGTTTCGTTATCAGTGTCCTGTCTCCAGGCGTGGCTATCTTAATTTTTGTGACTTCTGCACACACACACACACACACACACACACACACACACACACACAACCATCTGCCCGAATTCAAACAGTGCCTTCGTAGGCACATCGAAAGCGTAAACGGTTAATGTTAAAACTGAGATAAAGTCTTGAACTCAGAATTCCCTTAAAAATCATATCAAATCGTCTTGAGAGAGGGGGGGGGAGAATGAGGAAAAAAGATACATAATTTAAGAATAGATATCGAGAGGGTGAAAGTTGTGAAAAGTGCGTAAAATAAGTGAGAGATTTTGGGGGAAAACAGAGATAAACCGGCTCTATAAATCCTCACTGTACATTTGTTTTGAATTTAGAGTTTCCTTCTCCTAAATTGGTTTGCTTAACAAGATTAAAAAAAGCAAACAAACAAACAAACAAACAAACTAAACAAAGAACAATGACAACAAAAAACACCCCTCTAAAAACAACAAACAGTCTACCCTATTATTTACCCATAGCTAGAGCAAAAACAGGTGGATTCATGCCTTTTCCAAGGTATTAGCTTGAAATGAAACGCAAACTGTCTCGTTTAGGCTTTGAAATCGGCCATTGCGCTAAACGATTATTAGTACCATGTAACACGATCGAGTATGCGTCGACTAAACTGTTTCCCACACCTAGCTTGCCTGATGAATACGGTTGCGAAGAGACACCTGAAAAAGAGGACCTGTCAAAGTCGGATAACCCTCTGTTGGAGTCAAAGTTCATCGAGCAATACACGTGTGGCGAAGCCGGAGAAGAGCATCGATTTCATCGGAGCTTTGCCTGGGCATTCCCAGCTAGTGAGCCCGCCCGGCTAATTTTCTTGTGGGACTAACTTGAGGTTGAATACAAAAGGGGAAAGTCGAAAGTGTGGGTCTGGAATTTTGCTTATTCCCTAATTTCGCTATATCCTTTGCGCTTAGTGTAATGGTTATCATAATAGAAAATGGACTCGTTGAAACGAGTTCAAATCCTGGACACACACGCACACACACACACACGCGCGCATATATACATCTATCTATCTATTCGTCTGTCTGTTCATTATCTATCTATCTATCTATCTATCTATCTATTCGTGTCTGTTCATTATCTATCTATCTATCTATTCGTCTGTCTGTTCATTATCTATCTATCTATCTATCTATTCGTCTGTCTGTTCATTATCTATCTATCTATCTATCTATCATCCGCCTGTTCATGATCAATCTATCAATCTGTTGTAACCTAATAAAAGTTATTAAATGAGAAATAACCAAACGGAGTTTGGAAATGAAATGGAATCTTTATAACATTAACAAAATACAATACTTGCCAGCGGTGTGACGAAGGTAAACCAATGCTAGTGGTATAAGACTACTAAGTCAGCATAATACTTCCGTATTTATGAGGATTGGGACATACTCATTAATGTTCATAGGTAGGGTATATAACACTATCTATGTTGATCTATCTATCTATCTATCTATCTATCTATCATCAATATCAATCAATCAATCATCTATCTATCTATCTATCGTACATATCTATCTATCTATCTATCTATGACTATCTATCTATCTATCTATCTATCTATCTATCTATCTATCTATCAATCATGATCTATCTATCTATCTATCTATCTATCTATCTATCTATCACTATATCTATCTATCTATCTATCTATCTATCTATCTATCATCTATCTAATCTATCTATCTATCTATCTATCTATCTATCTATCTATCTATCTATCTATCTATCTAGGATCTATCTATCTATGATATATCTATCTATCTATCTATCTATCAAATTTTCATGATCTGTCTGTCTGTCTGTCTGTCTGTCTGTCTCTCTCTATATATATATATATCAAATTTTCATAATATCTATCTATCTATCATCTATCTATCTATGAATGTACATGATCTATCTATCTATCTATCAAATTTCAGGATCTATCTATCTATCTATCTATCTATCTATCTATCAAATTTTCATGATCTGTCTGTCTGTCTGTCTGTCTCTCTCTCTCTCTATATATATATCAAATTTTCATAATCTGTCTATCTATCTATCAATCTATCTATCTATGAAATGTACATGATCTATCTATCTATCTATCTATCTATCTATCTATCAAATCCCTTTAAGGTCCTTTAAATTCCCACTGTAGGCCAATAGTAAATTCTACTAAGTAGCAGATGTAACCTCTTTCTGTTTATCAGATAACAGACCCCCACCAGGCCAGGTGGGGTTTCCCCTCGCCTTATACAAGGGGATAGATAAGAAATGAAATATCAAGCAAATTACATTTGTTCGAGGATTTGAAACTGGTGTGTCATCATTTATCGCCATGACCAGTCAGATAGAATTTGAAAAATTTTGACATTACCATCAAATTCTTCTGTTGAGTCATTGCGAAGAATCATTGACCAAAATTGCTGCCAATGCAACCACCGGCACCACCATCCAGCCATATTGTCTGGGGTTGTAGAATACGCCAACTCCACCTCTGCAGAGTGGTAAAATCTCTCTCCCCCAGATGGGGCCACCTGTTGGTCGTGGGTGGCATCCTGTGATGCTTAAGGATGGAATCCTAGTGGCTGAGCAGTCCAAGAGATGCAAAGCTCCAAGCCCTTACATAGTGGTAAAATCCCCCTCCCCCAGATGGGGCCACCTGTTAGTCGTGGGTGGCATCCTATGATGCTTAAGGACGGAATCCTGGTGGCTGAGCAGTCCAACAGATGCAACACTATATATATATATATATATATATATATATATATATCAGTCGGTAGAGCGTATATATATATATATATATATATATTAAATAAAAAAATAGAGAGATATTATAACAGATGACGGTTTGTTACGTTTTTCTTTGGCGAGGGCCGGTATCGAACTAGGAACCTTGTGGTTTCTAGCCGAACGCTCTAAACAGTATAAGATTGGTTAACTTGTATGACCTTATTCGTTGCCGATTGCTCTAAACGAATCTCCGTATTTAAGATAGTATCGCTCAACAAGGACTCGTTCATGATATCGGTGCTTATCCAGTATAGCCCGCCGATGAAAATTTTCGTTATTTAATTTATGCAATTAAGTTCCAAAATGATGTCTTCAATTAGCTATAACTCATCCATCAGCCATATTTCTTTATTTTTTCCCCCTCTCTTAACGACTAATGTGTTCAGTTAGAAACTGATTTAACAGTAACTGTTTAGCAAAAATAAATAAATAAATAAAGGGAAAAAATGAAGTAAATGACTGAAACTTACTCTTATCTGGATGATGAAAGTAAGTATTAAATTTCTACATAATTTGTTGTGCGTTAAAACAAAATTAACGCAGATTTATCGACGAGTTATTCTTAGAAAGCACCAACATATTTGCTAAACTTAGCACAACACAAGGCCACAAGTATAGGGTACCCAGTCACAAGTGTAGGGTACCCAGCCACAAGTGAAGTGCACCCACCCCAAAATATAGGGTACTCAGTGGGGATCAACTTTACAACAACAACAAGGGTCTGTCAGACTAAATGATAATTGTATATTGATATTTACTTAGCGAAGCTTAGTCCAACGCAAGGCCACAAGTTTAGGGTACCCAGTCACAAATATAGGGTACTCTGTGGGGATGGAATTTTCAACAGTAGTTTGGGGCTGTCAGACTAAATGCTAACTGCATATTGATATTTACTGAGCGAGGTATTGTACGACACAAGGCCATACATTTAGGGTGCTGGATTAGTGATCGATCTCTCTACAATAGGAATGATTGGCGAGTCTAACTTCTTAGAGGAAAAGAAAAAAAGGGAAAGGAGAGAGAAAGAGAGTACTCAGGAAGAGAGAGAGAGAGAGAGAGAGAGAGAGAGAGAGAGAGAGAGAGAGAGAGAGAGTAATAAAAAAACGAAAAGTGGAAAAGAGAGGTAACCCCAAATCTCTCTCTGCCATTCTACATGCATGTTTGTGTATCTGTCTGCCTGTCTGTATGTATGTATGTATGTGTGTATGTGTGCGTGTATGTAAGTCCGTGTGTGTATGTGTGTGTGCATGTGTATGTGCGTGGATATTTACTATTTTTTGGTAATGGTTATCGACCCTAGGAAATGGACATGGCGACCCGCGTTCAAATCCTAGATGAAGCTGTTTGCATTTCATATAATGCTAATACCCTTGTGAAAGGTATGAATCCAACTACTCTACATCCAGCTATGAGTAAATAGTAGAACAGACTAGGATTTTTAACCTTGGTTTGGCAACCAGCCAAGGAGAAGGAAAACTTCAAATTCAGATCTGTTAAACTTCATTTAAGAAATTGTTATAACTCAATTATCAGAGTTAACAGAGAAATAATAGGAAGAAACACAATGAGTATTAAGGATAGAGAATAAGGTTTACTAAGCCAAGATACAAGGTGAACAGAGTAATTAGAAACTGCTAGGTTGAATTAACATGTTCCGTGAGATATCGTTGTTTCTCTTCTCCGAGGTTTCGTCAGACATCATTTATAGGAAAAGCGGACGGTTTCATTCTCATTATTTAGGTACTATATGACAGAAATTGACCTTGGGTCCCACCCTGGTCGTGCGGAGGGGTTAGGTAAATACATAAATTTATTAAGTGGAGTTTGTTGTATACTGGATCATACAGTATTCAGTATACTAGTACATTCAACTACAGTTTGCGCCAGACATAGAGTAACTCGCAACAGTGATAAAACATCGAGGTGGACGGTTCGCGTAATGGTTCCGTAATTTTCGCAGTCTCAGTAACCACTCCAATGACATCATTTATAGGAAAAGCAGACGGTTTCATTCTCATTATTTAGGTAACCTATGACAGAAATTGATCTTGGATCCAATCTTGCTCGTGCGGAGGGGTTAGGTAAACACACACAGGAGGCACTATTCATTTGTGTGTACGTCTCTGTGTGTATATACACTGACACGACATAAGTAAATAGACACCACCATAAATTACATTTTAGTCCTTATCTTATGATTAAAATGAATAAAAACTTGTTTCAACTGTTGTTTATGTCTAGATTTTCTATTTCAGGCTCTATATATAACTAGAAGTGGCTACCCGGCGTCGCCTGGGTAGAGGAGAGATTTTTAAAAAGTTAGTCTCGCAGATCGATTATAACTTATAACAAGTTAGATCCTCACTGGATGCCCCATAAAATCCCCACGTAAATATATAACACAATAGTAAGAAATTTTAATTCAATAATTTATAATTAAAAAAAAAAATGAGGCGATTAATTCAATTAATCAACATTATATTTCAATTACCTTCTGTTACTATACAAATTTAATTTTTAAATATCTTTCCAAATATAAATAAAATCTTCATTATTTTTGCTCAAAAACCAAGCCCTGGTGAAAGTGAATGTGTATATATATTTACTTTGTCGTTAATTGTTTTATTTTCGAAGTTTCCTTCGACATACACATATACACAACTGCCTTAATATATGTATATTATGATACATTTTATAATTACATTCGGACATACATACACACAACTGCCCTTTATATATGTATAGATTACATTTCGGACATACATACACACAACTGCCCTTATATATGTATAGATTACCTTCGAATACATACACACAATGCCCTTTATATATGTATAGATTATCTTCGGACATACATACACAACAACTGCACTTTATATATATATATATATATATATATATATATATATATATATATATAGATTACTGCATCATGTCACGGACAAAGGGAGCGTTAGAAGTTTCTGAATTTCAGAGAGGTCGTATTGTGGGTCAATTTGAAAGCGGACTTAGTCAACGTGTTGTATACTGTATCCTACAGTATTCAGTATACTACTGGTACATTGAAACTACATGTGTGCCAGATATATAGTAACTCGCAACAGAGGGCTAAAACCTCGAGGTATACGGTTCGCGTAACCTTTGCAGTCTCAGGGTATTTGCCTCTCATCCCACTTATGAAGTCGTGACACAAGGACATTTTTATGCGCGCTCACCCACAAGCCGAAGCTCATGGGTGATAGGCACAAAAATGCGTTGATCTCGTCGGCATTCTCCCTCAAGGGGGTGCCTTAGGCGCTGGGTAATATAAACCCAGCCCTGCCCCTTTAAATCAAGGGGGCAGGTATTGCCTGAGGGGATAGTCCCCTGGGATCAACGTTATTAATTTGACTTAGCCGCTCCAGAGAGGCCTTTGCCGGCTCAGTAATCACCCCAATGTTCTCAGACAGTCGTGTATGAATAGTCCTGGACCAGCGCATTCACTCTCTACGCAAGGTACGCTAGGTTAGTCCCAAACACAACGCAAGAAAAACTTCGAAAACTTTGAAAAAAGAATCCATGGCAAAGTCAGTCGCCCGATGTGAACCCTATCGAACACCCCTGGGACATAATAGACCGAAAATTTAAAAAAAAAAAAAGAAAAAGAAAAAAAAAAAAAAGGAAAGAATCTGAAACCATCTTCAAAAGCAGAACTTTTAAAATTACTGCGTGAAACGTGGCAAGAAATCCCTCAAGATAATGTTCGTGAATTGATCACCATCATTAAAAAAAAGTCCTAAAAGAGTCCTTGCATTAATAAACGCAAAGGGGATGTCAACTAAGTATTTGTAAATAAGTACTCGAGAATTGGCACATGACCTCAACACACCCAATGCACAATCTACCGCTACTTGAAAAAGATAGAAAAAAGTGAACAAGCTGGGTGTTAGGATTCTTCATACTCTTAATGAAAAGAATAAGGAAGATTGCATATCTATGGCATCAAGTCTTCTTTCAAGGCAGAGAAATGAACCGTTTCTCAAGAATATCATTGCAAGTGAGGAGATGCCAACTATGTATCACTAAATAAGTATTAGTACTTTATTGTAATAATTTTATTGAATAATTAATATTCTAAATACAAATCTAAGTTTATATGGGTGTCTATCTATGTTGTAATGGAATATTCCTCACTCTCTCCCACCCATACTTTATTTAGCGTTCGGCTAGAAACTACAAGGTTCCTAGTTCGATACCGGTCCTCGCCAATTCAGCGTATGAGTAGCACAGGGATCTGTGCGGTAAAGTAAGGAGCTGATGTTAGGTGTGGCGCTCCACCTCAGACTCCAAAATAATCTCCTTGGTCTAGCGCTATTGAAAAGGGGATAGACTCCCCCGCTGACTGGCTGATACCGACTTTAGGCCGCCTCGACGACTTTACTTTACTTACTTTATTGTAATACTTTTATTAAATAATTTATATTCAAAATAAACATCTAAGTTTATATGGGTGTCTATTTACTTGTGTCATATATGTGTGTATGTATGTATGTGTGTGTGTGTGTGTGTGTGTGTGTGTATGTGTGTGTGTGTGAATAGAATAATCAGACAAAAACCTGATCTGCCCATCACAAATTACCACGTTTTAGGTGATGAGCGATTTACAAAATGGGAGTTTGAAAATGCGATTCAGAGAAGAACGTACAACGCAACTTATTTCGGTTATCGTTCTTTCTTAAAAATTACATTTATTTCTCTCTTCTTTTTTTTTTTACGTTCCCAGCCCCCACCCTCCATTCATTCTCTTTTCCCTTCCCTTCCCTTTTCTTCTTTCTTTATTGTTTTATCTCCGAGTTCTGCATTGACTGCACGTGTAATGAGCGTCTGCTTCAACCATAACGACAATTACTCCCCTGCTTTCCTGTTTTCGCGTCATCCAATCATTTACGACACTGTCGACGTATATCGCTTTAGCGACACTGGTCGACGGATTAATCTTTTCGGCTTTGTAACGATGTCGAATTAGCAGACGACTGCTCGGCAGATTAAGTTCTGTTGAGGCAGACAGCGGCAAAAAAGCGCGGTTACATACAGTGTGCGGTTCGATAGTATAAAAATATGGCGACGGTCTTGTTTAATACGGTGATAAAACGAGTTATGTGGAGGCGTTTTTTCTTTTAGAAGTTTTAAATAAATAGAACCGCCTCAGAGAAATTTACATAATTAACCGAGTTTTATAAGTACTGGCCAAAAATTCGCACTCCGGGCTCAAGTATTTAGGTTTTAATATAATTAAGTATTATATTGAATTAGAAATACTAATGAAATAAATACGAACACAAAAAAGATTACACTATTTTTACTTTTATTCTTATTGATTTCAATATGAAAATATTAATAAGATTGTTTTTAATACGTTTTGGAGAATAGAGAGAGGGAGAGAGAGGAGAGAGAGAGAGAGAGAGAGAGAGGAGAGAGAGAGAGAGAGAAGAGGAGAAGAGAAGAAATAAGAGTGGGATAAAAACAGAGAACAATAGAAGAAGAAATTGATGTAAGAAGAAGAGGAAGAATAAGAAGATGGAAAATAGAAAGAGAACTATCTTGCGCTAGATAACGTAATGAAGAGAGAGAGAGAGAGAGAGAGAGAGAGAGAGAGAGAGAGAGAGAGAGAGAGAGAGGAGAGAGGGGGAGGGGGAGAATAAGGAAAAAAGATAAAGAAATTAAGAATAGATATCGTGAGGGTGAAGGTTGTGAAAAGAGCGTAAAATAAATGAAAGGTTTTGGAGGAAGCAGAGATAAGTTAGAAAAAATGAAAGGAGAGAGAGAGAGAGGAGAGAGAGAGAGAGGAGAGAGAGGAGAGAGAGAGGAGAGAGGAGGTGAGAGAGAGAGAGGAGTGGGATAACAAAAGGGAACAATAGAAGAAGAAATGGATGTCAGGAAAGAAGAGGAAGAATAAGAAGATGGAAAATAGAAAGAGAAAAAATGAATATACGATGATGTAAATTAGAGGAAGGAGAAGAAATGAAAGAGAAACTGAAGAAGAAGAAGAAGACGAAGAATGAAAAATAAACTAAAGACGAGGGGAAGAAGAAAAAAATTAAAAAGACCCCGAAGAGGAGAAAGATGAAGAAGGATAAAAAAGAGATTGAAGAAGAAGAAGAAGAAGAAGAAGAAGAAGAAGAAGAAGAAGAAGAAGAATGAAAATGAGACTGAAGAAATAGATGATGAGGGGGGGTGGAAGAAGAAAGAAAGAAAAAAAGAAAAATTTTCAAATGAAGAAGAAAAATGAAAAAGAGACAGAAGAAGAATAAAGGAATAAAAATAAAAATGTTCAAATGAAGAATAATGAAAAAGCGGATGAAGAAATAAAAGACAAAGGGGGAAGAGAGGAGATTAAAACATTGGCTAATATCGATAATCGTGGTTGGAAAATGGAATTAGTGACCCATTCCTGGACGAGGCTGTTTGCGGTTCATTACGCGCTAATGCCTTTGGATAAGGCATGAACCTATATCTTCTTGCAGCGATGGAGAAGTGTTGAGTGCAGTGCGGCGATGAAGAAATATTGAGTTAAGTGCAGCGATGGAGAAGTGTTGAGTGCAGTTCAGTGATGGAGAAGTGTTCAGTTAAATGAACTGATAAATAAATGTTGTGTTAAGTGCAGCGATGGAGAAGTGTTGAGTGCAGCGATGGGGAAGTGTTGAGTGAACTGCAATGGCGAAGAAGTGTTAAGTTCATTGATGAGTTAGTGTTGAGTTAAGTGCCCTGAGAATTATATTGAACCATAACAATCTGTTGAGTTAAATAATTCTTTTTACTAGCAGGACCTGTGGATATACCACAATATGATAATCTAATTATTACAACGTTTGATATGTTTACTTAAGAGCTATTGCTAAATAGTTCAATATGTAAAAAGTATAATCCTTTTGACTAGCAGGACCTGTGGATATACCACTGTATGATGATCTAATTATTACAACGTTTGATATGTTTACTTAAGAGCTATTGCTAAATAGTTCAATATGTAAAAAAGTATAATAATATTGACTTGCAGGACCTGTGGATATACCACAGTATAATAATTCAATTATTACAACGTTTGATATGTTTACTTAAGAGGTGTTACAAAATAGTTCAATTTGTAAAAAGTATAATAATCTTGACTAGCAGGACCTGTGGATATACCACAATATGATAATCTAATTATTACAACGTTTGATATGTTTACTTAAGAGCTATTTCAAGATAGATGTTAAAAGTATAATAATATTGATTTAACTTTCACTGTTTTTTTCCTTTCTTTCCGTCTTTTCATCTTTTCATTATGTTCAATTGAAACAGATTAGCACCATCGCTTGCGCGCGCTCCCTTCTCTCTATCTTTCCTCACTCTCTTTCTTTGTTTCTTATCATATTTTTTCCTGTGTAGCATGTCCTTTTCTTCCCTATCTTTCTTTCTAATAAAAACGGAATGGTCCGTTATTTAGTTGAGGTGACGACGCTCATAAGAAATAAGAATTCGGCGGATAAGCAACACCAGATTAATCAGGATTTACATTTTTGAATTTCATCTTGGATGATTCGGACAATCTCATTTTTAACCAGAGGATGTTATAAGATGATGACGTACCCTAGAATAGATTAAAAAAACAAAAAACAGCACACGTTTTTTTGTTCCCCTTTTCTCTTGAACAAAGCACTTTGCGGCATTAGAGTCGACCTGGGAGTAATGGCGATACTCCACATTCTCCAAAATTGGAAACTCGCCACTAGATGCAGTTTAACGCCAATCAAATTTTTGCATTACAGAGCCCGTAAAGGGGGTAGATATGCCGTTAACTGGTATTACTATTCCAGGTCAGGGTGGACCTGGGAGTAATGGCGATACTCCACACTTCCCAGAGCTCTAGAATTGGAACTTCATCATTAGATGCAGTTTGACGTCATACCCAGCGACACCTACCCGGTTGGGTAAATGCGTACCCTAGAATAGATTAAAAAAAACCCAGCGCACTTAGCGGCATTAGAGTGGACCTGGGAGTAATGGCGATACTCCATACTTCCCAGAGCTCCAAAATTGGAACCTCACCATTAGATGCAGTTTAACGCCAATCAAAATTTCGCATTAAAGAGTCCGTGAAGGGGGTAGATATGCCGTTAAGTAAATAAACCCAAAAAAATCAGGGAGGATTTTCTTTTACCTAAAAATAAACCCAGCTATTTTCGAGAGGATGTTGTTAAAGAAAACTGTATTATATAATAGCGTATGTTTTATGGACGGTGACAAATTTTACGATCAACAATAAGCAAGAAAATAGTAACAGTTTGCTATCACACCCGTGGAATATCTCGCTTCTACAACCCCCCCCCTCCATTTGCATTTTTTGTTGTTGTTGCTGCGGAGTGACGGGGGAGTATCAGGTTTCGTGTTCGTAGTCACATTCACCTGACAAACGTACAGTTGTGAGTGTTGCATCTCAGATTCTGTGCCTCATCCGATTATTTCTAGGGCAACTCACAGATGTAAAAGTACGTTACTACAACATCTGTATACTAAAAGCTGAGTGCAATTGAGGTGATTATTGTTAGAGGGGAGCAAAGGGGAAAGGAAGAGGAGAAAAAGGGGGTATAGGAAGAGGAGAAAAGAGCATTGGAGGAGGAGGAGAAAGAGATGAAAGAGTGAAAGAAAAGGGCAAAAGAGGGGACAGAGAAAAAGAGAACGAGAGTGAAAAAGCTCAATTGAGGTGATTATTTTTAGAGGGGAAGCAAGGGAGAAAGGAAGAGGAGAAAGGGACATTAAAGGAGGAGGAGGAAGGGGAGTAAAAGAAAAGGGTATAAGAAGGGACAGAGAAAAAGTGCAGTTCAGGGGTTTATTTTAAGAGGGAAGCAAAGGGGAAAGGAAGAGGAGAAAATGGGACATAGGAAAAGGAGAAAGGAGAAAGGAGCAGGGGGAGAAGGAAGAGGAGAGTGAGGAATAAAAGAAAAGGGTAAAAAAGAGGAAAGAGAAAAAGAGAACGAGAATGAAAAGGTTAAATTCAGGTGATTATTGTTAGAGGGGAAGCCAGGGGAGAAAGGAAGAGGAGAAAGGAGCATAAGAGAAGGAGGAGAAAAAGTCAATCCAAAGGGTAAAAGAAGAAAAAAGTGAGAGAAAAGAGAGAAGAGTGAGAGAGAGAGGAAAAGAAGGAAGGAAAAGAGAGAACATAAAAAGAGAGGAAAGAGGAAAAGAGAATAAGGAGGAAAAGTGAGGGAAGAGGAAAAGAGAGAGGGAAAAGAGAGAAAAGATGAAGAGAGAGAGAGAGAGAGAGAGAGAGAGAGAGAGAGAGAGAGAGAGAGAGAGAGAGAGGGGGAGAGAGAGACGTGAGAAGCGACGCGAAACGAAATTAGAGGGAAGAGAAGTGTTGGAAATTTATTAAGGGACAGGTGACCCGGCTTCACCGGCTATCAACATCCCTTTAGGGATCACGTGGGGTCAGTTATAAAAGCAAGCACCCAACGTTGTATTCTCTCTTTCTCTTTCCACCCTTGCTGGGGACAAGGTGGACTCTTTCTCCTATTGACATTGTTAGGCAACAAGGTACGGGTATTTGCCTCTCATCCCACTCATGAGGGCGTAACACAAGGACATTTTTATGTGGGCCCACCCACAAGCCGAAGCTCATGGGTGGTAGGCACAAAAAATGCGTTGATCCCGTCGGCACTCCCCTCGACGCTATTAATTTTACTTTACCGGTCTAGTGTCCGAAGCACACTGGAGCCCCAGCCGAGGCCGGGTAATGTAAGGTAACAAGATACGTGGGGCAGCTAGAATTCAACTGAGCCCACGACGGAGGGGAAACGAAAATAAAATAGGGAATAGAAAAGAAGAGAGAGAGAGAGAGAGAGAGAGAGAGAGAGAGAGAGAGAGAGAGAGAGAGAGAGAGAGAGAATTGGAAGGTGATAATCCGACGAGTAAAACATTGGTTAACATTGAGGTATTCTTTATTAGCCCAAAAGCTTTGCAAATTCGTGTAGCTCAACACAAAAACACAATGGAATATCTTATTAAAATTTATATATATTTATTTTCTTATAAATTTCTATAAATTTTTATAAATTTATTTATATCATAAAAAAAATTATCAAATTTATTTATACAATTTATAAAAAAATATTTATATTAAATTAAAATTATTTATAAAATTATAAAATTATTTATAAAAAAATATTTATACAATTTATAAATAATATAAATTATATTAAATATTTATACAATTTATAAATAATATAAATTATATTAAAAATATTTTCTTATGAATTTTTATAAATTTATTTATATTTTATAATAATGGGAATATTTTATTAAAATTCGTGTAGCTCAACACAAAAACACAATGGGAATATTTTTCATTTCAGTTACCTCCCTTTGAATTATAAAGAACAGTTTTTTTTAAAATTTCATTTTCACTCGCAGTTTAAGTTATCTATGGGCAATTCTTCCAAAAAAAACAATTTATTCGTATTACTTTACAAAGGAACCTACAACTAAAAAGTAGTTTGTATGTACTAAGAAAAAACGCAGTAAAGTGCTTCGTTTAACTGAAAAAGTGAAGAAAAAAAAGTGAGCTGGGGTTTACTAAAATCTATTCTAGGGTACGCATTTACTCAACCGGGTATTATTACTTATCACAAGTTAGATCCTCACAGGATACCCCATAAAATCCCCATGTAAATATATAACAATATAGTAAGAAATTTTAATTCAATAATTTACAATTTATAAAAAAATACAATATGAATGAGGCAATTAATTCAATCAATCAACATTATATTTCAATTATCTTCCCGAATATAAATCAAATCTTTATTATTTCTGTTTAAAAACCAAGCCCTGGTGATATTTAATATGTATATATATTTACTTTGTCGTTAATTGTTTTATTTTCGCAGTTTCCTCTGGACATACACATATACACAACTGTCCTTTATATAAGTATAGATAGATTTGTAAAACATATTAATGAGTAAACAAAACAAAACGAAGTCCATCTCCCCCATAAGTTTAGTTAAGTAACCTCTACTTATATTCCTTATAGATCTGTGAAACGCAGTTGCTTAAGAGGCTGAAGGCATTTTTATTACATGTTTTATTACATGTTCTCTTTTTAAATGTTGAGAATGAGAACAATTTCTTTTGACGTACATAACCTTTCGTCCAGGGATGGTCACCCTATGACGCATGCGCCAAAAGTGCCGCATTGCACGATTAGATGGGTGGGTGGTGGTGCATTACAACTTAGGGGGAGACACCGTGGCGTAATTGCTAACATGCTGGAGTGCACCATTGTAGTGAGCGAGTTCGAACTCCAGTGGTGCTATTTTGGGAGTAATACTCTTGGGAAAGGTATGAACCCCCTCATTCTCCCTACTAGTTAAATAGTACCACACTGTTCTTCTACAGAGATGGCTTTGGCATTAAATAACCCACGAAGGTTGATATGACAACTCCCAGATAGAGGTAAAATAGAGCTATGTGCAAAAAAGAAAAAAAAAACTTTTAAGGAACCGCTACACAAAAATGTAAACATCTGGGGATTAAAATAAGATTAAAATTTAAAAAAAAGATAATCTCCCATGAGCCTTCAGACCGGAAGAACCCTACAGGCATGTGTAGGAAAAAAGACCAACTTCCGACCACCAAGATAATATCTCGGCCATTCGGAGATAGGCCTTAACTGGGACCAGACGCTATTAGTGGACAGGGATATATTTATTTGCCACGCGGGGCTATGACCCATGAATAAAGCCTAAATCCGAAAACTACCTCTTGTCTTTGTCTCTTCCTTTTCTTTCCTTGAATTCCTTTTCATCGCGACCACCAAATAAGATGGGGTTTAAAAGGAAAACCTGTAAACACGTGCCAGAAATAACCAGCGAACTTTAAACCGAAACATTAAAATACTTGCCACCCCACAAACATAGACGTACGCAATTCCCTAACCTCTCAACACGAAATAACTCTAGATGAGTTGAGATGCCGTTAAAATCAACGAATCAATCATTTACATGCTGTATCAATGATATTGAGCACTGTTTACTTATAAAAATAGCACATTATATTATAGATACTAGCAAAGGTATGCGCCCCCCCCCCCTGGGCACAAGTATTTAACTTTTATTGTAATAAAATATTATATTGAATTAGAAGGACTACCGAAATTAAATAAGAACGAATATAAAAATTATTACACTTATCCTAAAGTTATTTTAATTAATTTATATATAAAATTATACAGAGTGTCCACAAAGTCTGGGTACATAGAGATTTCACTATTGTATTTATTTATGCAATAAAATTTAATTTTGAAAGGTGCATCAAGTTATGCATTGAAAATGATGGAAATCATATTGAAAATATTATTTATTAACATTATAATTAAATAAAATTGTTTTGTTTTAAAAGTATGTGTTAATCCCCAGGTACCCAGACTTTGTGGATACCCTGTATATAGGATTGCTTTTAATACATTTGAGAATAACATGATAGTATTAGAAATCAGTAACAGCAAATAATTATTTATTAAACCCAGTTTTGTTAAAATCTTTATGCAAATTATTTCCATCATATACTATGTAAATCTTTATTTTATAGAGATATATACCATATATATCAGGAATTTAAATACATTAATAATATGGATAGATTTATAGCAAATCTAACTCAAGCAAACTTTAATAGAGACATCGTTATTAAATAAAATACTAATTAAGATTAAATAATGTCTATTTCACAATGGTTGAGAATATAACTTAAATAACTAAAGAAAATCATGACGTCAGTGGTGATGTAATTTCGATTACAGACAGACAGTTACATAATCTCATTATAATATATATATATATATATATATATATATATATATATATATATATATATATATATATTAAAACAATTATAATCAATTATTTTTTATATTACATATGGCTCATTCCATAACTTTTTGATAAGCATCCAAATGCTGCTTGCCCAGATTTATTTGACTCGGTAGTTACAATTAACACCTTACCGTCTGATGATTGCATTGGCAGGAAATCCAGAGTCGCGGGATAGTAGCACGCCTGAACAGTGATAGATAGATTTTTTTTTTTTTAATATTCTAAAAAAACATCTATCACTGTTCCGACAAAACTTTTTTCATCCTAATGTCCTGATGAAGGTTTAATAGAAACCGAAACGTTTTAACGTCGACTTCACCATCAAGAATAAATGCATATTTTATGGAGTATATTGTTTTTCTAATTTCTACACACACACACACACACACACACACACACATATATATATATATATATATATATATATATATTTAGTTGTGTATCAATTTTATTCTTGTGAACGTTTTCTGTGATATTAGGAAGCATAGGAAATATATAAAAAGTGAAAAAAACAAAAAAAAAAAAACAAACAAAAAAACAGATAAAAACAGAGTTCTAATATATAACCGTTGTTTTGTCCTTGGTTGCTTTATTTTTCCAATATTTCGGGTGACCGTCCCCTTTTTTCAAGGTATGTTTTGACAACTGAATATAACTTAATAGAAAAATAAAAATAAAATAAATGTGAAAAAAATCAATGAGAAAGGATTTGGCGTTATTTAGCCGTTTCTTTTGTTCCCAATATATATATATATATATATATATATATATATATATATATATATGCATGTTTTGTTGAACTCGACGGACAATTCTTGTCTGACGAGTTTCTTTTTTATCATTCTTATAAACTTGTGAGCCCCTTCCTACTTATTCCTACTGCTACTGTTTGTTTAAAAAAACATAGAAACATCTCACCACTTCACACCTGATGATGGCATTAAGCAGTGCAGAAAGTAATAGTGTAACAACATTTGGTGGTTTCATTCACCAAAATGATGGCCAGACAATTGGAAAGGATAGAAAAGAAACTCGTCAGACAAGAATCGTACGTCGAGTTTAACAAAACATGCATAAAACAAAAAAATGTTGCCAAAACATACTTATATATTATATATATTATATATATATATATATATATTATATTGTGTGTGTGTGTGTGTGTGTGTGTGTGTGTGTCTGTTTCAACCTTTTGATAAAGCGGTTATTTTTTATATATTTTTACAACGAACTCTTTTGAGCCTTCTTGTGGATTATAATGCTTCTGATTTTTAAAAATAGAATTTATTTTATTTTTAACACAGAATATGCATTTCTAAATTTAAATAAATTCCGGCTCCTAACATGAACGTTCGTTTGTACCCCTCCTGTTTGTAAGGGTTTACTTATTCCGTCTCTCCATCATATATATATATATATATATATATATATATATACACACACACACACACACACATATATATATATATATATATATGTATATGGCTTAGGGAGTGTTGTGTAAGAACAATGTGTACATTTTTATAATCTCGCTGAAGGGGTCAAAGGTACAAATTTGAAAGATGGAGTCTCCCGTCGATCTGGACGTATGAGAGCCCAACAGTTCAGCTAAAGATGTGAAACTGTTCGACTACTGATACAAAGCATTTGTTGATAGCGGTGAAGATCTGTGTAAGACCAGTCACGCACATTCGAGATAAACTGATAAGAGAAGAATGGTACACTAATGTACTTTAGATTCTCCCGAACAATACTCCAATTGGACTCATAGCCTAGTGGATAAAGGAGTTAGGTTAAGACAGTTCTAAGTGACAGTTATCTCTAGACTGCAGGTTCAATCCTGTTCAGGAGCAGCAATAACATAGAATAATAATTAACACAAGCTTAACACCTGTATCCCAGCTATGGTTAGCGGAATGAGAACAGGATACCCCCATGGACTGAATAAAGGGTTAGGTTCAAAGTTCCGTGATGGCTCCCGATTACGACAAGAAGGTTCCCGATTATGACAAGAAGGTTCCCGAGTTTGAAAAGAAGGTTCCCGAGTCCGAGAAGGTTCCCAAGTCCGATAAGAAATACCTGAAGAAGGCTGGAAGGCACATCGGCCGAAACGTTGTACAGATAACAATGAAGATGAGGGCAATAGTCCGAATAATACAAATAATACTAATACTCCTTAGCTTTATACTTACCTGGCCAAGACCGGAGGTCTAGTGGCTTCGGTCCTTGACCAATTAAGTAATGTTAACGGCGTTGACCCCAGGGGGCTATCCCCCCAAGTAAAGAAACCAAACCAATATTTCGCTGTCTTTCTCTCTCTGTTTCTCTCTATCTGTCTGTCTCTTTTTCTCTATATATGTAGCTCAGTCGGTAGAGTGTCCGGCTGGGAACCTCAAGGTTCCTGGTTCGATACCGGCCAACTTAGCGTATGTGTAGCACAGGGATCTGTGCGGTAAAGTGAGGAGCTGATGGCAGGTGTGGCGCTCCGTCTCAGATGCCAAAACAATCTCCTTGGTCTAGCGCTAGTGAAAAGAAGATAGACTCCCTCGCTGCCTGGCTGATACCGACTTTAGGCCACCCCAAAGACTTTACTTTTACTTATTTTCTCTCTTAGTAAATTTAAGTAGTGAATTTTCAAGAAGTAAAAAAAAAAAAAAAAAAAAAAAAAAAGAAATTAGGATTGTGAAATAAATGAATTTAATCAAACTAAGAATAATTTTATCAGTATTATAAACACAACTGACTTTAGGTCACCCTGACGATTTGTACTTTTTGGGTATAAGGTGTGCTAATGGACCAAGACTTATATTTATAGACTATTCCAAAACAGCGGTGACTGAATCGGCCAATCAGTAACGCCCAAACATGAATTTAATTTACTATTTAAAGGTGTTGATAAATTGTCCTAAAATTACTCGCTGGAGAAGGACAGACCAACAGACGAGGATTATACAACTCCCCACTTCAAGACAAGATAAACTCTGATGATTATACAACTCTCTACTTCAAGATGGGATAAACTCTGATACAACCCAGGACGGATCAGTGGACAAGGATTGAAACTGACACTACATCTTTCTACTTCAAGAAAGGATCAAACTTTATGCCACAAAGGATCTCCGCTGTAAAACTGCTTTCAACTACAGCGCTAATATGGCCACATGAATCGTAACAGGAAGGAATTATGACAAAGAAGAAAAAAAAAAGCAAGAAACGAAGATATGGAGAAAAAGGAGGGAAGAAGAAAGAGGAGTAGGGGTAGGAGGTTGTAAAGAAGGGATGATGAGAAAAAATATATCGAGAAGAAGAAGAAGACAGATGAAGGAAAGTCCGACACACTCACAAATAGACAAAAAACAAAACAACAAAAAACAAAAACAAAACAAATAAAAAAAACGAAACACACACACACACACACACACACACACACACACACTCATGAAACGAACGAAGCAGACGATGAGATAATTTGAGGATTTAAGGTGAAAGACTTGATTCACATCCAGTTTACTAATGTCTGGGGTGCGAAAAGTAAAATCTTAAAAATAGATGAAGAAACGATGAAAAAATTCAAGAAAGATTAAAAAAAGAAAAAAAAGAAAAAGAAAAAAAAGGAAGAAAGCAATGCAGTTTGTAGATAACGTAATAAAAAAGATGAGTGTTACTGTTGTTGTTGTTGTTATTATTATTATTATTATTATTATTATTATTATTACTACTTCTACCTTTTTGTATTATGAGGTAGTTAAGAGACGCTAGGAAGAGCGCCACCTACATAAGGGAAGGAATGCAGAAATAAATTTGAGAGAGAGAGAGAGAGAGAGAGAGAGAGAGAGAGAGAGAGAGAGAGAGAGAGAAGAGAGAGAGAGAGAGAGCAAAGAAGGACGACTGAACAGATAAGAAATGCGTTTTTTTTCAGTTCGTTTTCTGATTTTTTCCGCTTTCATTGCAAATTTGATATTTTGAGATGAAAGTACAATGGCGGATAGAGAAAAAAGAAAGAAAGGTAAAACGAGAAACGATAAGAGTATATATATATATATATATATATATATATATATATATGTGTGTGTGTGTGTGTGTGTGTGTGTGGTGTGTGTGTGAATATGTGTGTGTGTGAATAGCAATATGTGCCTGTGTGAATATATTTATATATGCGTGTTAATATATATGAGGAGTAAAGGATTGGGTAAATCCAACAAAATGTGGTTGAAAATAGAGGGAAAATGCGGATAAAACAACACAACTAAATTTAAATGACTGGTGAGAAGAAAAGAAGGAAGAAAATAAACTTATTAGTCATTTACTAAACTTATTAAAGTTTGGAACAAGATTTCCGTATGTATGAGGCAGTCAGTGAGAATCGAACTCACTAGCAATGGTTTGCTAACCTGGCCTGTTAACCATCACACGAGTCGTGACAGGGCGTTATTGTGAAAGAAAGAGCTTAAGAAAGAGAAAGGGAAGAGAAAGAAGAAAACGAAAAAGTAGGACACAGAGAAAGAGAAGAACAAGAAATAATAGGGAGTGTAGGTAGAAGAATCTAAGATAAAGAGGGAGAAAAAGAAGGAAGAGGAAGAGAAAGGGAAAGAGAAAGAAGAAAAGTGGAATAAATAGTAAAAAGAAGTAAAGTCGTCGGGGTGGCCTAAAGTCGGTAACAGCCAGACAGCGAGGGAGTCTATCCCCTTTTCACTAGCGCTTGACTAAGTAGATTGTTTTGGCGTCTGAAGCATGGGGTCTGAAATCTAAGAAACTCAGTTTTTGGGATGTTAAGTTTCGTTTTATTTTATACCAATCTTTCGGAGACATTAGTCTACTTCTTCAGAGCAAATAGACTAACTGTTCTGTGTGTGTTTTTTTTTCATCTTTATACTCGAGGTCGCGGTCATCTAGGGTATTTTCTCAGTGGCGTGGGGTGGCTATACATCTGCGTTGTTTCGGGTGTCGACAGGTGATGGATGTCTGGGCCGCTGCCCCCATCTTCTGTGTTAATGATTTTTTATTATTTCTGTGGGTGATTGGGGTAGTTGGTCATTATCCGTCGTCTACTATGTTGATTACTTTGATTTATATATATATATTTTTTTTTACACTTTAATATCTTATTATAATGGAGATTGTGTGTTTATCTGTCAGTAACCGAAACCATATTACTACACAAGTCACAATTCCCTTAGTTATTTACATCACATTCTCCATGATTTTATTTTTATTTAAACCTCAATTATTAATAAAATTGTTTTACATTATTAATACTGTTAACCATATATACATGCTAATAACATACAAGTGTATTTATATATACAACAAAATAGCAGTGTACAGTGTGAATGGAAAGGCTAATTTGCATATTGATATTAAGAATTTGATTTTGATAAATATGTGCTTAGTATTATTGGTTTCTAATTGTTTGGTTTTATTTTAATGAATATGAGCCAAAATCTCTTCAATAAATCTTAAAAGAAATCTATTAACAAGAATAAATAACTGTAATTTTATTCTTTACTTCCTATTCTAACTAAATAGTTAAATTAGGAAAATTTAGCAATAAAAGATGCGAGTGATGGAAGAGTAAGTTTCAGTTGTTCTATTTCTCGATTATACCCCCTCTTTTTCATATATTTTTTATCTGCATTCTTATTTATTTTCATTAGTTTTTTTAATTTAATATATTTTATTACATTAAAACTTAAATACTTGCACCCGGAGGGTGCATATATTTGCTAGTAGATTAAAAGTTATCTAACGTTTAGATTTTTACGAAAAAATATTTACAAACCTGAAATTATCATATATCCTTCTAAGACATTAAATTTGAAAAGGTTTGTGAATTTAAGTGTATCTTATATAAAGTAAAGTCGTCGGGGCGGCCTAATGTCGGTATCAGCCAATCAGCGAGGGAGTCTATCCCCTTTTCATTAGCGCTAGACCAAGGAGATTATCTTAGCGTCTGAGGTGGAGCGCCACACCTACCATCAGCCCCTTACTTTACCGCACAGATCCCTGTGCTACTCATACGCTGAGTCGGCGAGGACCGGTATCGAACTAGGAACCTTGTGGTTTCTAGCCGAACGCTCTACCGACTGAGTCATTAAGTCTCATGAAAAAAGGCTTTACACTAAAAAAAAAAAAAAAAAGGCAAGAAGCTGGCGATATCCTGCAGATGCGGGCTTCTCGCAATTACACCCGCACAAGCCCACTGCTGCATTGTCTTAAGAAGTAAGGGGAATGGCCTCTATGTGAACTCAAATAAAGCTGAGTTCATGTGTTTTTGAAAAGATGGAGGCATTGCCACACTGGATGGTAAAACTCTAAAATCGTATACAAATTCACATGCCTAGGTAGTAATATCTCATCTACAGAATGATGTTGGTGTACGCATTGGAAAAGCATGGGCTGCTATTGATAGATTATCGGTGCTAGAATCGCATAGGATCCCCCCGCATCTTTGATATAGGGTCCACACCGTAGGTAAAGTATATAGGTAAGCCTCTAAAATTAGTATACCAGTTCGCATACCTTGGTAGTAATATCTCGTCTATAGAAACCGATGTCAATGTACGCAAGGACTGCTATTGATAGATTATCGATCTTACGGAAATCTGATCTCACTGATAAGATAAAGCAATGATTCTTCCAAGCCGTAGCCGTTATCTGTGCCAAGCGTATCGGGCGTGGCCAAACCGCGGTTAGTGAGTAACATGAGGCGCCCCTGACCTTTGATCTTGACCTTTCTCGATGAAAATTCGTGCGAATTCGAGTATTCTAGAGATTTAGACACGAAGAGCAAGAAACGTGCGGCTCGCTGTAAGGAGAACTCGTGAAAAAACCATGTCTGTTTTTTACTACTCGTCTTTACCATCTGACCTTAAAGTGGCGTCGTGCAACATCATGTCCCAAGTCTCGTCACGTGTTACAATCTTATATCGTCCCTCCTTAAGTGTGTCTTGGGTTTGGCGTTAAACTGCATCTAATGACGAAGTCCCAATTTTGAAGCTTTGGGGAGTGTGAAGCAAAAAAAAAACAAAAAAAAATCCTCCGGACGGTGTGAATATTTATTTTTAAAAAAGATATTGCCTGAGGGAGGGAGTTTCAAAATTCAATCTCAGAGTGTTTGTATCATAAGTAAGTTGCCATTACTCCCATGTCCACTCTGGCCTGCTAGGGTCCTATGAATGGATTAAATAGAAAAAATGAGTTTTAAAAAATGTGTTAAAAAATGAGTTTAACATTTTTTTTAATACCCTTCAAGAATGAGTAGAACAAAACGTCTTCGGCATAAAATAACCCAACAAGGGTTGACATGCCAGTGTTTTTAAACAGATCTATTGGACCCGTAGATTGGACTCTACAGGTGCTCCCACTCAGGGGCAGTGTGAATCGGGGAGTAATGGCAATGAAAGAGTATTCCACAATTTCCACGTCTCCAACCTGTTAGGGTCACATCTACGGTTAACTAGATTTAAAAAATTGAGTTTAAAAAAAATTGAGTTAAAAAAAATTGAATACCCAAAAAGGACGAATAAAACAAAACGTCTTCGGCATAAAATAACCCAACAAGGGTTGACATGCCATAAAATCCAACCAACCAACCAACCAACCAGCTTACCCATCAGTTGCAGTTTAGTGTCCTGCCCAGGACAAGTGGTTTTCTGAGTTAATGCCATCTTTTACATATACAATATATTATTTTGTTTATACTGTGTATTCGACGTAGCATTTTTTTTATACAGTATATTTGACGATGCAAATTTTATTTATACAGTGTATTCGACGATGTAGTTTTTTTTAATACAGTGTATTTGACGAGGCAATTTTTATACAGTGTATTCGACGATGCAAATTTATTTATACAGTGTATTCAACGAAGTAATTTTTTATACAGTGTATTTGACGAAGCACATTTTTTATACAGTGTATTCAACGAAGTAATTTTCTATACAGTGTATTCAACGAAGCAATTTTTTTATACAGTGTATTCGACGAAGCAAATTTTTATTTACACAGTGTATTCGACGATGTAATTTTTTTATACAGTGTATTCGACTATGCAAATTTTATTTATACAGTATATTCGACGAAGTAAATTTTTATTATATAATTGTTTATACAGTGTACTTGACGAAACAAATTTTTATACAGTGTATTCAACGATGTAGTTTTTTTATACAGTGTATTCGACGATGTAAATTTTATTTATACGGTGTATTTGACGAAGCAAATTTTATTCATACAGTGTATTCGACGATGCAAATTTTTATTTACACAGTGTATTCGACGATGTAATTTTTTTATACAGTGTATTCGACTATGCAAATTTTATTTATACAGTATATTCGACGAAGCAAATTTTTATTTATACAGTGTATTCGGCGAAGTAATTTGTTTATACAGTGTACTTGACGAAACAAATTTTTTATACAGTGTATTCAACGATGTAGTTTTTTTATACAGTGTATTCGACGATGTAAATTTTATTTATACGGTGTATTTGAAGAAGCAAATTTTATTCATACAGTGTATTCGACGATGCAAATTTTTATTTACACAGTGTATTCGACGATGTAATTTTTTTATACAGTGTATTCGACTATGCAAATTTTATTTATACAGTATATTCGACGAAGCAAATTTTTATTTATACAGTGTATTCGGCGAAGTAATTTGTTTATACAGTGTACTTGACGAAACAAATTTTTTATACAGTGTATTCAACGATGTAGTTTTTTTATACAGTGTATTCGACGATGTAAATTTTATTTATACGGTGTATTTGACGAAGCAAATTTTATTCATACAGTGTATTCGACGATGCAAATTTTTATTTACACAGTGTATTCGACGATGTAATTTTTTTATACAGTGTATTCGACTATGCAAATTTTATTTATACAGTGTATTCGACGATGCAAATTTTACAAGATAACAAATACTTTGCTGTAGACTGTCATTTAATAAGCTGAACCTAGTTTGGCACAAGGCCAAAAGAATAAGGCACCCAGTGAGAAACGAACTCGCTAAAATCCTAGTAGCCAATTATTTTTTTTTTAGTTTGGGATATCGTTTTAAAGATCAGAGCAAAAAAAATAAAAAAAAAAAAAAAAACGGATATTGAAAAAAAAATTTGAAAGAAAAAAAAATTCAAAGAAAAAAAATTCAAAGAAAAAAAAAACCGTCTTCACTGAATGAGCCAAGTAATTTCCCCCCATAGATGGACATCAGCAAAAATTAAAAAGAAAAAGAAAAATATGTTTTTATCGCGTAGAAAGCAAAGCCAAGACGCCGTTCGTTTATCTTTCTAGAGTTATGCTATAAAACATTTGCTTGCTATCTTGTTAGCAACTGGCGGCATCTGCCAGCCACTTAGCAATTAAGATCTACATAGACGAGTTTAGAAGATTCTACTTGTTACAGAGCAATGATTATCAATGCGACCGTCTCCCAACAGATAATAATAATAATAATAATAATAATAATAATAATAATAATAATAACGTGAGTTCAATCGTTACTGTATATTCCATATAAAGCATATTAGATATCTACCTATATATATATATATATATATATATATATATATATATATATATATTGGTTTGTTGGTTGGTTTTGAAGGCTATCACAATGCAAGTGTAAAGAAAAAGAAGGAAACTATGGTGTTGTTTGTTAACCTGTGATTTATTCTTAATATTTCGAGATAAAAAATCTCTCGAAATATTAAGAATAAATCACAGGTTAACAAACTACACCATAGTTACCTCATGAAATTGATCTTATGTCACATCCTGCTCATGCGGAGGGGTTGGGTAAATACAAAAACATTTTCTGGACAAAATCGCAAAGGTTCCACATGTCCGGCACAAAATGGTGGTAGGGTGAGGGTGAGGGTGAGGGTTAAAATATCCGTCGCCAAATAGTAAATAAGTAAAGTTGGCGGGGTGGTCTAAAGTCGGTATCAGCCAGACAGCGAGGAAGTCTATCCCCTTTTCAATAGCGCTATACCAAGGAGATTGCTTTTTAAGCGTCCGAGGCGGAGTGCCACACCTGCCATCAGCTCCTCACTTTACCGCACAGATCCCTGTGCTTACTCATACGCTGAGTTGGCGAGGGCCGGTATCGAACCTGGAACCTTGTGGTTCCCAGCCGGACACTCTACCGACTGAGCTACAGCGACCCCTAGAGGTAAAATAACTGGCGTAAAATAGTCGGGGTCAAAATCACCAGTGGAAAAAAGTGTGCGTGTGTGTGTGCATGGGGGAGG
>CM042164.1:65516342-65518842 GCA_023376005.1 Doryteuthis pealeii
GTACAAGAAACCTTGATACTTTTTTGAAACACCTAATATATATATATATTATATATATATATATATATATATATATATATAAGTGTGAAGAATTTCTTTCTATGGAATGAAGAGTCCTATTTATAAGTAGGTTATGGTTCTTAGAGGTCATGCTCGTTCGCCAATGAAGGGCGCGTACACACGCACACACGTACACAGTCACATACTGCATATCACCTCGCCTCTATATAGACATAGAGATGGGGGGGGGGGCAAAGTTTACGTACCGGACATGTATGCAGAAAGGGGGGGGAGTCCACTTAAAATAAATTGTGATATTGTAAAAAGTACCTAGTACCTCTAAAGAGAAGACGGTCATTCCTAAAATTAGGTAATCAAGCGAGTACCCGGTACTATTAGTATTTTTGTAATTTAACAATTTTTCAAACTATCTAAACATAAACAAAACAAAAACAAAACAAAAACCCAAAAACCACCCCCCAACAAAAAAAAAAAAAAAACTGAGGTGGTCACTATTAGAATAGGCTCAGTCTTAATTAGTGATCATCCTCCACACATTAATACAACAACCAACATTACGTTTTTTTTGTTTTGTTTTGTTTTATGTGACATTGTTTATATTGTGTAATGTGTGAAAATAAACCATTGTCTTCTGTCTTTTTCTTAAACATAACTTGACTTGATTCGAAACGCTATTCAGTAGGCAGAATATCTTCACACGTTTCGGCTGATATGCTCTTCCTATTGCCTTCTTCAGGGACGTAATTGCTTCTCGTTCGAAACGTTGTGATCCGCCCTGATCCGACTCCACCTCTGCAGAGGGGTAAGACTCCCCAAATTCAGGCAATAAGAAAATAAATAAAATGGTTCTAATTAATAATTATTCTGATAACTCCATTGCAATCTATTAGATTTCCATGTCGGTATCAGCCAGACAGCGAGGGAGTCTATCCCCTTTCGACTAGCTGTAGCGTCACACCTACCATCAACTCTTCACTTTACCGCATATATTCCTGTGCTACTCATACGCTGAGTAGGCGAGGGTCGGTATCGAACGGGGAACCTTGTCATTACCTAGCCGAACACTCTACTGACTGACCTAAACTGTACATCTAGATAAATGTGTATAAAGTTTGTTAAAAAAAACAAGAAAACAGTCATGGTTAGCGGAATAAGAACACTCTGCCTTCGTGGATTGAATAAAGGGTTCGGTTCGAAGTTCCGTGAAGGCTCACGATTACAACATAAAGTCTCTCGAGTTTGGCAAGGTTTCCGAGTTTGACAAGAAACACCTGAAGAAGGCCGGATGACATATCCGCCGAAACATTTGATAATTTGTATTATTTGGATTTTTCACACTGTTCTCCTTATCTTTGTTGTTATATACACAACGCTTTGGCTGATGTGCCCTCCAGTTTATAAGAATACACCCCAAGAAGGTCGGGGGCATATTGGCCGAAATTTTGTGTATATAACCGTAAAGATGAGGACAACAGTCCAAAAAATCAAAATGATACAAATTCTATTTATTTTAAATTCTTTTCTTTTAACATTTTACTGTGTGGTAAATTTGAGCTTCCACGGGCACCTCATACTGGTATCCTTGTACCAGACTGAGCAGTGCTTTGGGTCATGAGTGATGAAGAGACGGGATGTCGTCTGGAATACGTGACTAATGTGACAACGAGATTAAAAGCAGGTTTCACATTTTCCCACGTGGCGATACCCATTGTTGTGTGCCGGGGTTTTCTTCTTTCCGGTGAGAAATAAAACGAGCGAGACATGCACAATATGGAAGGCCACTTGAATTTCACTTCATTCAATTTCATTCAATTTCAATTTATTAAGCCCGTGGTGTAATGGTTAAAGTCATGGGAAATGGACTCGAGGCCCCGAGTTCAAATCCTGGACGTGGTAATTGCATTTCACTTATCGCTAATACCTTTGGGAAAGGTATGAATCCTACTCTCCTCTATCTATGGATAAATACTAGTGCAGACTGGGCTCTTTAACCTTGGTTTGGCAAACGGTCTAGAAGGAATTTCTATCTTGGTAAATACAGCTTCAATCTCGGCACTTTTATGACACACCTTGTATTGTGAAAAAAATGTAACGTTCCATTCGTTGTTCATTTCTATCTTGGTAAATAGAGCTTTAATCTCGACACTTTTATGACACACCTTGTATTCTGAAAAAAATTAACGTTCCATTCATTGTTCATTTCTATCTTGGTAAATACAACTTCAATCTCGACACTTTTATGACACACCTTGTATTCTGAAAAAAAAAAATGAACGTTCCATACATTGTTCAGTTCCATCTTGGTAAATACAGCTTCAATCTCGATACTTTTTATGACACACCTTGTATAATGATAAAAATTATCTATTACATACAAGGTACGTCAACAAAGTATCCAGATTTTTTTTACTTCGACTAAAAGTAGAGACGTCTATTCCTTTAAACTCTTAAACAGAGAAAGAAGAGTTTTTTCTTTAAA
>CM042164.1:65528842-65533842 GCA_023376005.1 Doryteuthis pealeii
GCTAGTGAAAAGGAGATAGACTCCCTCGCTGATTGGCTGATACCGACATTAGGCCGCCCCGACGACTTTACTTTTTTTTACTTATATATATGCGTTCACATAGTGACAGACGACCACATGTGAAAAACATGTGTGTTTACGAGTGAAAGTTGGGGGTCTCACGTGTATTTTATGCGACAGGACGTGTAAAAGCAAAGCTAGACTTCTGAGCCATGTGTGAGCTCACAACCGAACTTTGTAGAAGTGACCTTCTTCTGTGAAGAAGTGGCAATCACTATATATATATATATATATGTGTGTGTGTGTGTGTGTGTGTGTGTGTATGTGTGTGTGTGTTACCATTGGTTTCAAAGCAGCGTATTATCCGCTTATCATCAAGACAAAACGCCCAGTAAATAGTATTTTTATTGGGCACTTCTTCTTGAGGATAAGCAGCTAATACGCTGCTTTGAAACCAATGGTAACACACACACACACACACACACACACATACAAAAATGTTGATTATATTGTGTATGTATTTACCAATGCCTCTGCGGGAACAGGATGTGACACAAATTCAATTTCTTAAGAGTTTAACAGATTTGAATTCAGAGTCTTCATTCACATAGACTGGTTACACAAGGTTAGAGAGCCCAGTCTGCCCTACTATTTACTCATAGCTGGAGGAACAGTAATTGGGTGTATACATTTCCCAAGGGTATTAGCCCTATGTAAAAATACAAACAGCTTCGTCCAGGATTTGAACTCGGGTCGCCGAGTCCATTTCCTACAACTCTAACTGGCGATTCCACTTAACTGCATACTATACCATAACACATAGATTTTACATCTGTAATCAAACACTTTATTTTCCTTTCTCCAATACAAATACATATATATATATATATATATATATATATATCAATTAATATGAATATAAATACATATATATATTGATATATATGCATATAAATATATGTATTACATATATATATATATATATATATATATATATATATATTATAATATAAATTATATAATATAAAATACTTATATATATATATATATATATTATATATATATATATATATATAATTTCTTAAGAAGTAATATCCGTTTTGACTACTGTACTGTATAATCTAGTAGAAATAAGAAAATCTATGTATCTTTGGTTCAGAAGAAAATTAACTTTACTCTCTCACACACACACACACACACACACACACACACATATATATATATTCGTGTACCGAAATTAATGTTCTAATTTTTTTATTCCGTTATCAGAAACTTCGTCTTGAGAGAAGGTAAAACATAGATAAGAAGTAGATAAGTTTTAAAAGAAATAATTATTCAAAGAAATATACACTTAAGATATGTAAGGCCTATATATATATATATATATATATATATATATATATGAGAAAATTTCATGTAATTCAATAAAAGATATATCCACTTAAGTAAGCGGCGTGCGGTGTAATGTTCAGAGTCATAGGGAATGGACTCGTCGACTCGAGTTCTAATCCTGTACGAGGCTGTTTGCATTTCCCATAGCGCTATTACCTTTGGGAAAGGTATGCACCCAACTACTCTTCCTCCAGGTAAATAGTAGGGCAGATTGGTCTCTTAAACCTTTCCGGTCTGGGAGAAGGATAACTCTGAATTCAAACCTCCACTTAAGAAATTGCTCGTGTGGAAGGTTTAGAGGGCAGGGTTAGCTTAGTCGGTAGAGCGTTTGGCTTGAAACCACAAGGATTCAAGTTCGATACCGGCCCTTGTCAACTCTGCGTATGGGTAGCACAGGGATCTGTGCGGTAAAGTAAGGAGCTGATGGTAGGTGTGGCGCACTATCTCAGACGCTTAAATAATCTCCTTGGTCTAGCGCAATTGAAAAGGGGATAGATTCCCTCGGTGAAATTGGTCTCAATGTTTAGTTGATACAAGTTTTACAAAGATAAGTAAGCGTTATAACTTTTAAAACAATGCACCAGCGTTCATTAACAGCTAATCTGTTTTTAACGGTCATAACTACTGCATAAACTTCTGCGATTAGCTGTAATTAATCAATATCTTGATCAATTCAGTGGATTTAACCCTGAAGATCCTTATGGTTGAACTCGAGTAGGTTATTTCTGTACATACTATTATAATAATAATAATAATAAAGTTAATATATATATATATATATATATATATATATATATATATATAATGCTTCATGATAACGCCCAGCTTCAACATATAAACACACACACACACACACACACACACACACACACACACGCGCGCATATATATATATATATAATAATAATAATATATATATATATAATATCTTGAATAATTCAGTGGATTTAACCCTGAAGATCCTTATGGTGAAACTCGAGTAGGTTATTTAATGTACATACTATAATAATAATAAAGTTAATATATATATAATATATATATATATATATATATAAATGCTTCATAATAACGCTCAACTTCAACATATAAAACACACACACACACACACACACACACATATATATATATATGTCATATCGTATTATATCATATCCTATGAATTTCAAGTAATTTCATTTACTAGATTTATATATCATATATATATCGTATTAATAATTTAAAAAAAAAAAAAAAAAAAAAGAAAAGAAAATCCTGAAAGATCGACGTCACTAACTGATGAGCCACGACTCGTATCTTACCATTTTTTTTTCTAATTGATAGCAACACTGTTATTTCTTTCTTTTTTTCTTTCTTTTTTTTTTTTTTTACCTCGAGCCTCAGTTGTTCTGTTTGGCTTTACCATGTTACCAAGTTTAAATTACAACTACAGCACGCTTGCATCTATAAAGAATCGTTGTTGCTGGGGCGAGGGGAGGAGGGGGTTACTGGAGATGATGAGGGCGCGGGAATAGGTCGGGCAGCAGAGAGTGACGGGGGTGGAAGGAAAAAGGGGGCGGTGATGCCTTGCCAAACGCCCGGATGGAGTTGAGGGTTACGTAGGTGAAGGGGTTGTTGGCGGGGAGTGCAGAGTGCGGTACGTCAAGATAGAACTTGATTGTGCCAAAGCGGGAAAATAAATTCTCCAACCGATCTCTTATTATAACTCAATAAACGTCCATTATTTTTGGGGCCTGATTTTCAGGGTCTGTTAGCTTCATGCCTTTGAAAGGTTTTAAATTGTAATTTTCTTTTTTTTTGAGAAATAAAAGAAATCAAGAAAAATAAGGATTTATTTCCTAGAACAAAATATATTAATCTTTAGCACTTACTAAGCTAGATGCTGTCTCTGAGATCCCGAATGAGATTTTTGTGAGATTCTTACTTGCTACTAGAAAATGTGTGTGTGTTGACAGCCTTCCGTCTACAAGAGACGATGGAGTAGTGTCAATTTTTTTAATTTAAAAAAATTAAAAAATTTTTTATCTTGAACTACATATGTTGCATACTGACGTTTTCACGGTACCAAATCTATATAAAGTTGTATACCCTTTTCTTACTTCTTTACTTCTTACTTCTTCTCTTCTGGTCGGCTTTGGTTCTATCTGATCGTCTATCATCTTGGTCTGGTCTAGCGTCTGGTGTTAACTTCGTATATCTTCTAAGCTCTGGTCCGGTCTTCTATGGGGATTTCGGGTCTGGTTTCTGCTAGGGATTTCTCCTTATCGGAAGTCCTGTGTCATTGTTAGTTTTTAGGTAATAACCACAAGACTTCGATTTACGTTGATGTTACTTTATTTGTAAATCCCCAAACCAGACATAACATAGCGCGCGTATGCAGAGTTACAGTTTTAGACAGAGCGTCATGGCCGACTGCTCTGTCTGACGTCTAACTGCCAACTGGGGACTCTGAAAAAGGTCCCACGTGACTTCACATATTTGGCGGGCTTCTGTAATTTTCCATAGAAGGACACGGCCATGGTATCATCCCCTCAGAATTACAGGGGATTGACAATAATCTTATGCAACCGCATAAATTATGTAACACATAGCCTGGGCAGGTTCGTATGGAGGATAAGCTGTTGCCCATGCAGCACCCCTTTCTCCACACTGCGGCTGTGATCCAAAGGAAAGGTAAGGTACCAATGCGGTCTGGCAGTGTTAGTGTTGCAGGAGTTGATGAGTAGTGCTGGATTTCAGCATCACACCACCTTAAGGACTCCGGTTGCTGATTTGTTTTCAGGGTTTACTCCCTAGCCTTCCTTGAAGGCAGCAGAGGTTTTGTGTCGGACTTTCCTTGTTGCCGACCAAGGCTAAGGAGCTTCTTTTAACCCATTTGGGGATTTATGCGAGTAGTAAGTACTCATAAGGAATTTGTCAAAGAAAATGACCCTAGTGAAAATCTGGATGACTTTGCAGGAGACTCGAAAAACTAAGACTGGGTTTCAAATTTCTAAGACCGTAAGCTAAACAATGTTTGGACGAATTTAAAAGAGAAGCTTTAATTTGTGGAATTGCAACAATACGACAATAAATGCTGGAATATAAAACATTAAATTTGCAGACGACTTTCAACCAAATTTAAGACCTGGCTTTGGCCAAGAAGAAAAATAAAAACTAGGTTTATGCATAGAAAGGTTTTAAACATGAAGGGGTAGTATTAAGTCAAATTAAAAAGATTCAACCATCTAGATCAGGGGTTCTCAAACTTTTAAGTCCTGGACGAGGCTATTATCATTTCACATAGCTCTAGTACCATTGAGAAAGATATGCATCCAACTATTTTCCCCCACCTATATGTAAATAATAGACTCTTTAACCTTGGTTAGGCAACCAGTCTAGGAGAATGAAAACTCTGAATTCAAAACTGTTAAACTCTGCTTAATTGATTTTGCGTCACATACTTTGATTGACCTATTATGACCTATCATGGACCCCCTCCTTATATACCCCAGTCCACCTTGCAGTTGTTTTGTTGCAACCAATCCTGTAATTAATGATTTCTGCACAAACGTTTATGTAAAACTGTTAATTGTAAAATTACCGTAAAATAAACAGTAAAGTAAGCATAAC
>CM042164.1:65538842-65541342 GCA_023376005.1 Doryteuthis pealeii
TGATCTAAACCGAGAACCAACCGAAGATCCGTCTTTCTACTTAGTAGTACACACCTATGAAAAATTATTTTAAACAGCAACCACTCCTCAAATTTTAACTTAACGTCACTTCTGAGCATCCATCGTTGTCTAAAAAGGCAATCAATTTGTTACTATTTTTTGCAAGAACATATTTATGCCAAACAGTATTTTCAGCATTTAGCAATATGATGACCAAATACAGATCTGGACTTGTTGCGCAAAGTGAATTACGTGTATCTGTGTAAAAAATACCACTAAGTCCGTAGCAGACGACGATAACGTCACTCTATGTCTTCAACAGTTGTGGACCCTCTGTTGGCTAGTTAGTCCAATTATGGACTATCTACAGATGCGGTCACACTCATTGCATGGGAAATTCCCATCTGCATTTGGTGGTTCATGACGATGAAGATGTCACTGCTCTGCAGCCCTGTTATTCTCGCTATTGAGCCGCTCAGTGTCAGTGTCTTGTCAACCTTTGTCGGTTGAAGGCCAGATCTTCCATGTTTGAAGGTGTGATGGTTCACTTCTTCAGCATTGTCCTCATATGGTAATTGAAACTGCTTTTGGGGGGCCTCCTGTTTGAAAACCACTTTATTTTAAAGGGGGTTCCACGAGATAGATCATTAAATAGAAAAGGATCCCGGCTCCAAATAGTTTGAAAACCACCATATATATATATATATATATATAATATATATATATATATATATATATATATATATCAACCCCTCGCACGAGCAGGATGTGACACATGGTCAATTTCTTAAGCGGAGTTTAATAGGTCTGAAGTCAGAGATTTCCTTCTCTTAGACTGGTTAAGAGCCATGGTTGAAGAGTCCAGTTTGCCCTGCTATTTGCCCATAGCTGGCGGGAGAGTTGTTGGATTCATATCTTTCCCAAGGGTATTAGCGCTATGTGAGATACAAACAGCCATGTACAGGATTTAAACTCGGGTCGACGAGTCCATTTCCTATTACTCTAACGATTACAACACGCGCCTCCAACTGAAAACCACGGCGGAGACCCTGAAATAGAAAGGGAACCCAACTACTAAATGTTTGAAAACAACTGTTGAAAATGATCTGTGAATCCATATGGGTGTGTGGTGTGGTGATGGTGTTGTTGTTGTTGTTGTTGTTGTGTGTGTGTGTGTGTGTGTGTGTAGGGAAAATGTTTCATAACCTTAGTTTGACCCTTCTTCCATTTGCCAGTGCAAGTATGAGGTAATATACTTAATACTAGTAAGTTTCTATTTAGCCGCTGACAGAGGAAGAGGGTTAGCTAGTTTCTCACCACAGTTGCTGATCCAAGTCCAAGCGAGAGCTTAAATGAAAATGTGAATTTATGAAAAAATGTCTTGAGTTGTTAATCAAGAACAAACTAACAACCAGGGCATCTTGAGAACATCTTAAGAAGAAGAGACTAGACTAGAAAGCTAAAAGACAGCCCAGAGTCTTAAGCATCACGTCAGCGGACATCTATTTGTATATTTGGCACCATAAAATCTGTATAATGTAAAACATATATACGAAAATAGTTATGTGCAAATTGGATGAGGTGCTCTAGAGAAACAACTGGCATCTTTATCTTTGTTGTTTTTAGTCACAGATACGAGGATAAACTTATTATTATAGCAATGATTTGCAAGACAAGGGCTGACAGACATTTTGTATAATTAGAAAAAGAGAAGGAGGAAGAGAAAAATAATTTAACTTTGAGATATGAAAAAAAAAAGAAGTAATATTAGCATTCAGTCAGTGTCAGTAAAGGTTTTCACTAAGTCTATGAGGTGGCTAGTCTCTCTCTCTCTCTCTCTCTCTCTCTCTCTCTCTCTCTCTCTTAGATAATTACCCTTTCTAATAGCCCGCTTCAATTTTTGGTGTTTAATTCGGTTGGACTCAAATTCTTTCACAGACAGGTAGATGGTGGCTCTCCAGCCAGGTCTATTACAATATTATAATATATATGTATATATATTGTTACAATCCTATACATACCAGCCAGGTCTATTACAAGTTATCTTCTCCCAGTCCTCCACAGCAATAGCAGTGTTCTTCAGAGTGCCCTTAAGGCCGTCTTTAAACCTCAATTTGGGTTTGCCCTGACGATGTTTGCTAGTTGAGATTTCCCCGTAAAATAGTTGCAATATATATATATATATATATATATATATATATATATATATATATATATATATATATATAATCAATAGTAATGGTATAATGGATGGTTTGGACTCATAACTTAAAGTTTCATGGTTATGCAATACTCAGATGAGTCAAAATTTTTGACTCATCTGAGGATCGCATAACCATGAAACTTTAAGTTATGAGTCCAAACCATCCATAATACCATTATTATTGATTATAAATATTATTGATTTTCATAATACTATTTATTCTCTATATATATATATATATATATATATATATATATATATATATATATATATTATTATTATAATATTTTTGTTATT
>CM042164.1:65546342-65556342 GCA_023376005.1 Doryteuthis pealeii
TATCAAAATGACGCCACAAGGCAAAATACTTGCGATGCCAATTGGCGCCAGATTAAAATTTTGCCACGTGATGAAAGTCTCGTGACTGCAGACGTTTTTTTAATAACAAGTGTCTGTGTTTGTGGGGGTGGGTAACAGAAACAAAGTTAACACCATTACGCGTTTTTGATCACCAACATTGACCGTGACCTGAGTGGGTGTGGAGACGCGGGGTGTTACGTTTCGTTACGTCATAGGAATCAGGAAGTAGACTAGATGTGCCAAGTTCAAATCCTGTACGTGACTTTTTGCTTTTCACTTATCATCATCATCATCATCATCATCATCATCATCATCATCATCATCATGTCGCACTAGAAGCACGGATGTCCATGGCAATCTCCCGACAAACGTCCCTATCATTAATCGCTCTCGGGACGTCAGAGCTGGTGAATAAGTTATTAGAGAAGATAAAATCATAGAATAATTATATTAACTTGATGCTTCAAAGGAGTCTAATAATAGATGAGAAAAACTTTCTATTAGGGACCCCACTCTCAAAAAGTGTTTTAATACTTTCGAGAGGGGTCCTTGGAAAGGATTTTTCATTTATCCCCATCATTTCATTCATTTTTATTTCATCTATTCATTCATTTTACCATCAATTTTTAACTATATATATATATATATATATATATATATATATATATATTATATATATATAGTGAACATGACAAAAATAATTGTTTAAAAACGTCTGATGAATCAAAAAGTGTTCGAATGCTGGTCGGAAGAGCAGCATTCGAGGATTCATTAAACTAAATGAATGAAATCTCTTCTTTTTACTATAGTCACCATTACTAGAAGTTTCACGTATCATCTGGGGGAATAGAGAACACATTCATAACATGAAACGGCTAATAATTATGGCCTCTATTCAGGAAACACCGCATCATGAAACTACAGCAAAAAGCCGACATTTTAATTCCTTTAATTTAACTATATATATTATATATATATATATATATATATATATATATATGTGTGTGTGTGTGTGTGTGTGTGTGTGTGTGTTAAATGTATACATCGTTGTTAATTGCCACTTGTGTTTTATTTAATAATCTTATAATTAAGCGTGTAACTTACATTAAAGCTTAAAAATAAATAATTACATTTTCATGATCAACTGAAGCAAAAAATTAAACAGTTCAAAATGAGCCGGCGAAATGCACTCATTAACCCATATCAGATTTCTCACTCACATTTCTCTACCCCAGCTGCATAGCATAACAGTTAAAGCCCTGTCGGCTTTAGAATACACCGACTGCACCTCTGCTGGCCATGGGTGGAACCCTGGTGGCTGAGCAGTCCATGACATACAACTTACTTAGACTAGACGGTCGGGGTCGGTCGGAAGGGCCCCTCCGATTAATCGGCTGTTCACGTCAAACCCTAGCACCTACATGATTGTCCCAACCCTATTGCTCTTATAGAAAGCCTAACCCTTTTTATCATATGAGATAGAAGGTAATGTTCTGTGTGTGACGTTAACCTCTATCTGATGGTAAAGTTCCAATTCTGGAGCTCTCGGGGAATGTGGAGTACCCTTCATCACCATTGATCCCAGGTCCACTCTGACCTGGAGTGGTAGTACCTGTTAGGGTCCCATCTATGGGTCCGATCAATCGGCTGGTCATATCAAGCCCTACCGCCTATATGATTGCCCCAACACTATTGTCCTTATGGCAAGCCCCAACCCTTTTTATCATATGGGTGCTAGAAGCCGTGACTGAGGTACATGTCCTCGGAATGACGTTAAACTCAATCTGATGGTGAGGTTCCTGTTTTGGAGGTTT
Organism: Doryteuthis pealeii; assembly: GCA_023376005.1. NCBI lineage: Eukaryota > Metazoa > Mollusca > Cephalopoda > Myopsida > Loliginidae > Doryteuthis > Doryteuthis pealeii. Next base: position 65,548,178 of record CM042164.1, read on the forward strand.
TGGAGTGGTAGTACCTGTTAGGGTCCCATCTATGGATTAAATAGAAAAATGTGTTTATAAAAAGAATCTGTATCCTTTAATTAATTTATTTCAAAACTTTATCAGCATTAAATAACCCACTGAGATTGATATGCCGTAAAAAACCAAACCAAACCAAACCCATCTATGGGTTGAATATAAAAAATGAGTTAAAATGTGTTTAAAAATTGAGTTTAAAAAGTATCCATCAAGAATAAATAAAACAAAAACGTCTTTGGCATAAAATGATCCAACAAGGGTTGACATGCCGTAAAATCCGACTAACCAGCCAATCAAACAACCAACCGTCAATGTTCTTTATCTATCCTGTTTTATCTGTAATAATCTTCTGCAACTGTTGAAATAAGCACGTATATATTCTGTATATACTAAAATGAACTATTTAAAAGACAGAAAATTAGAGGTGATAGAGAAAAACTGTTTATAAATTTGAATTCAGCACACCCAAATTAGTAAAAAACACCTATTCACATTCTTGCCTCAGACAAAAAATATGTTTTTGTAAATCAGTGTAATTATTGTTGTAACTCTAGCATCAGAGTTAACAGAGAAATAATGGGAAAAACACAACGAGTATTAATGTTTGGGAAAAAGGTTTACTAAGCAAAGATTGAAGGTAAACACAGTAATTAGATGATAGCTTGGTTGAATTAACGAATCCCGTGATATCTTTTTTTCTTATTTTTCTCTTCCGAGGTTTCGTCAGACATTATTTATGGGAAAAAACAGACAATTCCATTCTCATTATTTACTTACAAGAGGTCACATGACGAAGAGTGAAGGATTCTAATTAGCATTTTAGAGTTATTTCAGTTAAATTGAGAATGATTAAGAATGACATTAATAACAAAAGTAGATTGCACAAAAATAACACCCGGATGCAAATCAAGCTTAAAATTGCGCCCCTCCAAAAGTATTACTCTTGTAAAACTTCCTCTATGATGTGCCCTTTTTGTAAGTTTTTTTTTGTTACTGATATATCCGGGTTAAGGGATATATTATGAAGTTGGTATTTGGTATATTATCGCAGTAGTAGCTGGTGCGTCGAATAGCAGTACCTCTTACGAGCAGTCGTGGTGGTAGTCTGGCGAATAAGCTTAGGCTGGTAGTCTTAGGCGCTTGTACCATCACAGTGTCGAATATTTATACATGACACTGTCCAATCAGATTATAATGGGGGGGAACCAAGGTATTTACATATTCATTACATCAGTTACAATACACACAAATTACAAATGATGAAATTATGGATTTAAAAGAATGTGTGGTTATGCCCACAATATATATATCTTTATTTTGTAGTATATATATTTACCAACCCCTCCGGAGGAGCAGTATGTGACACAAGGTCAATTTCTATCTTAGCTAGAATATAGAATATAGAACGTGTTTATAAATAAGATGCTAATTAAGATTAAATAGTTATTATTCAATAACCATTGAGAATATAACGTAAATAACTAAGGGTAGTGTGACGTTGGCGTTGACGTAGTTTCAGTTACAGACAGACTCATAATCTCCATTATAATAAGATTATTATTATTATTTGGTTTTTCACACCTGCCGTAGCCGGTGGTTCACTGGAGGCTGAGTGACAGAAAGTCTCCTCAAGTCTCCAGGACTCTTCTGAGTATTCTAGCCGATCTTGACAGTGCTGTAGTTTGGATGGTCTCGATTCTTCCACTGATTTCTAATTCACCCAAATTCTTTTCCAGAACTTTGGTACGACCTTCACCTTCATGTTCCACAGTTTCCTCAGTTATCTGACAGGGCCAATTATTTTGTCTATCTATCTATCTATCTATCTATCTATCTATTATTATTATTATTATTATTATTATTATTATTATTATTTTCACTCCTTTTGGGTTTTTCACATCAGTGTTAGCCGGTGGTATTTCACTGGAGGCTGAGGGAAAACAAGTCTCCTCGGGTCTCCCGGACTTTTCTGGGTATTCTAGCCGATAGCAGCAGTGCAGTAGTCTGGATGGTCTCAATTCTTCCTCTGATTTCCAGATCCTCCAGTCTTTTTTCCAAGTTTATTGGGACCGTTCCAAGTGCATCAACTACAATTAGTATCACTTTCATTCTCATATTCCACAGCTTTTTCAGTTCTCTGGCAAGGTCCAGGTATTTATCGATCTTTTCATTTTCCTTCAGCTTCATCCTGTGATCTGCTAGAACCACAAAGTCCACCAGTTGACACGTTCTCTGTTTTTATTTTTGTTTTGTTAATCAACAATAGGTCTGGTCTCCTGGCTGGAATAGGGTGATCGGTTTTTATCTCAAAGTCCCAGAAAATTTATGCGTTTCATTCTCAAGAACAGATTCAGGTTTATGCATATACCATTTTGTTGTGTGGTCAAAATTTAATTTTTTGCATAATTCCCAGTGGATCACCTTCCCAACCCAGTTGTGCCTAACTTTGTATTCCCGTTGTGTTAGTTTTTACTTTCGCTTAATACATGGTTTACAGTCTCACTCTGTTACCACACAGTCTACATTTACTGTTTCGTTGTGTCTTATCATTTTTTGCTTTGATATGATTTGTTCTTATGGCATTATTTTGTGCAGCAATTATTAGTGATTCAGTTTCTCTCTTGAGGTATCCTCTTCTTAACCATGTCCAAGTCTTTTTATGTTCAACCTCTCCGATTATTATTTGCTCTTTTTGAGTTTTCACATCAGCATTAGCTGATGGTCTTTCACTGGAGTCTGAGTGACAGCAAGTCTCCTCAGGTCTCCAGGACTCTTCTGAGTATTCTGGCAGATTGCAGCAGTGCAGTGTTCTGAATGGTTTCAATACTTCCTCTGATTTCCAAACATTCCAGACCCTTTTTCCAATCCTTTTGGGACTGTTCCAAGTGCACCAACTACAATTGGTATCACTTTCACTTTCATATTCCATAATCTTTTCAGTTCTCTGGCAAGGTCCAGATATTTGTCCATTTTTTCATTTTCCTTTAGCTTCACCCTGTGATCTGCTGGCACTGCAAAATCTACCAGTTGACAAGTTCTTTCTTTTTTGTTTATCAACACTAGGTCTGGTCTTCTTGCTGGGATAAGGTGATCCGTTGGGATTATTATTATTGTTGTTGTTGTTGTTGTTATTATTATTATTATTATTATTATTAGTCTATTGAAACCAAATGTATCTGGTTAAGTACAAAGTTGCGTAAATAGCAGAAAATATCGATATAGTATTTCATAATGATAAGAAGCGAGAGACGAACAGAAGGATGTGCTAAATTGTTGCTAGTTTGGAGATATAAGAAAAGGAAATATTGAAATACATGCGAGATAAGACTAACAACGGTGCTGATTGTATAAGTAACCCAATCTGAATGACAGTAATTGGAACACCAGCGTCAATCACTCGTGATAACGGGCCAAAATCTCCCCTCCCCCCCCCCAAAAAAAAAAAAAATATATAAAAAAAATAACATCAGGTCGAATTACTCGAAGAAAGAAAAAGAAAATCAACAATACATTGCAAAATAGAAAATCTCATTTGTATGTAGAAAATGAAGAGAAAGTTAATCCTGAGCAGGGTTACCTGGGAATGCCAGGGATAATAGACAACATTTTTTAATTGAAACTAGTATGATGTTGTATACTGGATCATACAGTAAAGCTCCTGAATAGATTAGACTTGATGTCTAACTCTAAGGAGATTATGATATGCTGGATCCCAAATCCTATAGGAGTGATGGGGTAATGAAAGAGCAGACTCGCAGCTAAATCGGCTCTAGATGTGATCCCCGACAATTTCAAGATACCATATACTGATTTGAAACCTAAAATCAATAGATTCCTCCATACAAAATGGCAACAACACTGGAATAACAACATCCACAATAAACTCTTCCTAATCAAATCCACTTTGGGAGGCTGAAGACCAACTTTAAGGAAGTCTAGAAAGAAACAAGTCATTATGTCTCGATTACGCATTGGTCATACAAGACTAACGCACTCCTATATACTCAAACAAGAACAACAACCACAATGTGGGACATGTCAAACACCTTTAACAGTTAAACACTTATTCATGGAATACAGGTTTTTTGCTCACATCAGAAACCGTTATTTTAAAGCTAACAATATGAAAGATCTGTTTGAAAATGTCAACATGGAGGATATTCCCTTTTTTTGAGAGAAATAAAATTATACCATAGAATATAGACATGAAACCAATCAAATACCATACAACATAATCCCCAATAATGCTAACAGATTTTTAAACCAATTACTAAAAAGTATAAATATAAATACACGATATGTATAACTTCCTAACCATTAGGCATGACATAACCCAGACGGGTTGATATGCCGTTAAAATCAATACAGTATACTAGTACATTCAACTACATGTGCACCAGACATATAATAACTTGCAACAGAGTGTGAAAACCTCGAAGTAGACGGTTCGCGCAATGGTTCCGTAACCCTTGCAGTCTCAGGGTTATTTACCTTGTACCCCACTTGTACGGGTTAGGCACAAGGCCCTATTAACGTGGGGCCACTCACAAGCCGAAGCTCATGGGTGGTAGGCAAAAAAAAATGCGTCGATCCCGTCGGTATTCCCCCTCGAGGAGGGTGGCGCCACAGGCGCTGGGCAATAAACCCAGCCCTGCCCCGTTAAATCAAGGGGGCAGTTATTGCCTGGGGGGGACCCCTGGGATCGACGCTGTTAATTTTATTGCCTAGCCACTCCAGAAGCCGAAGCGCTCTGAAGCAGGCTCAAGCAATCACCCCGATGTTCTCAGACTGCCGTGTATTCACTCTCTACGCAAGGTACACTAGGCTAGTCCACAATACAAGAATATACGCTTTCCCCGGCGTAAGTATTTAAGTTTTAATGTAATGAAATATATCTAATTAGAAAGACTAACGAAATTAAATAAGAACGAATATAAAAAGATTACACTTATTTTGATTATATGATTATACTTTAATTAGTTTCTATATAAAATCATGCATAGGATAGATTTTAATACGTTGGAGAATAAAACAATAATATTAGAGATCAATAATACCAAAAGATTATTTATTAAGCCCAGTTTTGCTAAAACAGTACGCAAATTAACCAAATCATATAGTATGTAAACCTTTATTTCTCAGTTATATATAAGAAACATTGCAGGATTTTAAACACATTAATAACATGGGCTGTTTTGAGGCAAATCTAACTCAGATTTTCACAGAGACAGCGTTAATAAATAAAATTTATTCTATGTATTAATGATTTTGATTATAAATTAAATACTGATTCATAAACTTACGCAATTCCTGGGGGTGTTGTGAGATAAGCAGTGACGTAGTTTCGGTTACAAACAGACACCGAATCTCCATTATAATAAGACAATACTGATATATGGGGTGTACCATCAATGGGTCAAATAGATATGTTTAGAAATTATTTGTATTTGATAGGACCGTGAGCAAATAAATAAATAAATAAAAAAACTCTAAAGAAACAACTTGACAAAAAAGTAAATATGAACGTATAATAAACGTTGAGGCATAAAATAACCCTAGACAAATTGATATGCCGTTAAAAATCACTGGACTCGCAGGTCAACCTAACATACGATATATATATAAAAAGGCACTAATGCACAATAGCGCACAAGAGATAATACCATTAGATTAGGTATACAAAGCATTACATTTCATTACATTTCAGAAATATCCGAGACATTTGAAACGCTAGGATAAGGGTTAGGTTTAGGATTATCCTACATCGGGAGTTTCCTACATCTTATCCTATTGATACGTTATTTGGAACCCTGTGTCCGGTGGCTTCGGCCACTAGACCGGCCAGAGGTTAAACAACAGCATGATACCAGGGGGCTATCCCCCAGGTAACACATACCTATTGATTTAAAGGGACAGGGATGGGTTTTTTGCCCAGTCCCTGGGGTGTCTCAATAGAGGAATGTCGAAGGGATCCACGCAATTTTTACACTTACCACGCATGAGCTTCGGTTTGTGCGTGGTCCTTGTGTCCAACTGGCATGGTGGGGTGCCACAAATATTATGCTATTTATACGTAAAATACGATTCTAATGATATTATCTCTTGCGTGCTATTGTGCATAAGTACCAAAAAATCAAGTTCAGGTGACTTTTTTCGTGATTGTGAGACCACCCCAACATACACATACACGCCCAGGTCTTTAGAATAAACTTAAATAAATTATTAAAATCCTACTTATCGTAATTATCAAATACTTTATTCATATATATATATATATATATATAAAGATAAATCTAATGAGTCAGACGAACCTACTATTAGTTTCGCTTAATGCTCTTCAGGGCTTGGTATATCATATATATATATATATATATATATATATATATACAAGGTGTGTCAAAAGTATCGAGATTAAAGCTGTATTTACCAAGATAGAAATGAAGAATAAATGGAACGTTATTTTTTCAGAATACAAGGTGTGTCAAAAAAGTACCAAGTTTAAAGTTGTATTTACTGAGATAGAAATGAAGAATGAATGGAACGTTAATTTTTCAGAATACTAGGTGTGTCTGAAAGTACAAAAGATATCGATACTTTTTTGACACACTTTATATAAAACGTATATATATATATATATATATATATATATATATATACGCTTTGTTCCTAAATCGTCCATCCGTTATCATTCTGCATCACCCTCTGGTTAAAAATGAGACCGTCAAAATTGTTCAAGAAGCAATGCAAAAATTTAAATCCAGATCATCCGGTGTTGCTTAATCGCACATTTCTTATTTGTTCCATTTTATTTCACCCAATTTTATTCCGTGTGAATGAAGTCGTATTTTAATATCTTTTTTGTCGCCCCCACATTTTTGTTGATGGAAAAAAAAGCGGCATTGCCGTTCTGATATAAAAGTACTTTTGAGTTTCGAGAACAGCCCTACTGGCGTCTGTTAGTACTAACACAGCTGATGATGAAGATGATGATGATGATGATGATAATGATGATGATAATGAATGATGTATGCACTTTTTGGCACACGATATTCGTTTACGTAAAGCAGCGTTCTTAATTAGATCACACGTCGAAGAAGATGAAGAATCTGGTTTGTGAATGAAAACGAAACGGGGTGTTTATTTTTAAAACTTGTTAGTTGTCCTCATAAACACAGGCATGGAAATATTTAAATTTGTTACGATTCGTGTGGCCATTTCAGGGCCGTAGGGGAAAGCAATTTTACAGTGGAGATCCTTTGCGAAGTAGAAAGATGTAGTATCAGTTTTAATCCTTGCCAGCTGATCCGTGTAAAAGATTTCTATAATCCTCGTCTACTAATCCGTGCCTCCAGCGAACAATTGTAAGACAATCTACCAACGCCTTTAAATAGTAAATCAAATACACGTTTGAGCGTTTTCGTTGGCCGATTCAGCCGATTCGAAAAGTCTGTTAGTAGAAGTTGTGTTCATTAGCCCATCTTATACCAGAAAAAAAAGTCATCAGGGTGGCCTAAAGTCGGTATCAGCCAATCAGCGAGGGAGTCTATCCACTTTTCACTAGCGCTAGACAAAGGAGATTGTTTTTGCGTCTGAGGTGGAAGGCAACACCTACCATCAGCTCCTTAGTTTACCGCATAAATCCCTGTGCTACTCATACGCTGAGTTGGCGAGGGCCGGTATCGAACTAGGAACCTTGTGATTTCTAGCCGAACGCTCTACCGACTGAGCTAACCTGGAAAAATTATTAAACTAGAATATCATTTTCCTAGTTTCATCCGGACATACATACACACCAATTACCCTTTATATATATATATATATATATATATATATATATATATATATATATTATATAGGCATATAATCACAAATAACGGTTCAAAGTGCCATGAAGGTTCCTGATTTCAACAAGAAGGTTCCCGAGTTCGAAGAGAAGGTTCCCGAGTTCGACAAGAAACACCCGAAAAAGGCTGGAGAGCACATCAGCCGAAATGATGTGTATATAACAATAAAGATGAGGACAATAGTCCGAAAAATCCAAATAATAAAAAAATGCAATTTATTTATATATTAAAGTTTTGATTCATTTTCATAAAATCCATTTAATTTTGTAGGGATAAATAGATAGTTATCTCCCTTTCATTTCA
>CM042164.1:65561342-65578842 GCA_023376005.1 Doryteuthis pealeii
CAGAAATAGACTATAAAGCTAAATCTCTAAGTCTTTTGTTATTTCTTTACTTATATATATATTTGGGAGAATATGTGCTTAATTGAAGTCGAACCTAATTCTTATGAAAGTTAATTAGTTAATAATTAATTAATTAGGCGGGATTACCTATTAATTTAAGGCTAAACAAATCGAGAAAAATCAATCTCTGTATGTACATTTCAGAGATTGATTTTTCTCGATTTGTTTAGCCTTAAATTTAATAGGTAATCCCGCCTAATTAATTAATTATTAACTAATTAACTTTCATAAAAATTAGGTTCGACTTCAATTAAGCACATATTCTCCCAAATATTGTCGGCTGAAAATAGCCATATCACAAACATCGTCTGTTTGTTTACTTCTCTTATATATATATATATATATATATATATATATATAGATAGATAGATAGATAGATAGATAGATAGATCAGTTACGCATCAATTGGTTCCAGTTGCAGAATGATGACACTACCTTGTTTTTTTATTATCTGAGAACCCAACAGAAGCGGACATATGTGTATACAAGATATATATATATATATATATTATATAATATATATATATATATTATATTTGGCATATCATGATCGACTATTTGGTCGATCTCAACGTGTGTGGGCCCAAGTGTATGACTCTCTCCACAAGTGATTTATTTATAGTGGTGAAGGCGTGTGTAGAACCAGCCACACTTTTTTTTTTTTTGGATATACTGATAACAAAAGAATAGTGCACCAATGTGTCATAGATTCTCCCGAACAACACTCCTCAGGTTTTGAATTCAGAGATTTTCCCTATAGACCGGTTGCCTTATTCAATGTAAAGGGCCCGTAGGTATCACACACACACACACACACACACACACACACACACACCACACATATATATATATTTATATATATATATATATAAAATAAATATCTTTATTATTTGCTCTACTTAGGTATTGAGCACTTTTTACTTATTAGCTTTAGTCTCCTGGCGGTTTTATATGAATATATATATATCTTTATTCAAATCGTTCACTCCTAATATATATATATATATATATATATATATATATATATATATATATATATATATATATATATATTATAATGGAGAATGAATGTGAAATATTATATGCTAATACTTTTGACATTTAATATCTGATTTATATATATATATATATATATATATATATATATATACTTAATATACCAAACTTGTTGGTAAATCCTCGCGGTGAGGAAAACCCCGGCAAATAGTTTGATTGTAAAAATATACTACTAAACATCACCCGAGGAAATATATATATATATAAATTGTTTTTTCTTTTGGCCAAATATTGTACCAATAGATTATTTTTGGTTGATGCGATTATCTTGGTCTTTTCTTTTTTTCCCAAACATTTTTTCTCCCTGGTTGATGTTTGGTAGTATATTTTTACAATCAAACTATTTGCCGGTTTTTTTTCTCACCACGAGGATTTACCAACAAGTTTGGTATATTAAATAATATATATATATATATATATATATATATATATATATATATAAAATCAGATATTAAATGTCAAAAGTATTAGCATAATAATATTTCACATTCAATCTCCATTATAATATATATATATATATATATATATATATATATATTAGGAGTGGACGATTTGAATAAATCCGACTAAATATAGTTGAGAATAGAGGAAAGTGTGGATAAAACAGCACAAAACAGCATGCATTTAGTGGATATTTCGCCTTGAAATCTGACGAAGCTTCATTCAATAAGAGGCGAAATATGCACTAAATTTATGCTGTTTTGTGCTGTTTTATCCACACTTTCCTCTATTCTCATCACACACACACACACACACACACACACACACACACACACACATATATATATATATATATATGATAGTAATTGATAATTTGTTTGAAGCATTGTTAATTATGTTATTATATAATAATGATTGGAAGGCAATTACAATGCATATAAAATAAAAAAACATATATATATATATATATTAGCAGGACCTGTGTATGTACCACAGTATGATAATTTGATTATTACAACGTTTGATACTTTTACTTAAGAGCTATTGTAAAGTTGTTTTATATATAAAAAGTATAATAATCTTGATTTAATTCACTCCCATTTTTTCTTTCTTTCTTTCTTATCATATTTTCATCATGTTCAATTGAAACAGATTAGCGATATCGCTTCCGTGAACTCATAATTGCTTTAATTTACAAATCCTGGGAGCAGCACCCTACAAAACAGTATCTGTATGGCCACTTATTTCCCATCACACAAACCATCCAGGTAAGACGAGAAAGACATGCTGGACACTGCTGGAGAAGTTAGGGCAAGCTCATAAGTGATGATTTTCTATGGACTCCTACTCATGGACACACCTGTGTAGGCCGACCAACGAAAACTTAGATTGATCAGCTCTGTGTATATATATATATATATATATATAGAGAGAGAGAGAGAGAGAGAGGAAGCGATAACCCTTATCTGTTTCAATCGAATATAATGAAAAGATGAAAAGAAGGAAAAAAAAGAGAAAAAAAGTGTGAGACAGTTAAATTAAGATTATTATACTTTTTACAAATTGAACTATTTAGCAATAGCTGTTAAGTGAACATATCAAACGTTGAAATGATTAAATTATCGTACTGTGGTATATACACAGGTCCCGCTTGTCTAGTCTTATTATAATGGAGATTGTGTGTTTGTCTGTCTGTAACCTGAAACTATGGCACTACTCAAGTCACAATTCCATAAGTTATTTACATCACATTCTCCATGATTTTATTCTTATTTGAACCTCAATTATTAATAAAATTGTTTCATCTTAATAATGTTGGTCTTATCTACATACTAATGACATGCAATTGTGTTTATATATATATATATACAACAAAATAGCGGTTTACAATGTAAACAGGAATTTGAATATTAATATTAAAAATTTGATATTAATAAATATGTGTTTGGTATTATTGATTTATAATCGTTTGGTTTTATCTTAATGAATATGAGAAAAAATCTCGGGGATAAATCTTAAAAGAAATTGATTAACAAGAAGAAATAACTGTAATTTTATTTTCACTTCCTATTTCAACTAAATTGTTAAATAAGAAAAAATTAGCAATGAAAGACGGGAGTGATGAAAGAGCAAGTTTCAGTTGTTCTATTTTTCGATTATACCTTTGTCTGTTTCAAATCTTTTTATCTGCATTCTTATTTAGTTTCATTAACCTTTCTAATGTAATATGATAATAATAATAATAATAATAATAATAATAATAATAATAATAATAATAATTAGGAAAAAGGAAAATGAAAAAATAGACAAATATCTGGACCTTGCCAGAGAACTAAAAAAGTTATGGAATATGAAAGTGAAGGTGATACCAATTGTAGTTGGTGCACTTGGAACAGTCCGAAAAGGATTGGAAAAGGGTCTGGAATGTTTGGAAATCAGAGGAAGGATTGAAACCATTCAGAACACTGCACTGCTGCAATCTGCCAGAATACTCAGAAGAGTCCTGGAGACCTGAGGAGACTTGCTGTCACTCAGACTCCAGTGAAAGACCATCAGCTAATGCTGATGTGAAAACTCAAAAGGAGCAAATAATAATAGTAATAATAATAATAATAATAATAATAATGGGTGGATAACAAAGCTCCACCCGAAAGAGAAAGAAAGAAAGTAAGAAAGTAATCGTGAATTTAAAAATACACAGAAAGTGACTTTTAACAAGGCTACCCACATTTTCAAAACGAAAAATCACAAACATCTGCGAGCATTTTTTTTTTTTTAGATGGTCGGCTGCTAAAAAGCTACGGAGTTTGTTTTTTCTTATTTCTCCTTCATTTATATTTGGCAACTAAATTAAACGCAATTTAAAAATATACTCAGATCTTCAAATATTGTCATCGGAATACAGCCAGAAAGTAAAACGCGGTCTTAAAGAATTGTTATTCGAGACTACTAGGCTTCGAAACGTTGTCGAAAAAAAGAAAGAGAAAAGAAAAAAGAAATTAACGTGCAGTTAACTTTTCCACAAAACGAAGGAGTAAACGAATCGTTCCGTTTGTTTTACTGTTTTTATGTAACTCGGAATAAACAAAATTGGGTTGAGAATGGTAACATAGTAGATCTTGGCACAAATACCTTTTAAGTATCATATATATATATATATATATATATATATATATATATATATGATATTTCATATGTATATGAGTTCTCCTGAGGAAGGTGTACCTTAAACATCGAAACCGTAGCAGAGAGAAAAACTTTTTTCTACAACTATAAATGCTCTATATTTTATTACGAAATTTATTGGATTAACTACTAATGCTACTACAATGAAAACGTGGTAGCAACTTTTGATACACACACACACACACACACCCACCCACCCACACACACACACACATATTATATATATATATATATATATATTATATATATATATATATATATAGGATATTCCTAAAGTCTTGCAGCAGTTTTAGAATTGAAAAACTTAATAACTCACTATTTCTCTGAATTTTGAAGATGAGGTTTGTTTGATATTTTGTATTATTTGTATTATTCGGACTATTGTCCTCATCTTTATTGTTATCAGCTGAAACGTTGTGCAGATAACAATAAAGATGAGGACAATAGTCTGAATAATCCAAATAATCCAAATTAATAACTCACATTGTACAAATGGTAGAATCGTTTAGTAAAAAACCCCAAAACAAAACAACATCAAAACACACTCACAGATATATATATATATATATATATATATATATATATATATATATATATATATATATATATCAGCTGTTCCTGTTTATTTTTAAACTAAAAGTAATCCTTTTTTAGGAATGGAATAAAAATATCCCAAAAGTAGCATTGCACCAAAAATAACTAGGGTGATACATAAATTAACCAACGGTATCATTAATATATATATATATATATATATATATATATATATATATATATATATATATATATATATATATAAAGATAATGGATCCTTGTTTAAATTTTTGAAAAAAATTTATGTTATTTTTCTCACAATGTTTTTGATGTTTTATTATCTTAAAAGGCGTTAATGAGCTGTCCGAAAGAGTTTTCATTAGTAAACAACTCACTATTTCGGATAACTCATTAACACCTTTCAAGATGATAACATCAAAAAATTGAAAGACAAAAAAATTTCAAAACAATAAGGATTCCATTATTTTTTAACCAAATTTGTTTGAATAAAAAGATGCTGCCTATATATATATATATATATATATATATATATATATATATATATATGTGTGTGTGTGTGTGTGTGTGTGTGTGTGTGTTTACTATACTATACTAATCCTATTAGTAAACCTTTGCAGTAAGGAAAAACACCGGCAAATAATTTGCTAGTAAATATATACTACAAATCATTGACTGTGAATATATATATATATATATATATATATATATATAAAAATACTTTTTACTTGTATGGATAATTACATTTTCATCATTAATTTTTGATGAATTTTTCTTTCATTCTATTATTCTGTCATTTTATACAAACATTCAAGTCTCCCCCACCCGCCGTTTCTCTACCGTTTTGTAAGCCACATGGATTGATCTAACCGAGATAAAAAAAAAAGCAACAAAATAGATCTATAATGTCTGCTATTACTATTAAGTGTAAACAAACAATATGGCGTCCAGTAAAATCGGATTTCTTTCGAATATATATATACGACTAAACCGAGTTCAAATCCTGGACGAGGCTGTTTAATTTTCACATAGCACTATCACCCTTGGGAAAGGTATGAATCCAGCTATTCTCCCTCCAGTTATGGGTAAATAGTTGGGCAGACAGAGCTTTTTAAACTTGGTTAGGCAACCAGTCTAGGAGAAGGAAACATTTCAATCGAAACCTGTTAAACTTCCGCTTAAGAAATCGACCTTGTGTCACGTCCCACTCGTGGGTAGGTATTGGTATATATATATATATATATATATATATATATATATATATATATATATGACTACATTCACACAAAATTTGCAGAGTTAAGTCGCCGGGGTGGATTAAGTCGGTATCAGCCAGAGAGCGAGGGAGTCTATCCCCTTTTCACTAGCGCTAGACCAAGGAGATTGTTTTGGCGTCTGAGGTGGAGCGCCACATTTACCATTACTTTACCGTACAGATCCCTGTGATACTCATACTCTGCATTGGCGAGGGTCGGTATAGAACCCGGAAACCTTGTGATTCCTTGTCGGACGCTCTACCGACTGAGATAAACTAACCGGCTTTTGTAGCCTAATTAGTAAGGCGTCGTGTATGACAGACAGGCTCACAAAGATACAGAACTAATTTTTTTTCTTTTTCGAATCAAGCAGTTAGTTTAATTTAACGGTCGTAGAATGTAAAACGACCTGGGCGTTGCGATAAAAAGCAACCGTAATAAGATGAAAGATTAATTAATTGAAAATAAAACAATGGACTGTTGAAATGCTTCATCGGAGAAATTCAGACATGTATTGAATAAAAAACGGTTATGTATATCAGCACATCGCTTAAATCTTATTATAATGGAGATTCGGTGTCTGTCTGTAACCGAAACTACGTCACTTCTTACGTCACAATACCCACAGGAAATGCGTAAGTTTTCCAGTGAGTATCTAATTTATAGTCAAAATCATTATTACATAGAATAAGTCTTATATATTAACGATGTCTCCATGAAAATCTGAGTTAGATTTGCCTCAAAACAGCCCATGTTATCGGTGCATTTAAAATTCTGCAATGTGTCTCATATATCACTAAGAAATAAAGGCTTATATGATATATGGTGTGGCTAATTTGCATACTGGTTTTAACAAAATCGGGTTTAATATATAATTACTTGGTGTTATTGATCTCTAATATTATTATTTTATTTTCCAACGTATTAAAATCAACCCAAAGAATGATTTTATATAGAAACCAATTAAAATATAATTAAAATAAATGTAATCTTTTTATATGCGTTCTTATTTAATTTCGTTAGTCTTTCTAATTCAATATATTTCATTACATTAAAACTTATATATTTACGCCCGGGTGGCACATGTTCTTGCTAGTTTCGTTAATTATTATTATTATTTTTTAATATTCACTGTTTATTCATAATGTATAATGTAAAACAACAACAACAGGCAACAAAAATAAGATGAACGATAAACTAGCCTGGAAATCTAACAATATTAAATATATTTCAAAGAATGTATTTATCTGATATTAATATCCAAAGAGAAAAAAACAAAGTTTTAAAAAAGTCCACATAAGTCCTGAAATTATTTTATCCAATATGTCTGAATTGTTACTAAAAATGCTTTCAAATTAATAACTAATAAAATACTTTTGCGCCATATTGTTTGTTTACACTTAGTAGTAGTAGTAGTTGTAGTAGTAGTAGTAGTAGGAGATGTAACAGTTTTAAGATGAACACATTTCTTAGATGAAGCAAATTCATTATTAATATCTGACGAATTTTTTTTTCTGTTGTGTTTTTGTTGCTAAAGGCAACGCAAACAATTTTACCGACAAATTAGTGAAAAGAGTGATAATACTCGTGTCCCATAATGGTTGGGACATTTAATCTATGAAAAGTATATCCAAGTGTAACAAGTATTTGGGTACATAGGTAATTATAGAAAAAAGGTATTTTTGTAGGTAAAGACAACACAACATTTTTTTTTTTACCGAAAAGAGTGAGAATACACGTGTCCCATAATGTTTGGGACATTTAATGTAAGAATAGTATATCCAAGTGTAACAACTATTTTGGGACATAGGTAGTTATAGAAAAAAGGTATTTTTGTAGGTAAAGACAACACAAACAATTTTACCGAAAACCAAGCGAAAAGAGTGATAATACACGTGTCCCATAATGTTTGGGACATTTAATGTAAAAATAGTATATCTAAGTGTAACAAGTATTTGGGTACATAGGTAGTTATAGAAAAAAGGTATTTTTGTAGGTAAAGACAACACAATTTTTTTTTACCGAAAACAGCGAAAAATGTGATACTACACGTGTCCCATAATGTTTGGGACATTTAATGTAAGAATAGTATATCCAAGTGTTACAAGTATTTTGGGACATAGGTAGTTATAGAAAAAGGTATTTTTGTAGGTAAAGACAACACAAACAATTTTACCGAAAACAGCGAAAAGTGTGATAGCACACGTGTCCCATAATGTTTGGGACATTTAATGTATGAAAAGTATATCCAAGTGTAACAAATATTTGGGTACATAGGTAGTTATAGAAAAAAGGTATTTTTGTAGGTAAAGACAACACAAACAATTTTTACCGAAAACCAAGCGAAAAGAGTGATAATACACGTGTCCCAGAATGTTTGGGACATTTAATGTAAGAATAGTATATCTAAGTGTAACAAGTATTTGAGTACATAGGTAGTTTTAGAAAAAAGGTATTTTTGTAGGTAAAGACAACACAAAATTTTTTTTAACCGAAAACAGTGAAAAGTGTGATAATACACGTGTCCCATAATGTTTGGGACATTTAATGTATAAAAAGTATATCCAAGTGTAACAAGTATTTGAGTACATAGGTAGTTATAGAAAAGGGGCATTTTTGTAGGTAAAAACAACACAAAATTTTTTTCCGAAAACAGTGAAAAAAGAGTGAGAATACTCGTGTCTCATAATCATTGTTACATTTAGTGTATGAAAAGTATATGCAAGTGTAACAACCATTTTGGGACATAGGTTGTTATAGAAAAAAGGTATTTCATAAACAAATAAAGAAAAAGAAAAGAAAGAAAAAAGTAAATAGAAAGAAAGAATGAACTTACCGATTTCGTTCTCCAATTCTTCAATTTCATTCATCAATTCTTTGCGTATTCTTTCCCCAGACTCCATGTTTTTAGCTTCAGAAAGAGTTGAGGGCTTTTTAACTTCTGTCTCAGATGGGCTATCACCTCCGCCGCTACCACTTCCACTATCAGCAGCACCACAACTACTACTAATACTAATACTACTAGAGATGTCTGAGACTGCCCGTATGCGATTTAGCTCTCTGGTCATGCGAGAGTTACGTGTTTCTAGGTCCGTTATCTTGCGTATCATCGCCAGCATCTCCCCCTCGAGTTGCTTCACTCTGGCTCGATCACGTGACGCCTCCGCCGTTTCTTGGCTGCTGCCCGCCGAAGGAATGCTAAGAACTCCGCCATCGCCGACTCCTCCGCCCGTGCCGACGCCAATGTTGATGCTAACACCTTCCTTGCCGCTCACCGACGCGCTATCTCCAATCCTATCTGTGCGCGAGGCAGTGGGGCTGCCGATTATGCCGGGGCTCCCGAGGTAGCGAGTTGGACTGAACGAGCCCTCGCCCGGCTGCGGACTGCCGATGGACAACTTGAGCGAGTCGCGGCTCACCTTACGGAGATTGTCCGACATGGACTTCATCTTGACGTTCATCTCCTTGTTTTCGGTCTCGAGCCGTCGGACCATCTCCTTCAGCTCGACGTTCTCGATGGCCGCATCGTCGGCCTTGATCGACGGCACCTGACGCGACGTCTGAAACTGCAGCTTTCTGTTCTCCTTGGTCAACCGCTCGTTTTCGACCTCTATGTGCGTCATCTTGTCGCGCAGGACGGTCGCTTCTTGCTGGGTGTTGGTCAGTTGCCGGTTCAGGTCGATCGCCTGGTTATCGCTGTCCAGGGAGCGGCTTTTCTTCAAAGAACGACCCTGTTTCGTGTTGATGCTTTGCACAAGAGCTGATAGACGTTCGATCTCTCGTTCTTTTTCAATAAGCTTCCATTTTAGATCGTCCGTTTGCTCGGTGAGTTCTTTGATCTTGTCTTCGTAATACGCGTTCGGGGTCGTCGGCTCGGGGACCTTTGTTAACTCTTGTTCCTTTTCTTCCAACCGTTTTTCCAGATACTTGACCTCTTCTTGGAGACTGTCGTTCATGTGGTCAAGTTCGGCCACTTTACGCCGGGCAATTGCGTTTTCACGCTCGCTCATCTCTAGCATTAGATTCAGTTCGATTTCTTTCGCCGCCGAGCTGCCATCGTCGGATTTTTTGTTGAAGATGGTTTTCGCCGACATCAGCTTTTTGATCTGAACGGTGAGACTCTCATTTTCTTCCTCCAGATCGGAGATCTTCTTCCGCTGGTTTTTCGTCTCTTCCTCAATGAACTTCATTTGTTCTTTGAGGTCGTTCTCCCTCTCGATACTGTCGTAGAGATCTCGCATTAGCTGTTGGTTCTCTGTCTCGCTGCTCCCCTGTTTCGGGATCTGGCCCAGCATAACCTGGAAAAAGAGAGAGAGGGAAAAAAAGAAACTATAGAATCTTATTATAATTGAGATTCGGTGTCTGTCTGTAACCGAAACTACGTCATTGCTTACGGCACAATACCCTCAGGTATTGCGTAAGTTTATCAATGAGTATTTAATTTATTGCCAAAATCATTAATACATTGAGCAGAATAAGTCTTATTTATTAACGACTAGAAACGGCTACCGGCGTTGCCTTGATAGAGGGGTATAATAAAAAGTTAGTCTCGCAGATCCGTTGATTGTTTTGGTCTTACATAATTGATTTATGTCTTAATTACGAACGCAGCCAATGGCTGTCATTTTTCTTACTATTCAGATCCTAATTTTTAAATATTTTCCCACATATAAATAAAATTTTTATTATTTTTGCACAATAAGCAAGCTCTGGTGATAGTAAATGTATATATATATATATATATATATATATATATATATATATTTACTTTGTTATTAATTGTTTTATTTTCGTAGTTTCCTCCGGACATACATAAATACATACACACACAACTGCCTTTATACATGTAGGATGTCTCTATGAAAATCTGAGTTAGATTTGCCTCAAAACAGCTCATGTCATTAGTGCGTTTAAAACCCTGCAATTTGTCTTATATAGTTATTTATTAAGCTTAGCTTAGATGTGGCACAAGGTCAACAACGTGTCTTATATATCATTAAGAAATAAAGGTTTACATAATAAATTGTGTGGTTAATTTGCATACTGGTTTTAATAAATCCGTTTTAATAAATAATTACTTGGTGTTATTGATCTCTAATATTCTAATTGATTCTCCAACGTATTAAAATCAATCCTATGAATGATTTTATATAGAAACCAATTAAAATCTACTTAAAATAAGTGTAATCTTTTTATATGCGTTCTTATTTAATTTCGTTAGTCTTTCTAATTCAATATATTTCATTACATTAAAAGTTAGATACTTGCGCCCGGCGGAATGCGTGTATTCTTGCTAGTTGATATAAAGAATGAAATCTTACGTGGTGCTGCAATCAACAAGTTCATCTAGCAGACTAATTCACTTGAAGGGTGGGGGGGGGAGGGAGGGCTCGTGATGTAGTGGCTAATGCGCTAGACTGCGATATCGTAGTAAGCGAGTTCGAACTCCAGTCGTGCTATCACGTTCACTTTCGGACTACCATGTTTCCCCGAAAATAAACCTACCTACAAAAGACCTAGTGATTTTTCAGGATGATTTTGATATGTCCTCTCCTTAAAATAAGCCCTAGTTGAGAGCGGTTAACTTGCTGGTTAAAAAAAAAAAACGAGACCGTCCAAATCGTCCATGATGAAATGCAAAAATGTAAATCTTGATTATCTGGTGTCGCTTATCCACCGAATTCTTATTTCTTATGAGTGTAGAAATAGGACATACTACACAGAAAAATATAAAAAGAAACAAAGAAAGAAAGAAACAAGAGAGTAGGGGAAAGATAGATACTGAGAAACGTCCATTTGAAATCATTGACGAAGGACTTGCAATACTGAGGAGCACCAAGGAACAACCAAAGGATTCTTTACCAAGGATTTCCGCTGGATAAGCGCACTTGCTTGAAGCCTAAAGGATGGACACTAAATTCGTAACAGTGTGTGGTGTGTGTGTGTGTGTGTGTGTGTGTGTGTCTGCAAAGAAAAATTTACTAGTTTACTGTATTACTCATCTTTCTTTTAAAAATCAAAATCTGATGATGACATATTGTTTACATGCGTTTTTCTATTATTATTATTATTATTATTATTATTATTATTATTATTTTACTCCTTTTGAGTTTTCACATCAGCATTAGCTGATGGTCTTTCACTGAAGTCTGAGTGACAGCAAGTCTCCTCATGTCTCCAGGTCTCTTCTAAGTATTCTGGCAGATTGCAGCAGTGCAGTGTTCTGAATGGTTTCAATTCTTCCTCTGATTTCCAAACATTCCAGACCCTTTTCTAATCCTTTTGGGACTGTTCCAAGTGCACCAACTACAATTGATATCACTTTCACTTTCATATTCCATAACTTTTTCAGTTCTCTGGCAAGGTCCAGATATTTGTCCATTTTTTCATTTTCCTTTAGCTTTAACCTGTGATCTGCTGGAACTGAAAAATCCACCAGTTGACAAGTTCTTTCTTTTTTGTTTATCAACACTAGGTCTGGTCTTCTTGCTGGGATAAGGTGATCCGTTTTTTATTTCAAAGTCCCAGAGAATTTTATGTGTTTCGTTCTCAAGAACAGATTCTGGTTTAAGCATATACCATTTTGTTGTATGGTCAAAATTATTTTTTTCGCATAATTCCCAGTGGATCCCCTTTCCAACCCAGTCATGTCTAGTTTTGTATTCTCGTTGTGCTAGTTTGCTATTATTATTATTATTATTATTATTATTATTATTAAAATAATCTCAAATAGAATACTATATGTGTAAGCAAATTCGGTTCGAAATACGTGTCAGCATATAATAAATTTCATCCGTATCAAAATATATGCTTTTTTCTTCCATTTATCTTTTTCAACATATCTTTCGGATTGATTTCCATTTTTCACACACACACACACACACACACACACAACACACACACACACACACACACATATATATATATATTATTGGGGGGGGGGTCAAATCCATGTGGGATTCCACTGTAATAGTACAGGTTGTCCGTGAGAACTCGATGTGCATCGTTCCAGTGTGTGGATTGATAGAGCAATATATTGAAAAAATTGTTTCATGTAATAATTTATTTCAGCTCCAAGTCGCAGAAACTTCAGACAGAGGATACCATGGTTGTTATATTATTTTACTTGTCTGAAGATGCTGCGACTTGTAGCTGAAATAAATTATTAGATGAAGCAAATTTAAAGTTGTTTCCTTCATTTATTCACTATATATATATATATATATATATATATATATATATATATTCGACGTTTATGTCTCATCAGTGTGGCTAGACTTAACAGTTTGTAAACAACAGACGAGTAATGCCATATACATATATATATATATATATATATATATGTATGTGTGTGTGTGTGTGTGTGTGTGTGTGTTAATACGCTTGTCTGTGATGACGTATCTACCTAACAACGTATCTATCGTTCGCGTGTGTCACACATCCAGTTGTAAGTACAAACGCGGTGTCAGCTTCTTTTGTGAAAATAAACGTTTTAACAGTTTAAGAGTGTAAGAAGAGAAAGATTGATATCGTAAAAAAAAAAACAGAAGAAGATGGAGGGAGAAGGAGGAGGGAGAAAGTGAGAAGGTGGGGGGGGGGATGAAGAGGACAGTGAAAGAGAAGATGGAGAGGAAAGGATGAAGAAATGAAACTTTAAACTGTCAACATGGACGAAAGTAGAAGAATTAAAAGTCATCACTTCTTGCAAATTACCCGATGCAACAACATTTGTTACCCCATAAAAAAGTAAAGTCGTCGGGGCGGCCTATTGTCGGTATCAGCCATAGAGCGAGGGAGTCTATCCCCTTTTCACTAGCGCTAGACCAAGGAGATTATTTTTAGCATCTGAGGTGGAGCGCCACACCTACCATCAGCTCCTTACTTTACCGCATAGACCCCTGTGCTACTCATACGCTGAATTGGCGAAGGCCGGTATAGAACTAGGAACCTTGTGGTTTCTAGCCGAACACTCTACCGACTGAGCTAACCCGGCCCTTAAGTCGCTTACAGCACCTGGTATTCCCAAGCGGTCACCCATCCAAGTACTGACCAGGCTCTACGTTGCTTAACTTCGGTGATCGGACGAGAACTGGTGTTCTCAGCGTGATATGGCCGTAAGCTGTTACCCCATAGTATGTGTTATTAATTCTTAATTGTTTATACTGTAAAAGTATTGAAAATGCCCATTATTACTGTAAATCCTCGAGTATAGTCCGCACTTGAGTATAATACGCAGGGGAATTTTAGAGGGCTATAACTCTGAAAAACCTAAACCTTGTGTATAATACGCACCTCTTCTCTAATTTGAGCCAATGAGGTCTATATAACGTCCTTGGTTTGTAAAAATGTATACGGTGACGTCCATTATTATTAAGTTTTATCTTTTTAGCAATGAGTTTTGCCTGTAGCCTCAAATGTACTGTATTAATGGCTATTCCACTAAGTCTTCTTTCCTCTACCCATTCAAACAAAAAAAATTCAAGCTCAGGATGTCTGTCATTGCCGGACAGCAAATAGAGACTCGGACATTGCTTAGAAAATATTTTTCATTTTTAACCTCGTATATAGTACGCACTAGGGATTTTGATCTTTAAATTTTGGGGAAAAAGTGCGGATTATACTCGAAGATTTACGGTATATTCAAACTTTGGATAACACTATACAACACAAATTTTGTTCCTGGAAAGTATGAGTTGTGTGTTGTGTTTGGCATCCATCAGTCTACGAGATACATTGGAATAGTATCCAAATTTTTATTTGGAACTACGTTGCCTGGGTGGGTTCATATGGAGGATGAGCTGTTGCCCAAGCAGCAAATCCCCCCACTCCACACTTGCCGCTATGATCCAAAGGAGAGGTAAGGGACCAGTGCAGTTTGGCAGCGGTAGTGTCGCAGGAGTTGCTGGGTAGCCCTGGATTTCAGCATCACACCACCTTAGCTGATTTGTTTTCGGGGTTTACTCCCCTAGCCTTTTCTTTGGGATAGAGCATCTAGGCAGCGGAGGTTTTGTGTCGGACTTTTCATTGATTTAGATGAGTTGCCGACCAAGGCCAAGGAGCCCCTTCTAACCCATTCCTAGTACTGTCGGTGTCGGTGTTCATTAGGTACCACCAAAATACGTCACGTGATCAGTTTAGGCCATATTGAAGGAAGAAACGTAAATATTTTAAATCTCGCAAAAAAGTAATAACGAACACGAAGAGTTGTTACAAAGAAAAACAGTTAATTAAAAGATTAAATTATCCGACTGGGGAAAAATTACTCGCCGTTATGTTGAAAAATAAGTAAAACAGTCCGTTTTTTTACGACACGGTCACTTTCTTTATTGATATCTTTTTAGCTGAATTCTGTATTCATGGTCCTTTTACTAAAAAAACTCTGGCATTGAAACTTATAAAAATCTTCTGATATAATTATTCAGACTCTTATCTTTATAGAAAAAAAGAAGTAAAACTCGTTTTTTGTCCGGTTCATTTTTTTCATATTTTATAAAATAAAATAGGTAGACCTCGTAAAAAATATTTCCCCTAAAATATTTTATGAAAAAACTATTTCAGACATATTTTCATCCAAAGGTAAGTAATTATGGAAATTTTCGTGAAAATCAGACCATTAATTTATTTTTCATAGAATTTTAAAAAAGCCTCTCGTCATAACTTGTTTTTGGCTACGTTAAATTTCAATTGATTTAACGTTACAAAAGTGTAAACATTGTTTTTCGTTTATAATTTTCGTTATTTCCGTAAGCTGAAAATTAAAAAAAATCATTATGAGTTTATTCAATGTTTCTTCTTTCGAATGGGCAAAAAAAAATTCAAGATAATATTAACCTTTAGGCAAGTTTAATTGTGTTTTTTACTTTAAATATACGCTCCTACATTTGGGGCGCTGGTGGTTGTCGTCAGTGATGTAATCTGCAAGGTTCATTGGGAAGTTTCGGGTCTTTCAAACATCAGACTTCCTTCGCCTTGCTGACCCTATCAGAGGTGATCAAAGCTCTGGTACAACCACCAACAATAGACGCTAAAGACGTTTGACTGAAAGACGTTTGACTTTTTTTTTTGGACGGTTGTAGAACTCTAATCCCGCTCATCTGATTGGTTGTTGCTAACAACCAATCAAATGCGCGGTACCTTGTATTTAAATGGGATACGTGGACAGTAACACTTTTCTCCGCACGGATTACGAGTTTTAGGTACTTTTGCTCTCCTCGTATCCATATCGTTCTGCTGCGTAACTGACAAGGATCTTAGATGTTGTTAAGATACGTTTATCCACCGATCCAGAATTTCACAAATGTCCCTGTAAACTCGTGCCAAGCCTTACTGTCCACGGCTGCTGGCCATTTGATTTTTTTAATGTACTGGTTGTGTGGTTGAATATAGGGGGGGGGGTAAATTTCACAGGGAAAATTGGTGGTACCTAGTGTTCATGCTTGTTCTTTGCGTATTTGCAAAGAATTTATGTGTAATTGCTTATGTTGTAAAAGTATTGAAAATAGCCATTATTCCATTCAAACTTTGTTTTGGTTCTCTGGATAACACTATGCAACAAACATTTATTCCTTGATAGTAAGTATTTACAGACATCCCACCATGTCAATCAAATACAGGGATCATTATAGTGGGGAACCACGCACAAAACGAAGATCATGCGTGGCAAGTGCTTAAAAATTGCATGAATCTCCTCGACAATCCTCTTTTGAGGCGCCTCAGGCACGACAATATACCCAGCCCTACCCCTTAACTTTTCAGCTCTTTACTTTCCAACCCGTCCTTCGGGTCGGGGGTCCAGTGAGCTTCGGTCGCTGGATCGGTCGGGTTAAATTAACAGTGTCGATCCCAGGGGGCTATCCCCCAGGCAATACCTGCCCCCTTGACTTAAAGGGGCAGGGATGGGTTTATTGCCCAGCGCCTGAGGCGCCCCCTTGAGGGGGAATGCTGACCGGATCGACGCATTTTTGTGCCTACCACCCATGAGCTTCGGCTTGTGGGTGGGCCCACATAAAAATGTCCTTGTGTCAAGCCTTCATACGTGGGATTAGCGGCAAATATCCCCTGCCCCTTTACTTTTGTACCCTGGATAACACTATGTAACGAAAATTTGTTGCTGGATAGTATGTGATATATCTGAATTGCTTATGTTGTAAAAGTATTGAATATTCATTCCCTTCAAACTTTGCTTTTACGCCCCGGGTAAAACTAGGCAACAAAAATTGTGGACACCTACACATGGACACACAGGTGTTGACCGACCAGCAAAAACTTACATATATATATATTTCCAACCCCTCTGCACGAGCAGGATGTGACACAAGGTCAATTTCTTAAGCGGAGTTCAACAGGTTTGAATTCAGAGTTTTCCTTCTCCTAAACTGGTTACCTAGCCATGGTTAAAGAACCCAGTCTGCCCTGCTATTTACCCATAGCTGGAGGGAGAGTAGGATTCA
>CM042164.1:65581342-65591342 GCA_023376005.1 Doryteuthis pealeii
AAAAAAAAAAAAGAAAAGAAAAAAATTAGACTATGTCAACTGCTACCTGATTGTAGATGTAATTAAGATAAATGTTACAGGTGAAATAGAAGTAATTAGTCAATGCATCGTGTAATTTTATTGACTATCGTATTATTTCTTCTTCTAACCTGTAAATCTACATGCCTTACGTTGTTTTGTATGTATAGCTGCTCAAAATTTTGTTGTATGTGCTAAAATCAGATTGTTCATGAGTAATTACTTTCTGATGATGGGTTCACGTGTGCGTTGTCGACGTGGACATGCGAGCGTAGGTGTTTGAGTGTTAGTGTGGAGGGAGTACTTGTCTGCCCGTGAGATATGAATTGTCGACAATTAACGAAGAATTCACGATTACAGTTTTAGCAGATATTTTGGGTGTGCCCCTCTTTCGCTTTGAATTTCCAGAATAAATCTCTTTCTTTCATTCTCTCTTTCTGTCTTTTTCTTTTTCGTTGTTCCATTTTCCTGCAATTTTCCAATTTTCTTTCTTTCTTTCTTTCTTTCTTTCATTTGTTTTTTAATTTCTTTCTCTCTTTCTTTCTTTCTTTCTTTCTTTCTTTTAGATATCCCCTAATTTTGCTATGTTTTTCATTGTTTTTTGTGTTACTTCTTTCTTTCTTTCTTTTTCATTCTTTCAATTGCTATTTTCTTCCTATTTCGTTTTATATTCTTTAATATTGTCCTGATTTTCAATAGTTTTCTTTCTTTCTTTCTTTCTTTCTTCTTTTCTTTCTTTCTTTTTCTGTCTGTCTGTCTGTCTTCTCTGTCACCTACATATCAATGATTTTCTTCCTTCGTTTCTTTCTTTTTTCTTTTCTTTCTTTCTTTCCCTTTATTTTCAATGTCTTTCTTTCTTCTTTCTTTTTTCTTTTTTTACATTCTCTCTCTCTCTCTCTCTCTCTCTCTCTCTCTCTCTCTCTCTCTCTCTCTCTCTCTCTCTTTCTTTCTTTCGTTCTTTCTTTCCTGTCACCAGCTTCCTTGCAATATTTCTTTCTGTTCCTCTTTCATTTCCCCCTCCCTAACGTTTCTAATTTTATCCTCACTCTTTCTTTCGTTTTTGCCATTCCTGTAATTACCAGAAATATTCTCTCTGGAAACGGTATCTTCCAAACAAGACCTGATCATTAAAACAAAAGTGACGTGGGCGTCCGTGGCCCGGTGCCGGGCACACTTCTCAGCATAATTGCTTTAATAGACAAAACCAACTTACGTTCATTCATCACAGCGCATTTTAGTACTAACACAATCAAGGATATTACGAGACTGGGTCAAAAAGTAATGCCATTTTGTTTAGTACAGGTATGGTTACCAACACAGGAATATGTATCATACATAAAAATGAAGTTGGTCCTCTGTGGATCATATCCCTACTTCTCCACAGTCATCGTTTCTCTCAATAGTAATTTTCCACCTTGGAATGAGAGCATGTATCCCTGCCTTGTAAAATTCGGCTGACTGTTCTTTGAGCCACTTCCTCGTCACTGGAACAATCTTTGCTTCTCTTCGGCCCAATGAAAAAGGGTTTGAGAGGCAAACATTATTCCAGGGACGAAGAAGAATTAGAATATACCAACTGCACCTCTGCAGAAGAGGAACCCCCCTCCCCTCGATGGGATCATTTCTTGGCCTTGGGTGGCGACCTGTGATACTTAAGGATGGAATCCTGGTGACTGAGCATTCCATGACGTACAACATTCCACTTTGGCCCTTATTTAGGCTAGACGGACGGTCTAATCAATCGGCTGGTTAAGTCAAGCCCTAGCACCTATATGATTGTCCCAACCCTATTGCCCTTATGCCAATCCGTAGCCCTTCTTATCATATATGTGCTAGAAGGCGGTGGCAGATGTTCTTATTATACTGAGTATGACGTTAAACTACATCTAATGGTGAGGTTCCAATTCCGGAGCTCTGGGGAATGTGGAGTACCCCTTTATCGTCATTACTTCCAGGCCCACTCTAACCCGGAGTGGTTAGTACCTGTTAAGGACCGATCTATGGGTTAAATAGAAAAAATGATTTTTTTTAAATGTGTTAAAATTGTTTAATAAAGAGAATGTTCAATACCCATCAAGAATGAATAAAACAAAACGTCTTCGGCATAAAATAACCCAATACAGATTGAAATGCCGTAAATACTAACCAACCAACCAACCAACAACTAACCAGCCAACCAGACAACCCTCTTGAAGCACCCACCACGCTGGTCTTCCAATTCATTGGATAATTTGATTAACATATTGCTTAATCTACAATGTAATTTGAATGTAATATAAACGGATTGAGGAGAATGTCCAAGTAGACTAATCGTTGCAGGAATGTGCGTTCCAATGAATACAGGGCACGTTCCCCCAACCCCCCAAGTTAGGGGAATGGGGGCGATCTACGGCGTTTTAATGTAAAACATTAAAGAAATCGAATCAAAGGAAACAGCAGTCACCCTACACCCTGGAGAGCCGCAAAGCTCGAAAGCCCACCTCGAATCTACAGGCAAAAATAAACACCCTGATAAACAGGCCAATTTATAAATACGTATTTCAACTCGGTTGCCATACCATCTTGTCGACGGTGCTTAGAATATGCTGACTGTATCCCTGCAGCGGGATAAGACCCCCCCCCCACACCAAAAGAGATGCGTGGTATAATGGTTAGAGTCGTAGGAAATGGACTCGGTGACCCGTCTTGTCGATGGGGATTAGAATATGCTGATTGTATCCCTGCAGTTGGTTGGATTTTACGGCATGTCAACCCTTGTTGGATTATTTTATGCTGAAGTCGTTTTGTTTTATTATATTCTTGTTGGGTATTCAATTTTTTTTCAAACTCAATTTTTTTATAATTTCATTTTTGTAAACTCATTTTTTTACTATTTAACCAATAGATGAGACCCTAACATACTTAATTAAATTAAAAAAAATGAATACGACCGGAGAATAAAAACAACAGCAACAACATTAAAATGATTTTGCTAAAATTTGCAATTAAGTAAAAAACTGACACTGACACGTGTTATGTATAAGCCAGCTTTTAGCTGCTGAAAATTAACCTACGAATACGTTCATCTACCGTTTACACTCTCTAATCTCTCTCTTTACATTCACAGAGAAAACTAACATATATAAAGAGTAGGTAATCAAGTTATATATAGAGAGGGAGAAAGAGACAAGCAGAATGTGAAGTACACTACTCCGAGTCAAGGTATACCTTGGAGAAATAGCAATGAATGGGTACTCTATGCTTCAGAATTGGAATTTCACCATTAGATGCAGTTTAACGTCATACCCAAGACACTAAGACCCTCAGCCACCACCTTCTAGCATATCCCATACAATGGGATAACCGCCACCCCCCAAAAAACATAAGATGTCCTGAGTATAACACTAAACTGCATCGGGTGGTGAGGCTCCAGTTCTGAAGATGTTTTGTTTTGTTTTACGGATTATCAACCCTGTGGGTTATTTAATGCATTTTTGTATATATTTTTGTATAGGAATAAAAAAAGTAAAGTCGGGGTGGCCTAAAGTCGGTATCAGCCAATCAGCGAGGGATTATATCCCCTTTTCACTAGCGCTAGACCAAGGAGATTGTTTTGCCTCTGAGGTGGAGCGCCACACCTACCATTATAGGGGTGGCCCAAAGTCGGTATCAGCCAATTAGCGATGGAGTCTATTCCCTTTTCACTAGCGCTAGACCAAGGAGATTGTTTTTGCGTCTTAGGTGGAGCGCCACACCTACCATCAGCTCCTTACTTTACCGTACAGATCCCTGTGCTACTCATACGCTGAGTTGGCGAGGGCCGGTATCGAACCAAGAACCTTATGGTCTAGTTTATAGGTAATTAGATTGTTTTTAAACAAATTATTAGAGTGTGAGAAAACATTTGGTAATCAATTTTGCATTGCATGTATATTTTTGCAGAACTTATGTTTTATCTAACCCATAGATATGACCTTAACTTTTACAACCACTCCTGGTCAGAGTGGACTTGGGAGTAATGTTGATGAAGGGGTACTCCACACTCTCCAGAGACCCACATTTGGAATTTCACCATTAGATGCAGTTTAATGTCATACCCAAGACACTAAGACCCTCAGCCACCACCTTCTAGCATATATATATTATATATATATTTACCAACCCCTCCGCACGAGCAGGATGCGACACAAGGTCAATTTCTTAAGCGGAGTTCAGCAGGTTTGAATTCAGAGTTTTCCTTCTCCTAGACCGGTTGCCTAACCAAGGTTAAAGAACCCAGTCTGCCCTACTATTTACCCATAGCTGGAGGGAGAGTAGGATTCATACCTTTCCCAAGGATATTAGTGCTAAATGAAATGCAATTACCACGTTCAGGATTTGAACTCGGGGCGACGAGTTCATTCCATGACTTTAACCATTACACCACGCGCTTCCTTCTAGCATATATATGATAAAAAAGGTTCCAGGTTTAATAAAGGCAATAGGATCGAGACAATCATATAGATGCTAGCGCTTGACGTGAACAGCCGATTGATCGAGGGGACCTCTCTGACCGCCCGTCAAGCCTAAATGAGGGCCTAAGTGAAGTGTTGCATGTCATGGACTGCTCAGCCACGCAGATTCCTTCCTTAAGCATCACGGGTCACCACTCATGACCAAGAGGTGGCCCCATTTTGGGGGATTTTACCACTCAGCAGAGGTGTGTGTTCTTCTGTCCAGCCGATAGGGGGGTGTGGGTTAGTTAGTTACCATTAGAAATTACTAAGATTAGTACTTTACTCGGGATGTTGTACAAAATGGATGTTTATTGTGGGTGTAGTGATGTCGACGTTACAAAGTTTCGGTCTGTTAGACCTTCTTCAGGACGTTGGATTGAGTTCTTTTGTTTCAACGGTGAACAGTATGAAATTGTGCACCGTTGAATACAAAACTCAATCCAACGTCCCAAAGAAGGTCTAACAGACCGAAACTTTATAACGTCGGACATCAACTACCAGTACACAATGTGGTCTGTGTTTGATATCTACTTCCTTCTGTTTATTCATACCTATCTAATGTCTTGTTGATTTCTCTCTTCTTTCTTTCTCTCATCTCTCCTCTCTCTCTCTTCGTCGTCTATATATATATATAATTATATATATATATATATATAGTAAATGAAGGTAAAAGTATAAAGTAGCCGCAGGGTGGCCTAAATGTCGGGTATCCAGCCTAAGACGGCAAGGCGAGCTCAATTCCTTTTTCTTCACACGCTTACACCCTATCATCAGCTCCGTCACTTTACCAAACAGTTTGTAGATCGCCTGGTGGCTATTCATATGTGATCCGGGCGGCTGGATGGGCGAAAGAGGCGGAGGTATAGAACCAGGAACCTTGGTGGGTTCTCGTAGGCGGTGATCGCCTCTTATATACGCTGAGGCAAGAACCTAGTATACGAGGTGATATAAGGTGTTTTTCAGAAGCGTTATTCGTCCTCTATCTAGTCTATCTGTATTCTAGTCTATCTAATATATCAACAGGAGTAACGGTGGTCATCGGGATCGTGTTTAATATACTAATGCTATCTATCTAGGTCTACTATCTATTCTATCTTTACAAGCTGACAATTATTCATATTTATCAATGTCTATCTATGGTCTGGTCTATATATGCACAAACGTTTAATATCTATCTTTCTAGTCTTAGTCTGTATATCTATTCCTATTACACGAGTTTTTTGGCGTGGTTGTGCCAAATATTCGTCTCTATCGGAAGTCTAGGCATCTGGATGTACTATTGTTGTGTCTCTATTTAGGAGTGCGTGCGGCGCATGAGTGAGGGACCAGAACGGGGAAGCTACGGTGGTTAGCGAGTTCGCTATGGTCAGGGTGCTGTCACGTTGTGATTTGAATATGATCTTAGTTGCGGGTCTTTAACGGCTAGTCATGTGTTACGTGAGACTAGATGCTGTATTCTGGAGTAGACAGAACATGTGTCAGTTCGAGAAGTTCGTCGAGATGTCAGCTCTGATTTCTATCATATTACAGATCGCGGCATGGTTTAGATGCTCTTATTTCATGAGATTCGCTGAATCGTGAGTGAGAGTAATCAAGGTTCTTATGGCTAGCCTGAGGGTGCGCGGGAGGGCTAGAAGGGGCTGCTTGTTGTGGTTAGTGTATGTAGTGTGTAAGATTGTAGGTGGGCGTCGCTGGAGTGGCATACGAGGAGCGAGTTCGTTATGGGTAGTGGGTGCCGCGTGTAGTAATCGGTGAGTGCAGAATATTATGTACTGATCATATGTATCGATCTATGGAATTTCGATTTCGATTAGGTGCTGATCACACGATGCGAGCGAGGCAGTGTGTATGTGTGTGCGGAGACTCCGGTGAGGAGCGTGATTGTTATGGAGTTCAGATACAATCTATCTGAGTGACTCTTCTGGTGACCCACATGTGGCAGTAGGTGGCGTAGGGTACAGGTTAGGTCGTGGGAGTCTGACTACTGGTAGATTCGGTGCAGAGGGGGGCTGCTCGCACTGATGATATTGATATCTATGGTCAGTTATAGAGTGATGTATCTGATTATTCCGGGTGATTAGTATTCGGACTGACTCGTGTGAGGTGGGTTCGACTCTCATTGTTGCCTAACCGGGCTCGTTGAGGGCTGTATGCCTTTCATGGCACAGTTTAGCGGAGACTGGTTGCAGTTTAGGATGTCAGGGTCTGGAGTCTGTTGTGGTATTGCTCGGGCTAACTGTGTGTGGCGTTTCAGGATTGGCTATGCTCAGCATGGTAGACTAGACTGATCTGTGAGGTAGTGAGGTCATCGATGTCTGCGCGTGGTTGATATTGGGCTGTAGAGTGGGTCGTAAGATCTTATCTATGTATTGCCTCTCTATCATATCGGTATCGATTCGATATCTATAGCAGACTTTCATTTCTATCTATTATAATCTCACAACCTGTTGTTATGATAGAGAGTATGGAGGAGTGTAGGCGCATGGCTGCTTGTCTCGAGTTCTAGTTCACAGACAGTTTTCTTTCTATGTCTATCATCGTAATCTATCTATCACAAAGCTATCCTATCTATCACATAGACCTTTTCATATTAATCTATTTATCTATGTCATATCTACTATCTATCTAATCTATCTATTCAAGAACCTTTTTCAATATCCTATCACATCCTTTCATGACTATTATCTATCCTATCTATCTATCACACCTTTCATTTCTATCTATCTATCTATCTATCTATCACATATCTATTTTCATATCTATCACATTTTCATATCTATTATCTATCTATATATCTATCTACCACCACGTTATCTATCTATATATCACAATGTTATTATATCTACCTATCTATATATCACAACCTTTTCACATCTATCTATCTATCTATCTATGCTCGCGTCTGTTTGTGTTTGTGATGGGAACGTTTGCAGCAGCAGTTGGTCACGTGCTTTTATTTCATCTGAATGAATCGGCCGTCGCGATTTTTTTGCGGGAAGAGAAACGCCAAGAGAAACGCTAAGATAAAAAAAAAAAGAAAGAAAGAAAGAAAGAAAGAAACATGCCACGAAGCTACGCAAGAAATGTTTGTCGGGCAAGCGATACGTGATTTTTGCGTAGGTAGGTTGGTAGGTAAGCAAAAACAGATAGGTAGGTAAAATCATAAAGGTAGGCTGTTCAGTTTTTGTAGAGGTAGGCGCGAAATGTTATTTTTACATACAAATTCCTCCGTTCAGTCAGTCATAGCTGATGGAGGCTGAGCTCTGATATGACGTCATCAGTGTTTGTACCACGTTTCTCTTCATGTGCTTATTACAAAACATACACATAAGCTTGCTTTGTCTGGCACAGGGCACCCAGTGAGGATCGAACTCCTAACGATTGATCTGCGAGATGTCCTTGCAAACAATGATGTCTCTCACAGTTCTTTACTAAGCTTGGGTTAGTATTAGATTTTTCTTCTTACACATATATTTGGTTTGTCTGGAAAAGGGCACCTTAAAACTTGGTACTTGTATTTTGAAAAAAATTAATGAATGGAACGTTATTTTTTTTCAGAATACAAAGTGTGTCAAAAAGTACCAAAAATCTCGATATTTTTTGACACACCTGTATATATATATATATATATATATATATATATATATATATATATATATATATATATATATATATATATATATATATATATATTAATATATATATTTATGTTACATGCATGGGCTGGAGAGAATGTGCACCGTTTCGGTTTAAAAAGTCATATACTGTGAGGACATGTTGTTGCTTTTTAAAACCGTATCCAATTTTCTGATACCCATGCATTTGTAAACTGCCTTTGTAAATTTAATATATATATATAATATATATATATATATATATATATATTAAATAAACAACTTGTTTTAAAAACGCTTGCTTTTATTTCTTCAAAAATTTGCTGTGCGCGAAGTGAAATGCCATGGCTTCGTTCAGAATTTGAACTTAGATCGCCGTGTCCATTTCCTAAGACGGTAGCAGAGCGCCTCCGTTAAAACATGAATATGTAGCAATCCAAAAATTATAAGCTATTTTTGGCACCACACCTCTGAATTTGGGGGAAATTCCCTGCAGTCAACATGATGTAATATTACAATGCTACCTAGGCATGTGTGTGTGTGGGGGGCGGTGACTGAATAATGAATCTTACTATAATATTTGGCATTCAAAATATAGTAGTTTGATCTTCAATAAACTCTAACAGATACTAAAAGTCGTTGGGGTGGCCAGACAGCGAGGGAGTCCATCCCCTTTTCACTAACACTAGACCAAGAAGATTATTTTTGCATCTGACGTGGAGCGCCACACCTAGCATCAGATCCTTACTTTACCGCACAGATCCCTGTGATAATCATACGCTGAGTTGGCGAGGGTCGGTATCGAACCAAGAATCTTGCGTTTCCCAGGAAAGTGCTCTACTAACTGAGCTAATACTACAGTAAAAAAGAATGTCGTTCTCCTTAACTGGTAGCCTAACTGTTGTGGGATTTTAAGGGGTCAAAATAAGACAAACACGACGGGTAACAAAATAGACAAATGTATTTAACAAAAGAGTAGAAATTTACAGCAAAGAAAGTGGAGATTGCGTCCGACCAATATAGTTACGAGCTGATTAGCATTTGCTTCCGTCAAGCCACAATTGTTCCTATTACTTATAGTAGCCGTCGGCGCATTCCATTATTGTCCATAGGTTATATCACCTATAACACTAACCAAGGCTAAAAAAACCCAGTCTATCCTACTATTTATTTACATAGATTTACCAAACCCCTCCACCTGAGCAGGATGTGACACAAGGTCGACTTCTTAAACGGAGTTTAACAGATTTGAATTTAGAATTTTCCTTCTCCTAGACTGGTTGCCTAACCAAGGTTAAAGAGCCCAGCTCGTCCTACTATTTACCTCCTCCGATCAATCGGCTGGTCATGTCAAACCCAAGCATTTATATGATTGCCCCAACCCTATTGCCCTTATGGCAAGCCCAACCTTTTTTATCACATATATGCTAGAAAGCGGTGGCTGAGTGCCAACGTGGGTGTTGCATGTATATGAAATGGATTTCCTTTTATCATGAAAACTTGATGCGACAAAGATGGTCTATGCATATAAATATTTACCCCCTCACACTCACGAGTAGGATGTAACACAAGGTCAATTGCTTAAGCGGATTTTAACAGGTTTAAATTCAGAGTGTTCCTTCTCCTAGACTGGTTGCCTAACCAATGTTAAAGAGCCCGGCTAGCCCAACTATAGATACTTCGAAATTGATCAGACATTGGACACTATTTTATTTTATTTTATACGCATTGTAATTGCCTTCAAAACATATATATATATATATATGAAAACTCCGGTCAGAGTAGATCAGGGTTGTATGGCAATGAAAGGTTACTCCACATTTCTCTGATATTCAGTACTGGATTCTTAACGCCAATGCAGTTTAGTATAGTGTGTTGTGTGTGTGTGTGTGT
>CM042164.1:65598842-65602097 GCA_023376005.1 Doryteuthis pealeii
CCCGAGTGTAGGTAGCTCACAAAATGTCTAGCCACACCGAAGAGACTTGATAAGTCTGTGGATGACTATATATATATATATGTGTGTGTATGTGAGTATGTGTGTGTGTGTTGTGTGTAAAGAGAATGACTTACCAGTAAAAATATTGGGGTGGTCTCAATATTTGGTTAGTATAAGTCTTACTCGGATAAGTCAGCGTTATAAACAAATATAAAGTGCTCAGTACGTGAGTAGAGCGGATTTAGTATCATAATGTGTACATAAATAACCTACTCGAGTTTCACCATAAGGATCTTCAGGGTTAAATCCACTGAATTAACCAAGATATTGATTAATTACAGTTAAGTGCAGGATTTCATGTTGTAGTTGAAGATAAGCACACACACACACACACACACACACACATATATATATATATATATATATATATATATATAGATAGATAGATAGATTAGTGTTTGTTTTTGTAAAGACTTACAAGACCTCCACTTATGGCATTAGCTAGTTATTTGATCCAAGTGCTCTCCTGCATCCGTTCCAATATACAACCCCTCTCAGCTTTTAAGACCAACGGAGGCAAAATATTAATTGAATGTAATTGTTTGTGTTTGTTATTCACTGTTTCCTTAATTTTTCCTCTCTCTCTCTCTCTCGCACACACACACACACACACATACATATATATATATACGCCACGTGGTATATATATATATATATATATATATATATATATATATATGGGACGCACGTGGTGTAATGGTTAAAGTCATGGGAAATGGACTCGGAACCTTGCGATTTCAAGGCGGATGCTCTACC
The DNA here is from genome assembly GCA_023376005.1 of Doryteuthis pealeii. Taxonomy (NCBI): domain Eukaryota; kingdom Metazoa; phylum Mollusca; class Cephalopoda; order Myopsida; family Loliginidae; genus Doryteuthis; species Doryteuthis pealeii. Next base: position 65,599,659 of record CM042164.1, read on the forward strand.
GACGGAGCTAAACTGGACCCGTATATGTATAGTAGTATCAAAAAGATAGCTAAACAAATTAGGAAAGTCGGCAGATTTTAATAGATGATGAAATAGAAAGAGAAGGATTTCTCGATCGGGATGAAAGGGTTAGTTTTTTTTAATGACCATAATAAAAAAGAAGTCTTGAGACAAGTGTATATTGAAAAGTTCTTGACCTGACCAAGAATCAGAACCAGAAAACCCACATGTTTTACTGCATATTTAATGCGCTGTTCAACACATAGTTCCTAAATGAATAATTTATTAGTTTTAACGGCATTTCAACCCGTCTAGGGTTATCTTATGCCTAGAGATTAAGGAATCGCGTTCATTGTATGTTCATATTTACTTTAAAGCCCCCCTCTCGATCTATTTGAACCATAGATAGGACCCTAACACGTACTACCGGGTCTTAGTAGACATGGGAGTAATGGCAATGAAGGGATACTCCACACTCCCCAGATGTATGGAACTGGAATCTCACCATCAGATTCAGTTCAGTGTAATGACCAGAACATCGTTTTTAGAGGGGAGTACCCGTGGTGTGTCGACATCGTAGTAAGCCAGAGATGCTGATAAGTACGCGTCCTGCGTCACTGACGCATAAAACTCTAAAAGGACACAGAAAAATCGTATCCGTGCGTCAAGACATTTGGCGCAAGAAATTTGCTAACAGCCAAAATAATCTAATAATAGTGAGATGAATATACGGAATTAAACAAAAAAGAGTCCTTTCATATCTATCTATCTATCTATCTATCTATCTCAGTCTGCATATGTATGTATGTATGTATGTATGTATCTATCTATCTATCTATCTCAGTCTGCATGTGTATGTATGTATGTATGTATGTATCTATGACATATTTACATCAAACTTTGTGGATCTGCAGCGGATTTGATGAGTCATTTGAGGACTCATGAGAGGAAAGGTTCTGGTGGTGGGGTTATGGGATTGTGAAGGACGGCAGTGATCTGTAAAGATTATGCTATTGCTATCTATCTATCTATCCCAGTCTGTACATATGTATGTATGTATGTATGTATGTATCTATATATCTATCTGCATATCTATCTATCTCAGTCTGTACGTATGTTTTTTTTCTTCTCCCAACATTCCCAGCTAGCTGTTACATTTCAATATTTTCTTGGAAACGAATTACACTGTATGGGGTACAAGGTAGAAGCTAAACGGCTTTAGCTGTTCATAGATAAAACTCTGCAATTTATTAAGAAACTTTAGTTGGGACCCATCAAATTTCCTGGGGACTCATTCAAATCAAATATATGCGTCCCAGGACGCACTAAATTAAAAAGCTATCAGCATCACTGTAAGCGAGTTCGAAATCCAGTCGCACTATTGCGTTCACTTTCGGACCAATGCCCTTTGGAGTAACGGTCAAATCACGTTGAAAGTACCGGCTCTCGCAAGATCACCGAAGTTAAACAGCAATGAGCCCGTTCAATACTTATACGTGTGACCATTTAAGCAACAGCAGGTACTATAAGCAACCTGATTCAGCAGGTACTATAAGCAACCTGATTCAGCATTAAAATAAAACAACCAACCAACCAACTAATGCCCTTGGGAAGAAAACTAGGATTTCACCAAATACAGTTGGGGGAAGGGTTACCCTTCTGCAGGCGATACTAAAAAAGTAAAGCGAGGGAGTCAATCCCCTTTTCACTCGCGCTATCTCAAGAAGATTGTTCTAGAGTCTGAGGTTGTGCGCCATACCAACGCCCCTCACTTTATCGCACAGATCCATGTGCTAATTATACACTGAGTTTGCGAGGGCCGGTATCGAACCCGGAATCTTGTGGTTCCTAGGCGGACGCTCTACCGATTGAGCTAAACCGGCGATACAGTCGGTGTATTCTAAGCCTCGTTTAGTTTCTGGAGTTCCTTGAAGCCTCCCCCGCCAAAAAAAAAAAAATCAATAAAAAGAGCGTTCTCTATTGTTAGGAAGACCTAACAAAAATAGAGTTGATTAGTTTGATGGGAAACCCGGAAAAGGGTTTTCCGCCATGTTTCTTTTGGATTGGGTTTGGTTGTGTGTGTGAACGCAGCTTACCACATGTGTCAGTACGGTTGAGCTAGTTAAGTCACTTTTAGGGTAGAAACATTCTCTACCCTGGTTTAATAAAACCTCTGTTAATTTTCTAACAATCTGGTCTTGCATTATCATTTCAGTCTTCCGTATTTTATCTGTACGTAAAAACACAACACCTATTCAGTAATCTTTCGTACTATCTAACTTTTCTTCATTCTTCTACCTGTCTGTCTGTCTGTCCGTCTGTATGTTTGTTTGTATCTCCTATTTCCATTGAATTAAACTGCACTCATTACACCGTCATAACAGGAAGAAAAAAAAACAAAACAAAAAAAAACAAAAAACAAAAAAACAATCTCTCGTG
>CM042164.1:65602197-65604697 GCA_023376005.1 Doryteuthis pealeii
GGGAGATAGAGAAGAATGATTGGTGGAAGATAGAATAAGATAAGAATAAGAATAAGAAGAAGAAGAAGAAGAAGAAGAAGAAGAAGAAGAAGAAGAAGAAGAAGAAGAAGAAGAAAAAAGAAGAAGAAGAAGAAGAAGAAGAAGAAGAAGAAGAAGAAGAAGAAGAAGAATGATTGGTGGAAAGAAAAGAAGAAGAAGAAGAAGAAGAAGAAGAAGAAGAAGAAGAAGAAGAAGAAGAAGAGAAGAAGAAGAAGAAGAATGATTGGTGGAAAGAATAAGAATAAGAATAAGAATAAGAAGAAGAAGAAGAAGAAGAAGAAGAAGAAGAAGAAATTGTTTTCTAACAGTTATATGAAAAATAATAATACAAATAACTTGCACACAGTTATATGGTTTCAAGTATTCCTATCTAATAATAATAATTATATGGTTTCAAGTAATTATTTGTATCTAATAATAGTCATTTGTTAGCACATTCTATATGATTTCAAGTAACTAATAATAATCCTTTGTAAACAATTATAGCTTCAAGTAAATACATTGTCCAATACGAATATCTGGCATGATGTAACGCCATTGACCTTTACAATAGTTGGAACGTTAGTTTATTTGTTTTAATACTTTCCACAAGAGTTTTTTAAAAGATATTATTGGATTCATTGGTGGTAGGAAGAATATCTAGTTGCGTCGCCACCCACTAAGGACCAATACAAGCATTTGTATATCCGCGATACACTAACACTGAATAAACGGAAGGAAATACAAGATAATCTCATATATACACACATAAACATTTATTATCTATCAATTAATAATGGAGATGTATTTATGTCTGTATTTCTGTCTGTAACAAAAACACGTCATAGCTCTACGTCACAATATTCTTATGCTATATACACACAAAATTTGAGTAAGCAATTTTAAAAATTGTTTTTTACTCTCGTTCCTTTTTTTTTTTTTTTGCAGTAAAAGAAGTTAACTAAAAAGTTTACAAATAAATAAATACCTACGATTTTGTGTAAAATTGAATGTGCAAAATATTCAAAATAATCGTTTGATTATTACATGTACGCACCATTTTATTTGAGAGGGACGGGGCTCAGTTTTCATTTCAAATTGTTTTTGTTTTTTTACTCCTTTAATAAATATGATGATTTTGCTTACTTATGATACAAACACTCTGACATTGAATTTTTAACTCCCACCCTCTCAGGCAATATCTTTCAAAAATTATTTTTACATCGCCCGGAGCGTGTTTTTTTTATTTTGCTAGTATACATAATATAAATACTACAAGAACTACTGTAAAAAATATACAAATGTATCCCAACAGATAAATATGCACATGTTGTGCTATGAACAAGAGTTAAGTAGAAAGAGGTACAAAAACGAACAAAAGTTTACTTATAATTGACAAATAGAAAATTATGTGATGAAGCCATGCTGTATTTACTGTATGATACCCATTGTTGTATCCCGATATGTAGGATATACAGAAATGATAATAAAACAGAGAATATGTTAAGAATAAAAATATTTGTTCTATTTATTTTTCACTGGCAGGGAATACAGTGGATGGGTTTGGATTCGAGTTCTGGCTTGATGTTAGGATACACGTGTGTCTCCTACTTGGTTCTGGTCTACTCTCCAGTCTTTTTCCCCCTCTCTTCAGAGAGTCCGGTTCGAATCGTTAGGGGGAGATAACTCTCCCTAACACCCATGATATCTATTTGGATCTATTGGCTCACAGGAGGGACCCTAACAGGTAGTACCACTCCTAGACAAAGTGGACCTGGGAGTAATGGCAATAAAATACCAATACACACTCTCCAGAGCTTCAGAACTGGATCTTCACCACCAGGTGCACTTTATTGAAATAACTAAACAGCCCCTTTGTGGGGGTTATCCCTCTGCAGGGGGATACATTCTATGCCTCACCGGCAGGGCGTCATCACACGAGGGAGACTAAAGAACATCAACCGAAACTTTGTGATAAAAACAACAAAGATGAGGATAATAATCTATATATTAATACTCGTGTTCCTTAAAAGTAAGTCAGTTATCATCTTGCAACACCCTCTGGTTCAAAATGAGACCGTCCAAATCGTCCAAGATGAAATGTAATGTATATATTGATACTAGTGTTCTTTAAAAGTACGCCCGTTATCATCTTGCAATACCCTCTGGTTAAAAATGAGACCGTTCAAATAATCCAAGATATAAGTGTCGTCACCTCAACTAGATAATGGACCATTCCGTTTTTATTATAAAGAAACAAGGGGAAGAACAAGGGCATGATACACAGAAAAATATAAAAGAAAAAAGAAAGAAAGAAAGAGAGTAGGAGAAAGATAGATATATAGATAGATAAATAGATAGAGAGAGAGAGAGAGAGAGAGGGGGGGGAGAGCACGGAAGCGATAACGCTAATCTGTTTCAATTCTATCTAATTAATTCAACCTCTTTCTTTCTTTCTTTCTTTCTTTCTCTCTCTCTCCAC
>CM042164.1:65607197-65617197 GCA_023376005.1 Doryteuthis pealeii
TGTACGGTGATTGGTAAGTAAGGGATAATTCTATTTGGGATCATCGAAATCTCACTGTACAACCATACTGTATGCTCTTGTAGGTGTAAACATAGATACTCGTACAAGGATTTTTATAAATCCTTAAAAAGAGCTCAATGTATAATAATCAATAAATTAGATTAGATTATATACAGAACAATATTTAACTTTCAAAGAAAGAAAACTTAGCAAACCGTCATCCCGTTATAATTTTATTTCGACCAGAAACTAAAAAAAAAAAAAAAGAAGAAAAGATTCTAGCCTGATCAGACGGGTTTTGCAAATACAAGGAACCTAAAAATAAGTTTTCGTTTTTTTTTTTTTTTTTTTTTTTTTTTTGAGGTACCCTGTATTCTGAGATTCTTCTATTCAATTCTCCAGACGTGTCTGTTGAAACACATCACTGATTCCATCCCCCACTCTTGTAACCTAAAACCATTCCGTTGTCTTTTAAAAGACGCAAAGAATTCGTCACGAAAAGACATGACTGGCGCTCCAAGTACGCTGAACGCATTATACAATCTTATTATAATGGAGATTGTGTGTTTTTATGTCTGTAACCGAAACTATATTACTACTCAAGTCACATTTCCCTTAGTTATTAACGTCCCTTTCTCAATGAATTTATTTATATTTAAACCTGAATTATTAATAAAATTGCTTCACCTTTTTATTAGTGTTGTCCATATCTACATACAAATAACATGCAATTGTATTTATATATACAAAAAATAGCGGTTTGCAGTGTGAATGGGAAGGCTAATTTGCATATTGATATTAAAAATGTGATTTTATTAAATGTGTGCTTAGTATTATTGATTTCTAATTGTTTGGTTTTATTTTAATGAATATAAGCAAAAATCTCTTTAATGAATCTTAAATGAAATCCATTAACAAGAAAAAATAACTGTCATTTTATTCTTTATTTCCTAATTTAACTAAATTGTTAAATACGTAAAATTCAGCAATGAAAGACGGGTGTGATGGAAGAGTAAGTTTCATTTCTATTTTTCTATTATATCCCCACCCTGTTTCAAATCTTTTTATCTGCATTCTTATTAGACTTTCTAATTTAATACGATATTTCATTACATTAAAACTTAAATACTTGCACCCGGAGGGTGCATATATTTGCTAGTATAAATAACAAACAGTAAAATGTACTTTTAATTTGTATTGTATTAACTACAAATGACACACACTGCCCTGTTGGCTGGGACAGGGGAATACACCGACTACACCTCTGCAGAGAGGTAAGACACCCCCCCTCCAAAGTGGGTGGCGAGCCGTAATATCTGAGGAAAGGATCCTGGTGGCTAAGCAGTCCGTTACCCGATTACTTAAGTGGTCAAATGACTTGCAACACACCTTGGCCCTTACTCGGCTAGACGGACAGAAGGAGAGACCCGTTCCGACCAATCGGCTGTGCGTGTCAAGCCCTGGCACGTATTCTTTATAATGCTCTTGTGGCAAACCATAACTTTTTTTATCTTGTGGGTGCTAGATGGCAGTGGCTGAGGTTCAATACACATGAATTTATTTCTTCTAAATTGTTGATACTCATGAAGTTAATGAAAAATCTAACATAAAAATGCGATGATTAAGGATAGAATCCTGGTACATGAGCAGACCATGACATGCAACACTCCACTTTGGTCCTTACTTGGGCTAGATGAGCGGCCTCCTCCGATCATTCGGTTGGTCTCATCAAGCCATATCATCTATATGATTGTCCAGACTGTATTGTTTTTATGACAAACCCCAACCATTTTAAGTTATGTTTTCCTTAGAGTTTCATTTTTATTAAAAGTATTGATCCCAGTTGAGAAATTAAAAATATATACATTGGACTTCATTTCATATTCCACTAACATCTGTCCAGTTGACTATGGTAAAAATTTATGCCCCTGTATTCACAGTATACCCCATAGTTAAAGTTTACTTACACACACTTACAGACACACACACACACACACACACACAACACACACACTTCAAGTCATGACATTTAAGTTACTAGACACTTTGATACTAATATCTTATAGTTGTACTTATTACATTTAACTTATTGGTTAGGACATTCAGTCAAAACATAAAAGTGTTTCATTTTTGCGTTAATGCCCACAGAAAAGGCATGAATCCACACCTTCCTTCCTAAAAACTTTATTCTTTTAAAAACTTATAAATGAATTAACGTATTAAGTTATGTTTTCCTTAGAGTTTTCATTTCTATTAAAAGTATTAATCCCAGTTGAGAAATTAAAAATATATACATTAGGCTTTCATTTCATATTCCACTAACATCTGTCCGGTAGACTATGGTAAAAATTTACGCTCCTCAATTCACAGTAGAGTGTCTGCTTCCACATTGCAAATCACTAACGAACCCACTTTATATAGTAAAGTTGTTGCGTAGTGATTCAGTTCTATACTTTTTTATACACTCAAAATCTATAAAGTAATGATGTCCTTTAATAAAAAACAACAATTTATAAATGAATTAACGTGTTAAGTTATTTTTTTCTTAGAGTTTCACTTTTATTAAAAGTATTAATCTCAGTTGAGAAATTAAAAATATATACATTGGGCTTCATTTCATATTCCACTAACATCTATCCGGTAGACTATGGTACAAATTTACGCTCCTCAATTCACAGTCTACCCGAACGGTAGAATGTCTGCTTTCACATTGTAAGTCACTAAATCAACATTTACGTGTGAATACGCACAGAATGAATTTCGACAAGCGGTAAGGTCGGGTTCTTAGACCCAAGGAATGTTAATTGACATTCCCTCCCTCCCCCGCCCAAAAAACTCAAACAACAACAACAACAACTGCTACTGCTGCTGCTGCTGCGTATAACAAGGGAGTTTGAGGATGTACTTCCTCGGAAGACAGCAATTGAATAAAAAACAAACACTTTTAAGTATGCATAAACATGCGTGTGCACTTATTTGCTCCTCGTAGGTTACGATAGAATAAAGTCGTCGAGGCGGCCTGATGTCGGTATCAGCCAATCAGCGAGGGAGTCTATCCCCTTTTCACTAGCGCTAGACCAAGGAGATTGTTTTTGCATCTGAGACGGAGCGCCACACCTACCATCAGCTCCTTACTTTACCGCACAGATCCCTGTGCTACTCATAACGCTGAGTTGGCGAGGACCGGTATCGAACTAGGAATCTTGTGATTTCTAGCCGAACGCTCTACCGACTGAGCTAACCCGGCCCATACGATAGAATAATATTCATGAACTAGCAGGACCTGTGGATATATCACAGTATGATAATTTAATTATTAAAACGATTGATAGGTTTACTTTAGAGCTATTGCCATTAGTTCAATATATAAGTAAAGTAAAGTCATTGGGGTGGCCTAATGTCGGTATCAGCCAATTAGCGAGGGAGTCTATCCCCTTTTCACTAGCACTAGACCAAGGAGATTATTTTAGCGTCTGAGGTGGAGCGCCACACCAACCATCAGCTCCTCACTTTACCACCAAGATCCATGTGCTACTCATACACTGAGTTGGCGGGGGCCGGTATCGAACCAAAGAACCTTGTGATTCCTAGCCGAACACTCTACCGACTGAGCTAGACCGGCCCCTCTTCAATATGTATAAAAGTATAATAATCCTGATTTAACTTTCTCCCTCACTCTTTTTTTTCTTCAAAACGGAGTGCTCCATTATTTAACTGAGGGGACTACACTCATAAGAAATAAGAATTCGGCGGGTAAGCTCTACTAGATAATCAGGATTTTCATTTTTGCATTTCATCTTAGACGATTTGTACGGTCTCCTTTTAAACCAGAGGGTGTTGCAAGATGATAACGGTCGGAAGATTAAGGAACAAGCGTATTGATATATGGATGTAATAATACTTAAATCATTCAGAAATAAACGTGACTTCTTGATATTTCTTTACAACACATCGCCATGTCGGTGGGACTAAGAATATGCTGACTGTGTCCCTCTCTTCGGCCCCATGAAAGAGGGTTTGAGAGGCAAACATTATTCCAATGACGAAGCAGTGATATGTGTAGTGAAGAAATGGCTCAAAAGCACAGTCACCAGAATTTTACAGGGCAGGATTATGTTCTCATTTGAAGGTGGAACATTGCTATTGAGAGAAACAGTGACTATGTGGAGAAGTAGGGATGTGATCCACAGAGGATAAGCTTCATTTTGATGATGTTCCTATGTTGGTAATTATACCTGTCCTAAAAAATGGCATTACTTTTAGACTCATCACACACACACACACACACATATATATATATATATATATATATATATATAGATATAGAGAGAGATACATGTTTTGTGTTGGTAATTATCCCTGTCCTAAAGAAAATGTCATTTTTTTTGAGTATATATATATATATATATATATATATATATATATATATATATATATATATATAATAAAAAAGAAATGACATTTTCTTTAGGACAGGTATAATTACCAACACAGAAACATGTATCTCTCTCTATATCTCTCTCTTTCTCTCTCTCTCTCTCTCTCTCTCTCTCTATATATATATATATATATATATATATATATATATATAATGCCATTTTGTTTAGGACAGGTATAATTACCAACATAGAACATGTATCATGCATCAAAATGAATATATATATATATATACACACACACGCACACACACACACACACACACACACATATATATATATATATATATATATATAAATATATATATATATGTATATATATATATATATTTTATATATATTGAGAGAGAGAGAGAGAGAGAGAGAGAGAGAGAAGAGAGAGAGAGAGAGAGAGAGAGAGAGAGAGAGCGGAAAATGAACACAAAAGTGAGATGACAAAAAGTTTATATATGTATATATATATATATGTGTATATATATATATTGAGAGAGAGAGAGAGAGAGAGAGAGAGAGAGAGAGAGAGAGGTTATTCTTGACGTGGAGCAGTAGTAAAGTATAATTTAATGACAGGTGCTGAAGTTAGCGAGTGAGCTGTCATAGTCTCCCGGGAGGAAATGGAGAGAAAGCAGAAAAGGGGTGAAATGGGGGGGGGGAGACTAGGGAGGAGGGGGAGGAAGGAGGGGGAGGGGACCAATTCTTCGCGCCATTTCCAACCGAATCTATCCTTGCATAACTCATTGTGATATCGCCATATATTTTTTTTTTTTTTACATATCTGTCTCTATTAAAATCTTTCTTATCTTATCATACGTACGTACTTCTGAATATAGTTTCGAAGACAATCTTTTTTCTGCCACAAGGTGCACCATACAAGGATCGAACTCTCACAACGGCTTACTAGACCATTTCGCCATGTTGATATATATGGTGTGTCAAAAAAGTATCGAGTTTTTTTTTGTACTTTTTAACACGCCTTGTATTCTGAAAAAAATTAACGTCCCATTCATTGTTCATTTCTATCTTGGTAAATACAGTTTCAAACTTGGTACTTTTTTGACACACTTTATATGATTACCTTTTCAATTGATAATCATATATTAATACTCGTCTTCCCTTAAAAGTACGATCGTTATCATCTGGTTAAAAATGAAACCTTCCAAATCGTTCAAGATGGAATTCAAAAATGTAAATCCTGATTATCTGGTGTGGTTTATACGCTGAATTCTTAATTCTTATGAGTGTCGTCACCTCAGCTAAATAATGGACCATTTCGTTTTATTATAAAAAAGAAAGGGACGAAATAGGACATACTACACAGAAAAAATATAAGTAAAACAGTTCGTTTTTTTTTTCAACAGGGTTAATTTCTTTATTGATATTTTTAGCAGAATTCTGTATTCATGGTTTTTTACTAAAAAGCTCTTGCATTGAGACTTATAAAAATATTCTGATATAATTATTCAGACTCTTATCTTTATAGAAAAAAAGTAAAAATCTTTTTTTGTCGGTTCATTTTTTCATATTTCATGAAATAAAAATAGGGATGTAGACCTCGTAAAAAAGGTATTTCCCCCAATATATTTTTGAAAAAGACTATTTCAAACATATTTTCATTAAAAGGTAAGTAATTCTGGAAACTTTCGTGAAAATCGGACCATTAGTTTATTTTTCATAGAATTTTTTTAAAATCCTCTTGTCGTAACTTGTTTTTGGCTACGTTAAATTTCAATTGATTTACACGGTGCAAAATTATTAACATTGTTTTTCGTTCATAATTTTCATTATTTCCGTAAGCTGAAAAAAACTTTTAAATATCATCATGCTTTTTCTTTTGAATGGACAAAATTTTTCAAGATAATATTAATCTTTATGCAAGTTTCATTGTTAAATATGGCAGTGGGGGGGGGGGAGGGTTTAAATTTCACAGGGAAAATTGGTGGTACCTAATACACACTAACTGCCCATTATATATGTATAGAATACTGAATGGAAATGTAATTCAGTCTATTACCTATTCTATATCGAGAAAAAAAAACACACTTCACAACAAGAAAGGCTCCTTTCACCCGACAAGATAATAAATAAAAGTACGAGAAATCCCGAGGGTAATCATCAGAAATATGTTACCAGTGACGGCTGATATCAAATAGGGGAGGGGCTGAAGACAGAAGAAAAGCCCCAGGGGTACACCTCTCACTTACTCACACACACACTCTCTCTCTCTCTCTCTCTCTCTCTCTCTCTCTCACTCATTCTCTCTCTCTTCGCTCACTCATTCTCTCTCTCACTCATTTCTCTTTCTCTCTCTCTCTTTCTCTCTCACTCATTCTCTCTCTCTCCTCTTTCTCTCACTCATTCTCTCTCTCTCTCTTTTCTCTCTCCCTCTCTCTCTCTCTTTTATAGTGTTTGTCTTTCTTCCTCCGCGCTCTCTCTCTCTTTCTCCCACTCTCTCATTCACTCACTGTCTCTCACTCATTCTCTCTCTCTCCCTCCCTCTCTCGCTCCCCCTCTCTCTCTCTTTTCACTCATTTCTCTCTTTCTCTCTCTCTCTCTCACTCATTCTCTCTCTCCCCCCTCTCTCTCTCACTCATCTCTCTCTCTCCTCTGTCTCTCACTCATTCTCTCTCTCTTTCTCTCTCTCTTTCTCTCTCTCTCACTCATTCTCTCTCTCCCCTCTCTCTCTCATTCATTCTCTCTCTCTGTGTGTCTCTCACTCATTCTCTCTCTGTCTCTCACCCATTCTCTCCCCTCTCTCTCTCCCTCTCTCTCCTCCCCTCTCTCTCTCCCCTCTCCCCCTCTCTCGTGTCCATACGAGCACCTCTATTACTATTAGAATAATGGAATATCATTTCTAAACAAATTCCTTCTTTTCAAGTTACAACTGTTTTTTTTTTCTTTCTTTTTTCTGACAGAACTTTTGGATATCCAAAACATTTTCAAAAAAATAGGTGTGGGGTTCAGGTAATTTCAGGTATTTCCTCTCTGCCTGGGTTAGATGAATTCCATTGGGAGGCCAAATCCGCGTTAGGTGGGGTAGAATCAGATGAGGACTGTAATCTCATAAAAATGCTGAAAAGACCTTAAGACCTTTCACATGAACCGGAATTTCACTATATGAAGTGAGATCTATCTATCTATCTATCTATCTATCGTTAGTCTCTGTCTGTCTGTCTGTCTGTCTTTTCAAACACACACATATAAATACAGACGCACGCGTTATATATATATATATATATATATAGAGAGAGAGAGAGATAAAAACATCTTTTTGTTTTTATTTTATATGCATTGTAATTGCCTCCAATAATTAATATATAATAACATACTTAACAATGCTTCAAGCAAATTACCAATTACTATATATATATATATATATATATATATATATATATATATATATATATATATGTCAATCGTGCCAACGGCAATTTCCCATTCAACTCCCTCCGATTTGAATTGTCTAACAAATTCGGATTCAAAATTTATACTACACTACTTACATAATTCACAGGCTACCCATGAATTATGTAACATTGGTACCAAAATACACAATATATATATATATATATATTATATATATATATATATATATATATGTCACCAAACACGAACATTAAACACAAATACGCACATTCATAGGCACACACATGCGTGGATGTGATCATGATGTCGCGCTTCTTACGTACTTTCATGTGTGCGTGTCTGTCAACATACCCACACGTACGAACAGAACAGGTGCATCCGACATTACACACGAAAACACGTAAACAAACAAGTGACACGCAAATACAGTTAATCAAACGCACACATTTGACCATATTTATATTCATATCATTTGCATCATTTTCAAAACATTTTTCGTTGCCTGATGACTACTACACAGCAAGCAATGGTAGCAAAATTGTACCAATACAAATAAATATAAACTAAAATATTTATTTCTCTCTCTCTCTCTCTCTCTCTCTCTCTCTCTCTCTCTATATATATATATATATATATATATATATATATATATATATATATACTAGCAAATATATGCACCCTCCGGGTGCAAGTATTGATATAATAAAATATCATATTAAATTAGAAAGGCTAATACAACTGAATAAGAATGCAGATAAAATGATTTGGAAGAGAGGGGGTATGATTGAAAAATAGAACAACTTTGAAACTAACTCTTCCATCATTTTCCATTACTCCCTTCTTTCTTTGGTAAATTTTCCTAATTTAACTCTTTAGTTAAAATAGAAAGTAAAGAATAATATTACAGTTTTTTCTTATTATTAATGGATTTCTTTTAAGATTTAACCCCGAGATTTTTGCTCATATCCATTAAGATAAAACCAAACAATTAGAAATCAATAATACTAAGCATATATTTATTAAAATCAAATTTTTAATATCAATATGCAAATAACTTCCCATTCACACTGTAATCCACTATTTTGTTTTATATATAAATACAATTGCATGTTATTAATATGTAGATATGGTCAACAGTGTTAATGATGTAAATCAATTTTATTAATAATTGAGGTTTAAATAAAAATAAAATCATGGAGAATGTGATGTAAATAACAAAGGGAATTGTGACTTGAGTAGTAATATAGTTTCGGTTACAGACAGAAAAACACACAATCTCCATTATAATAAGATATGTTGAAAGGATAAATAAATAAGGAAAGAAAATGTTGAATGGATAATTTTTTTTCAAATGTCACTCTTTACTGAATATTCTTTGTTCTCAAACCGTATGTTTCACCAAATATTACTCTATTTGTCCAACCGTAAGCGTCTCAAATTTTTTCAAAAAAATTTTTTTTAAACACTTCAAAATTCTCTGTATTTGACCGTTTTAACTTCAAATATCAAACATTTTACCCTGAAGTAGGTCGTTTTTTTATACCTAAATAATTTATAATTTATTATCATTATTATTTTATTTCATATTTAAAATAATAATAAATAGAATACAATGTGTACATGAACAAAATCCCGACCGAAACACGTGTTGGTAATTCTTTAAACAAATTTTATCCATTCAACATTTTCTTTCCTTTATTTATTTATTTATCCTTTCAACATATTGTCGGATTCATTTCCATTTTTCAACACACACACACACCACACCACACCACACACACATATATATATATATATATATATATATATATATATATATATATATATATATATATATATTAGTTTAACTAAGTAAGGGGATAAGTTGAAAAAAAACCGGGTCTTTGTTTTATCGTATCGTAATTTGAAATAATGCTTTGTGTGTGTCTATGTATTTGGAATCAAACTGACTACATTATAGTCTGCAAGAATAGTTCCCAAACTACTCAGCGCTCTTCAACCAAAATGTGGAACCTGCAGTGAGAATTGAACTCGCTACACTGTACTAGTAGAAACTGAACGTTAACCAGAGTGTTAACCATTGCCTAACGAGGTTTCTAAGTAAATATTTAGTCGCCATCCTTTTATCTTTTTATCTGTTAAACGTGTCTATGCCTCCCACCTCCCAAAAAGACTTTGCCAACCCTAAAGAGACATTTTGT
>CM042164.1:65622197-65626636 GCA_023376005.1 Doryteuthis pealeii
GTTTGGATTTTGCGGCATGTCAACCTTTGTTGGGTTATTTTATGCCAAAGACGTTTTAGTTTTATTCATTCTTGATGGGTATTCAATTTTTTTCAACTCTATAATTTAACCTATAGATGGGACCCTAACAGGTACTACCACTCTGGGTCAGAGTGGACCAGTAAGTAATGGTGATAACGTGTACTACACACTCCTCAGAGCTCCAAAATTGGAACTTCACCATTAGATGCAGTTTAACGTCATACCGAAGACACCCCATAGATGGGACCCTAATAGGTACTACCACTCCAATCAGTGGATCAGGGAGTAATGCCCATGAATGGGTACTCCACCCTCCCCCAGAGCTCTAGAAGTGGAGCCTCACCACTAGATGCATTTTAATGTCATACCTAGAACACCTGGGTTTGGTTGGTGGTTGAAATTTTTATCGGTTCAATTTTGGCATTGGTTGTCGAAATATGAGGCAAGGTAATTACAGGTATTTCGAATCTATCTTAGGCTGTTCAAATATTTCTCTCCCTCTCCTACCCTCACCCTATGTCTGTCTGTCTGTCTGTTTGTTTCTCTCTCTGTCTCTTGCTATATCAATCCTACCCTGTTAAAATTTATCTATCTCAATATGCTGATCTCCTCTCTCCCCCCCTCTCTCTGTTGAAACCTATCTATCTATTTATCTATCTCTCTATCTCTATTGAAAACTATCTATCTATCTATCTATCTATCTCTGTTGAAACTTATCTATCTATCTATCTATCTATCTATCTCTATTGAAACCAACCTATCTATCTATCTACCTATCTATCTCTGTTGAAACCTATCAATCTATCTCTTTTGAAACCTATCTATCTATCTATCTCTTTGAAATCTATCTATCTATCTCTTTTATCTATCTATCTATCTATCTATCTATCTATCTCTGTTTATCTATCTACCTATCTATCTCTGTTGAAACCTATCTATCTACCTATCTATCTCTGTTGATCTATCTATCTATCTATCTATCTATCTATCTCTGTTGAAATCTATCTATCTATCTATCTATCTATCTACCTATATATCTCGCATATACGCATACACCAGCATATATGCGCACACGTGCGTATTCATGCTTAGACACACACTCACATGTACGCACATTTACATATACGCACACGCGGCGTACACGAATAAATACACACACAGGTATGCACCAGTACACACACACACACACACACACACACACACACACACACACAGAGAGAGGGGGCTTGCATGCACACTCATATGCTTGAACGCACAGCCGCGCAACCGCTACAAAGATTCCGAGTCCCGGGAGCAAATCGCACCACATATATTTTTTTTATACCAAGTAGTTACTATTCACATACTTGAGTATTTATTTTATTTTTCACTTTCTATTTAGAGAATAAGTTAACCTCCATTTTTTTTTCTAAGTCAGGAATACTCAAAAGATGTTGGGAAACACTATAAACATATTTCTTCTTTTTTTTCTTTTTGAGCTCAAGGTATAAATTTCAAAACATTTAGTTGCTCCAAGTGAAAATTTCTACGCAGATAACATCGATCGTCTTTGCCAGCGAATATATAAATATATATATATATATATATATATATATATATATATATATATATATATAAACAAGGACTATCACTTGCTTTTCTCGTTATTCTGTGATAAAATTTTTTTTATTACCTTCCATATACCAACAAATGCCCTGAAGATGATCTAATTAATAGATCGAAACACTGCAGCGTCGGCCAATAAACTTACCACTCAACTTATTTAAACCTGTGTTTTTTCAACTTTCTTTATATACTACATACCGTCGGATTCACTTTCATCTCTTCACACACACACAACACACACACACACACACATATATATATATATATTATTTGTTGGGGTACCAAGTTTCTTGGTACAAGGTGATTCTAGGCTGGTCCTATTCTCTAACAGTAGTTTGTTGTAGAGTTCTGGTTCCGTATGAGAGCTCAATGTTTAATTCTTATAATTACCTTCCAAAGGGTTATACACAGAGGAACACTGGACAATAAGAAAAAATATGTTTTCTCAACTGCCTTAAAAGTAATAAAGAATTCATCATTCGCATCTGAAGATTGGAAGCACTAGACATTTGTTCTAGGCTTTCTGAAATAGGCTATTATGCTAAAAAATTAAATCTTCTGTTTTATATATATATATATATATATATATATATATATATATAAGAGAGAGAGAGAGAGAGAGAGATCTTGAATGATTTGGACGGTCTCATTTTTAACCAGAGGATGTTGCAAGATGATAACGTCGTACAATTAAGTAACACGAGTATTAATATATAGATGGTATACATTATTGAAAGTCTGTAGTAATTATATGGTATTAAAGACATTAGCTCAGTCGGTAGAGCGTTCAGCTAGAAATTACAAGGTTCCTAGTTCGATACCGACCCTCGCCAACTCTGCGTATGAGTAGCACAGGGATCTGTGCGGTAAAACAAGGAGTTGATGGTAGGTGTGGCGCTCCACCCCAGACGCTAAAATAATCTCCTTGGTCTAGCTCTAGTGAAAAGGGGATAGACTCCCTCGCTGATTTAGGCCACCCCGACGACTTTAATTTTAAAATAGACATATGGGCATTGTAGTGAGTGAGTTAGAACTGCAGTCAGTTAGGTTCAATTTTGAACTGATACCCTTGAGAAAGGTATGGAGCCCTTCATCCCTTAGTTACGGGTTAGCTCAGTCGGTATAGCGTTCAGCAAGAAACCACAAGGTTCCTAGTTAGATACCGGTCCTCGCCAACTCAGCGTATGAGTAGCACAGGGGATATGTGCGGTAAAGTAAGGAGCTGATGGTAGGTGTGGCGCTCCACCTCGGACGCCAAAACAATCTCCTTGGTCTAGCGCTAGTGAAAAGGGGATAGACTCCCTCGCTGACTGGCTGATACCGACTTTAGGCCGACCCGACGACTTTACTTACTGTTCTTCTACAATGATTTGAACTCGGGGCGACGAGTCCATTTCCTATGACTTTAACCATTACACCACGCGCTTTTTAAAATCATATATGTGCTAGAAGGCGGAGGCTGAGGGTCTTAGTGTCCTGGATATGACGTTAAACTGCATCTAGTGGTGTGGTTTCAATTATGGAACTTTGTAGAGTGTGGAGTACCCCTTCATTACCATTACTCACAGGTTCACTCTGACCCGGAGTGGTAGTACCTGTTAGGGTCCATCTATGGGTTAAAAAAAGCAAAACGAGTTTTACAAAAAATGTTTTTAAAACATTGAGGTTAAAACAATTGAGTATCCATCAAGAATGAATAAAACAAAAACGTCTTCGGCATAAAAGGGTTAACATGCCGTAAAACCCAACCAACCAACCAACCAACCAACCAAACCAACCAATC
Organism: Doryteuthis pealeii; assembly: GCA_023376005.1. NCBI lineage: Eukaryota > Metazoa > Mollusca > Cephalopoda > Myopsida > Loliginidae > Doryteuthis > Doryteuthis pealeii. The sequence continues at coordinate 65,625,607 of CM042164.1, forward strand.
TAAAGACCAGGGGAAACCCCCTCAGCTACTTCTGCCATTGGCCTTGTGTATTTGCCAGTATATACGCGCTGATGAACGCTAGCAAAATACGAAAAAGATGGAGGTGAGTGTGTGGGGTGGGGGGTGAACGTTTCTTTCATGTTTCTCTTTGTTGTTGCTGGTGTAGTTAACAATCTTATATCTTTAATCAACATTAATGTTCCGTTTTGCTTACAACAACGGCTGTTGTAGCAATGGAGAAAAAAAAAAAAAAAAAAAGAAATAAAATAAAAGTAATAGCAAAGACTCTCCAAACGCATAAATGAAACTGTCAATCACACATTAAGTGCATACAGCCAATTAGCTCAGAAAGAGTACAGAAATAGACATGACAGGTGGGAAGGGTCATCTACTTGGAACTGTGCAAATAACTTGAAATATAGTCCTTGAAACATAGTGGCTAACGTGCTGGGCTGAGATATTGTGGTAAGCGGGTTCGAACTGTGAGTTTTTCACGCCCGACCTTAGCCAGTGGTTCACAGTGACAGCAGGTCTCCTGAGGTTTCGAGGGCTTTTCTTGGTGAAAATTTGATCTCTTGCACCATTCCCAGTGGATCACCTTTTCTACCTAATTGTTCATAGTCTATCACGCAATAAGTGCATACAGCCAATTAGCTCAGAAAGAGTACAGAAATAGACGTGAAAGGTGGGAAGGGTCATCTACTTGGAACTGTGCAAATAACTTGAAGGTTAGTCCTCGTAGCATAATGGCTAACGTGCTCGACTGAGATATCGTGGTAAGCGAGTTCGAAACAGTTAATCATATAATAAGCGAATGCAGCAAACTAGAACAAAAAGAATACAAGACTAGGCACAACCGGGTGGGAAAGGTGATCCACTGGGAATGGTACAAGAAATTAAATTTTCACCAAGAAGCGTCCCTAGAAACCTGAGGAGACTTGCTGTCACTCAACCTCACGTGATAACCATCCGGCACGGGTGCAGTAAAACTCTAGTACTATATAAGGATAAAGACGGATCCCTCCTCTTG
>CM042164.1:65626736-65641959 GCA_023376005.1 Doryteuthis pealeii
GTAAGAGAGAGGTGAGAGAAGAGAAGCCTCTCAACACTAAGGAAAGTAGAAAAGAAAAAAAGGAGAACCGAAAGGAGAAATTAAGAAGGATAAGAGGAAAGCGAAAAGAAGAAAAAGATTGGAAATGGAAAAGAGTAAAAAAGTTTTAAAAAATAAGGACAGAAATAGGAAGAGATGAAGAGCACCGAGCGAGACGAGACGAGGACAGAGGATAGGGCGGATGGAGAGATAGAGAGCGAGATGAGAGTCGAAAGGGAAGAGAGAGGAGGAAGGAGAGGGGGGGGGGCAGAACGGGAAAAAAAGAAAGAAAAAAAAAACAAGGAAGAGAAAAAATAAGCCAAGAATGATTTGGAAAAAAGAAAACGAAATAAAGCTAATACCACGAAAGGCGCAGAAAGAAAGAAAAGGATAGATGATGAGAAACCAGAAAGAAAATCAGAAAAGATGACTAATTGAAAGGAGGGCCCCGGTAAAGATTTTAAAGACAAAACAAACAAAAAAACCCAGAAAGAGAAATATAAAGGTAAGAAACAATTTGAGAATCACTGAATAGAAAGAAGGAAGACTCTCGTGGGGCCACGTCGAGATTGACACGTATGCTCTGGCGATCCTTAACCGAGTCGCCTCAAAACTCAACTACACACAGTGCTAATGTTCAGCGTATACCAAAACCCCGTCAACCTTACCCAAAAAAAACAAACAAAAACACAAACAACTCCTTTGTTCCTCGAATATCAAACGCTGAGGACTCATCAGGGAAAATTCATTGGACAGTACGAAAATGTTATCTCAGTTTGATGTAGAAACAAACAAGATCGAAACATAAATTTAAAAAAAAAGAGGGAAAGAAAGGAACAAAGAAAGAAGAAAGGAAGAAGAAGAAGAAAGAAGAAGAAATAGCATTCGACGTAGATCACCCATTCCATTACCCACCCCACATGATTACGAGCACACCATTTTCCTGCGACCCTCGAAACTTCACATCATCTGTCACTCTCACACCCCGACCAATACCCTCTTCACCCACATCGGGCAGCAATTCCTCTGACCCCGTCAGACACCATATCGACAACGCAACCACCAAGAAGAAAAGAAGCACGCACTCAGCCACTAAGAAAGCCTGACGGACCGCTCATTCTACGTGCCAACTGACCGCCAAAAGCCATGAACAGGATTCAAATGAAGAGCAAGAAGGACAGAGAAGAGAAATAGCGTATCCAAGTTAAATGGAAAGAAGAAGAAGAAGAAGAAGAAGAAGAGAAAGCAAAAGGCAAGAGAAAAGACTCTCGCTAGCGTCATACTACAGAAGAGCTACTCCCTAGCTCGTCTCACCCGCGCACCAAACGATGCGATTCATCACAACGTAAGCTCCGAAGCCGGCACTCACAGAAGCACTCAAACGCTAAATAAGCCCTGATCTGACTAAGCGCGATACAAGTCCATCACCATGCACCAACAACGCTCTCGCTCCGAAGAGACAATGAACGACGGGCCATGAAGGAAAGAAAGAACACGTCCTAAAAGCCAACGACTGCAAGATCAGAAGGAAATACGCAAATTGAGCAGGAAGGGCCGACGGACACGACCCTAACATATACTACGACTATAGACAGAATGTACGAAGCAAGCACCCAGACACATTTATGATGAACGAAGAAGCATTAAGCAAGCCGCAATCAAGAAAAGACATACACGCGCAGAGCAACGAAGACAGAAGAATTACGATGAAAGAAGAAAAAAAAGAACGGTAAGACAGAGTAAGATCCTGATCAAGAAGGAAGAAGCAGAATGGAAGAGCGCAAGAGAAGTAAGGCGTCACGATAATCGGGAGGCGAAACAGCACGACCCAATAATCACATATTCCAGTACCATTAAGACGCTCCTACATTCGTATCCGAAACGGTATCACACTCCACCGACAGCCGAGGACTCCCACGGTTCGACATAATAACACATGTGACGACAGGACACGAATGAAAGACACCTCGCTAAGAAGAAGAAGAACGAAGAAGAAAAAGAAGAAATAGATTGAAAGAAGAAAGAAGAAGTTAAGAAGAAGGAAAATAGCATGAAAGAAGAAAGAAGAAAGAAGGGAAAGAAGAGAAAGAAGAAGAAAACAGATATGTCCACATCAACTCCCACCGATGATCCATCGATCGAAGAACAAATCAGACCCCTATATAAAGACACGAAGTTAAAAGAGAAGGAAGATGACCAAGAAGAAGAGAAGAAGAAGAAGAAGGGTGAAAAGGAAGAAAGAAGAAGAAGATGAAAGAAGAAGAAGAGAAGAACGAAGGTTGAAAGAAGAAGAAGAAGAAGAAGATGAAAAGAAGAAGAAGAAGAAGAAGAAGAAGAAGAAGAATAGATAGAAAGAAGAAGAAGAAGAAGAAGAAGAAGAAGAAGAAGAAGAAGAAGAAGAAGAAAGAAAGAAGAAGAATTAGATGAATGAGAAGAATAGAAGAAGAAAATTAGAGAAAAAGAAGAAAAAGAATTAGTTGAAAGAAAAGAAGAAGAAGAAGAAGAAGAAGAAGAAGAAGAAGAAGAAGAAAGAAGAAGAAGGTGAAAGAAGAAAAAAGAATTAGATGAAAGAAGAAGAAGAAGAAGAAGAAGAAGAAAAAGAAGAAGAAAGAAAGAAGACAAACACAAACAATCCCCCCTCCTTCTGAGAAGACACCATTCCATTCACCATATCTCTCCTATCTTCAAAATCCGTTTTAACATGTCCGCGTTCGCATGGCTGAGTTTTTTTCGCCTTCTGCTTATTAAAAGAAAATTTCGCTTGTTGGGACTTATTTTGGGAAAAGGTACACGAATAGGTCGCCGAAGAAGAATGTCTGGGAAAGGCCATTTCGTTAAAGAACTCGAGAAGTTGTTTACTTTCACACCGATTAGTCGACATTTCTACAGAATATTCCTTTATTACATCTTTTTTCCTTTTCTTTCTTTCTCCCATTAGTGGAGTGCTGGGTAGAGTTGAAAGAAAAAACAAACGAATTGATAAAATAGAAAATAAATAAATAAATGATTTATTAATATATCCTGAGAAACAGATAATTGTAATAGAAATATTGCATATATATTATATATATATATGTATATATATATATATATATATAATATATATATAAATATACATATATATAATATATTTCTACTATCAAAATATTCACCGAATTTTTTCTTACTGCAAAGGTTTACCAATAAGTTTGGTAATATATATATATATATATATATATATATATATATATATATATATATATATACTTATAATACTAGCAAATATATGCACCCTCCGGGTGCAAGTATTTAAGTTTTAATGTAATGAAATTCGTATTAAATTAGAAAGTCTAATAAGAAGGCAGATAAAAAATATATGTAACAGAGTGGGGGTTATAATAGAAAAAATAGGAATGAAACTTACTCTTCCATCACTCCCGTCTTTCATTGCTGAATTTTTACTTATTTAACTATTTAGTTAATTAGGAAATAAAGAAATAAAATGACAGTTATTTTTTTTGTAATGTTAATGGATTTCATTTAAGATTCATTGAAGAGATTTTGCTTATACTCATTAAAATAAAACCAAACAATTAGAAATCAATAATACTAAGCACATATTTAATAAAATCACATTTTTAATATCAATATGCAAATTAGCCTTCCCATTCACACTGTAAACCGCTATTTTTTGTATATATAAATACAATAGCATGTTATTATTATGTAGATATGGACAACACTAATAAAAAGGTGAGGCAATTTTATTAATAATTGAGGTTTAAATATAAATAAAATCATGGAGAATGTGATGTAAATAACGAAGGGAATTGTGACTTGAGTAGTAATATAGTTTCGGTTACAGACAGAAAAACACACAATCTCCATTATAATAAGATATATATATATATATATATATATATATACCAAACTTATTGGTAAACCCTTGCAGTAAGAAAAAACTCGGTGAATATTTTGATAGTAGAAATATACTACCAAACTTCACCTGGGGAAAAAAAATAAAAAAACGAAAATAATTGGTTAAAAGAAAAAAATTATATATATATATATATATATATATATATATATATATATAAACCGCTAGGATTATTTAAAGCTAAAAAGTAAAAGTGCTCAATACTTTGAGCAAATAATAAAGTTAAACCTAATGAGTCAGATATACATACTGATAGTCTCGCTTAGTAGCTCATCAGGGCAAAAGTCAGATTCTAGTCCTGATGAGCTACTAAGCGAAACTGTTAGTAGCTATATCTGACTCATTAGGTTTAACTTACCGCTATATATGTTCAAATCTAAGTCTCTTTGTGTTTGGTGACTCATTACTTTAGTCTTGTGCCAGACTACACCAAGTAACTATCCCATCGTTGATGTTAAGGCTTTTATTAAAAGGGCACCTCATCCTTGAGTAACATTTAGCAAGCTTGCATTATTTAAAAAAACAAACACTATCAGCGGCTACCCGGTGTCGCCTGGGAAGAGGGGATTTTTTAAGTTAGTCCTGCAGATCCAATTATTACTGAATTGTGAGTTGAATCCTCGTAGAATGCCCTATTTAAATCCCTATGTAAAAAAAATAGACCTTGCATTGATCCAGCTACTCTGAAAAGAAATGTTAATGTCTACTATCTAAAATATTAAATGAAAAATAAAAATCCATGCGTTATCATATAAATTCTATTTTTTAATTATCTTCATGAATATAAATCAAATCTCTATTATTTTTTGCTCAAAAACCAAGCCCTGGTGATATTCAATGTGTATATATATTTACTTTGTTGTTAATTGTTTTATTTTCGAAGTTTCCTCCGGACATACATATACACACAACTGACCTTTATATATGTATAGAATATTACTACTAAATTGTTTTAAGTTCTCACTTGGTGCTCTAAAATGGTGACCTTATGCCAGACTGAGCTATGCTTGGAAAATACAACTTTTATTAGTTTGTAATAGCAAAAATATGCGCCTTATGAGCGCAAGTATTTAAGTTTTAATGTAATAAAACATCAAATTAAATTAGAAAGACTAACGAAACTATATAAGATCGAATGTTACACTTATGTTATGTTTATTTTAATTGATTTCTATATAAAATTATATATAAGGGTATAGTTAATATGAAAAACACAGATGTTGTTCAAATAAAGTTATTTATTAATGCTGATATTGCAATATTTCGATTTGTTAAAAATCTTCTTCAGAGCATATGAAGTTGTGTTAAATATAAAAACAGTTTATGAAAATTGTGACCGTTTTGTGATGGGATTAATTATTAGTTATATACAACTAGTACAAAATAAAAAACACCCTTCGGCGATGTAAAAATAGATTTTTGAAACATATGCCTGAGCGGTGGGAGTAAAAAATTCAATGTCAGCGAGTTTGTACCCTAAGTAAGTAAAATCATCAAATTCATTAAAAGATTAAAAAATAAAACAATTTGAAATGTAAACTTTAAATATGTATTAAAATAAAACAAACTATATATAGATATATAATACCAGTCATGTATTTATTAAAATTTGTTTTAAAAAACAATGAGGACTGTCTAATGTTGCATGTTCAAATTTTGAGTGTATTTATTCTGTTATGACGATTTTGGATAATGTGACATAAGCAGTGACGTAATTTTTGTTACAGACAAAAACCGGAAGCGAATCTCCATTATTAATAGATTATGTATAGAATTGCATCTAATATGTTTGAGGATAACATAGTAGTATTAGAAATCAATAATAGCAAATAATAATTATTTTTTAACCCCAGTTTTGGTAAAATCATTATGCAAATTATTCCCACCATATACCATGTAAATCTTTATTTCTTAGAAATATATTAGACATCTTTCAAGATTTTAAACGCATTAATAATATGGGCTCTTTGGAGCCTGTATTTGTTAATGTAAATTAACAGCGTCGACCCCTGTGGGGCTATACCCCCCAGGCAACACCTGCCCCTTCGATTTAAAGGGCAGAGCTGGGTTTATTGCCCAGCGCCTGAGGCGCCCCCTTGAGGGGGAATGACGATGGGATCGACGCATTTTTTGTGTCTACCACCCATGAGCTTCGGCTTGTGGGTGGGCCCCCATAAAAATGTCCTTGTGTCACGCCCTCGTAAGTGGGGTAAGAGGCAAATACCTTAATAATATGGACACTTTTGCGACAAATCTAACTCAGCTAGACTTTAATAGAGACATCTGCTCACGTGACTTTCGGAAACATTTTTTCACGCTCAGAATTGCGGAGACATGGAATAAACTGCCCGCGTCTGTTGTAGGCTGCCCAAGCACTGAATCTTTCAAAGCCTCCATGCTTCCTGTAGTCCGCCGACACTATACCTGATGCCGCTCTCCACATACCTAAGCACACACGCGCACACATACATGCATATTACTACTGTAAACTGTTCATGTTCCTGACACTAATACATCATTGTGTACTTGACATGAGACTTTGATGAATTGTGGTGCACCTGAGCACTGTACACAATAAATTTTATTATTAAAAAAAAAAAATAAATAATAAGACGCCAATTAAGATTAAATAATAATTATTTCATAATCGTTGAGAATATAACTTAAATAACTAAGAACATTGTGACGTTAGTGGTGACGTATTTTCGGTTACAGACAGAAAAACACCGAATCTCCATTATTAATAGATATATTCTGTGTGGCCACCAGACAGGCACAATAGCCCAATATTAGATTGGGAACAGCTGGTAGTAATACAATACCACAGACAAGAAATATTGAATCAGTTTCTACAGGACGAATACGACATATGTTTGTCCTTTAACTCTTTGCCTACTTTAAGCTGCTCACAGTGGCTCTCCCATCACTGGGATCCTACCGTAAACCGTTGGTTAAAAACTGATGGTAAGTTCATTATAATTGAGCAGAAGGGCTCAGATTATAATACTAATTATTTATTTGAATAGAATGAGTTCTGAGGTGAATAGATAGTGAACTTTGAAATATCCAATCATACAGGTAAAAATTACCAAGAAAATTTGGACCATATGATCTTTAGGCACCCCTTTTTGATCTTGATTAAGAAAGGACATGTTTTTCATTTACACCGTCAATATCCGGTTGTTTTAACAGACGATTTTTAAATTTAAAAAAAATTATAAAACTAACCCTAACCCTAACCCTAACCCTAACCCCTAATAAACAACCGGATATTGGAGGTGTAAATCAAAAACATGTCCTTTCTTAATCGAGATCAAAACGGGGTGCCTAAAGGTAATATGGTCCGAAAATTTGGTACAACTGGGGGAGAAATTTGGTAGGCAAAGAGTTAAGGAAAATATTCATTAAACTTTGTCGGAAGAGTTTAATTTACTGCAGAGACAATTTAGCCTAATTTAGAAGGGAGTTTATTTGAAAAGTCTATATTAATAGACTATACAATGAAGTTAGCGCAGTCGGTAGTGTGTTCGGATAGAAACCACAAGGTTCCTAGTTCGATACCGGCCCTCGCCAACTCAGCATATGAGTAGCACAGGGATCTGTATGGTAAAGTAAAGAGATGATGGTAGGTGTGACGCTCCATCTCAGACGCAAAAACAATCTCCTTGGTCTAGCGCTATTGAAAAGGGGATAGACTCCCTCGCTGTCTGGCTGATACCGACTTTAGGCCGCCCCGACGACTTTACTTATACAATGGTACCACTTACCTTATTTCTCGTCCTTCGGGGCGGGGTCCAGAGTGCTTCGGCCACTGGACCGGTAAAGTGCGTCGATTTGAGAGGGAATGCTCGACGCAATTTTTTCCACGAGCTCGGCTTCTCACATACAAATGTCCTTGTGTCAGTGGATGAGCGGCAAATAACCTTATACAATGGTACGATTTACGAGTGCTCCATCTTACGAGCTTTTTGAGTTACGAGTTGTCACTCGGTCGATTTTTTGCTTTGTGTTGAGAGCTAAAATTTCAGGTCGGAGCGAGCTTCAGATACGCTTATGTTAATAAGTTCACCCCCCCAAAAAAAAACATTTAAGTTTCCAAATTTATTAAGCCCAAGAAAAATGTTATCTATAAAAAATAACAAAAAAAACATTAAAACATATTACAGCACATAATTCATTTCATTCTATTTTATTATGTTTTTTATAAAATGCACTGCTAGTTTTCATATTAAAAAGAGGTAACAAGAAAGTTAGGAATTTTTTTTATCTGGAACGGATTAATGTCATTTAATCATTAATGTCAGGAGGGAAAAATAATTTGATATATTACGAAAAAAAAAAAAAAATGACTTCCGAGCGGAACGAATTAAACTCGAAAGTCCACTGTATTTATGGTAATCTTAGCATTAGCTACATAAATGAGAGTAACCTCCCCTTGTTTATTACCCTTTGAGAAAGCCATATGTTTTAGACGGCCATTTTCATTTCACCGTAATCAATACAACTGCATGTTTTAACACGAAAATATCATAAAATGTGTTCTTAATAACAATTTCAAATTCATTTCAAATAATGCGCAAGCACAATTAAGAACACATTTTATAACATTTTCGTGTTAAAACATGCAGTTGTATTGATTCGAACAAATTCGTATTTTTAGTGTAAATTTAGGGTGAAATAAAAATGGCCGACCAAAAATATAAGGTTTCCTCAAAGTGAAATAAACAAGGGGAGGTTACTCTCATTTATGAAGCTAATGTTCAGATTACCATATTTCTTTAAATACATCAGAGCTGGTCTTAAAAAACAATTCTGTCACACACAAATGCATTAGATACGAAGGGAGGTAACTCACTTGATTTTTCCATCGAACTGTTTCCAGTTCCTCCAAAATTGTATTCATGTGACAAAGGTTTAATAACAGTCAAGTCTTAGAAATGAATAATGTCAGACGTTAACACAAACGTCTTTTTTTTTTTTTGTTTTCACGAACTGGCCTCAAGTCAAGCGGTTAGTCGTATTGTTAAAATAGACGATATCCGACGAAATGAGGTTTTTGTCTGATAACCAAATTCAATGAAAAATTTGACGCCTGCCTGTCATAGGCTTATAAAAGCGTCCATTTGAAACATTTAAAACAGCAGCTGTGAAAGTTTAACAATAAAAAAAAAATCTATGAACAAATATATAAAAAAGAACAGTGTGTCATTTTAAAAAGTTATATCTACAACGAGAGAGAGAGAGAGAGAGAGAGAGAGAGAGAGAGAGAGAGAGAGAGAGAGAGAGAGAGAGAGAGAGAGAGACAGTTGAGAGAAAAAAAAGTAGCGTTCAACCGTTATTATCCGAAAAATATCTTTAATTCAACTAAGGAATTACATCGACTTAGTTAAACGTAGGGTAGGGTCCTGATGAAATCATTTCAATTTGATTGAAACCATGGTAGACCCTTTATCTTTCCTCTAATAATGATATTAGCAGTATTATTACTGCTCTATGTTTTTAATATTTTAATATATATATAATATATATATATATATATATATATATATATATATATATATATATATATTTCCAGACGGCTTACAATGCACCTTACAGACAATAGCTCAATAGCCCAACATCTAAAATCACACTCTTGTCCCAATAATAAATTCCGGAAAATACTCAACGATAACACCACCATTATAGAAACACAATCATGTAAACAACGACTAAAAATCTTAGAAGCACTGCATATTAGACACAAAAATCCAAAACTAAACAAGATAAACTTTGATAATAGCACCAACATTCTCAAATGCCTATAATTACGATAAAATTATAATAGCAAAAGTAAAAATAATAATGACAATAATAATAATAACACTAATAATAATAACAACAACAATAATAAACACAACCTATATAAATTGAAAATGGAATAGCCCATTGTTGTACGGTTTCAAAATACCCTGAAGATGGCCCACGATAGGGCAGAAAGTACTTGGTCTATGACATATGGCAAATACATCAGCCAATTTTCGCCAGATATTACAAAAATAATCCGGCAATACGAAAAAACAAAGGACAAACCTTGCCGATAGAAAATGCTGCATTATTTAACAATATATGCCTACAAGAAAAATGCTGCCTAAACACACACACACACACACACACACACACACACACACACACATATATATATATATATATTATATATATATATAATATATTTATTTATTTTACAATGTTTTCATAGATCAATGTTCATTATCAGCGACCGCGGTTTCATGCCAAAGGCAATCATCAGGCTGAGGAGTAAGATCCTATGGTGTTTGTTGGAGTTCTTTACTCAAAGAGTAAAGAACTCCAACAAACACCATAGGATCTTACTCCTCAGCCTGATGATTGCCTTTGGCATGAAACCGCGGTCGCTGATAATGAACATTGATCTATGAAAACATTGTAAAATAAATAAATATTAGCTCTTACAAACTGTGATTGAGCACTGTATTTTCTTTGTTTCATCGCAAAAAAAATTTTGTTTTTACATATACCTATATATATATATATATATATATAGTTAATAGATGATTTTTATTGCCATAATTCTATGGATGATAAAATGCCTAAATTAGCCTAATTTTACTATAACTTATTTTGCTGATTTAAGTTTGATTAATAGAAAAACCTCGTGATAATTCAGGTTTCAATACTCAAGTTTTGGGATCCCAAAATATTCAATGTATGGGAGTTTGTCCTCCATTACAGTGTCTTAATATAATTGAAATTTGCTGGTATTTTTTGATACGCATAATTTCTGATCAATTAATATATATATACCAACCCCTCCACACGAGCAGGATGTGACACAAGGTCAATTTCTTAAGCGGAGTTTAACAGGTTTGAATTCAATGTTTTCCTTCTCCTAGACTGATTACCAAGCCATGGTTAAAGAGCACAGTCTACCTGCTATTTACCCCTAGCTGGAGGGAAATTCGATTCATACCTTTCCCAAGGGTATTAGCATCATGTGAAATGCAAACAGCTTCGTCCAGGAATTGAACTCTGGTCGACAAGTCCATTTCCTACGACTCTAATCATTACACCACACATGGTTTAAATTTCATATAAATCGAAGGGAAAATTTCAGTAAATAAATCAATCAATTTGTTGGTGTCGTAGTAAGCGTAACAGAAACTTATTTTCATGTGTGTCATCGTTCCGCTTCGTTAAACTTATTTTCTGATAAATTTTATTAATAAAGTGGTTTTACTTCGTGACTAAAATACATATTTCTACCAGTGTCGGCATTGGGTGTTCGCGCCCAGGTAACAGTTTCGAATGTCAGGCCAATTCTTTACCCGTATTTAGGCTTGTATCGCACTAAGCTCCTCAATATGAATCCTTACATATATTTTTGTCGTAAGTTGTTCTCAAGTAAATTTGTGATCGAGTCAAACTGCATCTGTTTAAACGCGTTCAGGAAAAATATCCATGGATGGAAATAACACTCTACAAGAAATCAGCTGTACGGCCACTTGCCACCTATCACGTAGACCAACCGAGTGAGGCGAACAAGACATGCTGAGCACTGCTAGAGAACGGGTGACGTTCTCCTATGGAAACCAACACATGGTCGCGCCAGACCAGGCCCCCATCAAAGACCTACATAGACCAGCTATGGCGGATACTGGATGCCGTGCAGAGGACCCCCCGAGAGCGATCAGTAATAGAGAGATTGTCATGGATATCCGCGCTAATGACGTGACATGGTGGTGATGATGATGATAGCATTGATTCAACTTTGGAAATAATTTTGAATAAACAAAATCGGGTAATCTGGACATAAATGAGAGTAACCTCCCCCTTTTGGTTTCTCTTTGAGGAAGCCTTATGTTTTGGTCGGCTATTTTCTTTTCAGCGTAAATCTACACTGAAAATAAGCTGTAGCTGTGCCAGTGCTACTGTATAGCTACACCACTTGGACACTACCCAAAAAAAAAGCAAGATAGGAACTACTAAAGATGTTGAGTGCTGTCTTGAACAAATCTTGGAAGCAGCGCCCCACAAAAAGCATCTGTACGACCACTTACTGCCTATGACACAAATCATCCCTGTAAACTGAACAAGACAGGCTTTTCTCCTGTGGACACCATAGATGGAGACACTAGAATATGTCGACCTACATCAATCAGGTCTGTCCGGATTCTGGATGCCGTGCAGAAAACCTGCTTGGGGCGTTGACCGATAGAGACAGTTGGTTGAGTTTTATGTGTGTGTGTGTGTGTGTGTGTGTGAGAGAGAGAGAGAGAAGAGAGAGAGAGAGAGAGAGAGAGAGAAGAGAGAGAGAGAGAGGGGCATAGGAATCCGTACTGTCAGCACGACCTCATGATGATGATGAATATATCTCTTGAGTATTACATGTATTCCATCAATATCATTTTTTTAAATTCATTTTATTTTACTTCTTTAATTTATATAAATGAATACGTATTGCACCCTTTCAGCCGCCCGTATACTTGTAAAATTTGTAAAAAAATTAATAAATAAAAGAAATAAATCAAAACAGGAATTTACATACAGCAACACTTTTATCACACATAATAAAAAGAATATGAAGTGGGAATTACCTCCCTTGAAACAAGAACGATAACTCCTACTAATTCCTATTCTAAGTTGTTTCCCTTTAAAGTATTTACCTGTACACTTCTCTTATTACTAATGTGAGGTTTTAGACGACTGAAGATTCGTTGGTTGGTTGGTTGGATTTTTCCAGCGTGTTAACCTTTGGGTTATTTTATACCGAAGACGTTTTTGCTTTATTCATTTTCGTTGGATATTCAATTTTAATGTGAATTCATTTTATAAACTCATTTTTAAAATATATTACCCAAAGATGGGTCGCTCACAGGTGCATTATGCAGTCAATTCAATTTCGTTAATTTCTTTAGTCGTTTTTTTTTATAATTCCGGTTTAGCCCAGTCCTTAGAGCGTTCGACTTCGAACCACAAGATTCCTGGGTCGATATCAACCCTCACCAACTCAGCGTATGAGTATCACAGGGATCTGTGCATCAATAAATATACTGCAAGTACAGTTAGCTCAGTCGGTAGAAAGGTCTGACTAGGAACCACAAGGTTCCTGGATCGATACCGACCCTCACCAACTCAGTGTATGAATAGTACAGGGATCTGTACAGTAAAGTGAGGAGCTGATGGTAGGTGTGTCACTCCGTCTCAGACGCTAAGAAACAATATCTTTTTGTCTAGCGCTATTGAAAAGGGGATAGACTCCCTTGCTATCTGGCTGATACCGACTTTAGACCACCCGACGTCTTTAGTTTTATAAATGAAAAGTATACAATACTATACAGTTAGGTTAGGTTATTTTATTTAGCACAGATCCTTGATTTAACCGGTGTTGCTTATCACACGCCCAGGAGAGTGTACAGATTGAAATCGTACCCCCACAACTTCATCCATGTTTTCAACCCATGTGTCAGCGTGCCTTGTTCGTCTTGGATGGTTTGTGAAAGCACTTGTATTTTGGTTGTAAAAATTGATATCTTTATTTTACGAATAGAACAGAAATGGGCCGGGTTAGCTCAGTCGGTAGAGCGTTCGGATAGTAAACCACAAGGTTCCTAGTTCGATACCGGTCCTCGCCAACTCAGCGTATGAGTAGCACCGGGATCTGTGCGGTAAATAAGGAGCTGATGGTAGATGTGGCGCTCCACCTCAGATGCCAAAAAACAATCTCCTTGGTCTAGCGCTATTGAAAAGGGGATAGACTCCCTCGCTGACTGGCTGATACCGACTTTAGGCCGCCCCGTCGACTTTACTTTTTTTACTTTACAGAAATGTAATTGAGACCCTTGATTACCCCCTCCCCTTCCCTTTGCGGAATGATATTCCCCCCCCCAACAATAACATATCAATATCTGAGTTAGGGTGGATCCCTTACTTACAGCGCGCCACTCCATAAAATATGAAAATACTGAGTTGTAATTCTATACATACATATGTAAACAATTCGATGTATCTGTCAGAGGTGCATGTGTTGTATATCAATTACAGCAAGAAAGTAAGTTGGGTGTAAGGAATAAGAGTAGCCCCCACCCCACCCCCTCCATGAAAAAGAAAATTGCACTTTGGTCTTTGTTGCTTTCCAACAATTTTCATTTATAAAAGGATGTGTGCTCGGTCTTTGTACAAACAAATGAACTAACATACATACATGTAGATATTTCTTATATATATATATATATATATATATATATATATATATATAACAGAACTGTGGTCAGTTGGGATGGAGTTCATACACACACACACACACACACACACACACACACACACACACACACATATATATATATATATATATATGTGTGTGTGTGTGTGTGTGTGTGTGAAGAAAGGAAGTGAATCCGACGGTATGTAGTATATTAGGAAAAATGAAAAAAACATAGGTTTAAATGGGTTAAGTGGCGAGTTTATTGGCCGACGCTGCAGTGTTTCGATCTATTAATTAGATCATCTTCAGGGCATTTGTTGGTATATGGAAGGTGATAGTAAATTATTTATCACAAAATAACGAGAAAAGCGAGTGGTAGTTGTGTGTTATTCAGTTTAAATTTTTTAAGTTTGAAAGAAGAACGGTTTTGAAATATGACGTCAAATATTCTATTTTACGGCGTTGGTATGGGATGGTGTATGTGTGTGTATCGAAAGGAAACATTGTGCATATATATATATATATATATATATAATATATATATATATATATATATATGAAGAAAATATTTTTTTCACATGCAATGATCACGTCATCAGCTTTCGTAAACAAGCGCACATATAAAACTAACGGTTAATAACATTATATTCACACATTCACTATACACTTAACATTTTTCATTTTTCTCCCACACAAAATTTTCTGTAACAGTGTCCTGATGATGGTTTAATACCGAAATACTTAAGTATTGACACATAAAAGTGTTCCTCTCGTAACATCCTGTTTGTTATATTCTTGAAATATTTTCTACACATATTGTCGGATTAATTTCTCATCATTTATATAATATATATATATAATATATATTATATATATAAACATTAAACAAGCTATCGTTTTAATATTTTAATATTTTTGACTGTCTGAATTTGCTAATATGCATGAAACTGCAGTTACGGGATATCAACTCCATAAATATTTAATATCTGATTAATCTTGCTCCGCTATTTAAGCATTGAGCATCTTCATGTGCTATACATTTCACATCATTCTCCATATATATATATAAT